>OZ010597.1:92021993-92391993 GCA_963932145.1 Acanthosepion lycidas
GAAATTGTCATAGAAAATATTCGTCCTCCAACAGGAATCGAACCTGTATCCTATACGGAACCGTCATATAGCCTGACGTACCTTAACCGATTGGACCACAGAGGATTACTCAGTTAGCAAGTTAGATTTTACTGCTTTTAAACTAAAATCTTCTTTGTCCATTTCATAATGTGTGACGTCATTTTTTTACATTTGGATACACAATGAGCAGATATGAACGTATATAAGAGAATCATGGAAGATTTTAGATTTTTATTTAATACTGTTTATTATAAACATAGCATTTACTTAAATATTTGTATCTATAAAAAGAATATATAAACATAAAAATGTCTTAAAATAATTGTCGGACTTTGTTCATTTCATAATATATATATGTGTGTGTGTGTGTGTGAGTGAGTGAAATGTGCATGTATATAAATATATATATATGCAATTTTTATATATATCATTTATATATTATATATGCATGGTACTTATGTTTGTGTGAGCTCCGGTGAGTGAGCATGCGTGTGTCTGCATATGTTGATGAGTGTACATGCATGTATGTATGTTTGTGTAAATGTGGGTGGCATCCCAACAGCAATTTTTCTTCCCATCTCCATAAAAACACCGATATACGCAACCACATATAAATCCAAAATTTACAAATTACTCACTTTGTCTGATGATTGAAAATAGCGTGAAAACCAGGGTGACAAACTCACATCAATCCAACTATATATATATATATATTTAATGAAAAACAGACTTACTTTAAAGTACCATTACAATAATTTATTTCACCAAAATCCTTTTAAAGGACTCCGGATCATCAGGTAACACTTCCAACATCGAAATGAAAGGAAAAATGAGATTAAAAATTGATGGGAAGTGTAATATTTGTAATTTAGCAGGGGGGGGGTTGAGGGTTGTAGTTAAAGAGACAAAGTAGAGTATAGGGAGGGGTTAATTTGATATCTCTCTTAAGCGTGCGTTATATTGGGGTAGGAGATATATATATATATATATATATATATATATATATATATATCAATTAAAAGGTGCAAATAATTTATAAATTCATGAATCATTCATACAAAAAACAAATATAGAAGTTAATGATTTAAATGGCAAGAATACATTGTCGCAAACTTTATAAATAAGATACATCAACCCCGAACCTGTATATGAAAGATATGATCCTTGTTTATAAATTCCAGTTGCATAAGGTCTTTTTAATTTTTACAAGCTTTCGTCTGTTCCTACAGACATTATCAGGTATGGAAGTAGATATTGTTCTTGTTTTAACTTCTCAGTAATAAGAGGACAACGAAAATAGAGATGTAATCTGAAAAAATGCTATGAGAAATGTGTTATTGTTTTGGAACGTGCGGTCGCAATGCTGAGTTTGAATTTAAATTTTAAGGTTGTGCGTTTTTGTACAAATATAGCAATAAGAGAATTCTTTTTTTACTGGTAGATTTTCCGTGAATATGGCATGAACTATATTGTTCAATAATTACAGGAATGTCACACTTATTATCCGAGAGTTGCACGTTGGATCAGTTATATCATTTTATATATATATATATATATATATATATATAAAATGAGATATATATATATATATATATATATATATATATATATAATGTGTATATATATATATATATATATATATATATATAATGTGTATATATATATATATATATATATATATATAAAAATGTGTATATATATATAAAATGTGTATATATATATATATATAAAATGTGTATATATATATATAATATATATATATATATATATATATATATATAAAATGTATATATATATATATATATATATATAAAAAATGTGTATATATATATATATATATATAAAAAATGTGTATATATATATATATATATATATATAAAATGATGTATATATATATATAAAATGATGTATATATATGTATATATATATAAAATGATGTGTGTATATATATATATATATATATATATAAAATGATGTATATATATATAAGTATATATATGTATATATATATATATATAAAATGATGTATATATATATAAGTATATATATATATATATATACATATAAAATGATGTATATATATATATGTATATATATATATATATATATATATATATACATATAAAATGATGTGTATATATATATATATATATATATGTATATATATATATATACATATAAAATGATGTGTGTATATATATATATATATATATATATAAAATGATGTATATATATTTATATAAAATTATATATATATATATTTATAATGATAAATCATGAAACACCTTAAATATCCCTATCGGTTATAATTTATTTCATGAATAATGTTATATTCATCTCATCAGCCCAAAAGTTTTTTGGGAAATTCAATCAATCCATCCAGACAGATATATCAGGATGAAAAGGAGAAAGGGGAAAAAAAGAGCAAGAACAAAAATGGGGAAAGGGAAAAAAGAAAAAGGAAAAAATTTTAATATTAAAAAAGAAAGAAAAATAAAAAATTTTCATATAAATTTTTTTTAAAAATTAAGGAAATATATATTCTAAAGAAAAACAGATCACTTTATGGCTCCATTGTAATAGTTTATTTCACCAGACCTTTTAAAGGAAGCTGGATCATCAGACATCACTTTCAAAAGGTGAAACGAAAATTAGAAGTGATGTCTGATGATCCAGCTTCCTTTAAAAGGTCTGGTGAAATAAACTATTACAATGGAGCTTTAAAGTTGTCTGTTTTTCTTTAATTTATTAGCTCTGAATT
Organism: Acanthosepion lycidas; assembly: GCA_963932145.1. Classification (NCBI taxonomy): domain Eukaryota; kingdom Metazoa; phylum Mollusca; class Cephalopoda; order Sepiida; family Sepiidae; genus Acanthosepion; species Acanthosepion lycidas. The sequence continues at coordinate 92,024,776 of OZ010597.1, forward strand.
TACATTTAGCTCTCAGGATTTCATCCTCCTTGGGACTACCCATACGGAGTACCAAGTTTTTCGTAACTTAAATATATTTATATATATGGTTCATGAATTTTTGTTCTTTATTTAAAATAATTGATTGCCTGTATCATAATTTGGTGAAGAAGGCTTTAACTCATTTTAATTTTTAAAAATGTTATCCCAACACAAAATTTCTAAAATCATATATAAGTATAGTGGTACAATTATTTTCTGGAGCCTTCTAGAACTATCTAGAAATATCTATAATCTTATAGAACTTTATGGAAGCTCCTAGAACATTTGAATCCTACTAGAAATTTCTGGAGACTTCTAGAACTTTCTGGAAATTTATAACTTGCTTTTTGTGAAACTATATAATCATGAACGTTGATTGCACTGTCATTTAAATAAGGCAAATGGGAAAAGTATATGATGTTTGTTGAACAAATTTTATTTGTTTCAGAGTATATAAGCTTCCTGATTGAGTAACACTGATTTACTTACTGAAAGATCTGTAAGTATTCATCTTTAAGCATAATATCTCATAAAAAGTGCTTCTACCACTGAAAGAAACAAGATCTGGGTGAAGAATCTCATAAAATTTCAAGACTCACATCAAGGAAGAAGTAGATTTACTGTTAACTGGAAATGGATTGTTCTGTGTTTGCATTATAGAATTTTTTATTTTCAAAACACTGTCAGTATATTGTGTCCATGTTCTATAATGCTAAATACATACATGATTCATTTCCAGTTAACAATAAATCTAATTCTTTCTTGATAATGGCTAAAAGTATAGCCAAAAGCACTTGGAAAAATAAAACATTTGGACAGTTTTTGTATAATTTATCTACTGAAAAGAAAAAAATTATAAGATCATATAAAAAATTATATAAAAACTTAATCAAAGCACATTGTCTGTCATACATAATGAAACCTATATATATATATATATATATATATATATATATGAAGAAATATAATTTTAAGGTGTGCTATATTTATGGGATAAAGTGCTCAATATCAGAGATAGATCGTATGTAAGTATAAATATAAAAGTGAACATTAAAGTCAACACTCAGAGGCAATATGCTGTTTCATGCTAGTATTTATTAATCCACCCACGAGGATTAAATGTGGCACAAGGCCGGTTTCATGCTAGATGCAATCATCAGGCCACCTAAATATATATATATATATATATATATATATATTATGATAAAAATATAGTTTTAAAATTTTTATGGGTAAAAATGTTCAACATCATAAAATATATGGATATTAACAGAATGAGATAGAACAGTAAAAATAGCTAGATAGATATGGACAGAGTGAAATCAGAATGGAATTAGATAGATATGAATAGACATTACTATAAATGTTACTTTTAGTGGATACAAAGTTTGGGTTGCTATTCTTTTCTTTTATTTTTTTAAATCCAAACAAGTGTAGAGACTAAATAGAACATTTATGGTAATAATGAATAATGACAAATAAAAAATCTTTTCAAAAATATGAAATATGGATGGAATGATATACATTGATTGATATGAAGTGACCCAGATAGATAGATAGATAGATATGAACAGTGTGATAGATAGATAGATAGATAGATAGATAGATAGATATGAACAATGTGATAGATAGATAGATAGATAGATAGATAGATGGATATGAAAGGATTGGGTTAGATAGATAGATATGAAAGGATTGGGTTAGATAGATAGATAGATATGAAAGGATTGGGTTAGATAGATAGATATGAAAGGATTGGGTTAGATAGATAGATAGATATGAAAGGATTGGGTTAGATAGATAGATAGATATGAAAGGATTGGGTTAGATAGATAGATAGATATGAAAGGATTGGGTTAGATAGATAGATAGATAGATATGAAAGGATTGGGTTAGATAGATAGATAGATATGAAAGGATTGGGTTAGATAGATAGATAGATATGAAAGGATTGGGTTAGATAGATAGATAGATAGATATGAAAGGATTGGGTTAGATAGATAGATAGATAGATATGAAAGGATTGGGTTAGATAGATAGATAGATAGATATGAAAGGATTGGGTTAGATAGATAGATAGATAGATAGATAGATATGAAAGGATTGGGTTAGATAGATAGATAGATAGATAGATATGAAAGGATTGGGTTAGATAGATAGATAGATAGATAGATATGAAAGGATTGGGTTAGATAGATAGATAGATAGATAGATATGAAAGGATTGGGTTAGATAGATAGATAGATAGATAGATATGAAAGGATTGGGTTAGATAGATAGATAGATAGATATGAAAGGATTGGGTTAGATAGATAGATAGATAGATATGAAAGGATTGGGTTAGATAGATAGATAGATATGAAAGGATTGGGTTAGATAGATAGATAGATATGAAAGGATTGGGTTAGATAGATAGATATGAAAGGATTGGGTTAGATAGATAGATAGATATATATGAAAGGATTGGGTTAGATAGATAGATAGATATGAAAGGATTGGGTTAGATAGATAGATAGATAGATAGATAGATAGATATGAAAGGATTGGGTCAGATAAATAGATAGATAGATAGATGGATAGAAAATGAACAGACTGAGATAGATAGATAGATAGAAAATGAACAGACTGAGATAGATAGATAGAAAATGAACAGACTGAGATAGATAGATAGATGGATGGATAGAAAATGAACAGACTGAGATAGATAGATAGAGAGATAGATAGATAGAGAGATAGATCTGAAAAGACTAAGAAAAAAATATATGAACAGACGAAGATAGATGGATGGATGGATGGATAGATAGATAGATAGATAGATATGAAGTAACTCAGAAAAATAGATAGATAGGTAGATATGAAGTGACTCAGGTAGATAAGAAGTAACACAGATAGATAAATTAGAAGGTAACCCAACAGAATAAATTGAAATAGGGATAGAATAAGATAGATATTAACATATTGATATAGATGATGTAGACAGATATGAACACGCACACACGTGTGTGTGTGTGTGTATATATATATATATATATATAAATAAGATATGCTTTATTTATGGGATAAAGTGCTCAATAACCGAGATAGAGTGATAGATAGATAGATATGAAGTGACTGAGACTGATAAGAAGTAACACAGATAGATATGAAATGACTCAGATAGAAATGAATTAACTCACATAGATAGATATGAAGTGACATATATATATATATATATATATATATATATATATATATATATATATATATATATGTGTGTGTGTGTTATGATGTTGATTTGGGGTTAGTAGAGACAAACGCCAAATAACACGTAACAATAAAAAGGGGTTTTAATAGGCTGGTAAAAAGGTACAGAAATCGCCTGAGTAGTCAATAACTAGCTCAGCTAAGAACTTCTCTGTCTCTCGGTCTTTCTCATGTCAACTGACATGCCAATATTTAAAGTCTTTGTTCCCAGACACAGACAAGTTCATCTTCAAGACGGGTGGTAGGTTTCTGACACAACAATATATATATATATAAATATAGATAGATAAGAAATGACTCAGATAAATAGATATGAAGTAACTCACATAGATAAGAAGTGACAGATAAATATATATATAGATAGATATGAAGAGACTGAGATAGATAATGAACAGGCTGAGGATAGATATGAAGAGACTGCAATACATAGATAGATAGATAGATAGATAGATAGATAATGAACAGGCTGGGGACAGATAGATAGATAGATAGATAATGAACAGGCTGGGGACAGATAGATAGATAGATAGATAGATAGATAATGAACAGGCTGGGGACAGATAGATAGATAGATAGATAATGAACAGGCTGGGGACAGATAGATAGATAGATAGATAATAAACAGGCAGGGGACAGATAGATAGATAGATAATAAACAGGCTGGGGACAGATAGATAGATAGATAGATAGATAGATAATGAACAGACTGGGGACAGATAGATCAATAGATAGATAGATAATGAACAGGCTGGCGACAGATAGATCGATAGATAGATAGATAGATAATGAACAGGCTGGGGACAGATAGACAGATAGATAATGAACAGGCTGGGGATAGATAGATAGATAGATAGATAATGAACAGGCTGGGGACAGATAGATAGATAGATAATGAACAGGCTGGGGACAGATAGATAGATAGATAGATAATGAACAGGCTGGGGACAGATAGATAGATAGATAGATAATGAACAGGCTGGGGACAGATAGATAGATAGATAGATAGATAGATAATGAACAGGCTGGGGATAGATCAATAGATAGATAGATAGATAATGAACAGGCTGGGGACAGATAGATAGATAGATAGATAGATAGATAGATAGATAATGAACAGGCTGGAGATAGATAGATAGATAGATAGATAGATAGATAGATAGATAGATAATGAACAGGCTGGAGATAGATAGATAGATAGATAGATAGATAGATAATGAACAGGCTGGAGATAGATAGATAGATAGATAGATAGATAATGAACAGGCTGGAGATAGATAGATAGATAGATAGATAGATAGATAGATAGATAATGAACAGGCTGGAGATAGATAGATAGATAGATAATGAACAGGCTGGAGATAGATAGATAGATAGATAGATAATGAACAGGCTGGAGATAGATAGATAGATAGATAGATAGATAGATAGATAGATAGATAGATAGATAGATAATGAACAGGCTGGAGATAGATAGATAGATAGATAGATAGATAATGAACAGGCTGGAGATAGATAGATAGATAGATAGATAGATAATGAACAGGCTGGAGATAGATAGATAGATAGATAGATAGATAATGAACAGGCTGGAGATAGATAGATAGATAGATAGATAGATAATGAACAGGCTGGAGATAGATAGATAGATAGATAATGAACAGGCTGGAGATAGATAGATAGATAATGAACAGGCTGGAGATAGATAGATAATGAACAGGCTGGAGATAGATAGATAGATAGATAGATAGATAATGAACAGGCTGGAGATAGATAGATAGATAGATAATGAACAGGCTGGAGATAGATAGATAATGAACAGGCTGGAGATAGATAGATAATGAACAGGCTGGAGATAGATAGATAGATAGATAATGAACAGGCTGGAGATAGATAGATAGATAGATAATGAACAAGCTGGAGATAGATAGATAATGAACAGGCTGGAGATAGATAGATAGATAGATAATGAACAGGCTGGAGATAGATAGATAATGAACAGGCTGGAGATAGATAGATAATGAACAGGCTGGAGATAGATAGATAGATAGATAATGAACAGGCTGGAGATAGATAGATAGATAGATAATGAACAGGCTGGAGATAGATAGATAATGAACAGGCTGGAGATAGATAGATAGATAGATAGATAGATAATGAACAGGCTGGAGATAGATAATGGACAGGCTGGAGATAGATAGATAGATAGATAATGAACAGGCTGGAGATAGATAGATAGATAGATAATGAACAGGCTGGAGATAGATAGATAGATAGATAGATAGATAGATAATGAACAGGCTGGAGATAGATAATGGACAGGCTGGAGATAGATAGATAGATAGATAATGAACAGGCTGGAGATAGATAGATAGATAGATAATGAACAGGCTGGAGATAGATAGATAGATAGATAGATAGATAGATAATGAACAGGCTGGAGATAGATAGATAGATAGATAGATAATGAACAGGTTGGAGATAGATAGATAGATAGATAGATAATGAACAGGCTGGAGATAGATAGATAGATAATGAACAGGCTGGAGATAGATAGATAGATAGACAGATAGATAATGAACAGGCTGGGGATAGATAGATAGATAGATAGATAATGAACAGGCTGGGGACAGATAGATAGATAGATAGATAATGAACAGGCTGGGGACAGATAGATAGATAGATAGATAGATAATGAACAGGCTGGGGACAGATAGATAGATAGATAGATAATGAACAGGCTGGGGACAGATCGATAGATAGATAGATAGATAATGAACAGGCTGGGGACAGATAGATAGATAGATAGATAGATAGATAGATAATGAACAGGCTGGAGATAGATAGATAGATAGATAGATAGATAGATAGATAATGAACAGGCTGGAGATAGATAGATAGATAGATAATGAACAGGCTGGAGATAGATAGATAGATAGATAGATAATGAACAGGCTGGAGATAGATAGATAGATAGATAGATAGATAATGAACAGGCTGGAGATAGATAGATAGATAGATAGATAGATAATGAACAGGCTGGAGATAGATAGATAGATAGATAATGAACAGGCTGGAGATAGATAGATAGATAGATAATGAACAGGCTGGAGATAGATAGATAATGAACAGGCTGGAGATAGATAGATAATGAACAGGCTGGAGATAGATAGATAGATAGATAATGAACAGGCTGGAGATAGATAGATAGATAGATAATGAACAGGCTGGAGATAGATAGATAGATAGATAGATAATGAACAGGCTGGAGATAGATAATGGACAGGCTGGAGATAGATAGATAGATAGATAATGAACAGGCTGGAGATAGATAGATAGATAGATAGATAATGAACAGGTTGGAGATAGATAGATAGATAGATAGATAATGAACAGGCTGGAGATAGATAGATAGATAATGAACAGGCTGGAGATAGATAGATAGATAGATAGATAATGAACAGGCTGGAGATAGATAGATAGATAGATAGATAGATAGATAATGAACAGGTTGGAGATAGATAGATAGATAGATAGATAATGAACAGGCTGGAGATAGATAGATAGATAGATAATGAACAGGCTGGAGATAGATAGATAGATAGATAGATAGATAATGAACAGGCTGGAGATAGATAGATAGATAGATAGATAGATAATGAACAGGCTGGAGATAGATAGATAGATAGATAATGAACAGGCTGGGGACAGATAGACAGATAGATAGATAATGAATAAGCTGAAGATAGAAAGATATGAAGTGATTATTGTATGTATGAGTAACTGGTATCATTGACCTTGGTTGAATTTGGGTGGTAACCTTTTTTGCAAAATTTTCTCGGCAGGGTTAGGGTTATTTTTTTAAATTTATTTATTTTTGCCTCGCGGTCATTGTTGAACTTGAATTACAAAAAAAAAACGAAACAAAAGACAGTGCATCATAAAAGAAAGTCCTTTGGTTTTATAGAAAGGTGAAATAGAGAAGCCTCTGATTAAGGTGATGACGAAGGACAAAGGATGATTAAAAGTCGGATTAAATAGCATGCTACAGCATAGATGGGTGTAAACACAAGAAAAACTCTGCTTCACTTTTTTTTTTCCCATTGTTGTTAAGGATGACTAAGTTGTTGGCAAAGGAGAATCACTGATTTCTGCATTTAGGGATTCTTTTGTGCTGCATATGATTTTAGGTTATTTAAATAGACAGCAAGTTGTTCAGGAGGAACAGTTTATAATTGCTATCATTTTCATTCAGAAATTAATGTTTTATTTTGGAAGCAGAAACCCATTTCTATGTAGTAGAGGTTAAATTTATTTTTCAAGAAATATTCATCATTATGATTTGCATATATATATATATATATATATATATATATATATATATATATATATATATATATATATGGTAATTCAAACATTACCTTTCTGACACCTTTCAGTCGTATGATCTCAACAGGGGGTTTACTGAACATTTTTTTGTTTGGTGCACACCAAATGTAATTTATATCAGAAGTTAACAGGAGGGAAGTGGGGAGGATATATATATATATATATATATATATATACATACATATATATATATATATATATATATATATATATATATATATATATGTAAAAGTGGACATTGAATTCAACACTCGGGAGGTATCAGCAACTGATTGCTTATAATTCTTGATTTTTATATATAATAAAATATAGTTTAAGGTATATGTATATATATATATATATATAGATAAATAGATAGATAGATAATATTAGTAGTAAATATACACATACATCTGAAATCATATATCTAAAATATATAAATATATATACATATATATTTGTATAAAAAATAATTCCAAGAGGATAGAATCCAGGTAGAACTCAATGTCCAGGACAAAGTAATATATATATATATATATATATATATATATATATATATATATATATATATAAAAGTGAACATAGAAGTCAACACTTAGAGGCGACTGTCTGTTTCATGCTATATGCAATCGTCAGGCCACCTTATTATATATATATATATAATAAATCTGGTTATATAATCCTGACAGAGTTATAAGTTATTGACATTTGGAAAAACATTCATGAAAGTATGTTTCAAAAATAATAATGAATTTCACCAGAGATGGCTTCATCAGAAATGATTCAAGGAATGCAATCATTAGGACCTATATATATATATATATATATATATATATATAGGTGCGAGTCAAGAAGTAATGCAATTTGTTTTTTGTTTTTGTCTTAATCATATCATTCCATGCAAGGTAGTAAATGCACAAGACACCAGGGGTTACTGAGTGGGAAAGAATAAGAAAAAAAAGGTACATTATTTAAGACCAAGAACAATAGAAGAGTAATCAAGAAGACAGTAGATAACAATTAACATATATATATATATAAATCCCCCTCCTTCTTCCCTCCTGCTAACTTCCGGTATAAATAAGATAGTTGGTGTGCAGCAAAAAAAAAATTACCAGTAAGCCACTTAATGAGGTCATAAGATTGAAATCTGGGTCAGGAAGGTACTGTTTGAATTTACCATATTTTCATATTTGTCTGGCGATCACAAATAGCGTGAAACCCAGGGTCACAAACTCACATCAATCCAATTAAATATATATATATATATATATATATATATATATATATATATATATATATATATATGATGGCCATTTTGGTCGAAACTAGCTGAGGAATTTAAATGAAATAATAATAAAAAAAATGAAAGAATATTAATCTACAACCCAGTGTGTGTAAAGATTTTAATTTTTTAATTGTTCAAAATATATATATATATATATATATATATATATATATATATATATATATATATATATACATATACATATATATATATATATATATATATATATATAAACTTTTACTTACATTAATCCTATATATATATATATATATAGTTGAGTTACCAAGAGGAATTAACTGAAACTGGGATATCTGAAGGCATGGCATGTGGAATTAGAACAATCTACCCCCATGGACTAAATATATGGTTCAGTTCGAAATTCCAACAAATATGACCTGAAGAAAGCCGAAGCATATAATGGCTATATATATATGCGTGTGTGCGCGTGTGTGTGTGTCTGAGATGAAGTATTGTAACTATCTATCTACTATTTATATTGTTCAGACTGCTATCCTCATCTTTATTGTGATATTCACATTGTTTAGATATCGTATGCTTCGACCTTCTTCAGGTCATGAGAAGAAAATGTTTATTTTCAAAACTGAAAAGAAATGGCAAAGACTTTAATACAACCCAACATAGTAAAAAAATATATTCAGTCAGTCAGTTAAGTTCCAAACTCTTTTGATACATGTCTGATGAGACAGAAGATTTTTTCAGCAGTAAGTTGCCATTTCTTTTTATGGTAGACTGGTTGCCAACCAAGGCTAAATGACCCAGTCTGTCTTGCTATTCAACTCCTAGCTGCGGGGAGAAGAGGTGGATTCATGCCTTTCCCAAGATTATTTGTGCATAAGTGAATATAACAAACTCAACTGGGATTTGAACTCAGCTCTTCAAGTTCTCATTACAATATCACCAAGTTGTAAAATATGTTGATTATACCTCATGATGAACATCTAATATACACAAGTTATTGAAGGTGACTTGATAACAAAAATAAAAATGTCAGATTTGATTTTAAATAGTTTCTTAACGAACAGTCAATATATTAATCAAAATATAATAATTATAGTACCTGTCAAAACTGATTGGATTATTATATCAATAATTAAAAGAAAGAAAAATTAAATGATTGAGAAAGAAAAAAAGAAAAAAAGAAAGAAAGAAAAAATAAAAATAAATGAGAAAGAAAGAAAGAAAAATAAGAAAGAAAGAAAAATAAATGATAAAGAAAGAAAAGAAGTAGATAAATGAGAAAAAAAAGTTCTAGTTCCACGTGCTATTATCCTTTATTCACTGTGTCATGTGTCCTCAAGGACACATGGCACAGTGGATAAAGGCGTTCGTTAGATCTCCAGTGACAGGACCCAGAGTTCAATGGTTAAGGCAGTGGAGAACTTTCAGAGGAGAATTAACAGGAGATAACTGACATCCATCAGACATGGCATGTGGAACTAGAATATTCTACCCCAGTGAGCGAAATAAAGAGTTCAGTTCGAAATTCCAGCCACCAGAAGAAGGCCAGAGCATACAACAGCTGAAACGTTGTGATAAACATGGCAACAAAGATGAGGAGAATAGTCCGAATAATATAAATAGTGTACATAATACCTCATCTCAGAAATATAGACAGATACTAAATAATTCCTACAGTAAATATATATAAATATTTGTAAATATTTCCATCAAGAAATTTTAATTTTTTTAAAGAGGATTTTATTTTTTAATTTTAATTTATTTAAAATGAATATTTTTTATTATTTATTTATTTAAAAAAATTTATCAAATTAAATAATCATGCAATAAATATTTGTAAATATGCCATTTAAATTCTTTGCTAAAGGATATTACCGACAATACTTAGATGGACATATAGATATGAATTGTTACACGTTTCCAACTTGTTTCAGGCATTAGTAACATCAGTGTTTGAGTTGAGAAATAAGCACGTGTGTCTCCTGAAACACCCACAACAAACATGGTGGACTTGTGACATGAAAATGAAAATGACATGAGATGTAAAGAAACGACAAGAACCAAATATATATGTACAACAAATGATAATCTATCAACAACAAAGTTAGACAAGCAACAATACAATAATGTGTGTAACAAATGAATGTGGAAACCGTTTTGGTCCAAAGTATGTGTAGTGAGTAAATGTGCATACGTGCATGTGTGTGTGTGTATTGTTCATGCATGTTCTCCACAAGAGATGAATAAGTGGATAAAGTGAGAAGAGAACGAGAAAAATATCGCAGAATATTTATAATCCGGAGAGCATCCCCTAGGAGCAGTTTCAAAAATTAGGAGAAGGTAACCCGACAGAATAAATTGAAATAGGGATAGAATGAGATAGATATTAACATATTGATATAGATGATATAGACAAATATGAACATATATATATATATATATATATATATATATATGTTCATATCTGTCTACGTTGGAGTTTTTTTTGTTCTTTGGACTTGGAGCTTAAACACTGGACGACTGTTTTCGCCTTGTTATAATGTTCTTGGTTCTTTCTACTGCAAGTTGAGCTATCTGAGGTTTTTCCAAACGAGTACCACCATTTATATATATATATATATATATATATATATATATGTGAAGAAATATAGTTTTACGGTATGCTATATTCATGGGATAAAGTGCTCAATATCAGAGACAGAGCATATGAAAATATAAAATAGAACATTGAATTCAATACACAGAGGCGACAGACTGTTTCAAGCTAAACGCAATTGTCATAGCACATGATATATATATATATATATATATATATATATATATATAGAGAGAGAGAGAGAGAGAGAGAGAAAAGACAGAGAGAGAGAAAAGAGAGAGAGATAAACATATTGAGGTACATAGGTTTGTCAATTGCCCGGTTCACACTCTGTTGAGGCCTTGTTAGAGCCAGAAATAAAGACAAAAGAGATTAATTGAGTTAAACAAATATATTAACAGAAACAGTAATACAAACATATACAAACGAGAGTGTTACAGCAAGAATGTTCGGTCCGACTGTCAGAGCTGACTACTGGAAACTCCCCTCTCCAAAAGGCAGTACCTGCTCCTATTTATAGCTGGAAGAGTCCATGCATCCAAGTGTAAATTACCATAACACATTCCTTCCTGGTACAGGTGTAGAGGTTTATTCCATGTTTCCTGTTTCGGATTGGGCTTCCACTTCCTTCTAAAATCGACTTCAACTCTATACTTCTGATGTTGCCACCTAAACTGTGAAATTTTATCTAATATTTTTTTTATTTCTTTCCTCAATAAGTGTAGATAAATTCACTTATCATCCAGTTCACATTCCTTCAGCATCTTTTGAACAGGAGTAGAGATTTTTCCCTTGTTTCCTGTTTAGGATTATGTTTCCAGTTCCTCCCAAAGTTTACTCATCCTCTTTCACTCCCAGTAGCTGCTTGTGTCTTAGAGGCATTATTGCCATGCTTGGGGTGAATTGATTAAAAAAAATATGAAATGCAATATAGTGACAACACTAAGTAAAGCATTGTTTGACTAATTCAGCTTTAGCTCTGAATACATTTATTTTATTATAGTGGATGGCTACAAGTGAGATGGGATGTGCTTATTTTATTACCATATGAACACAGTTAATAACTCCTGATGAATGGACCAAACAATTAAAAAGTATACATCTATGAAACTCCAGAGTTGAGGTGCTGAATATAACATCAATAAGCTAAGTGACAAGTTCTATTTGTATTAATCTTATATATATATATATATACTATATATATATATGCTATATATATATACTATATATATATATATATATATATATATATATATGCTATATATATATATATATATATATATTAGTTTGTTGCAAAAATAATGTTGTTTTCTCAGATAGTAACATATGTGAGAAAACGACATTATTTTTGCACCAACCTTATATAGTATATATATATATAGTATATATATATATATATATATATATATATATATATATATATTATAATAATATTTTTTGTTTAAAAATATGATTCCTTCGCTACATAAGAGTTCTCATGTTTCAAAAACGAGAGCCGAGATTCCTAAAATTTCGCTTGAAGATGAAACGGGACTAAACACCACAATCCAACTTAATTTTATTAATTATTTGGATGATTTCGGCTCTCATTTTTGAAACATGAGAACTCTTATGTAGCGAAGGAATCATATTTTTAAACAAAAAATATTATTATAATATAAGCTCTACTTCTGTATGGAGCACAGTCTTCTTAAAAATAAAAACAAAAATACTAAGGAACCCCGGATTATGCACCCAACGTGTTCTTTTCTATTTTCTGCATACCTGCACAAGGATATATATATATATATATATATATATATATATATATATATATATATATATTAGTTTGATGCAAAAATCATGTTGTTTTCTCACATATGTTACTATAAGAGAAAACGACATTATTTTTGCACCGACCTAATACATACTATATATATATATATATATATATATATATATATATAGATATAGATATATATACTATATATATATTCTATATATATATAATACTTTCACAAAATAAAACATTATTATTTTTTAATTTGCAACTTTTTCTATATATATATATATATATATATATATACTATATATATATATATACTATATATATATACTATATATATATATATATACTATATATATATACTATATATATATATATATACTATATATATATACTATATATATATATATACTATATATATATACTATATATATATACTATATATATATATATATATATATATACTATATATATACAATATATATACTATATATATATATATATACAATATATATATACTATATATATATACTATATATATATATATATACATACTATAACAAAATATCCAGTCGGGCTAAATCACAAATTTAACAATATATAGATTAAATCAAAAAAAAAAAAGCTACCCACATTTCTCACCCACACAAGACAGACAGGCTTACGGAGGTGTGGAGGCCTCACACTTATACACTCACCCACACGAATAGACACACTTACACACATCATACGCACTCACTCCCTAATGAGCCAAATGATAACACACACCCACAGCAATACACACGCTTACACATATCATACTCACTCACTCCCTAAGAACCAAATAACACACACACACAAACAAACACAAAACAGAGACACATCCCCTCACCAAGTCCAATAAAACTGTCAAACTGACCAGAGAATTCATAGCAGCATCCAGCTCTTATCTCAAATAACAACTTAAAAGAGACTGTTTGACCAACACAAGGAATGTTAAAAGATTCATGTTAAAAAGATAAAAAAATAAAAAAACAAATGAAAACTACAGACAAAAGTTCATTTTCTCCATCAAGAGATTCATTTCTGTAGTTTAGTGCTAGCAGCAAGCAGAAATATTTCTCCTCCCGATGATGGCCATTTCGGCCGAAACTAGTCGAGGAATCTAAAGGGAATAATAATAAAAAAACGAAAGAATATTAATTAATCTACAACCCAGTGTGTCTGAGGATTTTAATTTTTTAATTTTTATTGTTCAAAATATATATACTATATATATATATACTATATATATATATATATATATATATATATATATATATATATATATATGTGTGTACTATATATATATATATATATATATATACTATACTATATATATATACTAGATATATATATATGTACTATATATATATATATGTACTATATATACAAAGAAATAATCACACATAGAATTAATCAAAAATATTAATGCGATTAATGGTGACATCCGTCACTAGAGACATATGCATTATGCATTAAAATACTGTTATAGTCCTCTATTCATCATCAGGCATGTGTTTTTTTTCCTTATAAAATCAAAAACTTGAAGACGAAATATTAACAGTATTTGTTATTGTATTATTTGTATTTCTTTGCCTGTAAATTATATGCTGCCTAATGTTTTATGTTTATAAAAAACTATTGATCCGCAGTACAGAAAAATTCCTATAAAAACCTACTACTAAGACATTACACTACATAATTGAACTATATGCTTAGTTCATGCCATATAAACTGAATACACTTGTAAAATAGAATTCGTGGATTTAACACATCACAAGAAATATTTAAATAAAATTCTCACTTAAAATTTTGAAAAAATTGGCGTTGCGTTTTTGCACATTCCGAAAATTGTTCCTAACCGTCATTAATAGCAGACATTCAAAAAACATCTTTCGGTCGACAAACAAGTATTTCGTCTTCAAGTTTTTGATTTTATAAGTAAAAAAAACACCTGCCTGATGATGAATAGAGGACTATTCGTAAGTACTAGCATTTTAACATCAAATAAACTGAAAAATACCGACATCTATGGTTTCAACGAGGATCACTTCAAAATCTATGGATTAACAGTATTTTAATGCATATATTATGTCTCTAGTGACGGCTGTCACCATTAATGGCCTTAATATTTCTGATTGATTCTATGTGTGATTATTTCTTTCTATGTAAATTATATGCTGCCTAATGTTTTATGTTTATATATATATATATATGTACTATATATATATATATATATGTACTATATATATATATATATATATATATATATATATATATATGTACTATATATATATATATATATATGTACTATATATATATATATATATATATATATGTACTATATATATATATATATATATATATATATATATGTACTATATATATATATATATATATATATATGTACTATATATATATATGTACTATATATATATATATATATATGTACTATATATATATACTATATATATATATATACCATATATATATATATATATACACTATATATATATATATAAATACTTTCACAAAATAAAACATTATTTTTTTAATTTCCAACTTTTTCTATATATATATATATGTATGTATATATATATATATAATATATATATACTATGTAAATATATATACTATATATATATATACTATATATATATACTATATATATACTATATATATATATATACAATATATATATACTATATATATACTATGTATATATATCTCTATGTATATACATATGTACTATATATATATATGTACTATATATATATGTACTATATATATATGTACTATATATATGTACTATATATATATATATATATATATATATATATATATACTATATATATATATATATATATACTATATATATATATATACATGTACTATATATATATATATACTATATATATATATACTATGAAGAAATATGGTATTAAGGTGTGCTATATTTATAGGATAAAGTGCTCAATATCAGAGATAGAGTGTGTGTAAATATAAAACTGAACATAGAAGTCAATTAGAGGCAACAGTCTGTTTCATGCTATATGCAATCATCAGGCCACATGTGCTGTTATTTTTCTCGGCTATTTATATATATAAGGGTCAGTGGTGCATTGTGGGAAGTCTATTATGGCGGTTGTTTTACCGGAAGTCGTTTATTTATTTGGGTTAAATTATTTTGCTTGTTTTTATTTTTTGTTTCTTATTTTATTTATTTCTTTATTTTTTATTTTTTTTAATCGATGTTTTTATTAACGTAGTAAAAATTTGTTTATGTCACTTATTTAATAGTTTTGTTTTAGTTTGAGAATTTAATTAAAGCTATTTATTCGATTTGGGGGTTGATTGTTGTAGTTTGTTCTAACTATTATTTTGGCAGGAACAGTTTTTAATTTGTGTTTATTTGGGTTGATTATTTTTATTTGTTCTTTCTAACAGTAACTTTATCGGGATTGGTTTGTTTATTTATTTACTTGGATGAATTTAGGTTAATTTATTTTACTTGTATATTTTCTCTTTTTCGGTTTTTCGATTTTTAAGTAATGTAGTATTTTATTATTATTTTTTTTTTTTTATCGTTATATAACAGTTATAGGTATTTTTTTCATCCGATTTTTTGGGTTTGATTATTTAGTCTAACTAATATTTTGGTCATAATGGTTTGCTAATTTGTTTATTATTTACTTTATTTATGTGGGTTTGTTTTTTTTTTGTTATTATTATTATTCTTTTTCGTCTATTCTAACAGGTGTGATTTGGTAATTTGTTTGTATTAATTAATTTAGTTTATTTTATTGTTATTTTGTTTATTTGTTTATTTATTTGTTTTTATTTTGTTTTTTTCATTTTCAATTTTTTAAGTAACGTAGTAAAAATTTGTTTTCATGTCTACATTTTGAGATGAGCTCGGATCTTTTATTTAATAATTTATTTTGGTCTGGGAAAGTAATGATAGCTATTTTTTCCTCCAAGCAAAGTTTGCAAGTTTTTGATTGATTGTTGAAGGCTGATGATCTTTTCCTTATTTTCCAAGATATGTTTGGTGTGATGTGCGTTTTATTTTTAATTTACCAGATATACTTAGAAAGCATTGTACTGTTCACATATTTGCTATTTGTGAAAGATGTTTAGTGTGTATAATTTCTTTGTTTCCAGGGTCCTTCAGTTACTCCTATGTATACTTTTTCTTCATTATCTGGTGATTTGATCATGGCTTGGTATATTATGTTGTTTTGTAAACAATTTCCATTTAAGGGACATTCATTCTTTATTCTGCAGTTGCACGTGGGTTTAATTTGTTCGTGTGGTTTGTTGGTAATTTTCCTGTTGTGCTTTTTTATTATTTGTGCCATGTTCTCGGTGCAGCTGTAGCTGATTTTAACTGTGTTTTTGTTGAATATTTTGTGTAGGGTGCTTGATTCCGGGAAGTGTTTGTGTAAGAGTTTGAAGAATATTTTTCCTACGTTTGTTTTTACGTTTTTGCTGTACGGCGGGTTGAACCATATGATATTTCTTCTCCTGTTGGCCTTTTTTGTGTTCTGTGGTGAGTATGTGAGTGTTGCTGGGAATCTGCTATCTTTTAGGGCTGTTTCATAGTCTTTCTTAGCTTTGTTAAATATGGATTCATTGGAGGAATTGTCGGAAAGCCTGCGGTTAATCGATTTTGGTTTCTGTTTGATTATAGAAGGCGGGTGGTTGGAAGATGTGTGTATGTAGAGTGGTTTATCATTAGGTTTTCTATATGGTTTATATGTGCCTTTTCTTAGGTTGAAGGTGACATCTAGAAAATCTACTTCGTTTAGGTTAGTTTTTATATCTATGTTGAATCTGTTATTTTTAAAAATCTTTATTATTGCTTTTCTAGTTTTGTCTGTGTTTTGTTTGTTACAGTTTCTTAAGATTATGAGATCGTCGTCCCTGTAGAGTCCTGTGTCATTTCTATCTATTATTTTGCTCAGTTCGTGTAGTAAGTAAATACCTATGATTTCGCATGCTTTTGCACTGTCAAAGCTTCCCATTGTAGTGTCAAATATCCCATCTTTATTTATTCATGCTTCTTCATTGTGGAATAATAATGATTTACGGGTGTGCTTAATGATGTTGATTTTGCTTGGTTTTATTATTATTTGTTCCTGAGCTAATTTGATGGCCTTATCTAACATGCGTTCTGTTATGGATGGGTAAAATTCTTTTATGTCTAATTGTAGGAATTGGCAATTTTGTTTGTTATTTATGCTGTGGAACCAGTCAATAGTTGTTTTTGTATTTTTCCACTGGTTTACTCCTAATTTCTTCCTAAGTTCATAATTAATTCTTTCTAACATTGTTTTACTTATTTTACCTAGATCGCTTTTGGCTGGGTTTATGAGTCTACATGCAGGATTGGTTTTGAAATTTTCTTTATGGTCTTTTAGTGTGATAAAGGCTTGTGCCTTGCTAATGCAACTTATTCGGTCATCTAGGTCTAATTTTTGGGTGATTGTTTTAGCTTCCTTATTAATATCGTGTTCTGTTGTTTTGGGTGCCTTTTTGTATGTTTTGGTTATGTTGTTCTTGAGTAATTTGTTGTGCATAGGAGGGCTTAGTTTGTATAAATTTCTCGTTTTGTCAGCAGCGATAAATACTTTTGCTGAGTTGTTTATTTTAGTTATATCTTCTTTTAGTTTTTTTTGGAATGCATCTTGTTTTTTATGGAATTTTATGTTTCTAACTAGGTCAGTTATGTCTTTCTCAAAGTCGTCTAATTCCTTTTGTTGTGGGGTGCATTTTTTTTGTTTTGAAGCCGTATTTTTCATTGAGTGTATTGTTATTGTGAAGGTCCTGGTTTAAAAAGTGGACTTTCCATCTCATTCTTTTTAGGAAACTTTCTATTTTTTCAATTAATTTTAGTTTATATATGGAAGTGGATGGTATGGGTATGTTTTTTAGGGAGTAGTCGAGGTTAAATTTTTCTATGTCCATACTGTGTTATAAATAAAAACAAGCAAAATAATTTAACCCAAATAAATAAATAAACGACTTCCCACAATGCACCACTGACCCGTATATATATAAATAGCCAAGAAAAATAACAGTACATGTGGCCTGACAATTGCATATAGTATGAAACAGACTGTTGCCTCTAAGTGTTGACTTCTATGTTCACTTTTATATTTACACATGCTCTATCTCTGATATTGAGCACTTTATCCCATAAATATAGCACACCTTAAGACTATATTTCTTCATATTCAGCTCCTGGTAAACAGTAGAGCACTTTCGCTACATTTATAACACAGTATGGACATAGAAAAATTTAACCTCGACTACTAGTTTATAGTTTAGCATAATTATAAAAGAATTGAAAGAGGGTCTTTACATTAATATATGTGCATTTTTCAGAATAAAACTGTCAAAATTTTAGGGCTCAATTTTCCAAATATATGAGTTAGTAAGCATTATTTAAATGCTAATTAGAAGATGATAAATACATAATTAAAAGTTGGCATTTACACTTAAACTTTTTTAATAATATGATTTTCACAAATTTAAATTTAAAGTATCAAAAATTCAAAATATGCATGCATGAAGGCAGCCTACCTTTTTGCTGGATGACAACTTTGATGCCAATGAGATTTTTTGCATTTATTTCATCACATAGCACTAATGAACACTACACGTGAAGCAAAATCGATAGTACGCAATACATAACTCAATCAATCATTGCATGTGGAGTAAAATCACTTGTACACACTACACATCTCGATCCATCTCGCATATGCGTCTTATACCAACGTGCACTTCTCTCATCGGTGCACACATTCACTTGAACTTATTCTTTTTTTCTTAAGGAAGGATATAATTTTTGCCGTCAAGTTAATGCAAACTAAACTATTTCAGTACCAAAACCATGGGAAAAACTAATATTTTTCATAATATATTTATGACATATGTTGTGTCAGTTTTGATTTTGAGTTGATTGATCTAAACACAAATTATGTGCAAATTTTCATCGGAATGCTGCTAACCACTACAATTGAAAAACTAATGGGGCAGCAAGGTGTTCAGAGGTCATCTTGGGGGCCCCTTATGTAATTTTCAAAATCTGATAATCATTTTTGATTCATTTTAAGATTGTAACATACATGTAAAATTCCATCGAAATCAAAGCAATTTGAAAATTAAGGGGTCCTTTGGTTCACCCTAGGGGTCCCAAATTTCAAGCCAAAGGACATGTTTAAGACTAATAGTAATTGAAATAATAAAGCATATCTTTTTTAAGTTTTCTATTTAATCAACTTTATGGCCAAGGCTGTAGACTTAATTTAAAATTTTGGGGTTCCCTTCTGGTCCCCTAACTTGTGGAGGTCCCAGTGTTGATTTCCAGTGAATTCCAAGTGACTACTTCAGTTACTCGATATAATCTCAATATGTACTGAAATTTTCGTTGAAATTGGGGAATACTGCTACAAAATACACTTGAAAAGCAATTGAGGCATCAAGGGGTTTATAGGGTCATCCTGGGGGCCCCCTCATGCATTTTTAAAAATCTGACAACCGATTTCTATCTCATTGTAAGAGCATAACAAACATGCAAAATTTCATCAAAATCGAAGCAATTTGAATATTTTGGGGTGCCTTTGGGACACACTGGGGGTCCCAGTATCAAGAGAAACGAAAATCAATATAGCATATAATAAGCATGACAGTAAGTTGCATACACTTATCAAGTTTCATTAAAATCGGCCTTAGGGTTTAGACTTCAAGTCTGAAAGTTTAAAAACAACCAAACTAATGGAAATTCCCATTTAAACATTATATTTATTGATTATCGGTTATTGATTTTTGAAAAATGACAATTTTTTTTGCCCAGACACACCCAGTATCGAGTACGATCAATGTTCCAAATTTGGTGGAAATATGCCTTATGGTTCTCGAGTAGTTCACACACACACACACATAGTCAGTTATATATATATATATATATATATATATATATATATATATATATAGATATATATAATATATATATATATATATATATAGATATATAGATATATATAATATATATATATATATATATATATATATAAGAAATCAATCTTTAAAATTCAGTAGTCTGTTGATTTCGTGTTGCTTTCAAACAATTTTTTAAGGTAGAAAGGGTTTCTTTAAGAACATAAGGAAATAACTTTTATTATGACACAATTTTTAAATGGTATCCCTATAAAAATGCAATGTCTGTAAATCTATAAAATCTTACGAATGTGATTTGGAGGCATAAATAAGAAAATAAGTTTTATTAAGACACTATCTGTAAACTGTCCCTATAAAAATGCAATTTTTGTAAAGCTATAAAATCTTAGAAATGAAATTTGGAATCAAATAAAAACAGCGGACAAGTTGTTATCATAGATGATGGCTTCTGTGTCTTGTTTTTCAAGAATTTTTTTCTGGAAATTATCCAAAAGGAAGACTCTGAATATGATTTTAAAATTCAGTTACCAAATTTAACTCAAACCATTGTTGCCATTAAATATTTATTTTGGTAAAATTCAAATAAAACAAATTGGCTACTTTTTCTTTGAGTCCTCCAATAAGTTACAAAAAGTTATTTTTAAAAACAAATGCTTACCTATTTTATTTTCTGTATTTGCTTGTTATTTGATTTAAATCTGAAAAGGATCATTATGAAAAATGCATAGTGGAGTAATGGATAGTGGCTCAGATTGAGGAATCAGAGAGCAGAGTTCTAATTCCAGTCAAATCCATTAATCCAGTCTTAATACCCTTGGGGAAAGTATGAATCCTCTTCTTCTCCCCCCAGCTATGGGTAAATAGCAGGATGGACTGGGTTCTATAACCTCGGATAGCAACTGGTCTACCGCAGAAAGAAATAGCAACCTACTGCAGAAAAAAATCAGCCTCGTCAGTTATGTACCGAACAATACACACACACACATAGTCAGTTATATATATATATAGAGATCACATATGACACATAACTGGCTGATGAAAAATGCTCTTATCTCATTATGGGAACTTTTAAAGATTACCCTTGTAGTTTTTAATTTATTGATTTGTTTTTTATGGCTTATCAACTTTTTGCAGATTATTTAAAGCCAGAAAATGTTTTCTTTTTAGAGTGTAAGAATTTTTTAGGAGATAATAATGATTTACTGATACAAGTCCTACTAATTAACCCATAGTTGAAGGGGAAAGAAGAGATGGATTCATACCTTTCCCAAGGGTATTTGCACATAAGTGAATATAACGAACAAGGCTGAAATTAGAACTTGGCTCTCTGATTTTTAATTCAGAGCTGTTATCCATTACACCACCTGCACATCCAAGCTTACAGCACCTAGTATTCCCAAGTGGTCACCCATCTAGGTACTGACCAGGTGCAACATTCTTAACTTTTGTGATTGTTAGAGAACTGGTGTTTCAACATGATGTAGCCATAAGCCCTTGTAGTTTTTAAATAATGGAGACATATAAATGATATACAAGATTAAAAAGAAAAAAAAAAAAATACTCCTCTACAATATGAAAATATTTTTAAAATTTAAAAGAATACTGGATACTTACTTTATTTTTAAACTGCATTAATTTCTTATGAAGCTCTTGGTCATCCGTCTTTATAAATATATTATGGTTCTTTTCAATTTTACCAATCAGGTCTTCTCATAGAAAAGTTACCATTAAATGCTAAAAATTAAAAAGATCTCTTTAAGTCTTTAAGAACATAATCTTCTCTCTTGATTACTCAAAGAAGCCATGGAAATTGCAAAAGATATTTTGTTGTCTTCGTTTCATGAAGATAATACAAGCATACATGCTAAGTACAAATCCAAACTTAACTATAAGAAATACTATGAAAAATAATACCCATTTGTATTGTCACATGACAATGTCACATGACAATAGGTATTATCTTTTCTTAGTTCCCACCTTTAGGCAAAAGCTATTTACGCCTTACAGATTATTTGATCTGTCTACTTTGCGACGAAGAGCATGTGAACAGAGCCTACGTTTTGTTTTTATAACTTGCTAAAAAATATTCCCAAAGGGTTATATGTGTACACAAACATATGTGTGGATCATTTTAAATACAGGGTTATAATGACAGCCTCATTCTGATATTGCATAGTAATTAATCTTGTGTTGTAATACAGCCAATGTTGCATTAATGAGGATTGTGTATATGTGTATGCATATGTGTAGCATAGCTAAGAATGGACTGCTTATAAAAGTGGTTTCTACTTTCTTATAGTCTATGTTCAACTCATTAAAAGCTCTGAAATTACAAGATCATTTTTTATGTAGTTTTTATATAGATTTTAAGATGTTTTTATTGGTTTATTTAAACACAAGCATAGGAGTGAAATGTGACTTAAATAAAACTAGACAGAGTAGATTTTGATTAAATGGAACATAGATTTAATCAAGCAAGAACTGAATCAACATTTTAAATCAGATTGTCTTTTAAATGCAAATCCATTTAAAAGGAATAATTACTTAGGAGGGACAGAAATTCAGAGTCTTGATATGTTTCACTTAAGCAGAGTTCTGTTTATTTCCAAAGGTGCCACACGCTGGGATCGTCTCCCCTCCAGACCAATAATGTCAGGAAGTCTCTTTCCTGAAAAATCAACCTTGGTAAGATTCAAACCCAGGTCTCATAGTCATAAAGTACTAACTAACCACTCAGCCATGCATATATATATATATATATATATATATATATATATATATATATATATATATATATATATATATATTATGAGGAGGCACAGTGGAGTAATGGACAGGGGCTTGGATTGAGGAATCGGAGAGCGAAGTTCAAATTCCAGTCAAATCCATTACATTCACTTATGTGTTAATACCATTAGGAAAGGTGTGAATCCTCTACTTCTCCCTCCAGCTATGGGTAAATAGCAGGACGGACTGGGTTCTATAGCCTTGGATGGCAACTGGTCTAGGAGAAGGACTGAATTCAAAACCTGCGGAGGGTCATTTGGGGACCTTGTGGCACTTAGTGCACCAGGTCTCTGCATTCAGTCCTTTAAAAAGTGTGGATGGTCCTGCACAAAACCTTCACCACTATAATAAAATCTCATGTGCTGGTGTCGGGCTGTTGGTTTCCTAGGAACTGAACTGATTGATCCTCATACGTTGAATTTGACAGGAGAGCCAAGTATATATATATATATATATATATATATATATATATATATATATATATATATATATATATATATATATATACATACATACATACTAGCTTAAAAGCTGCCCTCTCAGGCAGCATTTAAGCTAACTCCTGCAGAGGGCAATTGATTGGGCCTTCATCACAATAGGGTAGGGAGTGGATGTGATAGACAACAATAAACTAAAGATGAACTCAAAATTGATTGCTGCATTTAAATATTGCATTAATATTTGAGCTTACCTTTTAAAAGTTCAGTGATAATTCTTCTGCCACCACTTAATTTAAAGACAATTTGATGTACATAGATCCTTACTTTCCGTACAAACAATTATTTTTATTTCATGGGTGATTTTCACCAGATTTCGCAGTTAATTTTTATTATTCCGAAATTTATTTCCAACTTCCAAAAATTGCTATTGTACAAAAATATTTGTCAGAAAAATCACATAAAAAAATCGCCAGAAACAATCGCAGTAATGAAAATCTGGGAATCCAGAATTTCAGGATTTCCAGCCCATAATATTTTTAATTTGCTCATGGAGTCATCCTGATTCCAAATGGTACAATATGTTGGGCTACAGTCTCTATGAGTAAATTTGCAAAAGTGTTACACAGTCACACACTGATATTTGCATTTATTATATATATATATATATATATATATATATATATATATATAACATGAAAATTAATGTGTAAAGATTTGAAGGTAAAAAAAAAGGCTCCAAATTGATGTCAAGATGAAGCCAGGTAATTTAAACTTTCCATGGCAAAAGTTTTACAGTTTGATCCTGGCTTTAATGTTTTCAAAAACTAGCCAAACTTGAATTGAGAATGCACAGTTTTGATCCAGTTTTCATTTTCATCTTTGCTATATATGAAGGAAAATTTTGACTGCAAAAGGAAAAAGGATTAAACCACACTCGGGCAAAAGGCTGCTGCTGCTGCTGCTGCTGCTGCTGCTGAGAAGGAATCAAACAAAAGATTGTCATCAGGCAGAAAAGGTTCGTTGTGGCATGTAAAGTCTGCTTTTGCTGAGAAAAGAAATAGACCATGAAGTAACTTGGGATGATACAAGGCTATTTACTGTTACTGACAAAGAAGAGGAAAAAGAATCTTCTAAACACTCATAATACAAATGACTTTCATTGACTTGTGAGATTTTAATTCAAATTCGAAGATACCTGCTCCAAAATTCTGAACACTTGTCAAAAGGACCCTGAAAAGCAGCATCGCTCATGTAGGTCAACCTTTTCTTGCCTGACTTAAAATTTCAACTTTCAACCTTTGAACCAGTGTCATTCTGAATTGTGAACTTTTCAAAATAAATATCTTTTATTGCTATGAAATTGATTTATATGAAATGTTGCTCTAAAAGAAAGTTGTTAAAATTCCTTTTTTGTTAAGGAAAACATTTGCTTTACATGTAGTTTTTTTAAGAGAAAACTGAATTGTATTTGAAAGAGCTGTTAACCTGCCTTGATATTTTGAGATGCACAAGGAAATTTTGTGTATTGTGAAAATTTTTTGGTAAACTTGACAAAATGGCAGTTTTTCTCTTGACGCCGCTATTATTTTAACTACCTTCACTCCTCGGCAATGTTTATTGTTTTAAAAAGTGATGATTAGAATTGTAATAAAACCTGAACATATGAAAGTGAATTCGCACACTTTATTTTGCTCTTGTGAATTTACAACAAAAATAATAAATACTATTTATTTATTAAATTGTTTATTTATTGGAAAGGATTGTAAAACATCAGCTAATTACCAATTGATTTGAACTTTATAAAATGGTAAATAATAAAGATTTACTTATAGTTTGTTCTCATATTTTAATAATTTAGTAAATGTTTATAAATTTATGAATAAAAAAATGTTTTTGTATTTATTTCTTTATAAATTGGTAAATGATAAATATTGCATTACTTTTAATTGTATTAGTTTTTAGAATGTTGTAAATATAAAATTATTCTTATAAATAAACAATCTAATAAATAAAGTGTTTAATATTTTTATTATAAGTTCTCAAGAACAAGAATATGTATAAATTCACTTTCATCATATGTTTAGGCTTTATTAAAATTCTAATTATTGTTTTTTAAAACAACATTACTGAGGAGTGAAGGTAGTCATTAGGTTGATGCAAAAATAATGTCATTTTCTCACATATGTTACTATGTGAGAAAACGACATTATTTTTGCACCAACCTAATAAAATAATAGTGGTGTGAAAGGAAAAACTGTCCTTTTGACACTTCATTTTTTTTGTGGGCACAAACGTCCATGTTTGCCAATATTTTTATGGTAATGAATGTTTCTCTGCAAATTTCACTTATTGTAAGACTTTTCTTGTGTTTTTTTCATGTGCATCATTTGAAATATGAATTTAAACGTTTCCCAAGGATATTTGTACAAAAGTGAATGTAGCAAAGTTAATGATTAAAAATTCCAAGCCATTATCCATTACACCACTCACACAGCCAAGCTTACAGCACTTGGTATTCCCAAGCTGTCACCCCTCTGACCAGGCTTGACATTGCTTGACTTCAGTGTTCGTACAGGAACTGGTGTTTCAACATGATGTGACTTTAAGCCAAAGGAGAAAAGGTCAGAGGAGATGAAAGCATAAGAAAAATATTGTGCCCCATTCAACTAGACAACCAGTCTAGTTAACAAAATAATATAAAAACTCACATTTTTGTTTGATGACTGGTATTGCTATTGAAAATCATGATATCGCCAGCCAGTATTTAAACCATCCTACAGAATTTCTCTCTCGTTTCTGCTTATCAGCATGGAATTAAATCATGAAAGTTATTGAGGATATGCCCAATAATAGTACACTAATAATTTGATTACACAAAAACATAAGTTAAAATAAAGATTGGAAAAGGAATGAGATATGGGGATATGATTTCACTCAAATTATTTGCAGTATTTTTCAGCAAAAGAATTAAGAAGGAACAGAAAAAAACAAAAATGGAGGATATTTGAATATTCTGTCATCTGCTGATGACATTTTACTAATGTCAGAGTTTACTGGAGGAATTACAAGAAATACTGAAGGACCTGAATAGGGAAAGTCACAATGAAGGTGTGGAGTTTGCTACAGAATTTTGGTTTTTACATTCAAAATAAATGCTGAGCGAATATTGTTTTGAAAGGTTTACTTTTTTTTATGAATACAAATTGTGTCCTTCTTGAGAGTTCATAGCTTGCAGCATGTTGGAAATGAGAGAGAGAGAGAGAGAACTCCTTCTTTGTAGCAGGCTGTCATTCTGGTTAATTTTTTAGCAGTTAGAGTGGAGTGGACCAGCCTGTCCTGTTTCCTAGTGAACAGGTACAGGAGACTGACATCAAAGCCCTTTTTCCTGGGTTTATATTGAGGTGAGTGTTATAGGATTGTCCTTTGCTTTGGTACTGGATCTTTGATTTTTTTTTTTTGTTTCACTTATCTAAGTATCTGATTTCAGAAACAAAGGTAGTTGATTGACCTGATCCTAAGAATGCCAGTGTTAATGTTATTGAGGTGTTAAGGAGATGATAAATAGGTGATGTGTTTCAGGAGATTTAAGAAATATTTTTTTATTTTATTTTATTTATTTTAAACTCTGCCTACTACTACAAAGTTTTAAAGATGAACAGAAATAAAACCAATGTCCAGTTGTAGCATTCTGAAAATGCTAACCAGGAATAGAGAATGAAGAACTAGATAAATCTAGGAATACATCTGTTTATGCAAGGTGATAATATTAAGAGAGATCATGAAAATGCAATAAAATAATGTATAACTATTGTTTGAAAAGCATTTAATAAAACTCCAGGCCTTGCCGATATGTTTAAAAAAAGTAAAGGACATAGTGAATAACATGATCACCAAAGTTAAGCAACATCAAGCCTGGTCAGTACCTAGATAGAGTATTTGCTATTTAAATGCAAATACCCTTGAAAAAAGTATGAATCCACCTCTTCTTTTAATTAGATAGACTTATATCACTAAATCATTATTATCCTCAAAAAAAAATTCTTACAATCTAAAAATATTTTCTGGCTTTAAATAACCTGCAACAGGTTGATAAATCATAAAAAATGAATGAATCAATCAATCTTAATCTAAAATATATCACTGGTCACCTCCAGTGACCTATACCCCCAAGAATATAATTAATTGTAAAAATAATATCATTAAATCAGTAAATAATAATCTCTCAAAAATTCTTACAATCTAAAAAATATTTTCTGGCTTCAAATAACCTGCAACAGGTTGATAAGCCGTAAAAAATGAATGAATCAATCAATCATTTACACCCTTTTCCTCCCCTCCTTTTCATCACTTTTCCCAATTTCATCTTGTTTAATATCATTAATTAGGTTTCTTGGTTAGAAAATGTTATTGATTCAAACTAAGATTATCTGGATTGTAGATAAAAAGAAAAGGAAAGTTCAATAGTGTAAAATTAGTAAATACTAAACACTTCAAATACCTTGGTGTATGGATTACTTATAACAAGTTTAGTATAGAAGATAAGGAAATCGAATATAGAATACTCTTCACTAGAGGTAATTTTGCCCAACATGCAAATTGCTACAAAACAAAAACATTAACCTGAAAAGTCAAGTCATTTTAACTTTGTCAGATGGAGACTTTCATATGAATGTCATGCATGGCATGCTAAACCTGTTCTGAAATATCTAAACTGTCAGTTGTATGCAACTGCATTTTAAGATCAATCATTAAAAATGACTTTGTACAGATGAAAAATGGGGATCTTTGCTAAGAGAATCCTTTTTTGAACTTGTGGATCATTGCAACAGAATCATGAGCAAAGAATTGTAGCAAATAACCAGAAACCACATCATTTGAGGACTACCAACAGCAGCAGCAAAAGCTAAAATGGATACCACATGTAACTTGAAAATAAAATAATGACATCATTAACATTCCACACTGCTCCAAATAAAAGGTTAGGAGGGAAACCCCCATCAATACTGAAAAGAGTGATAACAGCTACTGGACTTGAGAAACTTATTTTCCTAAAAAAATTGTTTCAAGAGAAAGATTTTATAAATATTAAATAATAGTCATACTGAATGCTTGGTCAATGAATGCCAAATGTTTCCTTATAAAGAAATGGATGATATTACCATTTCTAACCATCATATCACAGCCCCTTTGCTACTCCATTCACGTGATCGAGGGCAGATATTATATATCTTCATGACCTTGACATTCCGCTTAATATAGCAAGTTCATTTAGATTCATAATAAACCTATAATGTCTTTTAGTTGTTTCAATAATACGAACTTAGTCTGAATACTTTTCAGCAACATTTTGATACTTTTTGTACTCTGTAGAAACTTTGGATTTATTTTCTTTTGATTTTGAGTGCAATGGCAGGCCCAGTTAATATTATTATACTCCCTTATCATATAACCTAGCGACTTCTTGCCGAATGGGAGGAGGAGGCAAATTGCTGGCATCCTGGTCTTTGTGATCAGGGGCCTGAACAAGTTATGTATTGAGTTACGTGCCCATTTATTTTTGTTGTCGACTAGATGATAGTTAGGCTTTCCTAAATTGTTACTTCTGCTCTTTATTATTTCCAGCTACCATGGGCTCTTACTTCTGGCATTCATAGCCTTTATTATTTCCAGCTACTACAGACCCATACTTCCAGCATTCCTTATTATTATTATTATTATTATTTCTGGCTACCACGAACCCTTATCGTCCAGCATTCCTGGCCTTTAGTACTTCTGGCTACCATGGACAGCATTCCTGGCCTTTATAACCTCCAGCTTTGCATTGGTCCCTACTTCCGGCATCTCTATCCCAACTTAACTCACCTGGTTGATTTGCATTAATGGACCTGCTTACAACAGCCCTGAACTCTGGCTATGCATAAGTCCCTGCTTCCAGCGTTTCCTGTCAACTTAACTCACCTGGTTTAGGAAATTGCTGCATGTATATTGTTGAGACTCAAACAACCTATTCTGTACACTTCAGTTAAATACTACGGAAGGTTCATCATTTGATGTAGCCAGCAAGCTACCTGGACATTGATGCAACATTGGCTAATATTTTGCTGCCACTTCATCATAGATTTCATCAATACCTGCACCGGACAGTACAGCTATTTCAGCTTAGCTTCAACTATACCTTCTGGCGTTTCCTGTCAACCTAACTCACCTGATTTTGGAAGTTGCTGCATGCATATCGTCCAGAATTTAACCAACCTATTTCTGTACGCTTGGGTTGAAACACTACAGAAGGTTCACCATTGGACTTAACCAGTAACTACTCAATGCCAGTGACAGATATTTAAATTAAATTCTCTTCTCTTTGGCTATATCATCAGGACTTCAAATAAATAACCTACTCTGTATACTTCGGTTAAAAATAAAATACTATATAGAAGGTTCATCATTGGACTTAACCAGCAACTTTTCAACACTTTTTTTCCGGATATGTGAACTGAACTTTTGAACAGTGGACTTGAATGCCAACTTAACTTACATGGACTCTACTTTTAACATTTAGTCACAGTTATCTCAGATCTTCTAGCCGACCATCAGTATTTCTCAATTTATCTCTGTCTCCATTACTTGATTCATTGTTTGTTCACGTTCCTTTTTTAATGCAAACTAAACACATACTTTGTAAAAATAAATTTTGCATAATCTTTTAGTTTTAAATATCCTCGTTCTGTTGTCCATTTTTGCTCTACCTGTCAGATTTCTCGTCTTTTATTTTTAAAAAGTTTAGTGGGCCTCTTCTGACTCATACTTATGTGGGGCTCAAAAGCCATACATCGCGTAGACAAATAAGCAGATGAATGGTCTAGATTCCATGTTAAGTAAGAATACTTTTCAGAAGGAACGTATTTTGATATGCACCGTTGCTCAAGGCAGTCGTCAGTTGACGCTATGTATGGGTAACAATACAACGGGACTGATTGATTCTTTTAAAAGAAAATCTTTCTTAAATATACTCTAAAAAGACAGTGAAGGGTTTAGTGTGACAACTAGCCATCGTAATAAGTGAATACTAAAGTTATTGTTATATGAAGAATTTATTTACGACAGCCTGAATATGGTCTACCAGAAAATGGCGGCGGAGAGAAAAGAGTCCGGTTTGTGTTGATTTCTTTTCTATAAAATCCATGAAAAGGTTAAAAATAAAGGGTTGATGAATTTGATTTGAATCTAGTTTTAAATTTACTGATTTCTGAAGTGTGCACAAAGATATTTTATGTCCATTATTTTCATTCTATTCTCTTTTTTTGCAGCAACTCAGTTTCACAAATTTTTATCAGAAAGTTTTTTAAAAACGTTTTAGAGATATTATTTCATGTTTAGTTTTAAACTTCTGTCCAAAGTAAAAGAAATACCAAGAAAGTAAATTAATTATCAGTAGAATTCTGATATTTTTCTAAGTATACCGCTCAAAGCAATTTCGCGTGGAAAATACTCTTACTTTCCTTTTTTTTCTTTTTTTTTTAAACTAGCCTCGTATTCTGATTTTTTATATTTGAAAAGTCCTACATCAGAAAGAAAACGAAGAATTTCGTTCGAAATGCTATGTAATTTATTTCACCTATCAATAAAATAAACAATTGATGTCCGTGAAAACTAAAAGGGGGAAATATATTTGGAAGTCAGAAAAAGAAGAATATTTTTCGACTTAGAATTTATTTGCTTAGGATTTGGTCTTTGTTTTTTGTTTATGGTAAAGTAGGCAAAACTTCAACCATCATCAATTCACTCAGAAACCAAATCTTAAACATTATTATTATTAGTATTAACAAATAAAAAATGTGGCACAAAGTACTAAAATTTTTGGAGAATATGTTGATCATCTTCACTAGTTACCTGACCACCACGAGGTACCAAACGAAAAATGCATAAAAATGCCTTTGAACTTATGTTTTTATAAATCAGTATTAACAAACAAAAAAAAAATTAATTTCTAAAAACTTTTTTAGGCATTTTTAAAACGATGGCATGTCCAATGATCATTTTTATATCGACTCCTCAGACCGCCATTATAGACGGAAAATGTAAACAGCAAATTAAAAATTCTCTTAAAAAAACAATATTTGTCTTATTTCAAAGTTATTTAATACGCCTAACTGGACTTTGCAAATGTAATGCTCACTTTTTGCTTTAAACATAATTAAAATAATGTTTATTAATATTTATATACGGTGTCTGTGGTCAATCAATCAATAACTTCCTTTTGATCCCTCCCTTTTAAAAATTACGCTAAAAAATTAAAAAAAGCAAGAATCAAAACATTGATATTTTAATTTTTATGCTTAAGGTTAATTTATATTTTTAATTAACTCTCTCGTCTATAACCAATAGTTTAAGTTTTTTTTTTAAATTCTGTACAACTTTATGAAACTTAGTAAAATTAGTAATTATATTTCTTCTGCTACATAATTAGTTGTTTCTTTTTTTTATTTAAAAATGATAGTTTACTTTGTTTTTTTATTATTATTATTATTTTCTTACTTATTTGATGTCATAAAATATCTAATAATTGCACCCATTGATGTCTTTCTCTAGTTATCCGGAATTAATCAATCAAAGCAAAGGTGGTAATAATTCTTTTTTTTTTTTTTTTTTTTTTTTTTTTTTTTTTTTTTAACATCCCTACAAAAAATAATAGTTGCTAAAATAAAAAAAATAAATTAAAATTCTTTTAAAAATTGTTCACTCGAAAATGGAATTTAACTCACACTCGATTTTTTTTTTTTTTTAATAATTTCACCCCAAGCAAGGCGATAATGCCACTTGGATGAAAGGAGTTACTGATAGTCAAAGTAAGAGAATGAGAAATCTTTGATGAGGAAAAAGAACAATAAAAGAGGGTTCAAGAAGACGAGATGGCAATTGGCATTGCATTTAAATTTTTGAAAAATTGTAATTGGCAGGGAAACAAGAAATCTGAAGGGAGTTCTGCAGGCGTAAAGTACGAGAAAAGTGAACTACTAGAATAGAACAGATGGTTGCATCTAACTAGTTCAATAGTAAAACCGAGAACTAGTTACCAATCTAGTAGCATGCTTACCTTGATGCAGATGAGGCACTAAACTCATCAGATCAATTGCCACGAAAATATTTGTAGGAAAGGCAGAAGGAAGCCATGCCACGTTGGTGGGAAAGTGACTGAAGTAGAGATGCCAGGTCAGGATCAATTACATTGCAGACCATCCTTTGAATTTTAAGAATCCCTATATATATATATATATAAAGATTGCCAGACCACATATGGCAACAATATTCAAGGCATGGTGAAATGGTAGATTTATAAATGTACAAGATCTTTAATTTTGAAAAAAAAAAAAAAAACTCGTCTATTTTGGCAGTACTTAATATTAGTTGCATTTACAGTGGAGTTAGACAATAGAAACTAACCAGCTATAATCATTTTTAGTTTTTATACCATATTAAATTTTTTCTGATTAACTTTTATAACATTTAATTAAAATTTGTTCATCTTCATGATTTTAGAGTGCTATTCAATATAAAAAAAAACATTTCAGTTCAGTGTTGGTTTCCCAACTCCATCATAACATCCCATTTATTCTGAAATCATTTGTGCAGCAGTCACTGAAAGGTCACATCCTCTCTATGATAATCTAAGTCCATATTAACAATTTCATATCAGGGTGGGGGATAATAGAACTAGGATTCAAATACTACAACTCAAGTTCTTCTGCTGATGATTTAAATGAAACCAAATGTATTTACAAAAATGTTTTGGCGTTGGAAAAATCCAGGGAAAGAGAAATCAAATCCCTTATCGTTGGCTGGAAAATCCAAGCAGTACTATGAAGCAATACTATTATCATCTTCCTTTCCATGACAGAGGTGAACAGGATTAAATCCCATCACCTGACACCTGGTGTATTGGATTTACAAATTTACTATATTTGATAGAATATACCAGCAATCCCCAAACTTTTTGAACCATGGACAGAGGTAGGGGTCATTGTTGGTGGCACACATAACAAAACAAAAAACAATAGTCAATAAAATGGGGAAAAACATTTTTATTCTTTCAGTGCAGCCTGGTACCAAATGATCTGTGGCCTGGTGGTTAGGGAACATTAGTATATATATAATCCCCACATATTGTAATTTCTTGAAAATAATATAAATTTTTTTTTTTTCTTTTACTGTAAATTACAGGTGATGGTAGGGATGCATATTATAAATAGGTTTAGACCAAAAATATTATTTTCGTTATTGATTTATAATAATAAATGCGTACTTGTTCTAAAATAAGAAAGATATTATCCCAATTTTCATTTTAATTTCAACAATAATAATTGTAACATTTTTTTTTTTTTTTTTTTTTTTGTCAATAAATTTGTTTATCAGTAACCATATTTTTTATTTGGTGAAAAAATTAAAAAAAAAATCCATAAAAAAGCCAATTTAAAAAAAAAAGAGAATATCAAGTTAACAATTTATTGAAATTTTAACTATCATCATCACTTTCTATTATAGAATCGAGATCTAAATTGTCATTAAACAAATTATCATTCACAATATATTCGTTTTGTTCAAAATTATCTTTGGCTTCTTCATTCTCTTGCCAAAGGATGTCATCTTCAGAGCCATCCATGGCTGTTATGAGACAACACATCTTGAAACCGCTCTTTATAACATCCTAACTGATGGAATCCCAAGATTCCTGAATCCATTTTACAATAAGTTCCAACTCTGGTTTTCCTGTTGCCACCAGCAGTAAAACTGGTAACACCAGAAAGCATCTCTTGTTTAAATGGATGGTTGCAGACAACATCCATTACTCGAAGTTGGCCAGTCATTCCTCCTGGTATAATAACAAGATCAGTCCTTGCATGTTTTGACAACATTTTGGTGGTAAAATAAAATGTTATATTTATTGGTAAAACCGCTGGTAATTTTCAACATTATTTTACCTGCTTAGTTTCGATTTTATTCTTAAGGTCAAGGTTGACAAAATGTCTTCGTAATTATTTTTTGACAAAATTTATAGATGCGTATTATACATAGGGATAGATATATTTCTTAATTTTTGGATCATTTGTTGGGGTGCATATTATTTTCAAGAAATTACAGTATCCTCCTCCCAAAGGAATAACTTAAAAAAAATATTTCCCAGATCTTATTTTCTGCAAAGTTTAGGTATCTGGATGTACCTAGCTAAACTGCAAAATGCTGTAATATTAAATGTAAAATGTTAACATTAGCTGCTTCCTTTATAAGGAAACATTCAGCATTCATTAACCAAGCAGACATTGACACCATCCATTAACAATAATGAAAACTTTTCAAGAAAATAGGTTTCTCAGGTCTAGTTGCTGTTATCGCTCTTTCCAGTATTGACGGGGGAGAGAGATTTCCTTCCTAACCTTTTATTTAAAGTAGTGTGGAATGTCGGCATCTTGATTGTCATTATTGTTTGAGTTACATGTGGTATCCATTTTAGTTGTTGTGGCTGCTGAAAGTACTCAGGTGATACTGTTTCTATTATCTGGTGCAGTTCTCTGTTTGGGATTCTATAGCACTAGCCCATGAGGTTTGAAAAAGGATGGCCCTTGCTAAGACCTACATGCTTCACATGCTCAAAGCCATTTTTAACCATCAATCTGAAAAAGTGTTTGCATGTGGCTGACAGCTTAGATATTTCTGAATGAGTTCAGTGTCAGCTATGGAAATAAATATAAAGGGGAGACAGGCCCCCCTCTTAAGGTAAGACTTCAAGAACACCAGAAAGCTGTAACACAAGGGTAAGTGGAAAAATCAGGCGTGGCTGACCACATATGGAGAGAAAAGGGAGATCACTGCCTTCTGTAGGATCATAGACAAAGAGCATCACTGGAAAAAAAGTAAACTTAAGGAATCAGCACATATGCTAGGACACAAAAATCTCCTGAGCCGTCCAAGCATAGAAATGAATACAATATGGGAACCAGTAATAAGGATTGACAGAGAAAAACAATAACAACAACAAAAACTGCAATATGAGCTCTGGTAAAAACATGTAATGATAACAGCAGAAATTGCAATATGAGCACTAGTAAAAAATGAAGCTGAAGACATTAGGTCCTTGAGGACATCTGTGTATGAATTTCTGGGTATTAACCCAGAAATTCATAAACAGATGTCCTCAAGGACACGTGGCACAGTGGATAAAGGCGTTAGTTAGATCCAATGACAGGACCCAAAGAGTGAGTTCAATACCTGGTTGGAGAACTTAGAGAGGGAAATTAACTGATAACTAAATAAAAAAATAAATGGTTCAGTTCAACATTGCAACAACCTGAAGAAGGCCAGAGTGTACAACAGCTAAAGAAAGATGGACGACAGTAGTCAAAATAATGTAAATAGAATTCAGTGTCATGCATTCTATTAAAGTATCTATTTGGATTTATATAATAAAATATTGAATAACTACAGCAAAAGAAATAAAAATACTATTTTATCAAAGTATATGCAAAGTTCACATAACTAGAAGGAATATTTTGGGGGTATTTTTTTTTTCTTTTCTTTTCTGACAAATTATGCATCTGTGACGATTGTTGACCAGAAATGTTTGTATTTTTATTTTTTATTATTGTTTTGTAATTGAAGAACATTATATTTCCATTCTTTCATTGTCATAATTTTGGAAATAATGATTTATTCTTTCCTGTTTTTGTTATCCTATTTATAGGACGAATTCGGGAAGCTGACAAGAAACGGGTCCTCGATGAAGCTGCCCGTAAAAGACGAGCCAGGAAAGCACTGGAGGCCCTGGAGTCTGATAACTTTCAGGCTGACCCCCATGCTGACCTCAAAATGAGTAAAAAGGCTCCCAAATTTGAAGAATCAATGGAAAATTCCAACTCTGGTATGCTTTTTTTTTTTTTTTTTTTATGTAGATTTTACATGCATTGGGTATATTTATTTTTTAATTTTGCTCTCAACATGTCCTTTCCTTTGTTGTTTTCAGCAATACAGCCACTCTGTAATGATGTTGATGACGTCTCTGTAATGATCCTCAGACTTTTACTTTTAAAATTTGGTAACAAAAATCCAGCCAGTTCATGTTGTACATTGTACAAAAACTTTGATTTTTTTTTTTTTTTTTTTTTTAACTTGCTTCAAAATAAATAAAATGAAAAATAAAGTTTTACCTGTACTGAATTTCCAGCAT
Source organism: Acanthosepion lycidas (assembly GCA_963932145.1). Taxonomy (NCBI): domain Eukaryota; kingdom Metazoa; phylum Mollusca; class Cephalopoda; order Sepiida; family Sepiidae; genus Acanthosepion; species Acanthosepion lycidas. Next base: position 92,062,459 of record OZ010597.1, read on the forward strand.
GCAAACCAATGTACAGAATATAGAGCTGATTTTTGAATTTCCTTATTACATACTAGCAGTAGAGCCCAGCGTTACCTGGGGATGTAACAGTAAGAGATAGATCAAGTATCGACCATCATAAAGACTGAAAAATAAAATTGACAAAGATTATTGTTTAAGGTTGACGGACACGCATGTCTTAATTAGTTTTATTTTTTGTTTTGTTTTGTTTGTTTTTTTTTTACGAATTGGTCAAACCCAAACTCAAACAAAAACATTGTTTTCAATCGCTATGAGTCTACCGATTGAATAGAATTTTATTATAAACAATTGTCTTGTAAATGGAATTTTTAAAGCATTCTGAATGTAAAAATAAAGAAAAACGTGTGCAAGACAATAAGAAACACTACCTGCCAAAAACAAAAGTGAAGTTGAAATCGGTTGAAAAATGTAGGAAATCCGATTCCATATATAAACGAACACACACACACACACACACACACAAACAACCTGGGTTTTATAATAAGTATAACTCGATATGAGTTCATTCTCGTGATGCCTCTTAATCGTGTTTTCAAATTGATTTTGAGCAAAAACAATTGTGTTTTTCCAATTTTTGGCACTGTTAGAACCACCACAAGGTAATTTTAGGGAGTCCTGTGAAGTTTTGTTGAAAAATGTAGGAAATCCGATCCAATATATAAACGTACAGACACACACACACACACACACACACACAATCTGTGTTTTATAATAAGATGCTGTACAGTACACACATTGTATTGTATAAAAAATGGTTCAAAAGTGACATTAAAGGTATCTGAAGCAAACCCATTACATATTTAATGTGATTGAAATAGTAATCGAGTACAACTTCTCGCTTAACAACCAGGTTGTTGGAATGGAACCCAGTTATCGAGTGAGTAGTGGCTTTACATACTTCTTTCTGACCCTTCTTTGTTTGTGCTTGTCGTACCTGTTCATCCATCCATCCATCTATTTATTCAAACTTCTCAAGTAGGTTACTCACTACTTTGTAAAAAGTTGGGTTCTGCTTTGACTTCATTATTATTTTAGTATCAATGCAAGCATTGTAAACTTTTCAAGGTCCTCAGCTTTTAGGCTCTCAACAATATCTGACCACAGGACATCATTCGCTAACTGACTTCGTTAGACATCAAGTTAACATGATTACAATTGAACTAGAAACAAATCTAGATTGACTATTGTCAAATGGCAAAATATATTAACTTATTTTTCTTTGTATTAAAGAAATTGCACAATATCCTTGTCTGTTGGATTTGACATGCAATATTCAATTACAAATGACATTTCGCTGTAGGCTATTTAAAAAATGCTATATGTACATTGTATGCATTAAGTTCTATTCAATGAACAATATTTATTACCCTGCATAGGGATTGAACTTACATCCTCCAGGTAATAAAAACTAATGCTTTGTAGGATTAACCTGTCTTCCCCTGCTGGTTCAGTTGAGTTCAGACCAAGTAGCTCAATTTAAGCTAATTGGTTTTCTCTGGATGGGGTAGACACTTTCAGTTGCCTGGTGAATACTTGTCTGAGTAATTCAGGAGTGAACTGGATAATATCCCTAAAATAATTTAACATGCTTTTTTTTTTTTTCTTACATTGTCTTCAGGAAGTGCCCGCAAGAAAAAGAAGAATAAAGTTGATCAGCTAAAACGATGTCGGAAAACGTTCACTGCTTTATTAGAAGAAGAGGTAAAAAAAAAAAATTTCTTCTTGCAACTATTTTTTTTTCTCTTTTTCTTTTTTCCTCTCTTTTTTCACCTTTTTCTTTTTTCACTCTTTCTCTTTTCCCCTTTTCCTCTTGTTTTCCCTTTCCTTTTTCCCCCTTTTCTCTCTCTCTGTGCAATCACTCTCCTACATGTCTTTCAGAAAAGCAAGACAATAAAACTTCACAAATAACAATCTTAATTCTATTACAGTTAGCAATTGTCCAAAATATCCTTGTAAAATCTGCATCTCATTGGCCAACAAATATGACCTTTCATAACCAAATAACTAGTACCAGATTGCATACAGATTTATTTGAACTAGTGCCGTTATCTCTGCTTTTATGGGACTTAATGTTTTGTAATATATAAAAACCATCATTGATGGTCCAACATTGTTGTTATGCAAAGCAAATATGTACAATATTTGAAATAAATCAATTTATTATAATGACAATTCTTTTGTATGAGAAATTCAGACAAATTATTCAGTAAATATTCCTTTTTATGTCAAAAATCCATTACTTCTTGAGATTGATAATGGTGGTTGGTTTTTCAGACAATATTATTCAGTGTATTATGGTTAAAATGTTTATAAGTAAAATAACAATCTGGTATGGAAAGAAGTGCAGTGTACTTAGATAATTTGAAACATAAGTCCATTAATGACTAAGCCAAAAAAAAAAATAAAAATATTAAAACTGTTTCTTGCTTTTTGAAAATGACATAAAATCTAATATTTTTATCACAAAGATTATTTAAATTCCTTTGTTTGATTATTTTTCAGCAAATGTTAGTCAAGGAACCACCAAACTATTTCTCAGCAGCTGTTCCACCTTCCAAATTTCCTGAGAAACATTTCTGTGCAGTTTGTGGATATCCTTGATTCTGCCTTCACGTTTGATCCATTAATGGGTCAAATTAGAAATACAAGTGTCGATGACTTTGGAGTCAATTTGTTCATTACTTTTTATGCTTTAGTGCTATTTATTTTCTATTACATATTGAAGCCAATTCTTTAGCAAAGAGGGAATTAAAAAAAAAAAAAAAAAGTTTGATGTTTAATCAATTTGCCAGATTTGGGGGAGTAGGTTGTGTTGAAAACTTTTCAGTACCCACTCATATATAAGTAATCAAGAATGTTATACAGTAAGTTTGCCTGAAGGTAAGTTGATAGTTTACAACTGCTGAATGCACTGCACAACTTTCATTACTTTTTGGTATACTAGTTTACTTGCATCGTTAAAAAAATAACTAACTTTACAATTGAATTGATTAAATGAAGGAGAGGGTGCTGAAAACTTCTCAACTTGACCTAAAACCTTTTTTTTTTTTTTTTTCTTAGAGCTTCTTGGTCAGTCCAAGAAATAGAATCTAAAAAAAAAAATATAAACCTGGTTTTGATTACATCACTTTTAATTACAGTGCGTCTTAATTTTTCTCTTATTTCATTGTTATTCTTAACTCGAATCACATTTCCATCTTGGTACACCTGTGTGGCATGTGGGGCTCGATATTGCAGTACAAAGTGTTTAAGCACGCACAAGGATACGAGGTAAGTCATCTTTCAACACATGTACACACCTTATATTCAAATTACCTTGTTTCCCCACTGTTAGTCACCTGTCATTTATAATATGATGATTTAGAGGGTCTAATGAAAGTGAATTAATATCGCAAATACTTTGCGTGCATGTGTATATAAAATATAAGCTCATATACATCAACAAGTCAACAGTCAAATCATTTTACACAGCAAATATTCATTCAGTGTAATCTCCATCCATGTCAATGCACTTAATTCAGAGATGAATATTAATTGCAGAAGGCAAGCATTCAAATTTTAAGTCAAAATTAAGTTAACTATGCTAGGATATGAATTTATTAATCCACCCACAGATTTTAAAATGTGTGTGTGTGTGTGTGCGCACAGACATACCTAGAAAAAACTAAAGTATTGGTAAAATTAATTAGTCTGCCAAGTAACGAAAGGAAACAAACTGAGAAGAAAAAATAAAACTAAAAACAGACACCTACCTAAATAATAAAAGATAGTGCTCAGTGTCTATATAAGCAAGGCAGAGCAATTATCATGAAATTACTTAGAGAAAAGTCACAGGAAGGTATGTTACGTCAATGGGAAAGTGACTGAAGCTGAGATGCCATGTCAGGATCGATAATGTTGCAGATTCTTCTTTGGATTTTATCAAGAATCTCTAGATACGTAGAAGCAGGTGTGACATTAATATTCAATACATGAAAGAACTTATAAATGTGTAAGAGAGATTCTGATGAGAAAATTTGTCAACACAACACTGTGGACTAACTTTTCTCGCGATTGAGTCAATATAATTTTAATGTCAGCAGAGAACATTAGCCCAAGAAAGTGCAATGAGTCAGTCTTCTGGAGGTTAGCATTAGCCATGCTGATAGAAGGCCAAAGGATTTCTCTCAGATGATTAAAAGAGAGCAGTTTTGTTTTGGAGGCATTACAGTTAACAAGCCATTCCTTGCCCCAGTTAACAACAGATTATAACTTATTTTTTTTAGATCAGATTCCTATTCAACTTTATCAAACCGATCAGACTTATGATTAAAGCAGGAGTAAATAGTTGTGCCATCAATATAGATACCAAGTTGAGAACATGACCTCTGGAAGGTCATTGATGAAAATTAGGAACAACGTTCGTCCAAAGACTGCTTTGTTTGTTTATTTGTTCTGGGGCAAACTATAAAGTCTGGGTATTTTTGAATAGTATTCAATCAATTTTTTTAGTATGTCTTGTCTTCATTATAAATTAACCTTGTAATTAATTTGTTGAATTTTTGTTTCTCAAGAATTATTTTATGTTTATAAGTTTTCTATAGACATTAGTATCATTAAGTAGATGATGATTTAGTATCATTAAGTAGATGATGATTTAGTATCATTAAGTAGATGATGATTTAGTATCATTAAGTAGATGATGATTTAGTATCATTAAGTAGATGATGATTTAGTATCATTAAGTAGATGATGATTTAGTATCATTAAGTAGATGATGATTTAGTATCATTAAGTAGATGATGATTTAGTATCATTAAGTAGATGATGATTTAGTATCATTAAGTAGATGATGATTTAGTATCATTAAGTAGATGATGATTTAGTATCATTAAGTAGATGATGATTTAGTATCATTAAGTAGATGATGATTTAGTATCATTAAGTAGATGATGATTTTTTTTAGATGGGGGTTAGGGGCTATTGTAATGATAAAAATTTTGTAGATGTGGATTAAAGGATTTCAGAATTGGATAATTGAGTTGATGACATTCACTTATGTACTAATACCCTTGGGAAAAGTATGAATTCAGGTCTTTATAGCCTTAGGTGGCAACTGGTCTAGGAGAAGGAAAAACTGAATTCAAAACCATCCTGGAGACAGTTGGACTCAGTCAGGCTATTTTGCCCAGGAAACACCACTGCTGATGCGGCTGCAGTGCATGTGGTGCCCTTACAGCCGTAATGGGTTACGGGTCTTGTGGACGTGATAGAAATTTTCTTCTTTTTGGATAATTTGTTCAGCACTTTTACGTGTCTTTGGGTAATGCTATTTTATTACATTGTTTTTAACATACTTGTAATTATTGTTTCTATGTAGCTTTTGTTTTAAATCCAAATCATTCTGCTCATTCTTATTATTATCTTATTACATCTTTGATTTTAATCCTGGTTGAAATGTAGCCAGAAACAGATGAGGACTTTGAATTTTGTCTTGGATAATTTTGTTTAACATCTCCAGATTTTTCAATGCATTTCTAATAAAATGCAATCCCCATTACCCACAATATCTGCATTCTATAAGTAATGCCTGTATTCCTGATCACATACAATCTCTTTTGTTGTACAGAGTGGTCCGAAAGTCTTGTCACCTCCCTAACTCTCTTCCAAACTGAAAAGCTCATGCCAGCCATCTGAAAGAAAATTATATTATGTAGAGGTGACGAGAATTTTGGACCACCCTGTAGGTATCCAAGCAAACTTGGGCCTTTTGTGCCTGCAAAAACAAAACAAAACAAAAACATTAAGTGTTGAAGGGACATTTTTTGCTATTGGCACCACCATTATTTTAACTACCTTCACTCTTCTGCAATGCTTATTGTTTTAAAAGGTGACAATTAGAATTGTAATAAAACCTAAACATATGATGAAATAAATTTATACATCTAGTCAGAAAAAGCGATACTTAAAATGGCTTGAATGTTACTTGCCTAAGGAACAAGTGAAACTATTCCCCTGTACGAGTGGCAACCGGATGGAATTCCTGGTTTAATGTGGCCAAATATCACTCATCCTTTGTACAGTTTTATGAAGGATTCTTTAAGCAAGAAAAGAACCATGCCCTTGCAGTAGATAGGATTCTAGAGTTAGTAGATGATGGTTGACTACATCATGCCTCTTACCATAATTTGCACCTAAATCTGCATTTTATAAATGAGAACTGCACTTGTTTAATAACAGCTTTGACAAACTTAGAAGAAACTAAGTCTCTGCTTGCATGTGTTTGCATATAACATGATGGAGGATGTAAAACAGTATTTGCATCAAAATCAACACTTGGCCTAGAAATTGAGCATCTTGCCTGAACTAGAAAACAGGGAGATAGTTATCTCAAATTTCCAAGATTTTTTCAGCACATCATTTTCAAAACTGAATAAATACCTTTTACAAGGCAGCTCACCTGTTTGATCTGAGACAGCTACCCCCATATAGGCCATGATTTAGACAGTTTTGAAGCCATCAAGGATCCTTTTACTGATCTTGAAGAATTCCAAATGTATGTGAATTACCAAGATGATTTACCAAATCCATTTAATATCCCATCATTTTGGAATGCAAATAAAAGCAGATTTCCTCTTCTGGAAAAGATTGCCAATAAAGTCATATGGATGCTTGTTACCAGCACAGATGCTGAATGTTCATTTTCTCAGTATAAACATTTACTCAATAAACAATATGAAAATCTTACCCCCTGAGAACACCAAGTAACTCACAAAGTTGTATTACAATGGAGATTTAGAGAAGAGATTTGAAGATTAGATATTTCCCAAATTAAGAAAATAGCAATTTTAAATTTGGGCAGTATTTCAACTTGGGAGAAGTTGTTTTTTATTTAAATTTTGAATTAATGTCTACTTTGTTTTCTGATATTTTGTTACAAAGATTTAGTTATTATGTTTTAATTACTGCTTTGCAAAATTTCCCTCAAGATGTTTGACTTTATTCAGATATTTATTATTGAGATTCAAGTTATTTGCTGTTGATAATCTAAATGTGATTTTTATATTATGAATCAATAATTATAAATCAATCTAAATACTTAAGCAAAAACAATTTGAATGTGTTCTTAAAGAAGGAAGCTCTGATTAAAAATTCTACCTCAAAAATAATTATGCACTGTAAGCTTCCATTGTTTTATTGTCTAAACATGTTACTTTTTTTTTATTTTTATATATATCATTGGACTTGGATTTTAACATTTAAAATACAGATTTGTAGATATTTGCTTTTTCTTTATATGTAATAAAACTTTGAATTATGTTTTTGTTTTCAGTTTTAATAATAATAATTATAGCAGATTGTATTACAATTTTCTCATAAAATACTATAAAATGGAAAAAATGAAATTTTCCGAAAGTAAAAATGGAAAAAAATGTAATTTACCAAAAGTGGAAATGGAATCAAAGAAAATTTGAAATGGAAAATCAAAGGCCCTATACAACTGGTCATTATTGATTGCTATATTAAGGATTATTGTCAGTTGCAATTAGAGATATAATTGTGAAAATACTAACATTATAATGTTAAATTTACTGATATTTTTTTTTCTGTTACAGGTGTCTCAAGTACACTGCATGAACCTTTCTTTAATCTTATATACCTTCAAGAAATTAAGCAGAAAACAATAAAAACATCAACACTTTCTGTCAGAAGATGGTACCTATGCTCTGGAATCACAAGCCAGAAAGATCTTTCATGCCATTGGATCAGGAATTGTCTGGAAAGTTGAAAGTTCCTTGTCTAACTTTGACATGCACGTCATTTGTTCTTGTGGTAAGAATCAAAAAGGAAAACCATTTCTTTTTTTACTTAAGGAAGCAGTTTCCAGGCAGTGCAATGCAGTGAATGAATGTTCTCTTATATAAATCTCCTTACTGTATTTACTGGTATACACCCGCTTCCCAGAAGAATGTTACATTGAACAATTATGCTGGTATTAAGGATGGGAGACTGATCACTCATGGCTGAGCTATACATCTAGTGAGTTGTGATGTTTTGCAGTAAGTAAAAAATGCATTTTATAGGCCAGCAAATATGTTGTGAGTATGCACATATGTAATGTGTGTGCTTGTGTGTACACGCATGTAATAATATCACCCAGATATCTGCCATATCTGGAAATGGAAAAAAAACGAAAAAATCATTAGATGCTTAAACTTAATTCACATTTAAAATTGGTCCAAGTTATTAGAACACCCTTTTATTTGTGTGTGTGTATATATATATATATATATATATATATATATATACGCACCTGTATAATAAAGTTATCTCCCATCCTGTTAACTTCCTGTGTTTCTCTACACTTTAGACCAATGTTATCATCTGAGATGGTTCTGTAATGTTCTTTGCCTGGCCCACTTCCCAAAATCAGTATTCTGATGTTGTCATTGAAATACTGATTTTTCCAAAGTGGGTTTAACCACTGTCCTTTCAGTCCATACCCAACAACACGTGCTCATAATTTGTATAGCAGTAAGTGTTACCAATGAAACTAAGAACTAATCACTTATTCTTGAGTCTTACCAGTTCTCATACAATCACTGAAGTTAAGCAACATTGTGCCCGATTGCTACCTAGATGGGTGGCCACATGGGAATGCCAGATGCTGCAAACTTGGATGTGCAGCTGGTGTAAAGGACAGTGGCTCAGAATTGGAAATCTGATAGCAGTTCCAACTCGAGTCAAATTCATTATATTTAAATCTCTTAAGAAAAGGTATGAATCCACCTTCCCCCAGCTACGGCTTAATTAGTAGGACTTGTAACAGTAAATCATTATCTTGAAAAGAGAAAAAATTTGCAATCCAAAATTATTTTCTGGTTTTAAATAACCTACAAAAACTTGATAAGCCATTAAAAAACCAAAATCAACCTTATTCCTGGTCCTGTCTTTAAAGGTTCCTTTTAATGTTTGATCACAGAATCCTGTCAAATTAACTATGAAAGTAACATTTCTTCTCATTCAATCATGTTATTTGATTATAAGTCTATTAAAGTGACTGTAGGGTAGAATGCAACAATGTCTTGCAGTCATGCCTTTTTCAATGATTTTCGATACAAACAATACACACGCACACGCACACATCTGTTTCTCTTTACTGTTGTCCTTTAAGTTCGGCTAAGCTACAATTCTTGAATGAAAGTATGTAAAAGAAATGTCTGCTTATATCATTATTAGTTTTTATCATCACATCTCAAAGATAGAAAATTATTTTTGTAACAAATTTAAAAAAAAAAAAAAAAAAAAAAAAACTTTTTGCAAAAAAGATGGCAACAATTTTTATACCTTGACTGTTTATTTAATCAGGAAAACTACAAAAGCAAAAAAGAACCACAACTGCTGGAAAATTCTAAAATTGTGTTTTTTTTTTTTTGTTTTTGTTTTTTAAATCCTTAAAGAATTTTTTACAGACTTGTTACCAATTCCTATACAAGAAAAGGTTTTCAACTTAAGAATTATGAACTCTTAATCTGACTAAATGGTTTTAAATAGGATGCATATTTTAACAATGTTAGTCTTGTTTCTTGAAGTTGAATTCCTAGATTGGTCCAATTTTGCATTCATCTGCTTCATTAAAAGGTCATGACTTACAAAAATGTTAAGAACCTTTTGATCGAAATGATTTACAATTTTTCTCAAAGTGAGGAAAAAAAATGAAATATTTTTTGTTTTAATTTCATCCATTATTTTTTAATATTTCTTCCTTTATTTGTTTTATTTATGATTCAAAATGTTTGTCTTTCTTTAGTTGAATAAAGTGACAATTTTCATATCTTTTGAGTTATCAATTTCAAAATATCTCTTTATAATTATTCTCTCTCTTTCTTTTTTCTCTCTTTCTTTTTTCTCTCTTTCTTTTTTCTCTCTTTCTTTTTTCTCTTTCTTTTTTCTTTCTTTTTTCTTTCTTTTTTCTTTCTTTTTTCTTTCTTTTTTCTTTCTTTTTTCTTTCTTTTTTCTTTCTTTTTTCTTTCTTTTTTCTTTCTTTTTTCTTTCTTTTTTCTTTCTTTTTTCTTTCTTTTTTCTTTCTTTTTTCTTTCTTTTTTCTTTCTTTTTTCTTTCTTTTTTCTTTCTTTTCTCTTTCTTTTTTCTCTTTCTTTTTTCTTTCTTTTTTCTTTCTTTTTTCTCTTTCTTTTTCTCTTTCTTTTTTCTCTTTCTTTTTTCTCTTTTTTCTCTTTCTTTTTTCTCTTTCTTTTTTCTCTTTCTTTTTCCTTTCTTTTTTCTTTCTTTTTCTCTTTCTTTTTTCTTTCTTTTTTCTCTTTCTTTTTTCTCTTTCTTTTTTCTCTTTCTTTTTTCTCTTTCTTTTTTCTCTTTCTTTTTTCTCTTTCTTTTTTCTCTTTCTTTTTTCTCTTTCTTTTTTCTCTTTCTTTTTTCTCTTTCTTTTTTCTTTCTTTTTTCTCTTTTTTTTCTCTTTCTTTTTTTTCTTTTTTCTCTTTCTTTTTTCTTTCTTTTTCTCTTTCTTTTTTCTTTCTTTTTCTCTTTCTTTTTTCTTTCTTTTTCTCTTTCTTTTTTCTTTCTTTTTCTCTTTCTTTTTTCTTTCTTTTTTCTCTTTCTTCTTTCTTTTTTCTCTTTCTTTTTCTCTCTCTCTCTTTCTTTTTCTCTCTCTCTCTTTCTTCTCTCTCTTTTTTCCCTTTCTATTTTTCTCTTTTTTTCTTTTCTCTTTTTTACCTTTCTCTTTTTTCTTTTTTTCTTTCTTTAACCGAACAGTTTTAGATTGTTGTTCTTTTATTTTTTTTATTTTTTTACATATCATTGATTAAACACTCTAATTCACAAAACAATTTTAATTGTGAAAAAAAAACAAAAAGGGGGGAAAAAGTATGATTTATATTTTGCAACTGTTTTGAAATTTTGTATGCAAACATTATTTTAATACATCACAGAAATAGTGATAAAGAATTTGGTTTAAATAATGATATTTTTTTATTTATTTTAATTTAAAATTTTGTAAGCAAGAATATGCTTTAAATTCAGATTCCAAAGTTGTTTTGAAATTATTTTAACCCTACATAAGAAAAAGATAATAATATAAACATTAACTTTTTTACTTTTATCTTTTTCTTTTTCTTTTTCTTCTGGTTTGTGTCGGGAAATCAATTTACAATGAATTTATGTTGCAAACTGAATCATCATCCTAAAATTTAGAAAATTGAAAAAAGTTTTTTGAGATTTGGTGTGCTTATTCAATATGAACAGGGAGATGAAAATTGTTTATTTCTTTTGAAGTTTTCTTCTTTTTTCCTTTTTCTTCTTTTTTCCTTTTTCTTCTTTTTTCCTTTTTCTTCTTTTTTCCTTTTTCTTCTTTTTTCCTTTTTCTTCTTTTTTCCTTTTTCTTCTTTTTTCCTTTTTCTTCTTTTTTCCTTTTTCTTCTTTTTTCCTTTTTCTTCTTTTTTCCTTTTTCTTCTTTTTTCCTTTTTCTTCTTTTTTCTTTTTCTTTTTTCTTTTTCTTTTTTCTTTTCTTTTTTGTCTTTTTTCTTTTTTTCCTTTTTTTTGTCTTTTTCTTTTCTTTTCTTTTTTTTGTCTTTTTCTTTTCTTTTTTTCCTTTTTTTGTCTTTTCTTTTCTTTTTTTCCTTTTTTTGTCTTTTCTTTTCTTTTTTCCTTTTTTTGTCTTTTCTTTTCTTTTTTTCCTTTTTTGTCTTTTCTTTTCTTTTTTCCTTTTCTTTTCTTTTTTCCTTTTCTTGTCTTTTTTCCTTTTTTTGTCTTTTTTCCTTTTTTTGTCTTTTCTTTTCTTTTTTTGTCTTTTTTCTTTTTTCCAATCTTCTTTTTTCTCTTTTCTTTTCTTTTTTTTTCTTTTCTTTTTTTCTTTTTGCAAGTATTCATGCTCAAGTTGTTTAAAGTTTTTAATGCTTGGATCTAATAAGAGCTTACAGACACATCATGATTAAACACCGGGTGCCATACAATCACCAAAGTTAAGCACCATAGTAGTGGACAATGACTTGGAATTGGAAATCAGAGCCAAGTTCCTTATATTTGCTTACACACACACACATAACCTTGGGGAAGGTATAAATCCACCTTCTTCCCCCCCCCCCCCAGTTATGGCTTTATTACTAAGACTTATTTCGCTAAAATCATTATCTCCAACAGAAAAAAACTTCTTACAATCTAAAAATATTTTCTGTCTTTAAATAACCTACAAAATGGTTGATAAGCCATAAAAAACAAATCAATCAATAACAAATAAGCACTTTAAATGGACAAACAAGCTAAGTTTACTAAATCTCAAAAAGGTCTACGTGTTGGGCGAGATAGTTGCATTTTTCTTACTAGTGTCAGTGTTTTTAGTGTAAAAGTCAAGATTTTGAAAGTTAATTTTCAAAAGAGGCAGCCCCCCCACACTTAGAAGTTTGTTGCGACACAATCTTACTATACTTATTTTTACCATTTGACCTTGAATCTGATTAAATTGAACTGAATTTTTTGAATGAGGAGATAGAATTGTTTACATGCAGATTATTCTCCTCATCTTACTTGTTGTAATCACATTTCAGCCGTTGTGCTCTCTGGCCTTCATAAGGTGGGTATGTTGATCTATGTAACCTACAGGGAAGTTCTCTAACTGAATCCTTTATTTAATCTCTGGCAATAAATTGTTCTTGTACGGTTATCTTGTCTAGTTCTTATTTTTTATTATTGCTCAGTTATTACTTACTCTGTTTTCACTGAGTCAAAGTACACACTGCCTAACTCAAGAATTGAACTCACAATTCTTCTCTATGTGCTGTGTCTCTTCAAAACATAGTCGATCATCTTCCTGTCACTTGTAGCTCTTAATAAATTCTGTCTTTTTGTTATTTTTCCTAAACCCTGTTCCACCATCCATTTACTCGAGTTCATTACGAATGATATGTGTTGTTTTCCTCTGTCCCTCTTGCCTTCAATCTGTCCTGTGAGCGTCAGATTTTCCAAGCCCTCTTTCCTTATTACATGCCCCAGAAATTTCAACTCCCTCTTCCTGATGTTATGTGTAAGTTACATTTTGGTTCCATTCTCTCTAAAATCTTGTCATTGCTCATATGTTCGGTTCATGGAATCCTCAGCATCCTTCTGTAGAACCACATTTCTGTTGCTTCAAGTCTCTTCTTCATCTTTGAGGAATTACTGTCATCAAATTCATGAATCCATAGGACAATAGCCAAGTGAATTAAAGTGAAGAGAACAATCTACCCCTGTCGATTAAATAAAGGGTTTAGTTTGAAATCCCCCCCCCCGTAGGTTACCAGGATCGATAAACACCTGATGATAGCTGAAAGGCACAATGGCCGAAACGTTGTGAAACAAACAAACAACAACAAAATGAAGACAATAGTCCACATGTAAATAATATAAATAAGTTAAACGTAGTATATATTTGTAATAATTGAGGGTTTTTTTTTGTTTTTTTTTTCCTTACCCTACATTCAAACCACCAATCTCCCACCAGCGTTTACCACTGTCAAACCACCAGTGTGTTTGTTTGCTGGTGGTTCATTAGTGGCTGCTACCAGAGGACACTGGTGTTGCCATCAGCACACCACTAGTAGCTTGCATGTAGGGTAATGACACATTTTTAAATGCATTTTGGTAAAATCTACCTCAGGATGTTCAAATACTGCTGTTAGCATTATTATTAAATAATATAAAAAACTTGAAAGTACTTTGAGTTCCATGCAACACAAGATATTTTTCCCCTTTTTTAGGATTGTTTTACTAAGTTTCACAAAAGGCTTGAGAGTAACTCAAGGTAGAGGGTAACAGTTTGAATAGTAATAATGAATGAGATACACGTCAAAGAGAAGGTAACAATTGACCCTTAACTTGAAAAGGTCAAGATTGGAGTGTTGTCTAGTCAAATTGGTCTTTTATGCAGGAGCAGATCAAGTCTTTGTCTCTAACCATTTTAAGACAGAGCTGCCTGGAAAACTACTCCCCAGGGGCCAGGCCACAAGAAACTTCAGGAAATTGAAAAAAAAAATTTTAAATACTTATACACTAACACATAGTTTTTACTGCCTCCTTCAAAGTAAAGCTTTTCTTAAGCATATATCTTATGATGTTTACTGCTCAAAATGGTTTGTACTACATTTGTCCCTCTTCAAAATCCCCAAACTTATGCAGAGAACCTTGTACAACTCATTTGATTACCTAAACACTGGCAAATCAAATTGAGTTTTTTTTTGTTTTTTTTACTTATGCCATGTAAAGCCATGAGATACTAAAACATTCTTGACCCAGCCAAGGGTGTTTTCTTGAGATACTCACAGACTCGAGCTAAGTTTTGGTGAGTGTGGTGAAACCAATACTTAAAAAAAAAAAAAAAATGAACCAAAATTATAGGATCAAGCAAAATATTGTGTTAATGACTTAACGTAAAAACATGTGTGAAAACAACACTGAACAACTCTTGAGATAGGAAGAAGTAGTGACAGGATTCAACATTTTATTTTTATATGTAGCCATTTTTTACATCCATAATTTTCCTGTTTCTGTCTATAAAATAAACTAAAAAAAACAATTTTTTTTTAATTTTTTTTTTTTTTACTTCAGGCAAGGCAATAAAGTCACTAAGATGCAAGGATTTACTGAGTGAAAGAATAACAGAAAAAGTAAAACCTTATTAAGGAGAGGAGAAAACGGTAGAAGAAGAACAGGTATTAAGAAGACAAAAGATAATGATTGACATTACATTTAAGTTATTGAAGATCAGCATTAACTGGAAGAGCAAATGTGAGAGAACAAACTGTTAGCATAGAACTTTCAGATAAATCTAGCTATTTCAGGTGTAAAATGAAGAGACCTAACTGCCAATCTAGTACTGCGTTTAAATTCATAAAATCTAAGTGCTAAAGAGGAAAGCTCATCAGAACATATTTATAAAAAAGGCTCAGAGAATCTATGTTATGGTGTTGAGAAAACGACTGAAACCAAGATGCCAGGTCAGTCTTAATAATTTTAATTATCAAAGCAACTTTACTATTGAGGTCAGAGAAGCTTGAGCATTGCCCCAACCCAAAGAAAAGTTAAAATATAAAATTAAACAAAAAAGTTTACAAAATACATTATTTCATATTGTACTTAAGAGTTCTACCAATTTCTACCATTTAGTTACATTGGAATGTCTTTCTTTTTTATTTACTAAAACTTATTTGCAACATGCTAATGTGTGTTCAAATCTTCACAGTATTTAGTTTTGGTGAAGTTATCACTTCTTCCTCTGCACATTTGAAACACTCCCTACGATATATATATATATATATATATATATATATATAAAATATACTTAAAGATATGCAAAAACCAGTATTTCATTTTTATTAAATAAGTATTTATTTTAATCATTAAATTGTTTTTAAAATGAGTGTATTTTGTATGTTGAATAATAAAACTTAATTTTTCCACAAAAATTAATGAAAATTTATTATACTAATCTATGCACCCAACTAAAACCAACTGTACTTTGTATCCCCTTACTTGTTTGTGCTTCTCCCCAAAATTTGGTTTTGATCTGTCAGTGTGTGACTAGAGGGTGTGGCAGACAGATGGACGGTCTAATGGAAATCACAGAATAAATAGATTAAAACTTAAACTGCTAATTTTTATACAAAAATTAAGCAAATCAGTCAAGGGGTCTTGTAGAATACTGGTTAAAATTTTATTAAAAAAAATGTCTTTTTCCATAAAATATCTGTCTATATTTCTTAAATGAGATATTGTAATTATTTACACTAATTACATTGCTCGGACTGTTGTCTTCATCTTCATTGCCATATTCACCCCAGTGGAAATTCCAGTTTTTTTTGTTTTTTTTTTTTAAAGTTTAGTGTGGCACAAACCAGTTGTACTGATTTGGTAGGGTGGAGGGGGGGACTGGTAAATGGTGTCAGGTGTTATTACAGTTATGGCCATCCATGTTTCAGAAATAATATTTGACATGTCAATTAGGTTTGTTATACTTTTGAAAAGTACATGCAAAATCATACAAAAAGAAAAATACTTCATCGTTTCGGGTTTGGGAAAGAAAGTCAAAGTACATAAAAAAAACTGCGTATTATATGCTAGAATAGTTTTACTCTAGTTTCATTCCACAAGCAATTAGTTTTCGTACAGACATTCTGAGAAAGCAGTTAATATGCAAATCAAAATATTGATTATCAAACTTGGACACCGGCAACAATAAACCAACATTACAATGGCGAGTTGCATACGACTACAAGCAGGCCACATTTGCCAGTTTAAATACAAGTCTTATGATGACCTTCACCAAAATTCACAAAATTAAACATCGTCTGCTTTTAGAAAAAAAAATTTCAAATGGATCTTAGAGTGCTTCATTTTTTTTAAATTTCAAAGTGAAGAGAAAATTTCCAGCTTCTTCATCACTGAGTAAAAGAAGGCGGCATTCTTATTCCATAGAAGAAAACAATACATAAAGGAAAACTTAAATTTTGCAACAGCCTCATAACTAGTTTTAAGGGCTTCTGTAATAGTAACTGAATCGTGTAAACAGGTTGAATCTCACGACTGTCCTCTTTAAAGATTTGACACAACGCAGGTAAGTGTTGCTGTCAAGTTTATAAACTTCTATGCTAACAGTTTCTTCTATCGTACTTCTCGCTTGTGGAACTCTCTTTTGGCTTTTTGCTTTCCAATCAGCTTATGGCCATACAACATTGAAACACTGATTCTCGTATGATCACTGAAGTTAAGCAATATTGTACTTAGTGAGTGACTACTTGGGAATACCAGGTGTTGTAAGCTTGGATGTGTGGGTGGTGTAATAGATAATGGCTCGGAATTGGAAATCAAAGAGCTAAGTTCTAAGTCCAGTAGGGTTCACTATATTCCCTTATGTGCAAATACCTTTGGGGAAAGGTATCACTACACCCCTTCTCCCTTATCTAAGAGTTAATTAGTAGGACTTGTATGAGTAATATCCCCCCAAAAAAATGAATTCTTAGAATTTAAAAATATTTTATGTCTTTAAATAACCTGCAAAAGGTCAATAAGCTATAAAAACAAATGAATAAAGCCATTAAATTTGATTTAGAAAAATTTAAATGAAGTATCAATCGTTTTCTTATGTCTCCTTAATTCCTGTTGTTTTATTAGCTTCTCTCCTTAATGTTTTTTTCTTTTTCACTTATTCGTTCACACTTAGTAACCCCTTGTGTCATAGTGGCTTTATAGCCTTACTCATGGAGAAATGTTTAAAAAAATATTATTGACTCGATTTTATGCTGTTCATTTTAAAATCAACCAAACCTGTTCTATCTGTTTCTGTGTTCATTTAAACTGTACATCATATTAGAATTCAGGAGACAATTGTCAATTTGTATGTGTATATATATATATATATATATATATATATATATATATACACACACACACAAGTATCAGCTTGTGAGTTACTCAACTAATTACACTAAAGGGGTGCTTGGAAAGCAAGAAGACATAGTCTTCCTTTTCATTCTCCAGCACCCATATTAGGCATTAGAATATCCATATTAGCCCCTTAACAAAATGGAAGAAACAACTGGAATAATTCAAAGAAATTAATTCCAAAAAGGAGTTTTATTTGAAAACATTCTATATACGCACTGAAATATACAAATATACAATGCATATGTATCCATAATCAAAAGACAAAAGGAAAGCTTTTCTTTACAATGCATTTCATCCCCAAGAGACTTTATCAAGGTAAAGTTAATAAAGCATCTCGGGGCAAAACGCATTGACAAAGAAAATCTTTTCTTTTGTTTTTTATTTATATCTGAATTTTTACACATACATACACATCTTATAATAATTCTGCTTGTCTTTACCTTAGCACGATCATTACGCCTTGCCATACTTAATAATGGACTATTCCGTTTTGCTTGTATGGAAAGATGGAAAAGACAAACAGATGCTACTTGGTTTCAGTGAGAAAGAAAGAAAAGAAGTTAGAAGTGTTTGGAATCTGTTTCAGTGAAATGGAAAAAGTTATAACCCAGATTAAATAATTATAAACCTTCTAGCTTTTATATATACAAAAATACTCATAAAAATGAGAAACAGCAAGATGTGCAAACAACAGAATGATTATTATTTATTATCTTTTTTTTCATGTGGTGTTGGAGACATAAGAGACAGTAATATTGAGTAAAATTGTGAGTTTGGGGTTCAATATGACAGAATGATAAGAATAAGTAAAGTGTATACAACTTTTCTCCTATTTTTTTTTTTTTTTTTTTTTTTTTTAGATGTATGTAATGAATGGTCAGATAATTGGAAAATATGAGTGCCTGGGATTTTCTTACTTTTAATTTTTTTTTTTTTGAGTGCTAAAAGTATAATGTTACTATTCTGAAAAATAAAAGGAGCCAAAATTTTTGTTGACAAACGTGTTGATGGCCTGTCTGTGTTGATTGCTTGTCCTATAGTGAGAATGTCATGTGTAGAAGGGAAAAGTGGTGTCAATTCTCATTGATATAATTGTTATAATTATTTTTGACACTATAATTTTTATTTTTTATGGACACGACACTGAGAGTATAATTCATTTTTTATTTATGCATTTCTTTATAGACACGACAAATGAAATAATTATTGCGGAAATATATTTGGCTGTGTCTTAGATTGAAAAGAAATGTTCTTTTACGAATTCACTTTGTCTTTGTGATATGTTTCTTTATCCATTTGCTCCAACTTGTCAAATTGTTTACTTACTACAGTCCTCTGTTTCCACATACACAGTCACTACAGCTAAATATATAAATGTTTTCTCTGCTTTTTTCAGAATTGTTTATCAATGTGTACACCTAAGTATAATTTTCTTTACTTCCATCTTTTGTGATCTATGTTATTCGTTATATAAAAGTCCTCCACCTGTTGAATTAATTTCTTTTCAAAATGTTGAATTAACTCCCTTTGAAAATTGTCAAACTCATCCATCATAAATCTTTGACCAACCATTCACTACAGGTTTACGGCAAAGGGTCAAGTTCTGTTCTCAAAAGCAAATTTATATATTGAACTGAGAGAAAGCCAAATGTTTTGATATTTAAAACATGGCATTATGTATAAATCATAATTCCTGATAGTGTCGTTCAGTTTTCAGGACCCACATAAGTAACAATCCCAGTACTTCTTTTTTTCTTATGTACTCTTGTATGTATTCTTTCAGGATGTGGGCGATCATGGCTCTCCACAACTTCCTGTCCTTTGTAGCTTTTAGTATGGTTTATCTTTTTGCTATCTGTTGTAATGTAGAAACAGTTACTGAATGAGGAATAACCAAAACAGAGGTTGGAAATGGAAATGGTAGTTTTTATAACATCAACAAAATACAATACTCACCAGCGGCGTGAAGTAGGTAAACCACTGCTAGTGGTGGACTATTTAGACAGCATATTACCCCCACTTACAATAGTGTCCAATGTATTTAGGAGGATTAGGACATACCCATTAGTGTTCATATGTATGGTATATAATACTATCTCTCCTAGTCCATAATGAGGGCACTTTGACGTGTTATAACAGTAAACTTGTTTCATTAAATTATGACTGAATAGTGAGTTCGATCCTCACTGGGTGCTACATACTTTCAGCCTTGTGTCACATCTTAGTGTAACTCCTCCTCTGCATGTTGGTCTTCAGGTTCCTTCAGATCACCTTGGTTACCATCTAGCTGACTCCTCACTCATTAACGTGTTGCTGGTTTGTTTGTTGATGTTCATCTCCTTCACGATTCTTCACACCTCTGCCATGTTGCGTTTTTGATCGCTGATCAAGTACACTGAAGCGAAGAACAGGTCAATGGCGGGAAGCTACACACAAAAATAGAATTCTTTGAAATAAAGAATTAACTTGGGTTAAAAATGTAACAACAATTTGGTTTATATGGGATTTGTCGTCTACAGCGGTTTTTAACCCTCCCCCACGTACATTATTTACACTATTGTGCTTATCTTTGTTGTTATTATCACAACGTTTCTACAGTTGTTCCATCCGGCCTTCGTCAGGTGTATGTCAATTCGTTGTGATAACAACAACAACGATAAGGACACTAGACCGCATATAAATAGTGTAAATAATAACTCCTCATCCCAGAAATTCAAACAGAAAAAATTTATATTATTGAGAGGAAACGTGATTCCTATTAATCAGCTGAGCGCTTGAGTTTTACCTTGAGAAACAAAGATGAAATTACTTAAAATCTAATTCCTATTACGATATATATTTATACATTATCTTTTCCCATATATATTAGATTTGGACAGAAAGTCCTGACTCACTTAGGAATCGGAAAGAAAACAACAAAATTTTATGGAGTAACAGCAACATTTATTCTTCAAAATAAAGTCCATTATTATCGACGATCTGTCAATAATCAACTAGCATCTGAATCTGTCGCAGATACAAGTCCGTTAGCTTTGAATAAAAAAAAAAACTATAACCAAGCTTCCTTCACTGCATCAAAAGTGTTGACTCACTGGTCGCAGACCAAATACAAGTCTGTTAGCTTTGAATAAAAAAAACAAAAAAAACTATAAACAAGTTTTGTTCACTTCATCAGAGGAAGTGTGCCATTGGGCGGAATAAACCAGAGTCACTCGGAGGTGCATCAAGACTGAATGATGGATGTAGAAGAATCTCAACACGGTTCATCTGTTTGAACTTCTCCTTAGTGGCAATGTGTGGCCTCGAATTGTCTTGCTGAATTAAAGCGCGACCTTGATTGACCAAAGCAGGATACTTCTTAGTTTGTCATACACACGGTCAAGCTGCTGGCAATACTGTTTAGCGTTGATGGCGCGCTATGTGGAACAAGCTCGAAATGCAGTACTCCTTGTAAATTCCACCAGACAGAGATCAAGATTTGTTGCTTTCTTTCCACTTCCTAAGTGACTCAGGACTTTCTGGCAAACCTAGTATATATATATATATATATATATATATATATATATATATATATATATATATATATATATATATATATATATATATATATATATGTGTGTGTGTGTGTGAATTAGATTATATATATATTGTCATTCGCAGACAAACTGTTTCGCTGTATCACAGTTCATCAGTGTGGTTAGACATCCGATTGATTTGGCATCAGTCGGAGATTTTACCCCTGAGCCCGGTTGAAAGGAAGGTGAATTTTTACGTACCTATTCTTTGAATAAACACACCCATGACCGATAGGGCTTTCAATTCATGGAAGAGCTTTGCAGTATTAGATGCCATAGGGCGTTCTAAACTCCTGGGAGAGGATAGACTAAGCGTGACTGATCCCAAAGATCCCAATGGACAAAGGTTGATACGCATGATGAACATGCTACAGAAGGCGGCATTTGAGATTATAACAAAGTCAACGGCAGCCCCCATTATTGTTTCATAACTGAATTCTGTATGGTCTCATTCCATATGTGCCGCAAAAGAAGGTCATGAAATCAAGTGTTTGGGTCACATTTGCTGACAAGTTGAGGTCCACCTTAAACAAATTCACGCCATCAGCATTTTCTTCTATTCTAATTTTCTTTCTCCTCCAAACAACACTTGCAAAATCAAACAACGATAGATAATGGATGACGGGAGCAAGTTTTGGTGAAACTGGAAGCTTCTAGTCCTGAACCTGAACATTGGTGACAAATGTAGTTATCAACGCCATTATCATAAAGGAAGCTATCTGCAAAGAAGTAATCAAATTCTTGGATACAAGATAATGGCGCCGACGGAGATATATATTTCAATTAGCACCTGATGATTGCATTGGGCATGAAAGAGTTGTGCTACCAGTAAGGGAAAAAAAATGTATATTTATTACCATACATATATATATATATATATATATATATATATGAGGCCGGATAAAAAATCTAATTTAAAACCCCACTGTTATTCTTAAGATACGCTCTCCTCCCTATCCTCCCTTACATTTAAGTTACATATTTGCTTTTCTTCTTTTTTACTCTATAACATTTACAATACACTTGCATTTCCGTTTCTTTCTTTTTTTTTTCTTCACCCTTTTTTTTTCTTCTTCTTTCTTTTCCATACCCCCTTCCTTTCTATTAAACTCAATGTCATGTTTTTCGATTGTCATGCGCCTGTTAATTTATTTTTGAAAAATATGTAGCGTTCTTTGTGTTTTTTAAATAAAGCGTTAAGGTGGTCATTTTAAAAATATTACCCGAAGGGACCGTCAATTCGAAACCAAGGTCGCGTATTTTAATTGACCTCCCGATTTTTAAAGTTAAAAGCTTTACATGTCATTTTTAATTTTATTTATATTTATATTTTTTCACACGTGTATTGAGCACTTTTTAATACTACTGTTTCCTGGTCTGATTCAACTCTGACAATTAAACTTTTATATATATATATATATATATATATATATATATATATATATATATATATATATATATTTATTTGGTTGGATTGATGTAAGTTTGTGACCCTGCGTTTCACGCTTTTGCGATCGTCAGACGATCACAAAAGCGTGAAACCCAGGGTTACAAACTCTCACCAATCCAACCAAATATGTTAGCTCTATCTCTGATATTGAGCGCTTTTTAATAAGTACCGCGCATATAATATATAAATAATTATATATATATTTATTTATATTTATATACACACACTTTTCATATATATATATATAAAAACCATCCGCGGGCAACGTTGTTGTTATGAGAGGAATGCAAAGGCAAGGAGTTCTTCTAGCCTCACGCGGAGGATTTGTTGTTAATCCCAACAAGAATAAAAGGAATCATATGGAAGTACGCCTGGCAGCGCACCGGATAAAAAAGAAGCCAAATTGTTGACCTTGTGGAAGTGAGTTCGATCCGCGGACATGGTACTTAAATTTGAACATTTATAAACAATTCTGCTAATGATACTCCCGTTGAACACTCGGTCGACGCACCGTGTCTACCAGCAGTGGATCGCAAGAACAAATGAAATCGTTAGACATAGTTCTGACTAGGTCAGCCCCACGGACAAACAGGAAGGGGTTTGGCATGGGAGACAAATGCAGAGGTTAAGAGTTCGATCCTTACACCAAATAGTTTAAACAAGTCAGCTGAAAAGGAATAAATGAAATCATACAGTCGCTTTGGCCTAGCGTCTCTGGTAGTGCAGTTGGTCAACACGCATGATTATAGAATAGTAATTATGTGTAGGGTATACGGAGTTCGATCCCTTCTCATGGCACTTAAATTTTAACACGCGTTTAGATCGAATAAATTCAATAATTTAGAGACAGGTGACTACAATAGTAGAATAAGTCAATGAGTATTCCGACTGACTGGTACATGTTTGTTGTAAGATGTGTGCGGGTATTATGGGTTCAATTCTAACTTGAGGCAGTCACGTTTTAACCTCCGTAAAGATAAATATAAGAAGAAAATGTAATCGAAGTTCGAAATGGAAAACAATCAATCAGAGCGCCTGATTTAAAAATATTATTGCGACAAGATAGCGGAGATTGTGAGTTCAATCCTAACACGCAGCATTTCCACTTTAACAAACGTGAAAAATTATCGAATCATAAATGAAATTATAGAAGAAAACCAATCGTAAATTCATGTAAAGTGGCTGAGAGGAGGAGGGAGGGGGGTCTATAATGCGCCGTATTTACCAAGGATAACAGTGAGAAGAGTTCAAAGCAGCTGAGTTCGATCCCTACCCGGGGTATTATTGTTTTAATAAAAAGATGGAAAGTTAGACATGGATGAAAATAATGTATATAAAACTTTTAATACTGACAGTAAAGAAATTACGTTAAAATTTTCTCATCAATTTCTCTTTTTTAACTATGCGCCGTATGAGGATCGAACCCACAACATACACGTTTTTCGCAATCATAACTTTATAAATTCAGAGCATTAACCGATTGTACTACAAGGATCCCAACAGCGTTCTCTTTTTATATTCTTATTTAATTCTTTACTTTTGTTAACATGTAACCGGTTGCTAGAGATTGAACTCACGACCTCCGCATTCCTCTTAAAGTATCAAAATACCAGTAATAAGTTCAACGCGCGAAACACTTGCGCTAAGGAAGAGACGATGCCTTTTTTTTTTTTTCGGACTTAATTCATTCCTACATTACATACTTTTCTTAAAACGTAAGCGCCCCAGGCGAGGATCGAAATCAAAAATCTCAAGTTGTTAACGTAAGATAATTAATTACAACACTTTAGTTGATTACACTACGGGTAGAACCGTCACAGTAAACTTTATTTAATTTATTCATTCTCAACTCTTCTTAAAACAATCGACGCGCTGGGCAGGTTAGAACTCGTTACGTCTGTATTATTCACATAGTGAGAAAAAAAAACTGTCGATAAATAGCGACACGTTAGCCCACAGGGCTACCGAAGACACGACGTGTTCGTGTTTTTTTTTTTTTTGGGGGGGGGTCAGATTTAATTACTGCTTAATTAACGAGAAACACTGCAATTGAGAAACAATTAATGATTTTTGATTTGGTTTGTTTGTTTATTTAATGGTTGATTATTTATTTGGTTTGTTTATTTAACGGCACATCAACACCTTCAATGCCGAAATTTAATTTTTCTTGGGAGCTTGGAAGTAATAAAAATATATATTATTCTGCTTTCACAGTTGAATATATGGTAGATGATACTCAGCTTTTGTGCATATATATGTCTGTGTGGACATAATTACGAGAGGCAATGATATGTGTGTTTTATGTTGTAGTTTTGTTGAAGTTATATTTTGGAATTACAGTTTCATAGTTTGATTTCTTTAAGGGATTTTAGGGTATTATATGGATTAATACCATGAAAGAATTCTTTCATATTGGTTGGTTGATTGTGTTTACCGGCATATCAATGTTTATGGGTTATTTAATGCCAAAATCTAAATAATTTGAACAATTTATGGCTTTAACTAAATATTTTGAACGCAGTTTTATGCCTACAACGACAAATATAATGTATTGCTGGTCATTTTACTATAAAATCTATTTTTATAATTTCATGGTTTTTGTTTAGGGTTCATTATTTGCCCATAGCTAGGACCCTGACAGGTGCTACAACTGCAAGTTACAGTGAACCTGGGAACAACAGCAACTGAGAGATGGTTCCACGCTCCACAAAACCTCCAATCTCCTGATTAGTGGCCTTGCTGCCGGATTTATCGCTATACTCAGGACTAAGCTTAGAATGAAAAGACAGCGTTAATCAATTTTACTACTAGAGTAACTGCATGACTTCCATTGACGATTTTATTCTTAGTTTGTACTCTTCGTCAACGCTGTAGGTTAGGATCGAACACACAACCACTGCATTACGTTCACAACGTTAATAAAGCAATTCAAAATTACTATACGCTAGTCGATTACATCGCAAAATGGCCAGAGTAACTGGTTTTGATGCTTTCATTCACTCGCAATTAAAGTTTTACTGTTGTGAAAAGTGCTTGTGATGTTGGAGGGGAAATTCAATGATACAACGATAACTTGTATCAGAGTATAATGCGTTAATTTTTTTGTGCTAAGGAGTTTTATCGTCAGTGGTAGTACCCTTGCAGCGAAGCGGTCGACTCTGCTTTTCTCAGGCGAATTGGGATGCAGAACTGGTCCATGGCTTACATCCAGCACTCACACAATGCTCCAATAAGTCACATAGGTACTGCGACAGCTACACCCCGGTCAGCGGCATCGATTTCACGTCTAAACTATGTGAGGGTAATCAGAAAAGCTTCCAGACCTGACTGGTGAAGGGAAACGCCTCTTCCCAACCCACCTGTGCCAAGCGGCAATTGGGTGGGTTGGGTTCAGCCTGGACGTAGGAGCTACACCTCAACGGCTTTACCAGTGGGCGGAGGAACTCCTGAGAAGGGGTAGCATAAATATCCCCAGTGCAAAAAAATTATTACACTATTCTGCTTTGAATGTCAAAATGAACCACAATTGTGAGGGGAGTGGTGACCACAGCGGCGGCGCCAAATTCGCTAACTGAATAAAAGGATACGGAATCGTTTTGATTTCATTTATTCTTACATAAAGTTTTGCACTTTTTTTTTAAACGTCACTAAAAGAGGGCGGAGTTTACAACTTCTGCATTCCTCTCACAACAACAATATATTTTTTTAGAAAAGTGATTCTGAACCACTATGCTGCGACTCACTAGTGTGCCGCGCGAGCCTCTTAAATGTGCCGCGAAATACTGTCACAGAATATATATATATGTGTGCGTGTGTGTGTGTGTGCAGAAGTAGTACAGCCTTAGTATTTGTATAAATGAATAAACTTTTTTTCAAATAATTCTTTTCACTATTCTTCGATTATGTTATTTTAAATACTTTGTTTTAATTTTCATTTAAAAAAAAAAATAATTTTTAAATTTAATTTTTAAATTTTTTCCTGAATATTAACTTTTTGCATGTAATTGTATTTAACATTCTTTGTTAAATTCAAAATTTATACTTTTATTTCATAACATTTAAATGTATACCTTTTTAAAATTTTGCCAAGTGTGCCGTGATATTTTCATTTGCTTCAAGGTGTGCCGTTGCTTAAAAAGGTTGAGAAACATTGGTTTCAAACTATTTTACATTCAAGGATATTGTTACCGGCGCGATGAGTCCTCAATTTTCTATGACTTCATCAATTCATATTTAAAACGTTACTATTTTTGTCATGTAAATTTTTTCTGAGCTTGGCTTCAGATCAAAACCTCCCGTTTTCTCATATGGACAAAATACTCTTGGTGAGTCTGAGAACTAACGGATAATACTACCGAACCGTTACCAATTTTTAAGCACTGATTTTATATATTCTTACTGAATAATTCACTGTGTTTTTAAATACACCCCCCACCTTTATACACCGTTGCAAAATTCTGCCTGCAAATCCAGCGCGCCAAGTAATTGCACTATGCGAACAATGGCGCCATTTCGCCCGTCTGATGTCTTTAATTCAAATTTTACACTATCTTATTTTTAAATAGTAAATGTGAGATTTGAACTCATAATCTCTCGCATTCTTCTATCTGTAGCAACAGTAACATTCGTTAAATGGTTATGCAACATCAATTCTGTTTTACTTTTATTTTTCTTCCTATTATTTAATTGTCTGTTGCCATGATTGAGGAAAAGAAAAACAGAAATGTCACTGCAATAGCACAATCATTCAACAGACAGAAGAATGTGACTCAATAGTAACATGGTCGCGAGCAAGAGAAAAGGACCAAGATTCGACTCAGGAAATGGAGAGAGAAACAGGGCCAGTGCGTATTACCTCCCAACAGAGACAAGCTTGATTGCTGTTTTGTCACCCTTGCTATCTTATCAACATTTGTTTTTCTCTACCTACATTTATAACAAATTAAACTTCGTACAACTGACAAT
The DNA here is from genome assembly GCA_963932145.1 of Acanthosepion lycidas. NCBI lineage: Eukaryota > Metazoa > Mollusca > Cephalopoda > Sepiida > Sepiidae > Acanthosepion > Acanthosepion lycidas. Next base: position 92,089,873 of record OZ010597.1, read on the forward strand.
TAAAGGATGAAAAGTTTTCGTGGATTTTGACGTCATTCTGGGGTTTGTTTTTTTTTTTTTATCCAAATCAGTGAATTTATTTTGCCCATGCCAAGTCTCGAAAAAACACTTTATAAAATTCACTATTTTTTTTATTCATAATGTTAAATGTGTTGAAATTATTCAACTTTTTAACTAGAAAAATCTCAAGTTCATGTTAAAAAAAATGCCGTAAAACATTGCTGATTTATTTAAGATTTATTATCGCATGTCTCTAATTTGTATTTAGATACGTTTTATTTCTTTTCAATTTTTCTAGTTGAATTGTTCACCAATATTGCATATGATCAATTATTGTACATAATTAGGTTACAATAAAGTTTGTATTTTATATGAATATTACTTTATGAAAATTGAGATGTGCTAGAGTGAGGAGCGTATTAGTAGATTCGTCACGAAACCTTTACATCGGCCCTGGATATAAATATCAAGCAGGTGTAGTAGTTTAAATATCTGGAAAGAATTTTAGCAGAGGATGGAAAATGTGACACCGAGATCCGAAGTACGCATTGGGCAAGCGAAAGAAGCATTCCAAAGGCTAAGCAAGTTTGTGAGAAACGGAAAAGAAAATAGTGGTGGATTGCTATGTGATGTCCATCCTCTTATATGGCAGTGGTTGTTGGCTGGACAATCGCCCCCCCTCCTCCCACGGATGAGATAAAGGCTAGAAGCAGAAAAAAATCTGGTTCTACAGAAGGATACTGAGAGTTCCATGGATGGAGCGAGTAAGCAACAAGCAAATCTTAAAGAAAAAGGCATCAGAAAAAAAACACTTTCTTACAGGAATGCTGGTTGTCTTTGGGTAGAAAACACGTGTCTACTGGTATATTTTTCCCCACAACAATTATTGCGGACTCGAATGTGAGTCCGGGTAATAAATGATTTTAGGTAAGACCAAAAGTATATACAAACAAACGATAATGTATTTTTACCTATAGTATACAATGAAAATAGAAGATTGTTGCGTATGACAAAAACAATGAATAGGAAAGAAGAAAACATTTAAACTCGAGAATATGTTTGTGTGTATGAAGGTTTGTGTAGGTGAAGTCCGAGAGAAAAGTAATTGAAAGTGAAGTGAACGTGCGTTCCCCGATGGGGGGGGGACACATTTTTACCACGTGCGAACTACATCTTATTGTCGAAGAGAAAAGCAGAAAAGAGAGAGTAAGTAAGAATATCATTGCTTATTCATAGGTTTAAGGAGCGCCCCCTAGCGACGTTTTTTTTTTTTTTTTTTTTTTTTAGTAAAGTTACCCATGCCTTCTATCCAGAATCTTGGAAATACAACTGAAATTCTTTGGACACATAATAAGGAAGGAAGGCTTGGAAAACTTAACACTCATAGGCCATTTTGAGGACAAGAGGGGAAGGCAGCGAGCTACTTACCTGGCCAGCTTGTATGAAAACATCGCGGAACAGGGAGCTGAAACCTTAGCAAAGGGAGAAAAAAACTGCTAAGAGCCACACGAGATAGGAAGTTGTGGAGAGCCATGATCGCCTATGTCCTGAAGGGACGCGAAGGTTATTTAATTTATTCTTTCTTAAATACATCGTTGTTTGTAATGACAAACAGACGGAAAAATGTACCAGCATTTCGGTCAATATTATGATAGATTATCAAGTTATTTATAAAATTGCCATCATCATTTACCATAAATTTTCCAGCACATAAGCCTGGTCGAGCGTGAGGCTCAATTTAGAAGACGAGACGTGCTCTCTTTAAAATGGCCTCTCATTTGAAATTCACTTGATACGCTTTTATTCAAGCAATGTAATTCGTGTTGCTAACCAAATCAGCTCTGAGCTTCGGGCCAACTCACGAGTAATCGATATTTTTATACCATTTCTATTTAAATCTTAATTGATATTCCCATTCTCAAACGGTTTTCCTCGCACTAAAAAAAACATTTTTGCTTTTTAACACCCGCCTTTTATTTTAACCATTTCCTTCTTTGTTATTTATTTATTTTGTTTTTCAAGAAACCCTTACTCGTTTCTCGTAAAAAAAAAAAACATTGAGACAGAAAGATATTAAACAACGTAATCTATTCGATGACTTACTTTTCCAAGTTGGGTGGGTAAGAAAGGCCCCATTATTGGATACTCCCATTACTACCGTGATGTCCCATTCAACCGTTTCTTATTTGAGGAGAGCCTCGTTCTAGAAGGAGAGGTCGAAGTCAATAATGAACAGAAATAAAAGAAAAAGAGAGATGCCAGTTGTTCGCAGCCACACATAGTAAACTGGATTTACGGTTCAAGTAAACAAAAGTTCTCAGCAGTTACAAAAACACCGATTTAGCCACAGAGGAGCTTTTCGGGTAGCAAGGTCGATTTTACTGTGGCTAAATCAGTAAAGCACGCCAGGCTAAATGACGGTTCCGTATAGGATTCTGGTTCGATTCCTGTTGGAGGACGCATATTTTCTATGAAAATTTCTCAGACATTCAGGCCGGTAATTGTTGTTAATACTATTTATTATAAACAGAGCATTCACTTAAATATTTGTATCTATAAAAAAGAACGTATAAACATAAAAATATAAATATATATACGTATATATATATATTCATACATGTTTCATTAAATAATATAGACAAGTGTTGTCTATTTATTTTATGTAAATTCTTTTCATATCGTCTGATAAGCTTAATAACATTATCATTAAACGAAGAAAGAAAATCACAATATTGATCCATATTTTTTAATCCAATCTAAGCTTTCGGCTTACATAAGCCATTATCAAAGATGTGAATTACTGTACAACATATTAAGCAATACACGGACAAGACAGTGATGATAGTCTGTGATTGTTTACATGGATTGTTTCCTAGCAACGATAAGCACGTGCATATAAGACGCTAGAAGCGAAAATTGCACCGCAGCTCATGACGTCAAGCATGACCACGCGAGAGTGAATTCGAGAAGTATTAAGTATGGCTTCTGTTACCAATTATAGACATTTAAGGATATCTGTAGAGATTCCATAGTTTAGATTAGGTTTCTTCCATACTTAATACTTGGATTAAAAAATATGGATCAATATTGTGATTTTCTTTCTTCGTTTAATGATAATGTTATTAAGCTTATCAGACGTTATAAAAAGAATTTACATAAAATAAATAGACAACATTTGTCTATATTATTTAATGAAACATGTATGAATGAAAAAATGCTGCCTAAATACACACAATATATATATATATATATATATATATATATATATATATATGTGTGTGTGTGTGTGTGTATAATTCAAGACTTTGTGAAATTTTGGTTTCTGGAGGCATGTAAGATATAGTTCTACAGGAGGATGCCGAGACTTCATTACTGAAACATTCTAAACCACATTAGGAGTACAATAAAGATGAAATAAGAGCCCCGCTCTATTTAATCTCCTCCTAGACTATGTCCCACATATATACAAGCACAGGTGTAAAGAGATGGGCACTGTCATTTGCGCATTCCATACCACACCCCACAGGAATTTACTAATAGAAAATAGCGTTTCTGCTTTCCCTCCCAAGACCAATGTATTGATGATGAAGCGAGTGGGGAGGAGGGTGAGCTCTGCTGATGGCATAGATATTCATAGTTGAAATAAGAATGACCTTAAACAAACCTCTACCAAACAATCCAAGAAAGATAAATCTTTCCAAAACATGAACTATGATCAGGAATTGAAATAAAATCAGTGATGGTCCCATACTTTGAACCCATTACAAACATTCAGAATGTGGAATTAGTAAAGACTAAATATTTCAAATACCTTTTGGAATCCTCCATACTTGCCTGTCACCCCCTACGGAAAGATGCACTCTTCCCCAAATTAACTTTTAACCAATCATCACTTTACTTTTCCAAACTCAACTTCCCATTGGTTAAAAGGACACAAAAATGTAGCAAGTTGAGACAAATCCTTTTTTTACCGCGCAGCTGTCTGGAGCCTATTTGAAAACCCAAAAAACTATAAAAAAAAAAACAAAAAAAAAACGAAATCTGCTTCTCCACGTAGTCAGTCAGACACTGAGTTTTGAGAGATACCAGCAGACTCCACGCGTGCCAACACACTGACTCAATAACACTACCAGCCTCTCATCAACTCAACACAACTCGCACTACTATTGCTGCGTGAAGAAACTTAACTTACAATTTACTAAAAAAGTGATATTATCACTACGAAATAATAATTGTACATTTAATCAATTTTAGCATATCAGTCAAAGGCACACAACTCTGCATAAATTGAATCAACACTTACAATCGTCACACACATACACACTATTATTTGAACTCACACAATTGACGTTTTAATTGTAGAAATCGAACTGTTTTAATTTCACAAACAAACTTAAACCATCAACATTCATTCACCAAATCTCTGCATGGACACTCTTTGCAATCTTATCTCACTTACCACGTTTAACAAGCAACCTATCATTACTTTGTGTATGTCAAATATATATATAAATTCATGTTATTGTTGAAATCTATAACTACGTTGTATTTTTCCTTGAATTCTTCAAGTTGTATTGTCTTCATATGTTCGTTTAATTTATGTATTGTGGATATATGCATAATGTTCATGCACATTTTAGGCCTTCACACAATTTCACCTTCTGACACATCTTACTTAGCATAAATTCGGCAACAACCTCGATGTATTGATCAGTTATAACAAATTTAGTATAGGAGATAAGGAAATTGTGCTAGGGGTAGTTTCGCACAACACCGCACATTGCTACAAAACCAAAACAATAACCTAAGAACTCTATTCATGTTCTTAAATAGGCTTGTCAGAATAAAACATTCACATGGATGTCAAACTCGTTCGGAAATATCTGAACCGTCTGCTGTATACAACCGTTTCTTTTTTTTTCAGATCAATGGTTAAAATCTCTGAGCAAATGAAACCTGTAGGTCTTAGTGAAGACCATCTTTCTATGAACCTTGTGGACTGGAGCTACAGAATCACAAACCAAGAACTTTACCAAAAAAAAACCAAAAAAAAAAACCCTTTACCAGAAACCACACAACTAGAGTTACATTTTAACTAAAATGGATAGCACATCGTGGCATACCAGTAAGAAGTCTTTGTTAAGATTTGCGTTAATGGGGCAGATTGCAGGGAGGTGGGTTCCATTCCTTCCCCAAGTGCACAATTCTATATAAAAATAAAGTGTGCAAAGAAGAACTTATTTTTACTCGATTAATCATGATTTTTATAACATCTATCTTTTTTTATATATTTGAGATGGCATCTAATTTTGTAAGAAGTCAATTTTGTTTTTTATCCCGTGAAGTAGTAAATCCGTGATTGATGGCGTCTGTTTATAACGACATCAATAATGTTGATTATGGTGATGATGATGATGGTTATAAGCACTAGGGAATGCTGGGATCAAAATGGTCCCACTAGGGAATGCTGGGATCAAAATGGATCGATCGGCAATTTTTTTTCTTTTAATAAAATAGTTGTTAAGTTTTTACCATGTTTCGTGTCGTCTTTACGTTAATTTAACTTTTCAACGACCTGTATCATATAATTTTTATGTTTCCACCCTAATCCCACTGGAACAGCGTCAACTAAAATATCAAGGGTCGGGATTCTATTATCAATGTGAAGTTCTTAAGTGAAGAAGAAAGTTTTTTTCTTGAAGGTTTCTTTAAGAATTTTAATACGTTTAGGCTTTTAGTGTGAATACGCCATCAATGTATCGAACGTGTTGCAAAGGTTTGTCGAAATTATTAAATTCCTTGAAACAATCACCATTAAAACAAAATAATCCTCCCTGTGTAAAGAGGAGTGGTTGTTAACTTAATGTGGTCGACTTATGAAAAAATACAGCCATCTTAATATATTATTGAAATGGGTGTATTTTCTTTTATGTCTTCATGTTGTTGTTTTTTTTAAATTGATATGCACAGTAATTTTATTTATTTACCTCGATCGAGATCTGATAAATGAGATATAAAACCAATTAAAACGCTTTCCATTTTTTTCCTTCCCTTTTTTCTCTCTTGACGTTGAATGTTTCGATTTTTCGTACCAGCTACGGTAGTTTTCTGTACTTGACTTTTTAATTGCCATGGCGTTTTTATTGTCACAATAAAATTCTGTGCCACTAACAAGATCATGAAAGATTTTGTTTTCTACATGAGTCATGTTGAAATTAGAAATATGTACAGCTGCTGGGTTGCTTTGTGATTTTGTAATGTTTTAAAATGTACTGATAGCATACTTTAAAGACTACATGCTTAATTAAGCTAAGAAGACTTTCTCCTAGCCAAAGATGCATTCCAAAAGCTTATAGTGGGTTATCAGTTATAGTGAAGTGTATGAGTGTTGAAACAGATTAGTTTGATTTGGCCTTGTTAGGTAGCCCACCATAAGAAGGGTATAAAACAAGAAAATCAAATTGTAAAGTGAAACAACAAATTTATATACATATAAATCATTTTAGGTCTCTACAAATAAAATGAATGTATTTTGGTTGATACAAGGTCGTCAAAATGTTCGTAGTAGTCCTCGCAAGAATGAGTTTATGTGTACGTAGGCAGGAACGTATATGTGTATGTATGTATGTATGTATGAGCGTTGTCGTAGGGTAGGAATGTCTTTGAAGTAATCGCTCAGTCTTAAAATGTTCCGTTTGTTTATCAAGTATAAAAGAGGTGAGGGAGAAAGGTAGAGATAATAATAACGATCGCTTGACGTTTGTCAAAGGACGTGTTAATACGCTCGTCTCCTTTTCTCTGGTGACAGGCGAACTTGCCCGTTTTTTATTTTGTTTGTGAGGCTTGAAAGGTCATTTGGGAGTTCACTCCCGGATATGATTCGGGCCTTTCCATTGAACGACGAACAAACTTCCCGTCGACTCGCGAAAAGATCCATAAAAGAATTTGTTTCTGAGAAATGAAGATTATTTGAATTTTGTTTTTAAATGTTTCCTAGTTTTCTAATGGCCGAAAAAACATTTCGCATCAAGGTGTGAAATTTCACGAGTTTTGTTTTGGATTCGCTTTTGCGTGCGTGTTAAGCAAAGTTTGTAAATTCGAGTCTTTTTAATTTCTAACAAAATCAATGAGTCAGTGCTTAGCATTTGAATTTTAAATATAGATCTTGTTTTGTTCACTACAAGCTAAGCAAAGTATTAAGCGATAGAAAATCTTGGTTAGAAAGAAAGAAAAGTGTGCTAAACTTCTAGTGAGTCCCGATAAAAATAAAATAAAATATAAAACATATAAACAAAAATAATTAAAACTAAAATAAAGAATTCGCTTTCTATTAAAACCCTTATCTTTTTTCTCTTTCTCTGGCTACATTTCTCTCTCAACCAACAAGAAAGGAAACCTTAATTAAAAAGAGGAAGAAGAAGAAAAACGCACAATTTCCGTCATATAAAAAACATGAAAATAAAAAAGGAACACAGGAAAATAAAATAATTTTGGCCAATCAAACAAATTAACATAAAGACACTTTTGATGCTAGCCGAAACCAAAGTTCGCGCCAGGGTCTGGGAGCCTGGTCAAAAGGATATAATGTTGCAGCTCTGAACGCGACAAAGTGAAAGAACGACAAGAGAAAGCACGGGACAAGAGAAAGCACGAGTCAAGAGACGCAAACGCGGGAGAAAACAGCCATGCGTGATGCGTGAAATAGCTAAGAGGTCATTTGCCAATTATATTTTCTGTCCTTCTTAGGGCCGACAAAAACACAGTAGATTAACACTGACCTAGTTCTAAGATGATTACTACTATCAAGTTCTGACTCCTCAGCTGTCGAAACTACCCACTACCAATCTGAAACGGACTTTCTCCGGACAGCTACTAAGATCTTTCTTATAAACGAACATTTTACTACAGTGAATATCAAAGAACACACTCTAAATCAAATAAATAAAAATATATTGTTTATTTTATACCCTTGAGATTCAGTCCTTTTATTTCCGAATTTCTGATAAAAAAACACCAAGAATCTCTGGCACAAAATGCCAGAAACTGATACGTAATACCCTGTCCTGCTGTATGGCAGTGAATGCTTGACAATTTCCTCAAAGATGATGCAACAGAAATGTTATTCTACAGAAAGATGCTGAGGATACCATAGACCGAACATGTGAGTAACGACAAGGTTTTAAGAAAAAAATGAAAACAAAAAGGAAATATACTTCACATCAAGAAGAGGCATTTAAAATTTCTGGGGCACCTAATGAGGAAGGAGGGCTTGGAAAATCTGATACTCATGGGACAGATAGTTGCCAAGAAGGATAAAGGAAAACAACACATAGCCTATCTACCAAGTGAACTTGAGTAAATGGATGGCAGAACAGGGTTTAGGATATAGCGAAAAGAGAATTGATCTGGAGTTTCAAGAGAGAGGAAATTATGGAGAGCAGTGATCGCCTATGTCGTCACATAAAGATAGAGAGAGCGGGCGTCTAATCTGCTTGCGCAGCATTTATACCGTCAGCTACGAGTATTTAACTTGATTTACATTAATGTGCAATGATCCAGTACTTGAATTTTTAAAAAAAATGTCTGCTTTGAAAATAGACGAGTTACATTAAGTAATTAGGTACCACTAAAATGGATGAGTTTTTTTCCACAATCTCTACCGTCTGTTTTAAAATATTTGCCAAAAATAAAGGAATTATCCGATTTAAACAAAATTTTCAGGACTTATTCATTAATGAAGGAATATTTTACTGAGTAGATTGTTTTATTTAAAAATTCTTGGTGGGGGGGGTGAATATTGGGGGGGTATTTTTCACATCCACGATTCGATATCGCGTGTATCTTTTTTTAATTTTGAGGGGTGTTCGGTCATATTTTTTTTTTTTTTACTGTTATATAAAAAGTAATTCCCTAAAGGATAATATTTGAGCAAAAATATTTTGCAATATCAAGTGTGAAAATACGGAAAATTCGACCCGCATCTTGCCAATGACAATTCAATAAAATTCAAAAAATAAGTTTTTCTGAGAATTAGACCTTGCCACATATAATAAAACGTGTTATTTTCTTTCAGATTTGACAAAAACCCTGAAACATAATATTTATTTTTAAAAATTACTTATAATTTTCCCATGTGATTTTAACGTTAATCCTGTTGCTTTTCGTCACAAGAGTTTATTTTATGAAATAAAGACGTTTGAAGATTTAAAAATGTAAAGTTTGATGTCATTTTCGAGTGTGAATCTTTTTTAAAAGAATTTTATTTTATTTTTTCCTTTTAGCAACTATTAAATTATTTTCTGTATGGATGTACAAAAAGGAAATAATTCCGATATCTCGCATTAACTGACTACTATTCAATATCGGAGGAGCATTATTATATTAATCTTTCCCGTTCAGTCCGTATTATTCATTATACTAAATTTAATAAAAGCCTATATAGTATAAAAATTATATTCTTAAACTATTGATTATATACGATTAAAGAAAATTGTGTTTTAAACATAATTAACAAATTATTGATTATTGCACTGCTGGTCTTCCGTATTTTAGTTTTTATTTTTACTTTTTTCCAGCGGTAGAATTAGAGTTTTTCTACATTATCCTTTTTTTTTCTCACAGGCTAGCGTGTGTAAATAAAACATTATTTTCCGTTTATTTTAAGTAAAATGAAGGAATAGTTTTCGAAAATCCAGTTAAGTACCGTATTTTCCGGCTTACAAGACGCATATTTTTTTTCTAAAAAGTACCCTGAAAAATACGTGTGCATCTTGCAAGACGAATGTAAGGCAAAGCTCAGACTCAAGTAAGCTTGTACGGTCACCTAATTCGCTTGACTGATAGGGATGTGGATTTGTATGTTGAGTCATTACACTATAATGTTACATATCTAATTCAACCTTTTATATGATGTAACCTCAGTATTTAGATGTTACAAGTATTTTCCAAGACCTTCCTGGAGCCGAGCCACAAGCTTAAACATGCTCTGTTTACTAGCAGTAGCAGGAGCCTTTCTTTTCTTGACTAGTATGTCATTGCCATACAAACAAAATCGGACGAGTAATTAACGTAAACAACACGTGGCGCCAATATGTGAGGGACACATGGTGAATGTGTTGTTGTATGAGAATGACTTTTATTTTTATTAGAATTTTTTTTCCAATATTAGGGTGCGTCTTCCAAGCCGCAGCGTCTTGTAAACCGGAAAATACGGTAATCCTTAAATTTGCTAATGGGCTTTGAAACACATCTCTCGGACAAATATTGGATTTTAAAGAGAATTTTAAATTTCTTGTTTACATTTTTCATATACGATGACAGTTGGGTGTATTTAAAATTAATGTATTGAAGAGAATTAATGCTTTAAAAATGCATAAAAAAATTATTTAATTTTTCTTTTAACTTAAATTAGCTTCAGATCGTTATTTCAAACATAACAAAATTTAAGTTCAAAGAAAGCAATTACATTACAATATTAAAAATGTGTTTTTCGCTTTGTTTCTTTAGAAAGTCCGAGGCAGTACCTAGTAGCAATATTAACTTGAATTCTATTATTTAGATTAAACGTATTCAACCCTTATTTTAATTTTACAATCTATCTTAATTCCATGTGCTTTTTATAGCAAAATAGTCGAGTCTTCTACGTTCCTTCGTAAAAGGAAAAATAAACTGCATCATTTGAGTTTTTGTAATTGTTTTGTTTGCTTTGCACTTGGTGAGGGTCGAATTCACTATAACCTTGTAAGTATTTACTAAGCCTAGCTTAGTCTGGCAAAAAGCCATAAGCGAGGACTGAAGTGTGAGAAACTCAATCGTAATGTTCGAGATATCAAAAAACCTAAAAACATTTGAAATATGCATTCAATAAATAACGACAAAATGGCCCGTATTTTAAATAACTTTTCTCGAGTTTAGTCTAGTCTGGCAAAAGGCCAGCATAGCTGAGATGTTGATCAAATTTTCCGGTAAAATCCCGTAAGGATAATCCGTTAAGTTTGCTTGTGCCTGTATTGATCATGTGTCGGTGGGAAACTCCAAGGATGGATCATCAACATTTTCATTATTCTCTCCTCTTGACTTCATTCCAAGTACTTGGATTCGAAAAAAAATAAAAAAATAAAAAAAAAGACAATGATTAATTGATTTCGACGTTTCTTTTCTTTGCAGACTGATAACGAGGGAGGAGTTTTATGCTTGTCTAAGGTCGAAAAGTAATAGTTTGTTGCTCGGGATTTCCGTTGAATTTCAAAATGATGGAAAAAATCGACTTCTCTCTCCATTTAGTGATCGAGGGTGACGGACTTGAAACTATGTATAAAGTTGTCTCCTCAAAGCTTCTCCAACTAAGGTGATATAGCCACTAAGACGTAAGGGGTGGGGGGGTTACTGAGAGAAAAGGAAACTGAGAAAACTTTTAATGAGGAGAAAGGGTAATAAAACAAACAAGATTCAAAGAGAGAGAAGATAACAACTGACGTTGCATTTAAATTTTTGAAAATCGTAGTTGACAGAAATATAAGAACCTGGAGAAGATTTCCACGGGCGAGAAGTGCGACAGAAGAAACTATTAGCAAAGAAATTACGGTCACAATTATCAATTTCAACAGTAAAATAATGCCAATCTGTTACTACGCTAAAATTCATGACGTCGCGCTGGTAAAGAGGGAAGCTGATGGGAACAATTATCATAAAAATATTTGTAGAAAAGGCAGAGGGAAGCTATGTTACGGAGGTGGAAAGAATGATTGAAGCCGAGATAACAATACAGGACAGATAATATTGCAGATTCTTTTTTTGATTTTGTCAATAATCTCTAGATACATAGCAAAAGCACCAGACCAAATCAAGATGCTTTTTGTATTGTTACTTTTGAAACTAGACAAACTATCCAGTTGAATGGGACTGTATTATTTAGTGTGAATGATAATCTTTGATGGTAATGTATGTTAAACACTTTTTTGTAAAAGTTACATCCCTTTGTTGACAGATTTCTTGGGGAGTATTCGTTGTCACTCGGCTGTCTACGGGAATTTCTACCAAACTTACTGGCCTGGGTTTAAGATGAAGCATGAGACGATTCAAGATAAAACAGGTACAGCAGATCGAAAGAATGAGTGATTAGCAAATCACATTTCTTTTACTTGCCTTGTGCCGTTAATTATAAAGTTTGTTAATATCGTCAAGGATATTTGACGAAAATCTCACGAGAAACAAAGAAAAGAGCGCTGAACAGCGATGTAAAATCAATACTCTTTATATGACAGTGAATGCCGAACAATTTCCCCACAGGTAAAGAGGAGACTTGAGGTAATACAGAATAACTCAAGGAATACCATAGGTAAACATGTAAGTAACGAGGAAGCTTTAAAGAAAATGGGAACGAAAAGGGCACATTTGCTTAGGATCTGAAAGAAACAACAAATAGGCACTTTTGTTGAAATAAGAGGAGACTTGAGGCAACAGTAATGTTGTGGCGGACTTCACCACATTAATTTAAAATTAAAATCACCAAATTAGGAAACAGGACTGACGCAGAAAAGGATAAGCCAAAGACATTGTTACACATAAAATATGTATTTAACAAGATGTACAATATCAAACAATGATGTGAAAGAAAGCATGCATTTAAATAAGAAAAAGTTGAAATAAACAAGAGTTGTCTCTCTTTAACTGTTATTTTAGTATTTCAAAGTTCACTGGAATAATGTTCATGAGAGTCTCTTATAATGACTGTTCTTAAAAGATTTGCCGTGTTAGAAAAGATTATGTGAGTGGTGTGTGTGAGTGAGAAGGTTGGCGCATGGTTTCAACTGTCGTGGATTCATTTGGCAGCTGAATTCTCACTAATTAGCTGAGAAAAATTCTTGCTTAAATAAGTGACTATAGGCTCCAGATCGCTGCGCGGGAAGAATTATTCTTCACGTGAAGACGATCTGATTGGTTGGCATAAACCAATCAGCAAGTGAGCTTTGGGGAAACTTAAGAAAGCTTCTGCTATCCGTTTCTCCCAAAAGTGCACAAAACTGATTACATAAAAATAGAGCGATTACAAAATTGTCGCATTACTGCGCTTTGTAAATTGCCCATAATAATGTCGTGGTGATTAATTAACGAATGAATGCTTGGCATTGTATGTGATTTGTATTTTTGTATGTATTTATGTATGTGCGTGCGTAATCGATCCGCACAATGTGATTCTACAGAAGGATGCTGAGAATGCTATAGACGATGAAGTTGAAACAAAAAAGGACACATACACTAAGAATATTTATACTCAGAAACAAAAAAGAGACAGTTTACATTTCTGAGATCTGTAATGTAGACGGGCGGTTTGGAGAATTTGATACTCACAGGACACATTGAGAGGCTGAAGGAAACATTGATTAATCTACTTAACGAGTTTGTGTAAATCGATGGCAGAACAGGGACAGGTGGGAATAGTAAAGGGTCAAATATTGATAGAAAGTTGTGGAGAGCCATGATCGTCTACGTCCGGAAAAGACAACACACAAAAGAAAAGTTGCAGCACTCATCAATAGAAAATTGATAGAAGTTTGTTTTCTTTAAGTTCAACCATGTCTATGTTCGATTTTCCATCTCTGTCTTGACACAATTGAGTGAGAAAAAGCTGAGCAAACAGATGTATGTTAAGCGGTCAAAATTTTGTAACTAATTGTGTCTATTGTTAACTCACTGGTGAGATATATGCATGAGTGGTAGAGATTCTTGCAGTCATTCAAATTTGCTGTTTATCCTTTGAAGAACGCATCTGGTACGCCGATCGCTAGACCGCTGGTCACTAATAAAGTGTTTGAAAACGTTAATAAAGTGTTGTATTTTCTTGGTCGGCTCTAAGCAAGCGTCGCTTGAATTAAATTTTGCTTAATTTTGATTGGCTTAAAAATACTATTTCATATTTTTGGTTCCCAAATCTTTTGTTGAAGAGAAGAGCCATTTTTATTAAATTCAAATGACAAAATCGCTTTTGACATTTGGGTTAATGGTACTGCGATGTTTTTATTTGGGGTTTAGGGTACTGTGATGTTTCCATTTTGGGTTAAGATTATTGCAATGTTTTTATTTGGGGTTGAGGGTACTGTGATGTTTCATTTTGGGTTAAGGGTACTATGCTATTTCCATTTTGGGTTTAGGGTACTGCGATGTTTTTATTTGGGGTTTAGGGTACTGTGATGTTTCATTTTGGGTTAAGGGTACTATGATATTTCCATTTTGGGTTAAGGGTACTGCGATGTTTTTATTTTGGGTTTAGGGTACTATGATGTTTCCATTTTGGGTTTAGGGTACTGCGATGTTTCCATTGGTGCGTTCATAAAATTGCTTTCTTTTTAACCATTATATTAACACTTCTCTTGACTCGCATAATTCAGTTGGCAGTAAAAGAAAAGTTGTGTGGATAGCTTAGCGGTTATCGGCGCGGGAATTTAAAGTAAGCGTGTCGAGTTCAAATTCTGGCTTAGTCTGTTGCGTTTACTTTCGCACAAATACTCTTGCGAAAAATATGAATACCTCAGGTCTAGTAGGACAACTTTGAATTCAAAACTGCGGAAAAGGAACCACTCCACTGTCTTTCCAAAGAAAAAAATGCCCTGGCAATTCAGAGATAATAAAGAAATTTGTGGAGAGCCATGATCGCCTACACCCTTGAAGGGTCATAACATAAAAAATACGTTTTGTTTTCTTTTTGTTTTGTTTTTTCTCAAATTAAACAATGTCTCTGAATCGGGAACCCAGCCTGAAAACAAAATATTTGGATATAAAGAGATGGCAGGGAGTGTAATCAAAAAAGGATTTTTAAAAAAGAATTATTTGAAAAAAAAAATACTAGTTTTTCGACTATGAAAATCAACCATCGGGCCAGTCAGTCATTTTTTACAGATATATATATTTTTTTTTAAATAATGAAGAACGTATCTTACAAAACAGGTTAGATTTCCGTTTAGGGTTTGGGTGTCTGTTTTTTTGTTTTGTTTTGTTTGATCGACACGTCTTTGGTTTAACCTGCGATTGATAAGCTAATACGCAAGCGCGTGCTAAAGTTGGCGGGTCAGCTTGGTGACTGACTTGAACAATAAAAAAAAAACTTTCATGTCTTATTTTTTAATAACTAATAACTTTTTAATAATTCTGGTACTATTTCCGATGTGGTGTTGTCTCTTACTTTTTAATTCTTATAAAAAAGATTTAATTGACTTTCCTCTAAAAATATAAACATTGTATTGGTTCTGGTTATTCTGCCATTTTAAGTTAGTAATAAACGGCTTATTTCATTGTAGATAGATAGATAGATAGATAGATAATGAATAGGCTATAGATAGATAGATAGATAGATAGATAGATAAATAGATAGATAGATAGATAGATAATGAATAGGCTATAGATAGATAGATAGATAGATAGATAGATAGATAGATAGATAGATAGATAGATAGATAGATAGATATGTACTGACTGGGATAGATAGATATGTACCGACTAAGTTAGGTAGATATGTACCTTCTGGGGTATGTGTGACAAAGGCACGCAGATAGATAGATAGATAGATGGATAGAAAGATATGAAAATGACTGGGATAGATAGATAGATAGATAGATAGATGGATAGAAAGATATGAAAATGACTGGGATAGATAGATAGATAGATAGATGGATAGAAAGATATGAAAATGACTGGGATAGATAGATAGATAGATAGATGGATAGAAAGATATGAAAATGACTGGGATAGATAGATAGATAGATAGATAGATAGATAGATAGATAGATAGATAGATAGATAGATAGATAGATAGATGGATAGAAAGATATGAAAATGACTGGGATAGATAGATAGATAGATAGATAGATAGATAGATAGATAGATAGATAGATAGATAGATATGTACTGACTGAGATAGATATGTACCGACTAAGTTAGGTAGATATGTACCTTCTGGGGTATGTGTGACAAAGGCACGCAGATAGATAGATAGATAGATATAGACAGACAGACTTTTTCTCTATATATAATTTCTTCCTTGTACTTTATTTAGAACATATTCCGATGCAGAACGCTCCAGACAACATATTTTGTGACGTCATTAGTCCACTCGCCATCAACGCTAGCCAAAAACGCTGAATTGGGAGCAGATCTCCTCAAACCTTGGACGACATCCACCACAGCTATGAACTCTCCGTCCCACACAAAGTTACCAGAAGAGCCGTCCGTACGTTGGTGGGATAGCGTAAAAGACCATCTGGACAGACTACTACTATCATGTCTCAGGAAGACACAACCGGAACCTGTACAAGTGCAATGCAGCTACCCTTCGGACAAAGTTGCCATTGACTTAGATATTAATGAAAAGCCACAGCTTCCATCAGATCGTTGTCGTGAGTGGGTGGAGGCTGCTTCGATGTGGCGCTTGGAAATTCCACCACCCCCGCCATTGAAACCCGGATTAAACCCAATTTTTCTCGGTCTTCTGACGCCTCCGCTACCGCCACCGGTAACCAGTACACCAATAAAACGAGCACAACCAAAATAATAGGAAGTTATTGGAGAGATCGAGGAAAAATATTTTATCAAATTAACACAAATATTGTGACAATTTTGGAGAAAACGCGTTATTATTTATTTATTTTATCAATATTTTTTTTTTTTTTACCTCAAGTATTGCCCGGACATTGATTCTGGAAAACGGCCAACAAGTACCTCTTTCTCTCTTTCATTCATTTTCACGCACACACATACACAGCGGCTTTTCCAAATTGGACAATGCCCAGCGATTTTGTTTGGACATCACATTTGGACTCGCCCCAGCACATTTAAGGCGAACACCGATTTTTTTTTTTTTTTTCACTGATACAATCTACCCAATAAGCAGAGACGAGCATAGAGCAAGAAATTGATCGCTGGTGCTCCAAATAGCCATACTGCAAAAAATAAAAAAAATTTAAAGAAACTGACTTGTATAAAGAGTTGCGGTGTCAAGGAGGAGACTTCCATATAAACTTCACGTACCAATAAATTTGAACTCAGCGGAATAAGAAAATCGACAAAAAAAAAAAAAGAAAAAAAAAAAGAAAAAAAAAACTTACGATCTCAACTTGTATATAACATTTTTTTTAAATTCTGATGACGTCCAAATCATTTTTGAACATTTTAAACCTTTTTATATAAATAAAATAAAAACATTTGGTATAAAAATAAACATATTTTTCTATTAATTTTTTAAAAAGTTCTTCAATCTTAAAAAAACATTTTTGATTGATTGTAATCATCGACACACCAATTTTTATAATAAAAAAATAGCGTGTCTACCAGTGAAAATATAAAAGATCTCGGAATTCGTATTACATTTTAGATATCGCGGATTTTACATGTATGCAAAACTGCGCAAACTAAAAGTTTAAAAAAGTCTTGCTAGCTGTTGGTTTTCTTAAACCAACGCCAGCCATAACATCAAGTGATGCCTTTACCAGATGAACTATATAGCAACACACAGGTCTTTGAAGGTAGTACGAATATTTTTTTTATCAATATTCAATTTTTGTTCACTCAAAATGTTAAAGATGAGACCGAAAAATAAATAACCAGGTAGTTTACAATTTAAACTCGAACTATTGTCCTCATCTTTGTTGTTATTATCACAATGTTTCGGCCGTTGTGTTCTCCGGCCTTCTTCAGAAAACATAACGGGACGAGATATCTATAGTCAGTGTCAGCGGAACGAGAATAAAAAGCGGTTAAAATGTCCAGTTCGAAATTTTCTAAAAGTTATCCGGATAGACAAGGCTCCTGATGAAGACCTGATGGTACAACGGCCGAAACGTTGTGATAATAACAACAAAGATAAGGATAATATTCCGAGTGTGAATAATGTTAACTCCCCATCTCAGAAATTCAGATAGAAACAAGAGATAGTTAAAAAAAAAAAAAAAAAGAAAAAAGAAAACGCTTTAAGTTGAGAAAAATCGTAAGGATCAATATTCCATATTTACATTATTCAGCAAGGAAAGGTCCACGTTGTTCATAATGACTTTGTGCAACATAGTCAAATAGTCAAGTTGTATGTTGTCATGGAGAAGTCGCAGAAAGAGAGATTCCAGATACCCTCCTCCTGCAGTGTAATTTCTTTTGCAAACGTCATTGCATCAGAGATATTTTGATACATAAGTGCGTTAATACCATTAAATCATACACGAGTTAAGCGTTTTGGGCGCAGGAAACAAAAAGGCATGAAAATAACCAAGCTAAAAGTCAAAAAAAAAAAAAAAAAAAAAGAAAAAAATATAAGCTAGTAAGCAGAGATTTTTTTATTGTGATATCAAAGAGAAATATATTTGTGGAAAACGTTTTACTGTTGCTTTACTCTTTGTTCCCAGGAGACGTTCCTCTACACATTTTCATGGCAGGAAGTAATAGTCACCCAAATGAAACAGTTTTTACTGTTTATTCGAGTAAAAAGCCTAACCCCAAAATATAGGAAAAAACCATCATAAATCTAATGTCAGCTAAGGTACATCAACAAATTCGTAGCCCAATGATGAAAAAAAAAAAGGCGAGGGGATGGGCATTTATTTTACATGAATATTTCATTTTCAATATAATCAAATTCTTTTACTGAACTCAACACTTTTTCCATAGACCGCCTAAATCAAGTATTATACAAAGAAAATTTCAGATCACATTTCATACACACACACAAGGGTAGTGCTGAAAACTTCTCAGCTCAACTAAGGAGGATTTACTAAAATTCTTATGGGTAGTTACTAGTTCAGATTTGGGGAAGTGAGTCAGGAACTTTTCAGCAATACCTTGTATGTAAATATATGCCTTCTCTCCATCTCTCTCTCTTATATATATATATATATATATATATATATATATATATATATATATAGAGAGAGAGAGAGAGAGAGAGAGAGTTTTAAGGTATACTATATTTATGGGATAAAGTGCTCAGTATCAGAGATATAATGCATGTAAATATAAAAGTGGACATTGAGTTCAACACCCAGTGGAGACAGTATATATATATATATATATATATATATTAGGTTGGTGCAAAAATAATGTCGTTTTCTCACATATGTTACTATGTGATAAAACGACATTATTTTGCACCAACCTAATATATATATAATGTGTGTGTATGTGTGTATGCTTTCACTCAATCTCTCTCATATATATATATATATATATATATATATATATATACATACATATATATAGACAATAAATTTTGGTACCAATATTTTTCTTTTGTGTATTAACTTTGGTGCCAGTGATCTATGTTAAAACCCAGATAAAAAGCTTGATTTTCAAACCTGATAGATATGTGGAAGATCTGGTGCAACATAATCTTCCTACACCAAATTTGAAGCCTACTTGAACTTTGAGCCATACTAAGGTAAGCTTGTTTTCAGCATATTTATACATTTTTTATTTCTCTCTTTATTTAAACTAAACACATACCATGGGTGAGTTTGTATAAATACATCGACAGTTTTATATATATATATATATATATATATATATATATATATATATATTTGAAAGCACTTGTATTTAAAAAAAAAACAAAAATGAACTTGTTTTATACAAGTTAGTTGGAAAGTGTAAAAAATAAATACAATATTGAACAGACTTCATTGGTATTGTTCAACTTGTTTAAAACAATTCTTGCTCCTAAATGCATCTTCTTGTGATGTGTTTTGTCCTTCAGGACTTCATTGAATGAAACATGTCATAAGTAAACTTTTTACACTTTGTTATACAATTTCCCCAATATTGTTCTTGATATATATATATATATATATATATATATTTGAAAATTTGCTATATTAATAAAGGAAGCATAGGCAATATCAGAGATAGACTATTTATAGATACCAAGAAATCAACACTGCATAGTGACTGTCAGTTTCAACACTCGATCTGAAGATTGCATTGAAACATGAAACTGATAGTCATCATGCAGTGTTGATTCCTGTATCCACACTCTCTGTATCTATAAGTACTCATATATATATATATATATATATACACATATATTCATTTAAACATGTCTGATTAAACAATTTAGACATGTCGTGTCTGTTATTATTATAATTTTAATAATATCCTTTCATAATCATGTATAACCTTTTTTTGTTTCCTGATTAAAGAGAGCAAGAAAGGTACCATGGTTATATTCATTCATTTTTATTTCCCCCCTGAGTACTTTTGATATATTCCAATATCATCTTCAAGGTTCTGGTGGCAAAGAATTGTTCTTGTCCAAAAGAAACTTTTGCTTTTGTGGTTAAGCCATCAACAATTCACGTCATGTGCAAAGTCACAAATACTAATTTTAAAATTTTTTAATGCTGTAAAAATTTTTATGTAAGGGAGATAACTTGGTCAAAAATTGAATTCTTGTTAGGTTATATTTTGCTTGTTTTTAAAAATACTATCTAGTTTTAACATAGATATTATACTATATACTATAAGCATTTCACTACATTTATACTATATTCATAATTAATTTTGTTAAGTGTTGGTTTTAAATTTTAATAAAGATAATTTCAAGAATTTGTAGTTTCTGCCTGTTACATTCTTGGTGAAGTATACAGGTATTGTTAACTAATCTATATCTAGAATTCTTAAAATGTGTGTGTGTGTATGTGATTGGAAGTTGTTTATGCATTTCCAGTTTCCATCCGATTTTGATGGATTTTTTTTTGTTTGATAGTTAATTCTTCAGTGCCAGTTTTGAGTTCAAATAGTTGGCAACTATGGCTCTCCACTGCTTCCTGTCCATTATAACTCTCAGCAACGTTTTAATATTACACTATCTGTTCTTGGATATATATCTTTCATAAAAACTTTTAAAATAAAGTTTAAATTATTACAATAATATTGTTTATTATTACACAGTTTCCTTTTCAGGGACCCCCCATTCAAATTGTTAACCCCCACTTGGGGATGTGCCTCAGTTGTACCCAAATGTTGTTACTAATATTGATTTTCGGGTGGGCTGACTTTAAACTTAAACTGCTCCAAATGAACGGCAAAAATTCCCAGTTATGAAAGACCCAGGCGAAGGTGGGTTATACTGCTAGTATTCTTCTAAATTGTGAATGTGAACAGGAATGATTTTGCAGATGTTGTGCAATGGACATTCATGTGTGGAGTTAGCAATCTTGATAATGTTACTGTAGAATATATATTTCATTATATATATAATTAAAATGAAAGATGGTCTATATGTGCTTATAATATGTAGATTTAATAGGTTGGTTAATAAAATTTTAAAAATAAAAAAACAATAAAATCATACAAATATTTCCAATAAAATTGATATTTATTATATATTAACCTTTTGACTGAACTGAAGCATGAAGAGATGGATTTTAATGTAGGAATTTTTGAACATTCCTGTATTCTTTTTCAACAATACCAGGAATAAATTATGAATAGTTTATTCTTATGACTGGCAGACCCTCTCAAATACTTGCACACACTGTTGAATGGTTCTGCATGCCCCAAGGGCATGTTGATTAATGTCTGCTGTATAAACCAATTGTTGTAGATCGCCCCACAAATAAAAATCCAAAGGATAGAGATCAAGGGAACGTGTAAGCCATGGAATTGGTCCTCTTTTATGGTAGATGTCAGTCAGTGCATCGTGAACAATGTGACTAAAATGTGTGAACGACATGCGTCTTCGTATTAGCAGGAGTACATCGTCTAGCAGGTTTGGAAGTGGGTTCAAAATAAAGTCCATGTAGACAACTCCTATAAGATGTGCTGGGAGAACATATGGACCAACCAGACAGTCACCTACAATTCCAGCCCACATATTAATTGTAAATTGATGCTAGTGTCTAGCCTGTATTGTACTATGGGGATTCTGATCTTCCCACTTGGTTGTGTAAATTTGTTACTCCATCTCTTCCAAATGTTGCCTCATCTATAAACAAGACTGAAGAGGCAAACAACGGATCAGCAGTTTGTGCAATAAACCATCAGCAAAAGTTCTCTTATAACAAGTAATCAGAGGGCAAAAGACCCTACACATTTTGCAAATGATATCGATACAGGAGCTGCTCTTGAAGTACCCTCCATGAGGTACTATGAGATATAAGACATGACTTGTGCTAATACCTGGATTTTCTCAGACAGCCTGTAGAATGTGCTCCTTTGTTGTTAGGCATACAAGCAGATGTCAGATTCTCTTGATTCATAGTTTGTAGTGCCATGTATTCTGTCTCAGCAACACAATGATAAACAGCAGCAAAGGTTGGATGACTCAGCTGCCTTCGATTGAGAGATGCAAACTGATACAGCTGTGCAGCCTCATGTCCATTACCATTCATGTGTGTCATTTCATATTCGATGATATCTCACACTGTATCATTTGTAATGCAGTCCACATAGGAGAGATTCTCTAGGATGGTCCTATATAATCTCATTTCTAATGATTGAATTCTTTTCTGGAACTCTCTATTGTAAATTATAATTTTATATATTAATGGTGTCGTTTGTGGATGGCTTGCAACAAATATAAACTATTTGCATGAATATTAAAGATTAGGCTTGTGTGTTTATTAATTAATGAATCTATTTGATTCCTAGGTTTACAGGAAGAACAAGGCAACCAATGCATGCAACATTCTGATCTTTGATTTCCGGTAGATGTTCTTGACTTCCAGATGATGATTAGTTTTGTGACAGAAGCTATTGTCTTTTCGGCTTTTAGAATTATTTCTTTTCTGGAGAACTCTTTGCTGATAATTCTGCCAATATATCTGAATATATATAGGACTCTACCGAAAACAAAGATGGTATTATGCAACGGTCCAAATATCTAATGTAGCAGTGAATGCGTTAATTTTATTTACCAAAGTAAATCAGTCTTAGACATAATTTCTTCTCCCAAGCTGATTAAAAAGAAAACTTTTCTCTTTTTGACGTAATTTCAGAAAATGAATCACACTTATCCATATACATGACTGAACCAATTTCAATTGGATGATTTTTGAAGAATGTCTAATAATTATCAAATCTTCATGCTCCATGTTTTTACAGAGTGGAGATACAATTTTGGCATCACAAATCAACTGTATGAAAGTAAGAGAAGCTTAGATTAGAAAACTGAAAAGAAAAAGCATCATTATCATCTCTATAAGCACTGGGTGACTCCAAAGGTTATTTCCTTTGTGTTTTATAAATTGCTTAAATCTTTGCATATTACAAACTAGATAATGAGTTGTGTATACAAAAAGATATCAGCATTGAATAATTCAATAACCATTCGAAAAACCATTGGCAAAAAAAGAAAAAACAGGTTTTATTAACAATCACAAAGTTTGTTTCGATAATTTTTGTGTGATTTTCTCTTTCTTCAAACAAATAATAGATGTTTGGCAGATGTGCAAAAATTTTACATACGTATATGTCAGAGGGCTTTCAAACATCCGTGGCCATTTTCAAGAATAGAATATATTACAGTTTTGAAATTCAAGAAAACTTTGAGGTATTCGGTTTATTCTGTCAAGACATTTAGTGTTTGAAACATTATAATTGTAAATTATAGTTTTACATATTAATGGTGTCGTTTGTGGATGGCTTACAATAAATATAAACTATTTGCAGGCATATTAATGATTAGGTTTGTGTGTTTATTAATTAATGAATCTATTTGATAAATTAAATATCTTTCAGCTTCAAATCTAATATTCGTGTTTTGTTTTTATGTCTTTTCATTCATTTGTTGGTTGATCCATTACATCTTCCTTGCACAACTCTTATTTAATGAGTTTTTTTGCTTTTAGTTAAACACTTTAGTTGAAACCTAATAGAGATCTGACTTAAAGTATCTCTATCAGCTTTGAACTCAGAGTTGTTGTTCTCCTAGACTGGTTGTCAGCCATATCTAGAGAGCCCTGCTATTTAACCCATAGCTGGGGAGAAGATGTGGATTCATAGCTTTCCCCCAGGTTATTTGCATGTAAGTGAATATAATGGATACAACTGGAATTCAAACTTGATTCTGATTTCTCAATTCGTGTCTCTATCTATTGCACCCTACACCCCCCCCCATCCATCAGGACTACATATATTTGGAGATTTCTTTTTTATAATTTAGATTCTATATCTTTTTGTTGCCTACAAGTGTTTAATATTAGTAAGAATATGTTTGATACATTTAGGAATCATATATGATATTAATTAAAGGTTGTAAAAAGTTTACACAGTTATGTATTAAGCTACAACTTCAGTCAAAATCACTGTCTAGAATGACACCAGTGAATAAATACAGGGTGACCCCCAAAAAACGGGAATTTTTGAAGTGTGCATTGCCAGACATGAGCAAGTGGCAACACTGTGAGATAGTGACCTTGAGCAAGTAAACATTTCGCCATTTAGAATTCAAGATGAAATTCACTGTATTCCAGCTGAGATGTTGCAGCAGTCAATGAGGAATCTCAACAGCAGATTTCAAGAATGCATTTGTACAGGAAGATGCCATCTACAGGACGTAATTTTTAAAAAATGAAAATTCCATCATTGTTTCTTAAATGGCATGTTTTAAGGTTTCAATTACTATGAATAAAATATTTTTCTTCCATCACTCTTGGTTTTATTGGATTGTTAAAAAGTTCCCGTTTTTTTGGGTCACCCTATATTTCTCTTTAACAAACATAAATGAAAAACTCTTTTGATGTTGAAGTTTCTTTTTCAACATCTGAATGATAATTGTGAATCTAACATTAAAATCCTTTTATCTTGTAAATGAACCAAGAACAGGATTTGAGTAACATTATCTTGCTTTATTTTTTATTAAATAAATAATTTTTTTTTACTAATATTTCTTTCATCCTAATTTCACTTGCTTTATTTTTACTAATTGTAACATCTGACATGATGTAGTTTCTCCTTTTCTGTACATATTTTCATAGTAATTATTTTAATGGGCTCTTTTCCTTGATATCTCGACTGCATGGATTTAAGGAGATTTTCTAAATATAGCTTAGATGTGGCACAAGGCCAAAAGTTTGAAACACCCAATGAACTACTCAGTTGCAATTGTTCTAGCGAGACAAGCTTGTTAACCATCACATCATGTAGAGGTGCTCCTCGACATCATGAATTTAAGAGTACTATCAGCTTGGTAGCTAAGTCTCATCATTTAACTGTCGAATTAGTTAGATATAGCTAAGTTCTATTTTAATAGATTCTTTTCTCGCTTGTGAGCCTTTCTTGCTTCCTAGCCAACAACAATCTTCACAAATTTAAATGCAATATCAATCACCACACCATCGTCTGTCTTCCTGAATCCTGTCCTTTCTCCTCACCTAGTCTTTTCATTTTCTTTTACTCCCAGTAAGCCCTTGTGTCTTAGTGGCATTATCGCCTTGTTTGGGGTGAATTGATAAAAAAAAATTTTCCATCTTAATTTACACTAGTAATATTATCGTGAATTTTTATTATCATTAGATGAAGCATTGTCAACTGTAATTAATTTTGGACTAGTATTTCTTTCTTTGAGTGAAGGAAGCCTGTAGGTCTTTGTGAGGACCATCCTTCCTCTAATCTTGTGGACTGGTACTGAAGGGTTACAAAGAACTTTAAATAACAGAAACCACATCACTTGATGATTTTCAATAACAGCAACAGCTAAAAAGGACAGCACATGTAACTGGAAGAGAAAGTAATGATATAATCAAGATGTTGAAATTCCACACTACCCAAACAAAAGCCAAGGAAGGAAACCGCTATCAATACTGGAAAGAGCAATAACAGTTACTAGACTTGAGAAAAAACAATTTTTCTGAAAAATTGTTTTAAGAGAAAGGTCTTATTAATTTCAACTAAAAGTAGCACTGGCTTGGTCAATGAATGCCAAATGTTTCCTTATAAGGAAATGGCTAATATTACCATTACCATAATTTCACTTGCTTCATTTAAACTAGTAGTATTAGTAGTAATATTATCTTGAATTCTTATCATTAGATAAAGCATTGTCAACAACTGATTAATTTTAGTTGCTTTTTATTGAAACTATTCAAACAATCAATCAGTTATTACTAATTATAAAAATAAAAGAAACTCTAAGTGAGGCTTGAACTCATATCCCTTTTGCCTGAAGAAGTTTTTTTTTTTTATAATGGATTTTCTACCACTTGAATTCTAACTACAATCTGTTGTTAACTGGGGCAAGCAATGGCTTGTTAATTTTAATGCCTCCAAAATGAAACTACTCTTTTTAATCGTCTTAGAGGACCTTTTTGCCTTCCATCATTATGACTGATGCTAGCCTCCAGGAGAGTGATTCTTTGGTTAAAGTTTTCCATTGACACAAACTGGAAAAATTATATTGTATCAATTGCTAGGTCTGCTGCTAAAGTCGGTTCACCATGTTGTTCCAGTTTTTCTCTCTTACACATTTACCATTCATCGATGCCTTCAATATTGCTGCTACATCGGGTCTGATGCTTCTACTGTGTATTTAGAGATTCTTGATAAAAATCCTAAGAAGAATCTGCAATGTTACAAGTTCTGACCTGGCATCTCAGCCTCAATCACTTTCCCACCATAACATAGCTTCTCTGTGCCTTTCCGATAAATATTTTCATGGTAATTGTTCTGATGAGCATTCCTCTTTGGTACCTGAATTTTACAGATTTAAGCGCAATACTAGATTGGCAATTAGGTCTTATCATTTTACAGCTGAAATCTCTCGATGTAACTGTAAGTTCTATGCTAACAGTTTCTTCTATCGTACTTTTTGCTCGTGGAACTTTTCTCTGGCCTTGTTCTTTCCAGTCAACTTTGATCTTTAAAAATTTAAATTTAATGTCAATCTTTTGTTTTCTTTATTCCTGCTTTTTTATTGTTTTCACCGTTTAATAATGTTTTTCTTTTTTCTCATCTATTTTTACACTCACTAACCTCTTGCATCCTAGTGGCTTTATTGCCTTGTCTGAGATGAAAAGTGACAGAAGACCAAATTTAAACTTCTAAACACACAATTCATTTCCCGATTGCTCAGTGCCATATTTATTAGTGATTTTATGTACATTAGTACGGTGGAGTAACAGATAGCAGCTCGGATTAAGGAAATGGAAATCCAATTTCGAATTCCAGTCGAATTCATTACATTCACTTACATGCTAATACCCTTGGGAAAGGTATGAATCCTCTTCTTCTCCTCCCGCCCCAAGCTATGGGTAAATAGTAGGACAGACTGAGTTCTAAAGCCTTGGATAGCAACTGGTATACCAAAGAAAGAAATGGCAACCTACTGCAGGGAATAATTTGCCTTGTCAGTCATGTATCACAAGATACATGATCACCTAAGCGTGTATCATGCATGGCACATTACTAATGACCATAGACTGATGGTTTGAGTAGTTGGGGTAAAAAGCAACTGAAATTAAGACAAAAGAAAAAAAAACATTTTTCTGGGCATCGATAATCCCTCTATAATGTTCGTCTTTTTATTAAAATACATAAATTGTGATGTGCCATACCTGTTCGGAGAAAATTTTGATGTGAACACTGAATTTATTGGAACAGATTCTCACGGATATGATTAAAGAAAGGGTTCAGTTCAAAATTACCTGTAAGTTACCCAGATCAACAGACACCTGAAGACGGCCAGGGGGCATAATAGCATAAATCTTTTGATAATAATAAAAATAGGACATTAACAATTCCTCATCCCAAAAAGTCAAAGATTAATTTGAAAGTGCAAAATTGGCCTAACTGCAAGGAAAATAGAATTAACAGTGTTCAAGTTCTGGTAGTAGTAGTTGGCATTCACTTCATACTAATGTTGTTGGAAAAGGCATGAATCCAATTCTCCCTATAGATCAGAGGTAAAGAATATAGTTGTAAACTGACAGTTTAATGCGTTACAATGAAAGGCAACTGAAATTAATATGGTAGAAATACTGGTCAAAATTTACCAGTGGTTGACAAAAGTCAAATAAAAATTTAATATTCCTAAGGAAAATGGAAAGACTTATATTTAGAATCAGAAAGAGACAATTGAAATGTCTCAGGTACATTTCGAGGAAAGAGGTTTGGAGAATTTGACACTCACAGGACATATTGAAGGCAAGAGAGACATAGGAAAGTAGTGAGTAATCAACCTAATGACCTTGCATGCAAGGTTTGGCTGAACAGGGAAAGGGAAGGATAGATTCAAGGAAAACACTTAAGGACTACAAAAGACAGAAAAGGTTGTTGAACCATGATTGTTCAACATAATGGAGGAGGAGGAGGAGAAGAAGAAATATGTGACAAGTTAGAAACCATCTTTGAAGAAATGGAATAAAAAGGCAAGTTTTATTTTATTCCATCTCAGAATATATTTGCTGTTCAGAAATCTAGGCTAACATTTTTTGTTTTAATGGCAACAGATTCTTTAAGAAGATCCTTTTTTTGTTTTCCTAATTACTTTTCTATTTTCTTACTATTTTTAATTTGCTTAAAGGAATAAGTTTTTGAAAATTCAATCACAAAGTATGTGATATAAACAGCACATTTAATGTTATTAGTTTTTAATCATTTCATTACAAGCAAGGAAATAAAGCCACTAAAGACACAAGGGGTTATGGAGTGTGAGAGAATAAGAGAAAAAGAAAAACTTTATTAAGGTGAGAGAATCATAAAAGGACAGGAATAAAGAAAAGGAAAAAAAAATGGCTGACATTTGCTTTAAATTTTTCAAAATCAAACTTGATTGGAAAGTAAGAAGCCAAAAGAGAATTCCACAAGCGAGAAGTGTGGGAGAAGAAACTGTTAGCATAGAAATTACAAAAAAAGGATCTGCAATGTTATTGATCCTGATCTGGCATCTCGGCTTCAGTCACTTTCCCCACCATCATAATGTAGATTCCCTGACTTTTCTAGAAATACTTTCGTGATAAATTTTCTGATGAACTTTCTTCTATGAATTTAAGTGCATTACTAGATTGGTGGCAAGATCTCATTTTACAGTTAAAAATCGCTAGATGCAACCGTAAGTTTCTATGCTGACAGTTTCTTCTCTCTCACTTCTAGCTTGTCAAACTTTCTTCTGGCTTCCTGCTTTCCAATCAAGTTTGATTTTTCAAAAATTTAATTGCAATGTTAATTGTTATCTTGTGTCTTTTTAGTGTACTTGCTCCTTAATAAAGTTTTGCTTATATTTTTTTTTTTTTATACTCAGTGACCCTCTGCATGTTAGAGGCTCTGTTGCCTTGCTTGGGGTGAAATGATGTAAACAAAGAAAAACAAAAAATGATTCATACATCTTTTGCACTACTTTGCAACACTTACAGACGAACAAGATTTAAAAAAGAAAAAGAAAAGACAAACGATGTTTTTACATAAAACTTGGTTCCTAATATTTTTATACTTACATGAATTTTTTTTAAACATAACTTGAAGAAGACAGGCATACGGTCGAAATATTGTTAAACTGTCTTTTCTTTTCTTTTTAAATCACACTCTTCTGTACATGTTAATTATAATACGACTAATAATATATATATATATATACACACACACACACAAAGGGTATCCATAAATTTCAGGTGCATTTTAAAAAATTTATAACTTTATTTGTATTTGCGATAGAAATAATTTGTAAAAAGGATTAGAAAAAAGTAAATCTATATTTTTTAAGGTTTTATTGAAATTTTATTTAAGTTTCCACATGTCCTCCATCATTAGCAATACAAAGGGTAATACGATTTTGCAGTTTACGGAAAACATTTGAAAACTCATTTACAGTAATGCCTGAAATCACATTAGTTATTTTAGCTATACTTAAAACTAGGTACATTAAACTTGATAACATTTTTTTACAGATTATTTCTATCGGAAATACAAATAAAGTTATAAATTTTTTAAAGTGCACACAAACTTATAACTAATGCAATTTCAGACATTACTGTAAATCAGTTGGCAAATGTTTTCCATGAACTGCAAAATCGTATTACCCTTTGTATTGCTAATGATGGAGGACATGTGGAAACCTAAATAAAATTTCAATAAAACCTTAAAAAATATAGATTTACTTCTTTCTAATCCTTTTTACAAATTATTTCTATCGCAAATACAAATAAGGTTATAAATTTTTTAAAGTGCACACGAAATTTATAGACACCCTGTGTGTGTGTGTGTATATATATATATATATAACAAATATTGTATTTGATGTAAAAAAACATTCAACCCAAGTATTTCTGGAAGAAAACATTAAGGCAAGCCATCTTTGGAATTATATTGCTCAATATCTAGAGATAGGCCATAAATGTAATAAAAAAACAAATTTAAATGTTCACATCAAATCAACTCAGTTTTCTTCTATGTGCCAGATCCCTTCAAGATGTCGGTGATCATGGTTAACCACAGCTTCCTGTTCTTTTTAGCTCTTAATAAATTTTCTCTTGGCTATCTCACCCAAACCCTGCTCTTCCATCGATTCACTTAAGCTTGCCAGTTATGTGTCGTTTTCCTCTGCCGCTCTTGCCTGTGAGTGTATCAGTTTCCAAATCCTTTCCACATTATGTGCCCTAGAAAATTTCAGTTCTCATCTTGATGTTTAGTATAAATGTCCTTTTTGTTTCCATTGTTTTTAGAACTTCATTGTTGTTCAAATGTTCAGTCCATGGAATTCTCAGCATCCTTCTGCAGAACTACATTTTTGTTGCTTCAAGTCTCTTCTTCATCCATGAGGAAATTGTCCAGCATTTGCTACCATATGGTAGGATTGATATTACAGTTCAGTACTCCCTTTATTTCTAACAACATCTTCCCATTTCTTAATACTTTACTTAGCGAAAGATACCTTCCAAAAGCTATCTCAATGCACCTGTATTTCCATGATTTAAATTGTTTGATTTCAATATCCCCAATATGTAATTTGCATGTTGTGCTCTGTTCCTTCTACTAACAACCATACATTAAGTCTTCTTGTAATTAATGTTTAGTCCTTTCTTCTTGCTTTCCTTCGTCACCTGTTGTAGGAGTTTTTCCTACAACTCTGTATAGAGGCAGGTAAACATTTTTATTATCTATATCATATTTATAATCCTTTTCTCTCTCTCTCTCTCTATATATATATATATATATATATACACACACACACACACTGTCAATATACCACATAACACCCTTGAGTGCTTAGCCTTGGAGCAGGTAGAATGGAGATCAATGTATTTTAGTGGACTCAGCAATTTTCAATTTGCTTGTCTGAATCATCTTCAAGTGAGAGCAAGATCTAAAAAGTCAGCCAATCTAACAGTGATCTTGTCCCACAATCCTTACTCTTGCTCCATATGCAGCCTCCTTTGTGCCACTTAAGATTATCGCACAAAATTTCATAATTGAATCAATTAAGTTGTCAGATCCTCATCCGTCGAAACCGACAGGAGAGTCCATTATTAAACACACACACACACATGAGAGAGAATTAATATAAGTAAAAGGTTTGTCACTTAGCCAATTGATGTTACCATCAGCATTCCAACTCCAGACTTTTATAGATAGATCCTCCTGGAATTACTCCATCTACTCACCAGGAGGATATCAGCAACTGACTGCTTATACTTTGATTTTTCTTTTTTATATACACACTAGCAGCATGGCCCGGAGTTGTCCGTGTTTGATTCAAAAATCATACAACTCATACAGCAATCGCTATCACTTGACTTAAAATATTTTTGCCCTTCCTTACCTTTAAAGGAGTGCCCTTTGCCGTGCTGATGTTGCTACATGCCTTACTTCTTGCCTATCTCACACTGCAAATTTTTTCTAAGCTCTATACTAAACATTAAATCTGGTACGAAAAAAGAACTAAACAAAATGAACACAAAATGATCAGCTTTAAAAATGGATTCCTAACTGGATAAAACCAAATGAAAAAAGAATGTTAACAACAAATACTTTTTCACACGCAACCCAGTTCTGCGGAATCAGAATCAACGTTGAGTTTAAGCAAGCGAATGAGCCAATTGGAGTAAAGTACCATGCAGATTTAAATTTTTCCCCACTTCTGATGAATGCAGCTATCGATTATTTTGCATGCTAGTTAACATTTGTGTCAGTCAGCTGTAGGCTCTCACGCTGGCCAATAGAATCTTCCTGTCTATTCGTGGCAGCCAGCTATAGGCTATCACTCTGGCCAGTAGAAAATGGCCACAAACTACATGAAAACTGCTGTAGAAGCATGAAAAAAAATCGATTATTTCCACTATCGATGGCAGTTAGGAAAGTTGGTCTTGGCCTTCCTGCTAACTTGGAGCCTGTGCATGTAAATTTTGGTGCAAATCCGTCGAAAATTGCGGCCGTGCATTTGTTACACACACACACATCCTGCCTGTTATAGATAGAGATGTTATTGGTTCAAGTTTTGTTTTTGTTTTTTTATACTGTATGTATGCATTCACTCATGCGCCACCTACATTATTGTCCTTTTTATCACCCCTCCCCACTCACTCCTTAACCGTTACTTTTTTCTTTCAATTGTTACCATTTGACTTCTGTTTTTGTTTTTAGACAAGTTGTCATTTTTAATTATTTAGTCTTTTCTTGAATTAGGAAAATGGTATTTCATTTTTTATATAACTAATTAATTTTAATGCTTAAATGATTAAGTAAATATATATAAATAAATGGCTGGCAACTCCTTTCTGAGCACACCTGTCTGCTAAGGCAGCTAGCCAATACCTGTCGCTCAGGGACATTTGTGTTTGTTTAACACCTGCAAAGCCCACCTGTGATTTATACTGCAATTATGCTGAGTGGACTTTGCTGCAATGAAAAGACAAAAAGAAAACTTCTTTACCAAGGCATTTCATCCTCTGATAGACTTTTTCAAGGTAAATGTAAGAATTTTGTTTTGCAAAAATAAGTAAAAATATTAGGTTTTCAAAATTTTTAAATGTAAGAATGCTCAAAAAATATCTATAAAGCTTGCTGTGAAAGTCAAGGTAAACTAGTAAAGATGCTAACTGATGAAATTTAATGCTGAATAAACAAAATTGAGTAAATATTTTTTTTATTGTTGCTGAATTTTTATTTTCTTTATATATATATATATATATATATATATATATATATATATATATATATATAGAGAGAGAGAGAGATATGTATGTATGTATGTATGTATGTATATGTATGTATGTATGTATGTGTTTTTGTTTGGTTGGTTGAATAATCTAGACATATCTATTTTTATTTTAATCCTTTCAAATTCACAGATCAATTTCTTAATGTTGCCATTAAACTTATTAAGGAAGATGCCATAGATTTTCTCATTCCTTTTATTTTCCCCAAATACTTTTAATCTCATCTTCAGGAGTGAATTGCTAAGTCAAAAACTAATGTAATAGATAATTGTGAATTTTTTTTATGAGACACATTAACATTATCAAGGGAGGTAACTTAATTTATATTTGTAATTTTTTTTAAAGAATTACAATTTAAACATTTTAAAACATTTAAGAGGATTAAAATAAAAAAGACATAATATGTGTAGATTATTCAACCAAACATGCTTGAATGAAGATATGCTATCTAAATTATGAAATGGACAAAGTCCAACAATTATCTTAAGACATTTTTTTTATGTTTATAAGTTCTTTTTATAGATACAAATATTTAAGTAAATGCTGTTTATAATAAACAGTATTAACAACATTTACTGGCCTGAATGTCCGAGAAATTTTCATAGAAAATATGTGTCCTCTGACAGGAATCGAACCTGTATCCTATACGCCATATAGCCTAATATGTTTTTAGCACAGATATGAATGTATGAGAGAAAATCATGGAGAATTATGGTTTAAAAACAGTAAAATCAACCTTGCTAACCAAAACGCTCCTGTGGCAAAATCGGTAAAAGCACGTCAGGCTGTAATGACGGTTCCATATACGATACAGGTTCATTTCCTGTCAGAGGACATATTTTCTATGAAAATTTCTCGAACATTCAGGCCGGTAAATGTTGTTAATACTGTTTATTATAAACAGTGCATTTACTTAAATATTTGTATCTATAAAAAGAACGTATAAATATAAAAAAATGTCTTAAAATATCTAAATTATATATGTATGTGTGTGTGTCGGCTACAGATTTGAGAAATGTTTTTTTTGGGGGGGGTGTCTGATTAGTGATGTCAAAATACAAGACTACATTATAAAATACAATAAAATAATGAAATTTGTGCTAAAAATGTGAAAGAAATTAAACTCTTCTTATAAAGGGAAGTTTAGAAAAGGTTCCTCTGAAATCATTGGTCACACGAATGCAATTTTACATAAATGATCCAATAGTAGAACAGTTCCCTTCGTGTTTCTTTGTTAGTTTGTATTACATAAATTTAGTTGTTATCTTTTATCTAACAAGTTATCAGCTATGCCATTTGGTAAACAGCTGTCTGTGTTTGAAAAAAAAAAAAAAAGACATTATCATGCTAAAAAAGGATGATTCATCAAGAAATGGCATCTCAACTTAAGCATTAAAAGACTGGTCACCAACATTTGGCAAATCAAGACTCTTGTAGGGTAGAGAGAAATTCTGGAAGAAAGAAGTTGTTAACGATGAGAGATATAAGAGCAGCCAGCAACTGACATCGTATGCAGCAATGATTCAATATTCTTCATAACTTGATGCATCTCAATTATCTGAGTGTAGAGAGCTGAAGAACTTCCTTAAGCTAAGATTCTCAAGGCCAAAACAATCATCATGTCTTACAAGAAGATTCCAGAAGCACCAATGAATGAATTGTGTCAAAGAACACACAATGTGGAAGGAAGAATGGAAACTGTGTTGTGGCGGTCAGATGAAAAAAAAAAATTCAATTTAGATGAACCTGTTGGCATGATTTATGCAAAGAGGACAATGGTGTTCTTTCACCGTCTTCAAGATGGTGGAAGTGTAATCACTTGGGGAAAACACCGAAAGCTTTTATCAGTAGTCAGCTTAATACTGCCAGATATCAAATTCTTTTATCTGGTGCTTTTTCTTCCTTAAGAAATTACTGGTGCCAACTGGAAGTTTCAACAATAAAAATGCTCCTATCCATTGGGAATAAAGCACAATGGCCAGCACTGTCTCCTAATCTAAATCCAATAAAAAACCTTACTTGTACAAGGGAATCAATAACATTCAATCAAAGAATTGAAAAATTATATAAAAGATGTATGGGCTTCTATAGACAATGATCATTTGTGTAGAATTGGAGAGTTCTTACCAGAATGCATTTTTTTTTTGCTTATTTATCACCTAGGAGGTGTTTAAAGCTACTTAAAAAAAATAAAGATTTATTTGATATTCTGTGACTGGTCTTATAATTTTGCAACAGCCATTTTTGGTCTTTTTTTTTTTTTAATATAAAAATAGGAGTTTTCAAAACAGTTACTTGCAGAATTTTTCTTCTCATAACATATGTATACAATAAAACGTTGTGCCAAATCAGCTAAATTCAATATTAATAAATTGAATGTTCAACTGGACCTATAAATATGAACCATAGTATAAGAGAGAGCGAGAAACACAGAGAGAGAAAGAGAGAGAGAGAAAAGGAGAGAGAAATAGAGAAAAGGAGAGAGAGAGATAGGGAGAAAGAGAGAGAGAGATAGATGCTGAAGTACTTGGCCCAACCGATTTCTCAAAATCTCACCAAATGATCAAACATCAAAATTTCTTTTTGGCTATGTGGGATCTTTTCGGCGCCTCATGATTAAAAGTTTCCCTTCTGTTGAAAAGCTTTGAACATAGTTTGCAAACAATGGGACATCAAGAAAAAAAAAAAAAAAAAAAAAAAAAAATGAAACAAACAACTCGCTTTACTTATTATTATTATTAATTTTGACTTGTGTTTACTTTCGTCTTAATTTTGTTAGTTGCTTACTGCAACTTACATCACACTTTAAAAACAAAACATTGAGAGTTATCTCCAGGCCTTCAAGGTATTCTGAAAGTCCAACCTGTCATGGCCACATGTCAAAACTCCAAAGAACAAAGAAGCAAGTCAATTACAATATTACAGCAGCAAAATCTTGTATATAATGGGGAAAAAAAAAATACAAAAAGCAAAAAACAACTCAGCCAAAGTTTTAATAAGAAAAAAAAAAAAAAAAATCAATTCAAAGTAGAATACAGAACTTTTTGAGGGTTTGGGAAAGACCATATTATATATATATATATATATATATATATATATATATATATATATATATATATATAGCCAGTATCTTGCTTTGTTGTAATGCACAAAATCTGTCAGCTCAGTTCAAAGGGAAAATGGGTATAGAGTCAGTTTTCCTTATCCATGTGTGAGGAAAACCTGCTTAGTCTCATGGAACAACTGGAATATGGATGATGAAAAATGACAAAACCTGATATTATCCACAATTATACATATTCCAAACATAAAAAATTCATATGAAGGCCAATAATCGAGTCCAATATTTGTTATTATATATTATCTTATTTTAAACAATCTATTTAGGCAGCAAATCTTCATTTAGACATATTTTATTAAATAGACCAAACCATTAACAATATAAATATTCCACTGGTTACCTCCCAACAATGGTTGAAATTGCTCAGAACATTACAGATAATTTCCTTTACAAGTTTCTATCTGATACCAAACAATTTATTCAACACCAGGAGAAACTCTCCAAAAGCCTTAACAGATATTCCTTATCCGTTTTCTTTTCTCTCTCTCTCTCATATATATATATATATATATATATATATATATATATATATATATATATATATATGAATGAATGAATGAATGAATGAATGAAGAAATATAGTTTTAAGGCATACTATATTTATGAGATAAAGTGCTCAATATCAGAGATAGAGCATATGTCACCTCTGAGTGTTGAATTCAATGTTCACTTTTATATTTACATATGCTCTATCTCTGATATTGAGCACATTATCCCATAAATATAGCATGCCTTAAAACTATATTTCTACATATATATATATATATATATAGTAATGTCAAAGATAGTATGAATGGGATATTGAGAAGGCATTTAAGGCAAACAGTCTTTGCAATAAAGTGCTCGATATAAAAGATAGGGCATTAATAGGATTAAAAAGTAAAAGTTTGTCACTTAGCTGATTGATATTATCATACCCGCTGACGAGTGGACAGATATGTCCGCCTATGAAACTCAAGTCAGTATGCTGGAAGTAACATCAATCAACTAAGTGACAAACTTTATAGATATTAATCATATATATTTTTTTTTTCATTCATTCATTCATTGAAAATTACTAACAAGATACTTTTGTTAAGTTATTTATTGTATTTTTCCTCATGTGTGAAAAAGATTTCTTTTCCTTGAAAAACTGACGATAAATTAGCTGAAACCACTTGGAACAATCATTTGAACAATTTCTACAAAAAACTGAGTTACCCCCCGCCAAATTTCTTGTTCACATACAAGAAAAAAAGTGGCTTGTTAGTCATTTTCAATGAAACCTGTATTAGAGATTGCTGCCCAAATAGAAAACTATATATATGGCTGGCTACTTGTTTTCCAAGCACATTCTGTCTGCTACAGTGGCTCACTCACTCACTCATGCAGATGCATACTCAGGGACATTTGTATTTGTTAAACACCTAATGATACCATACACCTAATGAAGTGTAGAAAAAATAAAGATGAAAAAAAAAAAAAAAAAAAAAAAGAATGGAATCAATTATCAAATTTATACTTTGAGAAACATTTGCAATGAATGCCAAAAATTTATTCTGCAGTAATCAAAACTAAAGGACAAGATATTAACAAAAAAAAAATTGATCATAAAATGCTTTTTTTTCTTTTTGTCATAATAAAATTTCTAATAAAAAAAAACATGTATCACTTTTTTTAAATCAAGTATAATAATTTTCTCTTATTTAAAGTACAAAACAACTACTTTTGAGGCTAATTTAAAAAAAAAAAAAATACCAAGGTTTGCCTCAAACTTTTGAATAGTACTGTGTGTATGTATGTGTGTATATATATATATATATATATATCTTTGATGTTGAGCACTTTATCCCATAAATTTAGCCTACCTTAAAACATACATATATATATATATATATATATATATATATATATATACACAGACACAATATAGAATAACATAAGTATGTCTGTATATCATCTTATTGGTGCAACTGCCAGGACAGATAATTACAAATAATTTGCTTAAGTGTTTCTTCTTTTCTCAACTCTCATTTCAGACTCTTATCATAGAAGGCCTTTTGTAAAGATAAGTAGCAATGGAAAAAATAGATTTGTGACTTTCTTGAGGAAATTAATATGAAGTGACTGGAGGGAGTAATAAATTTGCTCAAATGCTTTGCTTTAATGGGAAACAATTATTTCTATGTCTTTCATCTAACGGAGGCGTACTTCTTTTTAGTCTTAGATTTATAGATGATTAACTTTGAAAGATTTGCAGAAAGATGACGACTCTCCTCTGAAATGAGAACCACTCCCCAGTGATTTAATTCTGCACAATGTTCTTATTTACATAAAAAAAACAGAACTGAAGGGATCTGAATGGGTAAGCAATTCATTTAGATTTTATTATATATAAAGAAAGACATGTGGTGCTACCCAAAATTTGAATGGATTATTGTTCTTGTATATACCATATCTTTTCAAGACATGGGAGATCATGGCTCTCTACAACTTCCTAGATCTAAGTTGTCTTTTTATTATCCTTTCTAGTTTTTGTTCTGCCATCTATCTGCACAAGCTCTGTAGGGGTGTGGGGGTAGCTTATTTGTGGTTTACCATTGTCTCTCTAGCTTTTAATGTCTAAGAATGTTAAACTATCACTTTTTTTCATTCTAAGTATCAAGACTAAATTGTTAGGCTAACATCAAACATGATTTTACCATTCAGTAGAAGTTGGGATTGCTTGGGCACAGAGATATGTTGGCGGGGTGTAGCAAAGCTCAGCTTGTCAGACTCTACTTTCGGGTAGAGAGGGACTCAGACGAGGCTGTGTCTATGAGCAGAGCCTTGTCTGGGGAAAAGTAGACAGCAATCCAACCCCATGTAAATGTTAAAACTCGGCCTTGTGAGAAGCTCGGGTAAATGATGAGATGAGATGAGAGAGAAAGAGAGAGATGCAGGAGAGAAAAGAAATATTTAAGAGTGAGGGGAAGAATTTGTAAAAAGAAAGAGACAATGAAAAAGATGGATTGAAAGGGATAAAGAGGCAAAGAAAGAGAAATAGATGAAGAGAAAGAGGGTAGGAGAGAGAAGGAAAGAGAGAAAAGAATGCAAGAATAAGAAGTTAAAAAAAGGAGAAAATAAAGATTGTTACTTAAAGGAAAAAAAAAAATTGTGTAAAAAGAAAAAAATTTGTACATTTTGCTAAAAAAGAAAAAAAGATTGTGCTAAAAAAAGAAAAAAGTAGTTGAAACAAAAAAAAAAAAAGAGAAAAAGTATAAAAAGGAGATAGTATTCAGAAAGAGTAAAGAATAGAAAAAGACAACAAAGAAAAAGACAACAAAGAAAAAAAGAAAAAAAAGAAAAAAAATAAAAAAGAAAGAGAAAAAAAAAAGAGAGAAAAACATGATCTTTAATTAATGATGATCATATTTGAATACCTGTAAAAAAACATGGCAACATATTTGTCTTGAATGGAATTGACTACTGCAGAAATAGAACACGAGAGAAGTTAATTTCTTTACACATCAATTGGGAAAATGCTTTCCTCTGTTAAAGACAATTTCCAGCCATGTCCAAAAATACCAAAACTAATTCTTTACAGAACTGAATTGCAATCAGATCATCAAAGACAGAAAAAAACATATGTCAGTCTTAAAGAAGTAAATATTAAATGTAAACAAATAATAGCAATATTAGCTGTTTCCTTATAAGGAAGCATTCCGCATTCATTGATAGTAGTACTGGCTGCTCAAGCCCGTAATGCTTTCAGTTGAAATTTATAAAATGTTTCTCCTGCTATGTTTTGCATATCACTCTGTGTAGTAGTAGTAGTAGTAGTAGTAGTACAGTTATCAGTGTCCTGAATAGCAACCGGGTTTGCTAGGCATAGCCACCCTATGTTTGCCAGTTGTTCTCTATTTATACTTGTCTATCTAATTTGCATACGATACTACATCTAAAACAATTTTTCAGAAAAATAGATTTCTCAAGTTGAATAGCCAAAACCAAACCAAACCAAACCAAACCAAACCAAACAAATTAGACCAAATTTTGTCTCTGAAACAATGTGTTCTTTGTAATATACAAGTAGACCACCAATTTCTTGGCAACTGCTGATTTGGCACCTCTTTTAATCCAGACAAATTTATTTAACACACATTTGGTAGCCTAGAACTGCAAAAGCTAATTCTGGATAACAGTTGAGTCCATCCGAGAGCTAAAGAACAATGTAAGAATAACGTGTATCAAACAGGCTTCATTACTAAACTGTACATTTGTTATCCAACCCAGACGCTGAAGAAAACAGTAATCTGAAAGGAAAGAGTATTGCTTTCTTTTCATAAAAGATATCGTAAATTGTGGTGGGCCTGTTGAAATACTGATCAAAGAATTTAATATAAGAAATAGTTGCTTAATTTAAGCTTCTAATCCTTTAAAGTTGTAAGATACAAAGAAACCAGGGATCAAAAATCTATTATTGAATTATTAAGATGTCCCTCGTGTTGGTCTGGCAAAGAAGCAATCTGAAAATATGAGACAGTGCTGAAAGCAAGAGTGCCAAGAAAAGAAAATCAGTGATACATTCTAACATGTTTCTTTGTTTTTGTTGCTTTAATCATAAAAATGATTTTGTTACTCTTTGACATTACACCGTAGGTGTCCATAACCATCTGGAAATGTCACAAGGAACATTTTGACAGGGATAATAACTATTTATTACCTAGAATCAATTTGACAATCTTGTACAGTTATCAAAAGTGACAGATAGCTGATGAGGAAGGTGAGCAGAATCACCAAAACAGGATAATCATTTAAAAAAAAAAAATAAAAATTCAGATTCAAATTATTACATGTTTTATATCCTGATCTCAAAATATAGCATTATTAATATTACTGGTTGAATTACAGTTGAATGAAAATATGATCTATTTTGGAATGATTTCAACAATGGCAGCTTCAAACGCCCCCAAACACACAATCCCAAGAATTAAGGATCTATCAAATCCATTAATGATACTAATTAATTGATTTCTCAGCATGATTGATTTCTCTGCATATATAGCAACATATACAGAGATATTTCTAGAGAAAGATTGATTGAGCCGATTGTAATTTACTAACTATCAACTCTTTACAGAGAAAGATACACTGCACTTGAGTAAAACTTACTATTGTTGACCAAATGATTTTCACAATGCCTGTGTGAAATCACAAGTTTTCATTTTGTTGATAAACTGATACTTTCAGTGGAACAGAATTTATAGAGATGCCTTTGCAAACATAAATTGCTCCTCATTTGTAACTAAAGTTATCTATACAAATTTTAACCTATTAATACACAATGGCCTATTTTTGGGGGGAGTGGGGATGGTTAGCATTAATGGGTTACAATTAGAAACTTATATTAAAATACTGGATTTTAATACAAGATTTTGTAAAAATCTATAAGTTGTTTTTATTTTTATCTTTTTTTATAAACCTATAATTAATATTGGATTTTTATTTTTACAGCTAATGCTGGAATTTATTGTGACAACTACACAATATGGATATATACGCAAATTTTCTTTTCTTTGCTGTTATTATTATATCCTGTATGTCTCTGTATAAGTGAAGAAAAAAAAACTATATGTAAGCATATGAGGGAGAGAGAATGTGTGTGTGTGAGTGATCAAAACATAGTTTTAAAGTATGCTATATTTATGAGTAAAAGTGCTCAATATCAGAGATAGAGCATATGTAAATATAAAAGTGAACACTGAAGTCAACACTAAGTGTCGGCAGTCTGTTTTATGCTTAAACACAATCTTCAGGCTATGTTTTTACGACATGGCCTGAAGATTGCATACCACCATCATGCGACGGATTGTTGACATTTGATGTTGACGCCAGTGTCCAGTTTTATATACATATATGCAAGTGTGTGTGTGTGTGTGTGTATATGTGCAGGTATGCATGGAGTTGTTCAAAACATTGCAACTAGTTTAAAAATACCTAATTACAAACCTAAATCTTATCAAGGCCACAGACACATATGCATACAAAATTCCTTTCTTACAAAAATTATCATGTGTGTGTGTGTGAGAATATAATCAAACGGCAATGCTATAATTTTTATTTTTTCAATTCTACTTATTCATATATATATATATATATATATATATATATATATACACATATATATATATATATATATATATATATATATATATGAAGAAAAATATTTGGAAAAAACAAACAAAAATCCTTAAATACAATTATGTTGTTTTAATATGAATGAAATGTCAACGCCTGATGTTTTGGTTTAATAAACCTTCTTCAGGACAATATTCATTAAAATACAATTAACATAATCAGTTCAACATGACAAAGACGATGGACATAAAAACAAGACTTATCCAAAACAGATAACTGAAAATTATGTTAATTGTATTTTAATGAATATTGTCCTGAAGAAGGTTTTTATTAAACCGAAACGTCAGACGTTGACATTTCATTCATATTAAAACAACATAATTGCATTTAAGGATTTTTGTTTGTTTTTTCCAAATATTTTTCTTCGTTCTGTCGGATTTATATCCATTTATATTTGCTTACATATATATATATATATATATATATATATATATATATATATATATATATATATTCTGTCTATAAATGCCATTCTGATGTTCTTATTCTGCTAATTATTAGATTGATTGACTTCCTTTAAATAGATGCATGCACGTTGCGCCATCCACTTACTGGCAGCTGTATATGCATAAATATATCCACTATATATGCAGTTTTTAAATTATTAATAATTTTTTGTCTGTAGTTTTTAAATTAAATATTTTCCTCATTCTATGAATTAGCTGAACAATGATATTCATCATTGTGTTTTTTTTGTGGATTTTTTTTTCGGAGATGGGGGGGGGGAGAGGTCCTCAAATTTGACAATATATTTGAAAACACTTGCCCAAATAATTTTTGAAACATTTTGTTCTGTTCTCTTTGCTGTTATTATATCTGTTGGAATAGCAAATTTATGAAACTAACTCATCATCCTGAATATTATTAAATTCTATTCTATTAAAATTGTGTTGTTGAACAAGATTTAACATTATTAAGTGATATAGCCAATCATTTTTTGAAGACGACTGAAAACAGAAAGAAAATAAATTATTTGTTTCTATTTCAAATACACAAGTGCATTAAAATTCAGAGTTACCATGAAATAACGACTTAGTAAAAAATA
The DNA here is from genome assembly GCA_963932145.1 of Acanthosepion lycidas. Classification (NCBI taxonomy): domain Eukaryota; kingdom Metazoa; phylum Mollusca; class Cephalopoda; order Sepiida; family Sepiidae; genus Acanthosepion; species Acanthosepion lycidas. Next base: position 92,133,314 of record OZ010597.1, read on the forward strand.
TGTCTTCATCTAATTTAAAAAAAAGAAAATAAATAAAATTTTGACAATGGTTTTTTTTTTTTTGTAAGAAAATGGCATTTTTTAAAAATCAATAACATCTAAATGAAACATTTTCTGAGAATACGGAAAAGAACATTATATTTTAATCATTACATATAAAAAAATTAAGACTTCAATGATGTTTCACATAAAATCAAGCCAGAAATAAAAACAAAATTATTATTCCCATGAGTTGTGGACAGCACATACATGCACAATTTCAGGTCAGATATTGCAACAACTCATCTATAGTTGTAAAGAAAAAAAAAAAAAAAAACATTTTGAAGAACATTTCAGCATAATTAAAAAAAAATCAGAACATATCAACTAAAAGGGTTACAAAAGCTAACATTAATATAAATAGTTTTAATAAAATAAATAACACCTATCAAAATAAATATAATTACTAGAATTTAACATATTTTAAGGTAATCAGAATTCTTGTCAAGTGCTCAATAAAAAGAACTAGTGTCAATAGTTTATTAATAAAGATTCAAATGACTTATCTTTTGACAGACTTCAAAGTTTCACAGATACACTGCTCTTCAGGGTCAGATTTGTATCTGTGAAACTTTGATTTGGTCAAAAGATAAGTTATTTGAACTTTTATTAATTGAATATAAATAATTTTATATAAATTATGAAGTAAACACTTGCCAAATTGTTAGAAACTTGCTTTGGTCTATGACAACACTTGATTGTTTTCAGAAATAATCTATGCTGATTAGATATTTTATGAACAAAATTGGCCCAGCAATGAGAATGGTATTCATTCTGATAACATGAGCAAACTATCCTAAGTGAAGGTTCAAGGTTTCATCTATAACCTGCATACCAAAGGATAAAAAAGAGAAGTGACATATTATAAGAGGATGATAATTTATAGAAAATAGTTTGATCTTTTTATGCTGGTGTTACCTCTTTTATTGTATTGCGATAACAGGTTTACAGAGAAGGAAAGAAAGAAAAAGGGAAAGAAAGAAAAAGGGAAAGAAAGAAAAAGAGAAAGAAAGAAAAAGAGAAAGAAAGAAAAAGAGAAAGAAAGAAAAGAAAAATAATAAGGCATTTATGATCATTGAATAAAGAAATTTTGTTTCAAGCTTTGTATTCTGTGATTTATAAAGATTAAATAGGCATTATATATATATATATATATATATATATATTATTATTAATAAATATATATAATACCCCCATGTCAACAGGGCTACTCAGAGTTTCATGCTAAATGCAATCATTAGTACCAAGTTGTACTGCCAATGTGGGCTATTATGTATATTTATTAATATATACATAACAGCTATGTTATTTAGCACTGAGCACTGTTTTTCTTACACGAAAGGATATATATATATATATATATATTGGGGAAATGTATGACAAAGTAGAAAAAGTTTTCTTGTGATGCATTTCATCCTTTAGAACTTTATTGGACTAAATTTGTTGTGTTGGTGCGACTGCACATCTGCCCAAATGAGGGATGCTGGGAATTTTAAATAAAAGGTTATTTTTTTCTTTCTTGCTGATTTCATTTAGATTCTTTTTCTTACCATCAATATTGTTAGCAGATATTCCACACAGTGATAATAGAAGTCTTGCCAGAAAAGGCAAAATGTTAAGAGCCAGGGTGCAAATTCACTGCAGATGACCAGACAATCGAGGTCCTCTCTAGACATTTTTGTTATAGCAAATTGTGGTAAAGGATGAAATGCATCACAAGATAACTTTTTTTTACTTTATCACATATTTTTCCTATATATATATATATATATATATATATATATGAGAGAGAGAGAGAGAGAAAGATTTTATTTTAATTTCTCAAGCTACTGTAAATGAAAAACCTGATGCTAGCCTCCTCAAGTAAATGGCATTATGACTAAAGATCGAATTCCACAAATAGTCAATGTTTATCTTGAATATGTCATCAAACTGTCTAAATAATTCTACAAAGTTATATCTGTATAAATGGGGCTACAACTGAAAATGGGTAGAGAAACAGTGGAAACTTAAATATAAAAGGTAAATTTGAAGTTATATATATATATATATATATATATATATATATAGGGTGGCAATAAAGTCACTATACTGTTACTTATAATAAAAAAGCAAAGCACTGAAGCAGGTGGCTTGCAGTTCGGACAGTATTGGTATTTAATTTACTATTGTTTACCATAGCATTTTATTGTTATTAACCAGAACCATTTTAATAATAAATTTCTTGAATGTTTATTAATTGCTTTGTCTTAATTGTTATTTTAAGTAACTGTATAGTGACTTTATTTCCACCCTGTATGTGTGTATGTGTATGTATATATATATATATATATATATATATATATATAGATAAAAATGTAAAAGACAATAGGAAAACTGTAATATTAGCCGACGCGTTTTGTCCAATATGGACTTTTTCAAGGCAAAAACAAAATGAATTTATTAAAACAAATTAACTATTAATAACAAAAGAAAATGTTCTTAGCAACTGGAAGAATTTAGAAAACGCTATTATATTCATATTGTCAACTGAAAATTACATCAAGTACTTTCAGGCGTGTAAATACTGTTTTTATTGTTGTGTTGATGGATTCAATCATTTTCTTTCGATTTCTTGATTAAGTTGTGTATGTTTGCTTGGGAGAGTAATAATTCTGTTAGGAAAGGTGATATTTGGAAAAAGTCTGGGCATAGGTTAACATTTGGATAGCACTGAGAAATATTTTATATATATATATATATATATATATATATATATACATATGTTTAAGAAGTTTTTTTTTTTAATAAATTATTCCATGTATTGCCATTTTTCATATATTTTAGTCATTTTAGATCATCACAACTTATCATGTTTTAATTCAGGTTAGTGTGTGTGTATTTATTTTAACCTAAAAATCTAGAAAAAAAAACAAAACATATTTCCATAATCTTTATATTATATACTGTTAAATTATAAGATAAGGTAAGGTGTTAAGAGAGAACTCAATTTATAAACAGATTTGGTAAGGAGTTCAAAAAAAAAAAAAAAATTATTACAATGATGCTTAAATATTCTGTATTAACAAAATTATAAAAGAAAGTTAAAAAAAAAGCCTTTTAATAAAGTAGGAAAATTTGAGAGACTGTTATATATTATAAGCAAGATCTATATACAATATGCCCACAGTATACTGTACTGCTTTTAAAAAAAAAATTGGTGGACAGCTTAAACCAAATGATATCCACTCCAGTTGTAGAAACACCAAAATATTTTTAAGGCTTTAGTTTCTCACACTCTTACATAAATGTACACCAAGTGTTTTTTTTTTTTAGGACAACTAACATGCACACACACATACGTACATTACAGACCTGTTACCGAACAGATTGATATATATTATAATTATGTACACATAAACTATATATCAGTGTCACTGACATTTGTTCTCTCCCAGAACAGTAAACTGCAAGGAGACTAACACCACAATAAGAGAGAAAAACGAGTTGCCTGGGATTGTTTGGGCTTGCTTGTATAGCTGTGCCCATCTACAGCAAGTACTGAGGAATGATTGGATTGGGAATTTAAGTGGGGAGGTACTGCATCTGGAAATGAGAACCTTGGTTGGTCTATTTTAATATCTTGTTGCTTTTAGAAACATCATATTCTGGCTACTGATATTTGTTGGCCAAAGTTGTTTGGCCCAGCAGTGAAAATAGTGTTTGCTCCAACATTCAGGGGACAACAGGACAATAATTGATAGCTCATGGTTGAATACGCCTTTAAGATGGTTCCTATCATCAAATGGTAGAAAACGTTTGGGAAAGGTGTTTGGGGGGGGGGAAGAGAGTGTATTTCGGGACAAGATCCATACAGAAAAAAAAAAAAAAAAAATGTCATCATAAGGAAGAGGTTATGATTTTCAGAGAATGGAATTTATTAGTGTGACTAGTGAAGTGTGCAGCCACCATTTTCAGGAATTTATTCCAGCAGTCGATTCCACAATTAGGTAAAAAAAAAACAAAAAAACCCAAGCTCTGCACAGAAGCTGAACACTTTACATATCAATCCCACAAACACTGTTAATGATTTAAAGAAGAATTTTAATATAAGAAACAAAAATTTATAATCATAATATAGTTATATGGTCACCAAAAAATAGAAAAATAAAAATTAAAACCAATTTCAGTACTTAACAAAATCAAATAGTCAAGCATAACTATATATATATATATATATAGTACGAAGTGGATACTGAAAAGTGCTCAACCAGACCTAGCTCCCAAAATTTTACCAAATACATTATCCCCCCCACACACACCTCCCCGAAGTGTTTCTTGGTCAGGCAAAAACTATTCAGCAACCTCTCATAGATAACTGATCACATTAGGGGAAATCCAATAGCGATTTTTTGATTTTTTCCCCCCCTCCAAATTTGATACAAAATAAACTGCTTTTATAAGAAAAGAAAGAAGAAAAAAAATAGGTGTAAAATCAAATTTAACACCATTTCAGCAAGGAATAAGTGAACTTTTAAAATAATGAGATTGTCTTCAGAAATAAATAGGTAAGATCATTAGGGAGAGGAAAAAAAAAAAAAAAAAAAAAAAGGCTTGGGAAGAGGGAGAAAAATTCTTCACTTTTTATTCTATGATCAAATAATCAATTACTTAGTCACATGGATTTCTGTGGAATGGAACAGTAATAATTTTTTTTTCTTTTCTTATTTTGTTGTTGACGAGTAGCAGGAGACACTTGAACAGCCTTTCAACATTTGCCATTGGCAGTGTTGGTCAGTAGCCAAGGGAGATAACCAGACAGTCGCTCCTGTTACTTAATACCCAAAGTCTAATTCTAATCTCACATCGCAGGATAGGAAAGAGACTTCTAACCAGCTGGTTTTAGGTTGCGTAGCATATTGTTGGCTCTTACAGTCAACCTATTCTCAAAGTCATAATCCTTGTATTTTTCCTAAAGAGAAAAAGAAAAAAAGAAAAAGAAAATATAAATGTGTTTTATATATATTTACACATTTACAAACATATACACACAAAACAGTAGCAACACCATTTAATAACAGAGAAATATTACCTAGCACAGTGCTTCTTAAACTTTTTCATTCATGACTTCATTTTTCATCACAAGTTTTTCATGACCCCAGGTATTAACCAACTACACTAGTCACAACGGTGCCACACATGCACATTTTATTACTGCAGCGCTTGTGTTGCACATCACGTTAAATATTGTGCAGTTGTGAAATAACATTGTTGTAACGTAGAAAAGGTTACTGAACGAGGAATAATCAAAAGAGAGGTTGGAAATTAAATGGTAATCTTTATAACATCAAAAAAATACAATACTCGCCAGTGGCGTGAAGTAGGTAAACCACTGCTAGTGGTAGACTACTTAGACAGCATATTAGCCCCACTTAGAAGTGTCCAACATATTTATGAGGATTGGGACATACCCATTAGTGTTCATAGGTATAGTATATAATACATATAAACTGAAATTCGTGGGTTTGAATTTAATTATTGCAACTGCAGGATTTCAATTTGCAACGCCAATGGGGTCGCAACCTATGGTTTAAGAAGCACAGCCCTAGCAGATGCTTGAACTAAGAGATAATACTAAACCACATACACATACAGTGTGTGTGTGTGCACATGCGCAGAGTGCGATGGGTAAATTGTCACCATTTTATATTGTAATTTTGTGCAGGCGTGTTTGTTTTTGATTTTGCTGACTGCACAGTATAAGAGGGTGAGTTGGGCACTGTCTGTGAGAAAGTGCACGATGACACAATTCCATCTGTCAGAAATTTGGAAACGCCATGTTGTACTGCTTGGCATATGTACTGGAAGCTCCAATAAGAACATTTCAGAGTGTTTGGGTGTCAATCTGAGGATGGTGCAGAGGATTTGTAAAGAGTTGGATGAGTCTAATGGTGATTATGAAGGTATTTGGAGTAATTGCAAGTGATGGCGGCATTATGCTGCCATGCATCTTCCCACTGGGCCTCAGACTCAACATGGAGGCCTACAACAAGTGCCTTGAGGAGGTAGTACTGCCCTGGGTCAAGAGGGTAGCTGCTGTAAGACCCTATGTTTGGCAACAGGACTCTGCACCATATATATATATATATATATATATATATATATATATATATACACACACACACAGTTCAGTGATGCATTGTGGGTAGTCTGTTGTATTATTCTAACAGCTATTTTGGTAAGCGTGGCTTGTTAATTTGTTTATTATTTACTTATTTATTTTATTTGTTTAGATTAATTTATTTTACTTATTTTTTTCATTTATTCTTGTTCGTTTCCAGTTTTCAATTTTTAAAAAATGTAGTAAAGATTTGTTTTTGTGTCTGCATTTTGAGATGAGTTCTGATCATTTATTTAAATGTTTGTTTTTGTCTGAAGATAATTATGGCTATTTTTCTCCCAGGTAGAGTTTACAGTTTTTGGATTGATTGTTGTAGGCTGATGTTCTTTTCCTTATTTTCCATGATATTTTGGTGTGATTTGTTTTCTTTCGTCTTTAATTTCCCAGGTATGTTTAGAAAGCATTATGCTGTTTGTGTATTTACTGTTTGTAAAGGATGTTTTATGTGCATAGTTTCTTTGTTTTCAAGGTCCTTCAGTTATTCCTATATATATATATATATATATATATATATATATATATATATATATCTTAGGACCGTAAATAAGTTTTTGCTCATTTTTCATGATAAGTAATGTCTTATTTACCAAAAATCAATAACAAACATGTCACTGAAAGTATTGTCCATCACTAACCACTACTTTTTCCCTTCTTTCTGGTAGCATTTGAATTCCACATTGGAAAAACGACACGTCTTTCAAGATTAACCATGAGTCAACCCATTTTTTGGCAACTTTATAAGAATGAAAATGCTGCTCAGCCATACCATGTGCCACCAATTGGAACAAGTGATAATAGACAGGACAATGTCAGGTGAATATGGCAGATGGGGTAGGACTTCCCATTAAGTGTTTCCAAGTAGGTTTTCACGTGTTTTGCGACATGTGTCATAGTGTTGTCATGTTGCAAAATCACTTTGTTGTGTGTCTGCTTGTATAGCAACCATTTTTTTCTTTAATGTTTGGCTCAAATGTATCAATTGTAGTCAATAGCAATCTCCCATAATGGTTTTGATTGGTTTGAGCAGCTTGGGACAGCAGATCATTATTTAAACATATATTATTAAATATAACAGACAATGAATGCCTACCGTTTTGATCATGAGCTGTTCTAAACTTTGTATATTTGCTTTAATTTTAACATAACAGAATATCATCTTTATGGTGAATATCTTTGTTTAAATGTCCATATAACCACTCTGAAGATGGCTCATGTGAGCCAAAAGCTTAGATCAAGAAACAACTTAAAAAAAAATATCCAAATGTTGGACAATTCTTGTCTTTATTTTCACCCAAAGTTAAAGCAACTATACAAAGTTTAGAATGGCGCATGATCAAACATAATAGGCAGTCATTGTCTGTTATATTTAACAATATGTTTTTATATATATTATATTCCCCCCCCCATGTCATTTCCGGTGAGTTGACCAATTAAATAGGCCAATGTCTGATCCTTACCCCTTCCTCCTCAATATTAAGTATTGTAATAAAAATGAAAATAAATTTTAAAACTCTCCCATCCCTCTGTAATTTCGATCATGTCTCTTACACTATCCCTCACTACCCTCTATGTCACCTTATATAAGCTTAATACTTGCCCTTCAAAAATGTAAATTTTAAATTCATTTTTTTCACCCTTGAAAGTGAAGTCTGAAGATCCAGAGAAAAATAAAATCTCTGGTGAAATAAATTATAACAATGGAACCTTAAAGCGGTTTGTTTTTTCTTTAAATTAAATTATTTGCTCTGACTTAACACTGAGCTCTCTGGATTTCATTCTCCTTGGGATTATCCATACGGATTACCAAGATTTTCGTTACTTATATATATATATATATATATATATAAAATTATGATATTTATAGATTAGAAACAGTAACAGTTTAAAAACAATGAATAATAATAATAATAATAATATATATATATAATAACAATAATAATAATATATTAATAATAAAATAGAACACTTTTGATAACATACAGCGATAATGGTTTTATATAACAGAAAGAAGAGTTGTCCTCACTGTAAATCTTATGAGGCAAAATAAGATATTAACAGAAATTAGAACAATTATAACAATATACTGTAATAAATGCTATGTGATTGGTGAAAGATTTTAATACTGATGTAAACAACCTATACATGATTTTTTTTCTGTTCCTAAAATTAAAAATTTACATCTTTTACCTTAAATAAAGAACTTCATAGTTTCTATTCTGAATTATGAGCACTGCTACTCTTATGCTTTTAAATCATTAAGTAAAACTTACAAATTATTTCTAAGGTTAACTATGGGTAACTGAAACAGTATATAGCGAGAGACCATTATACGCGTGTGTGTTACTACATTTGAAGTGTTTGAAATTTATGTTAAGCAAAATTATTATAGATCAGTAACATGCAGAGGTTTGGTGATACTCTGGGCCAACTCCTTGATTGTATGACCCTAAGACTCAATTGGGTGAGGGGGTTATGGGCTATAGGGCCTAATACTGAGAAAAATGAGAAAGGAAGACATTTTAAATATGTAAAAACAGATGAAACATGAAGTAAACACTTTATTCAAATTAAATATAAACTAAATTTCTGTTTCACTCTTTGCCCTCCAGACATAGATGCTCAGACTGTCACATCCTCTGCCACCCACCAACCTTCTGCAAGCTACTGTCACAGTTGTTTATACAAAAAAACAAGGGGTTTCATTATACACAGGTTAATTTTTTGAAGAGGTTAAAACTCATGCATTTCTGGTGACCAGTCACACTAAATTTTTTCTGCAGGGGTTAAAATCCATTGAAAAAATTTAAGAATCACACTATACATGATGTCAGATTATACGCAAGTATTTACAGTAAATAAGTGATTACAAAAGTTATATATCAAATAAATTATTGGAATTTTTTCTCTAGAACAGGAAGACAATTTTATTCTTTGCTAGATTTCTTTTTCAGACCATGCATTTCTTTTCAATAACTTACCTTGATAGTCTGTAGCAGTTGTATGGATTTTGAAGGCTGAAAAAGAAAAAAAGAAAAGAAATATAAATTAGGATAAGTTTGCAATTAATAAATTAGGATAAGTTTGCAATTACATAATAAAATAAAAAAAATTCATAAATAGAAAAATATGAAAGAAAAAACAAATTAGGATAATGAAATAACAACAAAATCTATTCACTATAAAATGTTGATTTTAGTCAACAATGTATATTAAAATTCTATTTTTTAAAGTGACATCTTTTCAGACTGGAGACGATTACAAACCACAACAGATTTCTTTTCTTTAATATTTACAAAACTGTGTCTTGCTATGAAAGTTCTTGAGAAAAGTAGTGGACTAGGTGTCTATTGCCTTCTCCAGGATTCTGAATTTCATATTTCTCTATGAAGGTTAACACACTGACCTTCAAGTCTCCATTCCCTTGTTGTCCCAACACTATATCTTAATTTTGGTACAAGTGACTTTATGTTTTTGGCATTGTTTCATATATGAGGCAAGGACATCATAGGTAGTATTTATTACTCACAAATGGTGTGTCGTTTGGTACCTGAGTTCATTTTACAACCCAGAGTCGCGCAAAACCTTTTCGTGGGTTGTTGGAAAATTTCCAATATACCGGGTGGTGCAAAAGTCTTGTCATCCATACATAATATAATTTTCTATTTCAGATAGCTGACACGAGACCTTACAGTTTGGAAGAGAGTCTTCTTGATGTGCTTTGTATTACTGTATTACTTGTTCTTCTGCTGTTCGCATTACTTTTTGGTAGAGGGTGACAAGACTTTCAGACCATGCTATACAGGTATTACACTGACACTCTCATTTTCTATATTAAAAATCATTTAAATTTAAAAAAAAAAAAAAAAAATGTGATTCTGGTGTGCCATGATCTCATAAGCAATCAATCATAGTATTCCACTTCCAATTATCCCCATAGAAAAGAAATTGGAAAATAACCTCCACTTGAAGGTCATGTGAGTCTTGAAGACATACCACCATGACCCTCCGGTGAGTCGTGTGGGAACTGTGTTAAGAGTTGTCAGTCTGGCATTATTATTTCATTAGTTTGTCTTTTCCAAGAGTATTAGTGTGCAGTGAACGAAACAATGAGATTCTGAATTTGGATTAAAACTAGAGTCCAAATTAGTGTCAATAAATCTTGATAAAAACAACACAGAAGAATCAAATAATGTTATCATTAACTGAAGCATGAGAGATCTTTCCAAGAATAATTTGAAGAAAAAAAAAATACACTCATGGAGCGACAATTTAGAGTGGAGAAAAGTTGAAACAAGAAGGAAACAAACAGAAGAGAGAGAGTGAGAGAAAGCGAGAGAGAGAGAAAAAACCAACTGGAAGGGAAATTACTAAACAATTAACAAAAAAAAAAAAAATAAATAAATAAACAAACAAATAAAAGGAAAAGCTAGTTAACTCTTTGAGAACAATTATCTCTGGAAAATTGAAAATGAAATTAATGAAGCTAAACAGCATAGATAATATGTTAAAATGTGGAGAAAAAAGAAAAAAAAATTATTATGATGATGATAATACCATGAAAAATTCCTGGGATACAAAAAATACTTTGGATCACATTTCAGCTCTGACCACATTAAACTAAAGATGCCCCCACCCTTGCAGAAACAGAACATATACCAATATACATCTAATCATTACAAAATCTACCTCCAAACATAAACAATAATGAACTTAGTGATGAAGAAATTAAAAAAAAAAAAACAAAAAAAAAAAACAACTAAGGAATAATAATGAATCACTTGATATTGAATCTGAACTTTTGAAAATAGCTCACTTTCTACTTCAATTCAATAACAAATTTCTCTATTTTATAAAAGAAGTCTGGAATCAGAAATGCCTCCTAAAAAGCCTAGTTTATCATGCATTAATGTACTATAAAAACAAAAACGTAACCCTCAAGACCATAACGCATATAGACACATCTCAGTTGGATCCATCATGGTGAAAGGATTAATGAACATTATATTAACAAGGCTCTCATCATTTTATGAAAGTTAACTCCTCACAATTCAGTTTGGTTTTCGTTCTGGTAAGGGATGTAACGATGACATATATGCCATCAAACAACTTCAGGAAATTGTATACCTGCTATGTTGAATTCACAGCAGCATATGACCACATCCATAGACACTTCCTCTTCTCATCCATTAAAAACAATCTTCAAAATTCCAAATCCACTGAATGCATTGATCTAACAGAGTAACTACATTAATCAGTAAAATTTTACATGTCTGACGAGGACCCCAGTATGGAAACATTTCAAACCTCATCAGTAAGAAATGAAAGCCCTAGTTTATTTAATATTTTCCTAGACTATACCCTGATGTAAAGAGTTGAGCACTGATAAACTAAGCATTCCATATCACACCGCGAACGAATCTACCAATAGAAGATAATGATCCTGCTTTCCTTCCAGAGATGTGTATTGATCATGAGGGCAGTTATGCTCTGATGACATAGATATTCATAGTTGAGATAAGAGTGATCTTTAATAGAAAATCAACATATTCTCTCTATCAAGTGTTCCAAGAAAAGTTAAACCTTTCCAAAACAGAAACTATAATCTGAAATTCGAATGAAAGCAGAGGTGGCACCTTTCGTGAATCCATCATAAAAATTCAAAGTGAGGATTTAGTAAATACTGAACACTTCTATTTCTATCTGAATTTTGGAGAAAAAAAGTTATTTACATTTGGACTATTGTCCTCATTCTTGTTGATGTTATTATAACATTTCAGGCCAGGCAGTGCACTTGGATTCGGTGGACACAGGGCAAATAATAATTGAGCAGTATTAAAAGTAAAAACTAGTGTAAGAAATACAATGAGAATAACAAGGATGAAGACAACACTCCAAATGTAAAAATAGTTTAAATAAACACTTCAAATGCTTCCTTGTATTGATCAGCTATAACAAATTTAGTATAGGAGATAAGGAAATTAAACATAGAATAGGCTGTGCTAGGGATAGTTTTGCCCAACACCGCCAATTGATACAAAACCAAAACATTAACCTCTTATGCTCTTAAGTAACCTTGTCAGATCAAGACTTTCATATGGATATCATACATGGCATCAAACTTGTTCAGAAATATCTAAAAAGTCAGCTGTATACAACCGTACACTCAGATCAATGACTAGAAATAATTTTGAGGGAGTGAAACCTGTGTGTTTTGGTGAAGACCACACCTTGTGGACTGGCACTATACAATCACAAACAACAAACTGTGTCAAACAACAGAAACCACATCATTTGAGGAGCAACAGCTAAAATGAATACCACATGTAACTCGGGGGGGAAAAAAAAAAAAAAAAAAAAAAAAAAAAAAGACATAATCAAGATATTGACGTTCCACACTACTTCAAACTAAAGGTTAGGAAAGAAGCTCCCCCTCCCCTTAATATTGGAAAGGACATTAACAGTTACTGAACTTGAGAAACCTATTTTTCAGGAAAACTGTTTTAAGAGATTTATGTAGTACTGGATGCTAGATCAAAGGATGCAAAATGTTTCCTTATAAAGGTAATAATATATCACATTTTTCACAACTATTATGCAATTCGGATATGGTTAAAAGGGAGATAATTCTGGGATTGAAATCTTAACAAGAGTTGCTTCCCTTACATTTCTTTAATTCTCTTCCCAACTGTAACTTAGTTGTTTGCGGAAAAGTGATATTAGGTTGGTGCAAAAAATAACATCGTTTTTTGACGTATCTTTTAACGTCAAAAACGACATTATTTTTGCACCAACCTAATAAAATAAAATTTTATCGCTTACCTGATCATGTATATAAATGGAGGATAGTTCATAGTGGGCAAATGCAGCGACATGAACATCATCTTTCTTCCCACTGTGCCGGGCAAGTGCTTCTTCCAAATACTGAAAAGGAAAAGCAGCATAAAAATTATAAAGACTAATAAATCCTGATTATTGTCAATTCTACTTTGGAACATTTAATGAAATATGTATTAATGAAGGTTTGCTGACTATAATATATATATCTCGATCTCAAAGATAGTACAAAGCCAAAAATGCTAACTGTCAATAAGATATTGAGAGAAAAGACTTTTAAGGTAAGAAGTCTTTGCAATAAAATGCTAGATATCAAAGATAGCATTAATAGGATTAATACGAGTAAAAGTTTGTCACTTAGCTGATTGATGACATCCTATCCTGAGTCCAGAGTTGTCCTACTATTCAGGTGGTATCAGCAATTAGAGTTGGGATGCTGAAGGTAATACCAATCAGCTAAGTAACAAACTTTTACTCATATTAATCCAATATATATATATATATATATATATATATATATATATATATATTAAATCAATTAATTTATAATATTAATGCTCTGTAAATTTACATTGAGCACTATTTTGTAAAAATAAAAATATCTATAAGAACACCGGATTATACATCTTACTGTTCTTTCTTTATATATATATATATATATATATATATATATATATATAGTGTACATATAGTGTATTTAGGTAGCAATCCTTCTTTCATGCAAGTTTCATTGAATATAACAGAGAAGGTGCTTTGATTAAGTTTTGTTATACAATTTCTCATGTGATCATTTTTTTTTCCTTACATGGAGAGGATGTTATCATATATGTGTTATCAACAAGTATGTTATGAATAGGGTCCAGTAGGTCTCCTTGAGTATTTAAATGAAACCTAATTGAGCTAAGGTCAGAAAGATGAGTTTTCTTGCCAAAATTTATTTATTGTAGTGTGGTTTATATAATTGTTTACAAATTTTGATTGGTCAGGAATACAAATCCTTAATGGGCATTTAAATTTGTAAATAATATTTGTCCTATTTAATTTTGTTCTAAGAGGTGAATTATTATTTTTAACTATAAGATTGGTAGTTTTAAATTTTTTTTAATAAATAATTAGTCTAATTTTTTTGCTATTGTCTACTGGGGTTGTACATTTATTTATAATGTTCTTAATTCTAGCTTCATCTTGTTTGTAATTTTCGTTGATCTGATTTTTATGAAAAAACAGAATGCTTCATGTCTATATTCTCATTGTTGCTATTAGCCTAATATGTAAAAAAAAAAAAAAGGCTAAAAATAACGGAAGCCTTATTAATAAAAAAAAAAACTCAATATCATCAACCATGAACATGGACACAATATGTTGACCATGTTTTGAAAATGAAACATTATATAAATACATACATCTAATAATCTATTTCTTGTTAACAGTTAATATATTTCAACCTTGAAAATGGCTAAATGTATAGACGAAAGTGCTTGGAAAAAAACAATAACTGGGAGTTTTTATATAATTTATCTACCAAAAAGGAAAAAATTATAAGATCACATGAGAAATTGTATAAAAAACTTAATCAAAGCACCTTGTCTGCCATATTCAATGAAAAAGTGATCACTTTAAATGTTATTTATAGTAGATGCTCTATTTATTTATTTATTTTTGTCTACTGGCCCAATCCTAAAAAGGGAACAAGAGATAAACCTCGACTCCTGTTCAAAAGACCTGGGAGGAGTATGAACTGGATGATAGGAGAACCTATCTACTCCTATTAAATGTGGTGGTAAGTCTATGTTTGAGAGTGTCTTTAAAAGGTAGCCAACACATTACTACCATATATATATATATATATATATATATATACATATATATAGATATATATATATATGCCAGCCAAATATAGAAATGAATATAATAAGGGAACCAGTAATATGGAATGCTAGAGAAAAGCAAAAATAATAAAAAAATTGTAATATGAGCTTTGGTAAAAAAAAAAAAAAAAAAAAAGAACGGGTACTGAGACATTAATTTTATAAGCCCCCAAAATTCATACACTAATGTCCTCGACACAAAGATAAAAGCATTGGTTGGATCCAGTGACTTTACCCAAAGAGTTGTGAGCGAGTTCAATAGCTGGCTACTGCAGTTGTGAACATAAACTTGGAGAGTTGAAATAACTGAAACATCCAGAAGAGGCATGGTGCGTGAAGACAGAATACAAGATTATTGGCAAAGTAGGTACAACCAGTTGTTTTGGATTATAGAGAGAGAGAAAAATAATATTAACAATGAGCACAATGTTAACCATGTATGAAAATGTATTTTTAATACCTGTATAGCCAATTCAGTTTCCCCAAGTTCTTTGTGGATGGCTCCTTCTAAGAGACACTTAAGGTGAAATATACGAGTGTCTGTTTGGCTCTCACACACTGAAAAAGAAAACAACAAATCAGAAAAGTTTATACATGTACAGTATTTTCTTATGTATAATACAATGCCATCACATGTAGCTTCCCTGTGCATTCTCTATAAATACTTTTCCTATAAATACATTTTTCTCCTATAAATACATTTTCTTCTCCTATAAAGACATTTTCTGACTATAAATACATTTTCTTCTCCTATAAAGACATTTTCTGACTATAAATACATTTTCTTTTTCTATAAAGACCTTTTCTGACTATAAATACATTTTCTTTTTTTATAAATACATTTTCTGACTATAAATACATTTTCTTTTTTTATAAATACATTTTCTGACTATAAATACATTTTCTTTTTTTATAAATACATTTTTTGACTATAAATACATTTTCTTTTTTGATAAATACATTTTTTGACTATAAATACATTTTCTTTTTTGATAAATACATTTTTTGACTATAAATACATTTTCTTTTTTGATAAATACATTTTTTGACTATAAATACATTTTCTTTTTTGATAAATACATTTTTTGACTATAAATACATTTTCTTTTTTATAAATACATTTTTTGACTATAAATACATTTTTTTTTTTACTATAAATACTTTTTCTATAAATACTTTTTTTTACTAATTTTTTAATGGCTGTTTTTTAATTCACCATTATTTCTTATGTGATTTTTAGTGGGTACATGTGATAAACATGTGTATTAGAAAAAAAAAAAATTAATAATTATACACACATATGCATAAATACTTGAAGCCATAAATGTGGTAAAATAAAACTCCTCCATAATAGGATTTTACAAGTTGTGTGGTAATTTTGGATAAGTTGAAAAGAAAAATTATCTGGCCATTTTTTTTTCTTTTCTTCAGTGAGTAGGAATTTTGTTAATAAAAGATTAAACAAAAGATTATAAGTAATAGACAAATAAATAAAAATGTGTAATTCATAATAGGATTTGTGACTGACCTCCCCACAGATTTATCACCAAATAAGATAAGGCAAAGGAGATTGTGCACAGGGAAGTAAAAATTGATCATATTTGACAATAAGGCAGCTTATTTAAACCATCTACAAATAATCTAAATGAGGATTGGGATTTGCAAGTGTTACTAATTAACCTATAGCAGGGGTGGGGAGAAAAGGCAGATTCATACCTTTTTCCAAGGGTATTTGCATATAAGTGAATATAACGAACCCAACTGGAATTGGAACTCAGCTTTCTGATTAACAATTCTGAGCCATTATCCATTACATCACCTGCATATCCTAGTGCACCTGGTATTCCCAAGTGGTCACCCATCTAAGTAATGACCAGACTTGATGTTGCTTAACTTCAGTGTTCACACAGGAACTGGTGTTTCAACATGATATGACCATAAGCTTTGTTTGCACAAGTCAAAAAAGTAGCTATAGTTACGGCAAACAGGTTGCCCCACTTGGTGGGGGCAGTTGCCTTTTTGCAAAAGGATGCAATTAGCATATTTTCGAGCCTAGTCAACAGGGTGAAAACCAAAATGAAGGTTCTCCAAGATTAAGTTAACCAGATTGAACAGCACTAAATCTAATAAAGGTAACTTTTTAGGCGGGCAACTTCAGCCGAGAAAAAGAGCAATAGATAAAAATACACATCTTAGAGAACACTGTTGGAATAAGGTAAACACAATGTACATTCTTTGTGTAGACAAAATGAAGAATAAGAATATCAAGTAGAAAATAGAATAGTAAGAAGATAATTAGATGTAGCTTTGTTTCTTCCCCACTTTCTAGCTAAGCCTCGTTTCTTTGAGCAAATAAATAGGGTTCCCTTTTCTTTGTTCTGTCAAATTTAATTTAGTCTCCCATGGATCAGTCTTACTTTAGCCAAGAGGAGAAAATAATCTCCAGTATTTTCTTTCCATCTTATGCTTTATCTTGTAACACCTACAACGCCCTCCACCCCAAAAGAAAGAAAAAAATTTTTAAATCTTGTGTTATTAAGATATATGAATACTCACCCATCAACATTTTGCGCAATTCTGCTTCTGTACATGTGGGCAAGGCATGCCAAAGGAAGACCAGTTCCAGGGTCAACAGTTTGCAAAACTCTTGGGTGACTGGTGGGCAAGTCTTCAATTTTTCGGCCTGGTAAGATAAAGCCAAAAATAATATTAATGTATGGAATCTAGAACCACTTGGAAAATAATTACAATAAATTTTTATCTGTTTATATTTCTGAGATGAGGTATTCTGTACACTATTTACATTATTCTAACTATTGTCCTCAGCTTTGTCACCATATTTATTACAATGTTTCAGCCGTTGTATGCACCGGCCTTCTTCAGGTGGTTGGAATGTCGAACTGAACCCTTTATTTCGCTTGCTGGGGTAGACTGTTCTAGTTCCACGTGCCATGTTTAATGGATGTCAGTTATCAGTTATCTCCTGTTAATTCTCCTCTCCAAGTTCTCCACTGCCTTAACTGGGTATTGAACTCACACTCTTTGGGTCCTGTCACTGGATCTAACCATGGCTCAGTGGATAAAGGTGTTGGTTAGAGCCAGTGACAGGACCCAAAGAGTGTGAGTTCAATACCCGGTTAAAGCAGTGGAGAACTTGAAGAGGGGAATTAACAGGAGATAACTGATATCCATTAAACATGGCACGTGGAACTAGAACAGTCTACCCCAGTGAGCAAAATAAAGGTTCAGTTCGACATTCCAACCACCTGAAGAAGGCCGGAGCATACAATGACCGAAACATTGTAATAAATATGGCAATAAAGATGAGGACAATAGTCTGAATAATATAAATAGTGTAAATAAATTTTAATCAAAAAACAAGTACTATCTGCTGAAAATTAAAAGAAACAAGGTTTGTTTGTAATATTTTATGTAACTGATAAAAAAAAAAAAATGTCATTTTTCATAAAATTTTATATGAAGGCTTATTTTAAAGCAAAGAAAAAGTCATTTTTTTTTTTTAGAATGAGCAAGGTAATTCCAGTCTTTGAACTTAATGTTAGAATTTCTGTCTAACTTTCTGGTATGAGGAATTATTTACAGTTAGACTAATATCCTCATCTTTGTTATCATAACACTTTGGCCTTTAAGTATCTGTCAATCCAGGTAACCATCAAGGAATTTTAAGTTGGACTTTATTTAATCTGTGGAGGTAGTGTTCTCATGTCTAACGATATCTTGTTCATTTTTAGTACTTCTCAATAACTGCTAGCCCTATTTCTGAGTTTACCCAGTCCTAGGATTGAACTCACAATTACTATGCCACTAAATTCATAAATTAATGCTTTAATCCTCCAGGCTATTGTCCTGAGGGTTTAGTTTGAAATTCTTTCAAGGTTACCTGGATCAACAGATACCTGAAGAAGGATAGAGGGCACAATGCGCGAAACATAAGAAAACTGAAGACATTACTCCAACTGTAAATAATGTAATTAGTGTTTCAAGGTAGCATAATGGTAAGCATTAAAGAAAACAGAATTAAGTACAAATTCTGACAGGCATTTTGGGTCCATTTGTTGGTTCTAATCTTGGAGAATGACTGCTAAAAATCCCCCCCACTCTCTAAATTTATAGAAAAATCTTACAGATGCATGCTGGGATGTAGAGTGAATGGCCATAATTAAATGTAAATAAATGACAGAACTGTCCAGGAAACAGAATTGGCAAAGTTTGCAATAAGAAATAAGAAGAAAAGAACAGGACAAAAGAATACTATAAGGCAAGCAAACAATATATGCAAGGCAAATTAACAGTGATAAGGCAAAGCAACAATAGTATGGCAAAAAGTTCATAAAGTAAGAACTGATGTAGGCACACGAGCAAATTAGGATGAACAAATGCAGTGTTTTGACATAAAAGCAAGACAGACCAGGACTGAGTCATATGAAACTGAGAACCAGCCTATTTTATTGGCTAAGAAGAAATCCCAGCATGCATTTGTGTGCTTTTGCCTATAAATTGGGAAGGGGAAACTATTTTGGAGTCATTCCATAGAGGATTGAAGCTAACATGAGATTTCTTCCTAGTCAATAAAAATGGACAATTCTTGGTTTTACCCACACATTTTTATTTCTTGAAATCAGGTGGATTTAACCATTTGACTGCATCTCTTTTGGGTCTAAACCACAGTGTTCTATATTAGTATAGTATGCCATGGTGCAAAGACTACTTTTATTTTGTGAACTTTTTACTTAGTTACTGTCTTATAGTTGCTTTGCTTTTCCTTTCCTTGCATTACAATGTCTTGTCTAGTATTATTTCGCTCTGTTCTTCCTCCTCTTATTGTTATTCAGAATTTTAGACTTAATAATGCCTTTTTCCTGTAAACCAATTATCACTAATGGTCTGGAACCTACACTTCTTTCCTATTGTCAACAAAAATGGCCACATGCTAAAATGGAGGATAAAAAGTAAGTGAGAGAGCACTTGGCTAGATGACTCCTGTAATTAGTACCTCAACAATAATAGCAATAAAAAGTTATTTCACCTGTAGATTTTCAAATATGCAAAGACAAAATTATCTGCCATTGATCCGAGTTACCTGCCCCTTGTCAGAAATATTACAAATTCATCAGTAGATGCATATACAAGTTAAACGTGCAACAAAATTAAATTTTGCTTTTGTGAAGTAAGACCTAAAATTTTCACCTCTTAATATTTCATCTTGATTGTTTTTGCATAATTCATATTTTTGGTAAGGACATGCATTGTAAACATTGTTTTCGACAACAGATTCTGCTGACAAGTAATTTTACTTCCTCATTCTAAGTTACCAACTCATAAAATATTCATGACTTTATTCAAACTGTTAGTACGGCAGAACTAGTATATTTATATTGGTAGCTCTCATAGTGAGGATCTGTAATAATGTATATAGAAATAAATATGATTATACATATAATTGCTGACCACTTGTATTAGAATATGCTTGTCAGCAGATGCCTCAGTTACAATTTCTGAGAGAGAGAGAGAGAGAGAGAGAGAGAGAGAGAGAGAGAAAAAAAAAAACAAAAAAAAAAACATCATTTGGATTGACCTACAATTTCAATACGGCATACATGCCCAAAACTTCAGTCACAATGAGTTGTAACTTTGTGCTATCACAACCATTGATGAAAAATTCTGTATACACAACTTCACTTACAAAGCTTGGGTCAACCGATAGTTTGGTTTTCAGACACTTTCCAAAGGTGACATATACTGTGACTGATAAACTCAAGAATTCAAATGGCTCTAACCACTCAGCTATGCACACATTAAACATATATACAAGGTAAATTCTATTCTTCCTTTAAAAAAAGAAAAGAAAAAAAAAAAAGAAACAAAACTCTTACCTTGGTTGAATAAAATTCTTAATATTTATAATTGCTTCCATCACCTGTTATAAATACTATAAGGGTCCATGTGGGATTTTAAAAGCAAAGTCCTGGACATTTTCCTTTGTAGCTTTAACATCTTCACTGAAGTTTTCTAACTTTAGAACACTCAAAGATAACGAATTACTCCAAGATGAAAAATGATAACTTTATGGTTTTTGTTTCATGGCATATCAACACCTCAATGGGTCATTTAAGGATTTTTAGGATAAGCTCATATGAATAGAATATGTATTCATTGTAAGAAATCAGTTTGGTTTGGTTTATTTAGATTCACAGCATATCAACCTCAATGGGTTATTTAATACTGACAAGATTTTTAGGATAGGTTTATATGAATAAAATAAGTATTTTTAAGAAATCAGTTTATACAGTGTAACCCGGATATAAGAGAGTTGTCAGGACCGGAGAAGAAGCCTCTTATATCCGGGTTTGGTCTATTTTGTTTAGGTAAGTATGGCTCTAATTTGGGACCAGATAAAATCTCTTATATCCGGGTTTCTCTTATATCCGGGTTACACTGTAGTTCAGGGTTCAGGTTTCATGTTTTTGTAAAGAGGGGTTTTGTTGAAAGTCAAATGTATTGCTGGTAATTTTTTTTTTTTTTTTCAAAAATGTGTTGCTGATATTTTTACTATAAAAGCCTATTTTTATACTTTCATAGTGTTTTGACCCTAGTTTGGTGTTTGACTATATGCTCAAGGCTGGGACCCTAACAAATGCTATCACTCCAGGTCAGAGTAGACCTGGGAACAACAGCTCAAAACCTCCCAATCAGAGGCCTTGCTGCTGGATGTAGTTTATCATCATACCCAGGACACGATACTTTATGCAAATCCACTGGAGATAATGCAAGCAAAATTTTAGCAAAGTATTGTCTTCCTACTAATCTGCCGTGTGAAAACTGAACAATTAAGAACATTGATATATTTTGTGTTTGGTTTTATAAAATTAACTTGGACACGTGTGTTAATGCAGCATATGTTTCTTACACCATTTTGTTTTCTTTTAATAATACAATTAAAGGGACACAACTCTCTAAAATCTAATAGTTTCTGTTACATCCTTCTTATCAAATGAAAAAATTACAAACTTCAAATTACAGTATGTTTCAAAATAAAATTATCTATGTTCCCCCTCTCTGGAGATAATAAAATTATCATTTAAAATTTTTTTTTTTATAGTTTTTAATTTATTTACATAAAATAAATTCCTTAAATTTTGTAAGGGCTTTCATGTTCTCCTAGGGCAGTTCAATGGTGTTGTTGAATGAATATTTTAAGTCACCTTTTTTTTTCCGTGTTTCTTTTACTTTTAAAATAAGAAAGTAGAATTTACAGAATTTTTTAAGCCTGGTTCTTTCACTGCATATCGCTGCCATCATATATTTTGTGTTTGATTTTATTAAACTAATTCAAACACACGTGTTAATGTAATATACCATCTTGTTTTCTTTTAATAATAAAATTAAAGGGACATAACTCTCTAACATTTAACAGCTCCTGTTACAAACGTTAAACAATGACAATACTTAAAACTACAAAGCTCTGTCCACCTTAACTGCTCTCTGCTTTCTCTGTTTAATGTTGACTTTTTTTTTAAGAAATGTCTTTCTTCTGCCTGCTCATAATAAGGATTCTTGTGTTTACTTAGAATGTGCAGTTGGTGTAATGGTTAGTGACTGAGAACAAAAACAGGGATTATTAGAGAAAATACAAAAGATCTACATAACATCAGGACAACCTTCAAAAATGGTTTGACACTTCGCAGACACCTCTTCTGTAGAGGAGAACATGACTAAAGACTGTGTATACACTATCCCATGCAGCTGTGGTAAGAACTATAAAAGAGGAACATGCCACCCCTTAAGGTAAGGCTGCAAGAACATCATAAAGCTGTAACACATGGGGAAATAGAAAAATCAGGTGTAGCTGACCACATACAGTGGGATAAAGGAGATCACCACCCCCTGTAGGGTGGGGTTGAAATAGACAGAGAACATCACTAGAAAATACAAAAACTTAAGGAATCAGCACATATGCTAGGTCACAAAAATCTCCTAAGCCAGCCAAGCATAGAAATGAATACAATATGGGAATCAGTAATACAGAGTGCTATAGAAAAGCAACAATAACAAAATTGCAATATGAGCTCTGGTTTAAAAAAAAAAAAAAGGGTTCCTGAGACAACGATTTTATAAGTCCCAAAAATTCATACACTGATGTCTGTGGATGGAAGCGTCGATTGGATCCAGTGACTTGACCCAAAGAGTTTTGAGTTCAATACCTAGCTATTGCAGTGGTGAACAGAAACTTAGAGTTGAGTTAAAGGGAGATAACTGAGACATTCAGAATAGGCATGGCACGTGGAACTAGAACAATCTACCCCAGTGAGCAAAATAAAGAGTTTGGTTTGAAATTTCAAATCACCTGAAGAAAGCTGGAGTACACAATGGCTGAAATGTTGTGAATGCGGCAATAAAGATGAGGACAACAGTCCAAACAATTTAAATAATTACAATACCTAGTATAGACAGATATTCTTAAGACTTTGCTTAGCTTTTGTAAGGCATCTTTCACTATTCTAATGTATCTTAAGATTTCGATATATTTTCTGTCCTCAGTTAAAACAGATATTTAAATTTTTGTATTTGCTTGATTTTGGTTTTCATTTTTTTTTTTTTTCTCTTATTCATAGTTTTCATCTTGGGCTGTTCCTTTTTCTGACAACCATACATCCTGTCTCCTTACAATTGATGGTTAGTCCTTTCTTCTTGCTTTCTTCTACTCCCCACACATTCATAGTTTGCATCTTGGGCTATACATTCATTGATTTTTAGTCCTTTCTTTTCACTATCTTGTATAGGACTTCCTGTAGTTTTCATTATGTACCTGCTATCAATTATATGCCATCTGCATATCTTATGTTAAGATTGTGGCCATCAATAATAAATCTTGGCAGAACTTCTAATTCTCTTGTAATCACCTCACAGTAAAAGTTGAACAAGTCTGGTGAGAAGACCCATCCTTGTCTTATGTCTCTTTCTATTTTTGTATATTTATTGAATTCATTTTCTATCCATATGCAGGCAGTTTTCTGCCAGTATAGGTTCTGGATTATTCTAATATTTTTCCCATATTAGATGAAAAAGTCTCATCAATGGTATGTCATGATGGTAAGAATAAAAAGAAAGGGGGGGAACTATTCTCTTGTGCAGCAGTGAAAGTTATATCAAATCAACTTTGACAGAGGCTTATAGAGAAACCCTATCATCATGAAAGAATTTACAATGAAGCTGACCAGTTGTAAACAGAAATTTTTGTCTTCTGAATAATTTTGTAGTGATGACACTTTCCTGGCAAATAAATGAAACTTAGAAATCTAAATTATCTACACTGTTGGTGTGTAACTAAGAAACAAAACTATTTTTTATTAGTCAGAACATTAGTTTTAGTAATTATTAGTTTTAGTAATTATTGTAAAGTACTCACTCGGTGGGATGCAAACGATTCAATCTGGTTGTTTTTACTACGGACAAGACCAGGCACCTCTTTGAAGATATTTGCAGCACTGTCTATGTCCCCTAGGGAACCATGGCACACTGAAATAATAGAAAAATTGACCAAAGATTTAAAAGAAAGAAATTGGATAAATGTTTTTTTAAATCAGTACTTTTTAAAATGGTTTTATTAATGTTGTCAAAAACTGGCCTGCTGCAGCAATTTAGTAGAGCAAATTTCAAATCTACTAAATACAAAACATCTTCATCACAAGAAATAATACCCGATTTATGTCTTGAAAATATAAAAATTTTATTATTTTAAAAAACGTTAGCCTCGTATATATCTAATTGTCAAAGTTTGTTATTTTTAATACACTCCTTTTTTTTTTTTGAGAAGTGTATTTTTCTGAAAGGCAGACGGTTTGTGTAAAAATTGTTACATTTTTATAACTTTTTTGGCTCAGCAGTTGAAATCCACCAAAATTTGTGAAGGATCCATTTCCAGTTTATGGAAAATCATTTATTTGTATATATTGACTAATGAGAGACGCAGAGTCAAGCTCTACTAACATCCTGAATAGTGGGGCCTAGGCGAGCCTAAATTTAAAAATAAATAGAGCTCAGGTGAGTAGAGGCCAGGAGAAGACTTGACAGCAGGGGGACAAAACAAGGTGTCAACATCAAGAAGAGAACATCAAAGAAGACACCAGTTACTGGCCAGCTGCAGGGAGACTAAAGAGTTTTGAAGTTCAAGTGAAAATTCTCCTGTTGTTGGACAGCCAAGAATGAAAAGAATCCTAAGGAATTTTCCTAAGTATATACTGTGTGAAGTTAAAAGAGACTTTTCAAAAATTTTTTGTACGTCCCAGAGACGCCCGTGAGGCAATTGAAAGTAGGTTTTTCTGGGTTTTTGTTCTCAATGATTGTTGCACCTTTGTTTTTTACTGCCTTGTATTGTTTTCTCTTTGGATCATTTTCAAAATCCTTGTCTTTTCTTCCCAATTTGTAATTTTTTCCATATTTTGCTGGTAATGCTTTTATCTGAAATTGTTATCCTGACTTAATAGGTGGACAAGAAGAAATTTTGCACAAACTTTCTATTTGTATATTTTTCTTAATTGTAGAATAAATGTATTTTTCCTTTTAAAGTTTTATGCGGTGGTTGTCTTGCTTTGTAATTTTGTGCCTATTATTATTTCTTACTATTTCTACTAAGTTTTTGTGTTTGGTACAAGAACTTGGATTTGGTAGGTATAAAATTTTCATAAAAAAAAACAAAAAAAAAAGCATCTACCTATCTTTAAATGATTCCTTATTAATTTGGTTATAGAAACCCATCAGCAGGTGAAGTTTGCAGTTATACGGTTACATTCTTAAAGATTTATTTCATACCATATAGTTTGTTTCCTACCTACTACTAGTAGTAGATCTAATAGCCTTATGTTGACTAAATTATTTTAACTGGAGCATTTTCATTCTTTTTAATTTTGGTTTGCAATATTTTGCTTAAGAAGTTCAAAGAAAAAAAATAAAGATTAAGAGCAGAATTAATTTGGCTCAAAAAGTTCATCCTCTTTATCTTCGTATATTTTTTTTCTTTTATAAGATCTTATTAAAATTAATATTTAATTTGGTAAAGACTCAGATCACTTCCCATCCTGTTAACAAGGGCATATGAAATGTTATATGAATATTAGTCTTTGAATTAATTATCCATGTCAAAACAGTTTTAAAGAAACAAAAATCATATCAGAACAATGAATTCTGGAACAAAAACATGAAAGTAACATTTCTCATTTATTTGTGGTAGTTTTCTGCTGTAGTTGCCTTAAGAAAAACAGTTGGGATTCAAAGAATTAATTTGGCTCAAAAAGTTAATCCTTTTATTTTTGGTATTTTTTTTTCTTTTCTAAAATCTTATTAGAATTAATATTTAATCTGGCAAAGGTTCGGACTCAGATCACTTCCCATCCTGTTAACAAGGGTATATGAAATGTTATATGAATTTTAATCTTTGAATTAATTATCCATGTTAGAAGAGTTTTAATGAAAAAGAAAAAACATCTCAACTATGATTTCTGGAACAAAAATGACGTGAAAATAAACATGAAAATAACTTTTTTATTTTATTGTTTAGAAATAAAGTAACATTTGTTATACATACATTCTTAAGACTATAAAAGTAGGAATAAATATTGACTCTTAAAAATGTGTGGTTTAGCAGAAGGGTGAACGTTTTTTCCACCTCATTTACAATATCTAAAAATGTTGAATTAAATTTACTGAATTTAATTATGACATTAACTTATACATGATAGAGGCAAGATGACATATTGATTTTTATATACCAAAATAATGTTATGAAAATTAATGACAGAGTGTAAAAAAATTTTTGTGTGATGCATTTCATCCTTTAAGTGATGTTGCCGTTGATGTAACAACACAATGATATGCAGGGAAGGGTCGCTGAAATTCCAAACTGTAGTTTTCTTTTTTTTCTTTTTTTTAACCACTATAATAGGACCTAATCACTAGAATTGGTAAATATGTAATAAAAAAAAATATTTCAATTTTTTATGGACCCACAGAAAGCTATAAATTTTTTTTTTTTTTTTTTTTTTTTTTAAGAATTTCAATTTAATTTCCAAATTCAGATAATTATAAAAAATATGTTGTAATATTGCCAGCCATGAATGTAAATAAAATGAATGCCCATTAAAAGCAGAACTGGATAAAATTTTTAATTTAAAATTGTGCTCAGTTGATGACATTCATTGACTTGGTCAGTAATTCAAATTTCAATGCATAAGCTAAACCCTCTTTTTGATTCACTAGCAAGTTGGATAGATGTAGTGATATGAATCCAACTGATTTTTAAAGACAAGATATTGCTCTATGAAAAGATGCAATTTTCATCTTTTTTTTTTTTTTCTTCAAAAGTTGAATTTCTCTGATATTTCATCCACAAAAAGGTTTTTTGTGAAAGACAACTGAAATTCTTATCTTAAGCCCACCAAATTGACGAGTATCCTTTTTTTCTCTAAGATGGGACGGCATTGTTATATGTAGAGACAATCAAATCCAAGCACGAGTTAAAAAACACCATTTTGAAAAATGAGAAAAAGAAGGACTTGTCATTGAAATTGTAACATAATTTAAAGAAACATGGAATAAAAATAAATAATCATATCACACACAAGAAGTAATTGTATCTTGATAAAGAGAAAAGATTAAATTTCTTTTACATGCTAATTTCATCAAAATAACCTTGGAAATAAATGAGATTTTATCAGTTGAACTTTAAGGAAATTTAATTATTTTGACCTGTTTTTGCAGTGTAAACGATTGAGGTTTACAATATTTAATATTATAGTCATTCATATTTATTTTTGATTTCAGATATATAAAAATTTGCCATGGTTTATAACTGAGATAAAACATCAAAAAAGGAAAGAGATATTGTAGTAACAATATTGAGCATTATGAGCACAACAATGGAAATTATGAAAAAAAGTTGAGTAGAGATTACAAAGCAATCGAAAAAGAAATTGAAAACATTGACAAAAACAAGAAAAAGATTTCACAAAAAGAGATACAAGGAAAAAGGATAAGAACAATCAAGAGAAATAGATTTATTGGTAAGAAGAAGCATGTGCAATAAATACAAACGGACAAAAAACCTGCAGAATATTAAGAACAGTATCTAAAGACATAAAAAGCAACTATCACCTTTAAGTAAACATAAGTGGAAATAAGTGAAGAAAAGGAATACATGAAAACTGATTTCTCAATAGTATTTTTTAGAATCTAAATAAGCTGCATTGAATAAATCAGATGGTAGAGTGAGAGGTTGGGTCCTTCATAGTTAATAGTCAACTAACAGGACTTAGGAGACAAAAAAGAGGAAGGTGGAATAATGTCAACACGACTTAGGAGACAAAAAAAGAGGAAGGTGGAATAATGTCAACACGACTTAGGAGACAAAAAAAGAGGAAGGTGGAATAATGTCAACACGACTTAGGAGACAAAAAAAGAGGAAGGTGGAATAATGTCAACACGACTTAGGAGACAAAAAAAGAGGAAGGTGGAATAATGTCAACACGACTTAGGAGACAAAAAAAGAGGAAGGTGGAATAATGTCAACACGACTTAGGAGACAAAAAAAGAGGAAGGTGGAATAATGTCAACACGACTTAGGAGACAAAAAAAGAGGAAGGTGGAATAATGTCAACACGACTTAGGAGACAAAAAAAGAGGAAGGTGGAATAATGTCAACACGACTTAGGAGACAAAAAAAGAGGAAGGTGGAATAATGTCAACACGACTTAGGAGACAAAAAAAGAGGAAGGTGGAATAATGTCAACACGACTTAGGAGACAAAAAAAGAGGAAGGTGGAATAATGTCAACACGACTTAGGAGACAAAAAAAGAGGAAGGTGGAATAATGTCAACACGACTTAGGAGACAAAAAAAGAGGAAGGTGGAATAATGTCAACACGACTTAGGAGACAAAAAAAGAGGAAGGTGGAATAATGTCAACACGACTTAGGAGACAAAAAAAGAGGAAGGTGGAATAATGTCAACACGACTTAGGAGACAAAAAAAGAGGAAGGTGGAATAATGTCAACACGACTTAGGAGACAAAAAAAGAGGAAGGTGGAATAATGTCAACACGACTTAGGAGACAAAAAAAGAGGAAGGTGGAATAATGTCAACACGACTTAGGAGACAAAAAAAGAGGAAGGTGGAATAATGTCAACACGACTTAGGAGACAAAAAAAGAGGAAGGTGGAATAATGTCAACACGACTTAGGAGACAAAAAAAGAGGAAGGTGGAATAATGTCAACACGACTTAGGAGACAAAAAAAGAGGAAGGTGGAATAATGTCAACACGACTTAGGAGACAAAAAAAGAGGAAGGTGGAATAATGTCAACACGACTTAGGAGACAAAAAAAGAGGAAGGTGGAATAATGTCAACACGACTTAGGAGACAAAAAAAGAGGAAGGTGGAATAATGTCAACACGACTTAGGAGACAAAAAAAGAGGAAGGTGGAATAATGTCAACACGACTTAGGAGACAAAAAAAGAGGAAGGTGGAATAATGTCAACACGACTTAGGAGACAAAAAAAGAGGAAGGTGGAATAATGTCAACACGACTTAGGAGACAAAAAAAGAGGAAGGTGGAATAATGTCAACACGACTTAGGAGACAAAAAAAGAGGAAGGTGGAATAATGTCAACACGACTTAGGAGACAAAAAAAGAGGAAGGTGGAATAATGTCAACACGACTTAGGAGACAAAAAAAGAGGAAGGTGGAATAATGTCAACACGACTTAGGAGACAAAAAAAGAGGAAGGTGGAATAATGTCAACACGACTTAGGAGACAAAAAAAGAGGAAGGTGGAATAATGTCAACACGACTTAGGAGACAAAAAAAGAGGAAGGTGGAATAATGTCAACACGACTTAGGAGACAAAAAAAGAGGAAGGTGGAATAATGTCAACACGACTTAGGAGACAAAAAAAGAGGAAGGTGGAATAATGTCAACACGACTTAGGAGACAAAAAAAGAGGAAGGTGGAATAATGTCAACACGACTTAGGAGACAAAAAAAGAGGAAGGTGGAATAATGTCAACACGACTTAGGAGACAAAAAAAGAGGAAGGTGGAATAATGTCAACACGACTTAGGAGACAAAAAAAGAGGAAGGTGGAATAATGTCAACACGACTTAGGAGACAAAAAAAGAGGAAGGTGGAATAATGTCAACACGACTTAGGAGACAAAAAAAGAGGAAGGTGGAATAATGTCAACACGACTTAGGAGACAAAAAAAGAGGAAGGTGGAATAATGTCAACACGACTTAGGAGACAAAAAAAGAGGAAGGTGGAATAATGTCAACACGACTTAGGAGACAAAAAAAGAGGAAGGTGGAATAATGTCAACACGACTTAGGAGACAAAAAAAGAGGAAGGTGGAATAATGTCAACACGACTTAGGAGACAAAAAAAGAGGAAGGTGGAATAATGTCAGCTAACATGAATTAGGAAACAAAAAGTGGAAGGTGGAATAATATTTTAGTAGTTAGTAAGCAGTAAAATTATAGGTCCCTTTAATGTTCCTGCCTTCATGGCACCAACATAAATGTAGGCAATTATTGCAAGCTCTTAGACAATAAGTCTTTTGGATTGGTAATGGTCATGACAAAGACATTTTAAAATGAAGAGTAGATTGATATAAGACAATGTTTCTTTGTATTCTGCAAAGCTGACAATTATTGAATTTTGCTAGAAAGAGTTTCAAAGATATCATGATAGAATGGCTTCTAGGCACTTCAGATATTTATCTAATAGAAAACATGTCTATCATGAATATATATATATATATATATATATATATATATATATATATATATATATATATATATATAAAGAAATATAGTCTTAAGGTGTGCTATATTTATGGAATAAAGTGCTCAATATCAGAGATAGAGCGCGTGTAAATATAAAAGTGAACATAGAAGTCAACACTTAGAGGCGACAGTCTGTTTCATGCTATATGCAATCGTCAGGCCACGTGTGCTGTTATTTTACTCGGCTATTTATATATATATACGGGTTAGTGGTGCATTGTGGGTATTCTGTTATGGCGGTTATTTCACCGGAAGTCGTTTGTTTATCTATTTAGGTCAAATTATATTGCTTGTTTTTATTTTTGTTTCTTATTTTATTTATTTATTAACGTAGTAAAAATTTGTTTATATCACTTATTTAACAGTTTTGTTTTGGTTTGGGAATTTAATTAAAGCTATTTGTTCAGTTTTGGGGTTGATTGTTGTAGCATAGTATTTTTTATGTTTTATTTCTACTTTTTTTTTTTTTTGCTTATTAGTATATTTATTTGTTTTTATTTTATTTTTTCCGTTTTTAATTTTTTAGGTTACGTAGTAAAAATTTATTTTCATGTCTGCATTTTGAGATGAGTTCGGATCTTTTGTTTAATAATTTATTTTGGTCGGGAAAAGTGATGATAGCTATTTTTTCCTCCGAGCAAAGTTTGAAAGTTTTTGATTGGTTATTGTAGGCTGATGCAAAAATACTATGTTACTTAAAAATCGAAAACCGAAAAGAGAAAATATACAAGTAAAATAAATTAACCTAAATTCATCCAAGTAAATAAATAAACAAACCAATCCCAAATTAAGATAATCAATTAAAAACTGTTCCCGCCAAAATAATACTTAGAATGAACTACAACAATCAACCCCAAAACTGAACAAATAGCTTTAATTAAATTCCCAAACCAAAACAAAACTGTTATATAAGTGATATAAACAAATTTTTACGACGTTAATAAATAAATAAATAAATAAAATAAGAAACAAAAATAAAAACAAGCAATATAATTTGACCTAAATAGATAAACAAACGACTTCCGGTGAAATAACCGCCATAACAGAATACCCACAATGCACCACTAACCCGTATATATATAAATAGCCGAGAAAAATAACAGCACACATGGCCTGACGATTGCATATAGCATGAAACAGACTGTCGCCTCTAAGTGCTGACTTCTATGTTCACTTTTATATTTATATATATATATATATATAGATATATATATATATATAAAATAACTTGAATAATGTTTTTTATTGCTACTCAGATATTCTGTAATTGAATAGAAGCAATAAAAACTTGCAAGTAATATTAAAGTTGAAACAAAGAAGAGTTAATAAAATGATTGTATAGATGACAGAGAACTATAGAATATCAAAGAGACCATATTAACATAAAATAATAATTTATTCAGGTATATGAGATATTATGTTACTGAAAAGAAATACATTCTGTGACATTTATTTTTGCATTTATTCATAAATAAAAAAATTATGTTGCACCTGTAAAACAAGTTATTTTTAATAGGGGAATATATTATAAGCTGACACTCATTTAATGTTTATATATGATTACCATTAAAATTTTACCAATAATAGTTTGTCAATATCAATTCTATTGTGAAAACATTGACTTGTATGTACAAACATACAAATGTTCAAATTATATTGCTATGTCTGGCAACTCGATTCTCTACCATGCCATACAAGCAAGAGAACCCAGTCATGGCTGTCAGATAATGGTGATTATGAAGATATGGCAGCTTGGAAAACACTCTGACCATTCTGATAAAAACTCTTGAATGGTGAGGGCATCAGACTTAATACAGAGGCCTACATCAAGTGCCTTGAGGATGTAGTGCTGCCTTGGGTCAAGCGAGTAGCAGCTGGAAAACGCTATGTCTGGTAACAGGACTCTGCACCATGCCACACAAGCAGGAGAACCCAGTCATGGCTGTCAGATAATTTCTGCAGCTACATCATCCCTTGCTGAGCTGCAACTCCCTTGATTATATTTGAGGCACAGTTGAGCTACAAACCAACAAAACTTTTGTAAACACGGAAGATGAACTGAAGGCAAGGATTTACCAACTTAAACAAGGAGACTGTCAAGAAGAGTTGTAGGAGATTCAGAAGTCGTCTGGAGGCTGTGGTTGAAGCCAATGGCAATTATATTGAATAAATTTACTCTTTAGTATTTCAAGATATTTTTGTGTAATTTTGGTAAATATATCTGTTAAAATGAGATGTCAGTATTATTTTCATTTTTATGTAATTTAGATGACAATTTATCCACTGCGCACACACACACACTATATATATATATATATATATATATATATATATATGGATATGAATTCCCCCACCTAAAATGACAGATGAAGGTTCAATAAATTCTAATAGCACCATGTCCTGCACTGGGCACAAAGACACACAAATGTTTAAATTAATAAAGATCTATTGCAGAAGAAACTATTGCAATTTGGTACATATTTTACTATAAGCTACTCATTTGTATATTTACATCTGTAATTTTTTCCTCGAAGGGAGATAACTCTAAAAGATTGCTTGCACTGGCAATCATGCTGTTCTTTACATACTGAGGGGTAAAAAAACAGTTTACGCAATGTATTCAACACTAATTGATGAACTCAACTAGCTTTAAATTTAGCCTGTAGTCATTTACCTAAGATATTTTTTATTCTTTTATTCGCAAACCCAGACAAACTTTTTATTAATCAGTTCATCCCAAGCAAGGCAATAATGCCACTAAGATGCAATAGGCTACTGGGAGTGAAAGAGAATGAGAAAACTTTAAAAGAAACTAGAAACCCAATCCTGAACAGAAAAAAAGAGATAAACCTCTAACCTTGTTCAAAAGACCAGAGATGAGTGTGAATTTGGCAAATGGCAAACCTATCTACTCCTATTGAAGGAAATAACAAACAGTAATTAAAATTTCAAAGTTTAGTTGGAGACATTAGAAGTATAGAGTTAGAAGTAGACTTTAGAAGGAACTGGAAACCTATTCTGAAACAGAAAACAAAGGATAAACATCTACTCCTGTTCAAAAAACTGGGGAGGAGTGTGAACTGGAAGGTGCATCAAATATATACAAGAGTTGCTCTGAAAGAAATGTCTCCTACTTTCATTACGTTGGTTCACATCATCATAGACAGATAATGGCTGAAGAGATTGTTGAACTTTGCTGCCAATAACCCATATTTTTTGTCTTCTTACAGATAAGTCTGTCAAAATAGCATACAAAGCAAATGTATGAAAGGGAATTCATCCATAAAGAAAAAAAAAAAAATCAACTACTGACATGCATCATCACTGGCTGAATGTATATGGCGACCAAACAGTGGATGTAAGTACAGTTAGGCAGTGGGTAATATGTTTTCAGTATTGTGTACATTAAGACACATTCTTGGCAGCCATAGGGTTTTAAACAGGTGAAGAGCTGTTGAAAAATGCACGGCCAATGATAGTTGATGAAAGAAAAATAATGTTTTGTAATTAAAAACTGTCTTTATCCAGTGGCATTATTGTGTCCCCACTATCTGCTGTAATTTCCAATGAAATAAAAAAGAAGCATTACTTTCAGAGCACCCCTTGTATCACATGGTTTGTGTATATATAAGTATCATTTACTTACCAGCCAACAGATAAGAATAGTAACACTTAGACCATTTCGATTCTTCACAAAGTCTGAAAAAGAAATAAAATTCAACAGTAGAATTCATACTTTTATAGACTGAATAAAATTTAATGGAAAAAAACCTGAAGTATCTGTTTTGAGGGAGCAAAAATGAATTTAAGCAAAAAATGTAATTCAGAGTAAATACAGAATTAAAGTAAAATCTATTGATATATCAGAGTGCATTACATATTTTTTTTTAATTATTTCACCCCAAGCAAGGCAATAAAGCCATTAAGACGCAAAGAGTTACTGAGTGCAAGAGAAAATGAGAAAAAGAAAACATTAAAGGAGAGAACAATAGAAGGACAGTAGTTCAGAAGATAACAATTGATATTGCATTTAAATTTTTGAAATTTTTAGTAAGCCATGTAGCACAGATAGAAAAGTCCTCGTGTGAGATTCAAACAATTTTTTTAAAAATTGAATTTACACAAAGCAAAGTAGTAAATCCACTAAGACACAAAGGGTTACTGGGTGGGAAAGAATTAGAAAACAGAAAACATTATGAAGGAACAATAGAAGAGTAATCAGGAAGACAGTAGATAATGATTGACCAATTTAAATTTTCAACTTTATCTACTGTCTTCCAGATTACTCTTCTATTGCTCCTTCATAATGTTTTCTGTTTTCTAATTCTTTTACACCCAGTAATCACTTGTGTCTTAGTGGCTTTACTGCCTTTGTTGTCTGAAGTGAATTCAATAATAAAAAAAAACAAAACAGTTTGAATCTCACATAAAGACTTTTCTTTTTGTGCTACACTACTTAATAACACCTGTTATATCATAATCTATTAGTTTGGATAAAAAAAGGAACATAGAAATTAAAATGAAGAAATAGCCAAAACTTATTTTACCTGAGAAATTGAAGTAATATTACTACTAAGAAAAAACAACACAAATAAGAAAGAAATCTTCTATGCACCTTGTTCCTTTGTTATAACTCACTCCTAGTGGTTATAATAGTATTTCTAGCTTAGATTACTCACCATGAGATCATTAGAATTTTCCTCACTGACTCCAACAGACTTCCACTGACTCACTTTGAGTTCTTTATTTAAGGCGTCTTGCCTAGTTCATTTGTGTTACTAGTGGTGTCTTATTTACTTCATGACACCCTTCAAGGATATGGGTGATCATGACTCTCCACAATTTACTGTTCATTGGAGCTCTTAATAAACTGTCTTTTTGCTATCTCTCCTAATCTCTGTCCTGCTAAACATTTACACAAGCCTGTTATGTAGGTTATGTACTCCTTTAATATATCCTGTCAGTATCAAAATTTCTAAGCCTTCTTTTTTCATCATGTGTTCTCTTTCTGTCATTAAGTAAAAGTGTCCTTTTGGTTTTCACTTTCTCTAAAACTTCATTACTCACATGTTTAGTCTATGATATTCTCAGAATCCTTCTTCTAAGCAAAAATTAGTAAAAACTGACAATGTTTCCTCTAATAATTAACTGAAATAATTATTGTAAGAACAATAAGAAAAAATAGACTGTCACAGCATAAGTTGTAATATAAGAATAATAATATAAGAAAGGCATGGGCAACCTTTTATGAACAGTGGGCTGTTTGAGATATTGCTCATCATAAAGTGGGCCACACTATTAACAACATTCAAGGAAAATTTTTCCTTGCAGGCAACTCAGCTATTTTACCTACAGAAAACTATATATGTAAGCATTTACCTTAGAAAAGATTTTTTTCTATAATTAAAAAACTGAAGTCTTGGTATTAGGTTGGTGCAAAAATAATGTCGTTTTCTCACATAGTAACATATGTGAGAAAACGACATTATTTTTGCACCAACCTAATATTATAACTGATAATAGTGATTAGCATACACCATTGCATGTGATTTTTTTCTAATTTATTCATTTGAAAATACAAAATTAATTTTTTTTTTAATGATATAAAATATATTTCTTCTCCAAAGCAAAAAAAAAAAAAAATTAACATTTCCTGTTTTTAAAGCAAAAGATGTTTACATACAACCTTCTTTAGTGAAAATTACCAATGGTTTAAAATGTTACTTTCAACAAAAGTTTAAAAAAAAAAAATCAAGAAATATTGTACTTAATCATTTTTTTTGTATGTGGTTATGGATGAGAGAGAGAGTGTGAGTGAACAAGTGAGCATGAAATGAAACAAACAAAATTTTAATAAACATTTTTCTCATTAAATTTAGCATGCAGCCTGCAAGTTGATCAGGTGTAGTACAAGACATTTTGTTATAGTCATAAATTTTCTAAAAACACTAATTGTAGCAATAGCAGTGCCAATAGTTATACAAAAATAGTTTTTGAAGTATGTTGTTTCAATTCTGTCTATAATGTCAGTACTTATAAATATATTTACATAAGTTGCACTGTTATATTTGAAGAGATTGAAGAACAAAAAAAGGAAAAGAAAATGGGATGTGATTCTCACATGGAGTCACGTCTAATGTCAAACTTATCCACCTATTATAATGACTATTGATGTCATGGCTGAAACCTAGACAATTCATTCTTTCATTGAATCTCATAATAAAAATAAAAATAAAACAAAAATATTTTTCATATTTTATTATTGTCACCTGTCAAGGCTGATAGCTTTTGCTGCTACTACCTGAACAGGTAAGAATAAAAGAAAACTGACCAAGATTTTACTCGTTCATTCCATACAGTTAGTTGGAAATTTACTTGTTCATTCCATACAGGTAGTCCTATATGTAAAGGGTCACATATGAATGCCTGCCTTGTATGTTTTTATTAGACCATAAACACTTGGCATGTGGGCACGTCAATGTGGTGTAATGGTTAGCAATCTTATCATGCTAGATCAAGGATGACTGTAGTGAGTTCAATCCTCACTGGGTGCTCCATACTTTTGGTCTTGTGCCACATCTAAGCTATGCTTAGTAAATCATTGGGGTCCTTAGATGTGATGTAATGGTTAGTATCTTGTCTCACTAGATCATTTATGACTGAGTACTGAGTTTGATCCTCACTGGGTGCTCTACGCTTTTGGCCTTGTGCCATTTCTAAGCTACGCACAGGAAAGGGTACCTCGTCATGGTGTAATGGCTAGCAAGCTGATCTCGATAGAACAATTACCACTTAATAGTGAGTTCGATCCTCACTGGATAACCCACACTTTCGGCTTTGTGCCACACTAAGCTACACTTAGAAAATCACCATAAACACTGGTCATTTTATGATGATATTCAATCAATTTTTGACAAATTTTGCCATTATTAATTAACTTTCAAATCAACTGTTAAACTTTTATGTCTCCACAATTATTTTATATTTGAGTTTTTCATAAACGTTTTTATCATTATTTAAAGACTTATATTTTCATTTCAGGTATGCTTATTCATTATAACACTGCCGCCTAAGTAATTTTAACAGAAAATAATCAAGATGCTGACATTCCACATTCAGTTAAGTGCTATATGTGATACAGGCTTGGACAATCATGTATCTTTCAATTCATGACTGACAAGACAGATTTTTTCCCAGTAGTAGGCTGCCATTTCTTTCTGTGGTAAACTGGTGGCCAACCACAGCTAAATAACCCAGTCTGTCCTACTATTCAACACATAGCTGGGGGAGAGAAGAGATGAATTCATATGTTTCCCAAGGTTATTTGTGCGCAAGTAAATCTAATGAACTCAACTGGAATTCAAACTTGGCTCTCCAAGTTCTCACTCTGAATCAATATCCATTACACCACAATGCACATTCCACACTACTTCAAACAAAAGGTTAGGAAGGAAACCTCCATCAATACTGGAAATAGCAATAACAACTACAGGACTTGAAAAATCTATTTTCCTGAAGAATTATTTTAAGAGAAAGATTTTTATAAATTTCAACCAAAAGAAGTAGGCTGCTCAGTCAATGAATGCCAAATGTTTCCTTATAAGGAAACAGCTAATATTACCATTACTATTACCTCCTTTATCCAAGGCAGTAATGAAAATGTCCTTATTTTAGCCAAAATTTCCTTTATGCATTTTATAGTAGTATTATTTTTTTGTCAGTTCCTAAAATGACTGTAATTAACACTTGTGTGAAACTTATGTTAAAATTGGTATTGCTATGCTTATGATTATTAATAATTGTGTTAAGATTTTTTTTAATTGAAAAATTTAGTCAAAAAAAAAAAAAAAAAATGTATAGAATTCTGTTTTGCATAATTTTGTGTTAGATAAATTTTTCTATGAGATCTCACTGTTCTATGCCTTTCCCATCAACCGTTTTAACATGGAGTCGGTAGTTTGCATTGTGGTTGGTAGATTTGGTTGTTATTGCTAATGTTTCATTTCTTGTCGTAAATGGTCCGATTAATGATTACTTAGGAGATTTTTTTTCCCATTTCTTCAGTTCATTACCCAGTATTAATCTTTATATATATATATATATATATATATATATAATGATGGGAGTAAGATGAAGGGAAATAGAATTTTCTCTTTGACCTGTGACAATAAATCACTCAATCAGTCATTTCTTCATCCAACCATCTATCCATCAGATTAGTCAGTTATTCATACGTGTGCACGTGCACGCATGAGAGAAAAAGAATAGTCAGAAGAAGCAGGGCAATACTGTTGATAGAATCAGAAATAATGACTCATCTAGGTCAAATAAAATATAGTGATTCCAGATAGAATCACATTTGATTATTCAGATCAAAACATCAAGTGATTTCAGGTAGAAACCTCAAATTGTAAAGGTCATAACAAACTACTTTCTTCTGTTATTGTCTATTAATATTTTATTAGTAGTAGTATTTTTATTATGTTTTATTATTATTTTTAACTCCATTTTATTATTGCTGCTTTTTATCACAATATCCTTCCTTCATCCTATACATCTTTCATTATTACTATTATTTTATTACTAGTTTTATTCCATCTTATTATTGTTGCTTTTTATCCCAACACTCTGGCTCTATACACTCTTCATTATTACTATTATTTTATTACTAGTTTTATTCCATCTTATTATTGTTCCTTTTTATCCCAACCCTCTGGCTCTATACACTCTTCATTATTACTATTATTTTATTACTAGTTTTATTCCATCTTATTATTGTTGCTTTTTATCCCAACACTCTGGCTCTATACACTCTTCATTATTACTATTATTTTATTACTAGTTTTATTCCATCTTATTATTGTTCCTTTTTATCCCAACCCTCTGGCTCTATACACTCTTCATTATTACTATTATTTTATTACTAGTTTTATTCCATCTTATTATTGTTGCTTTTTATCCCAACACTCTGGCTCTATACACTCTTCATTATTACTATTATTTTATT
Organism: Acanthosepion lycidas; assembly: GCA_963932145.1. Taxonomy (NCBI): domain Eukaryota; kingdom Metazoa; phylum Mollusca; class Cephalopoda; order Sepiida; family Sepiidae; genus Acanthosepion; species Acanthosepion lycidas. The sequence continues at coordinate 92,173,074 of OZ010597.1, forward strand.
ACTAGTTTTATTCCATCTTATTATTGTTGCTTTTTATCCCAACACTCTGGCTCTATACACTCTTCATTATTACTATTATTTTATTACTAGTTTTATTCCATCTTATTGTGATTTTTTTTTTTAAAAAAAAAAAAGGATTTTGTTTTCAGTTAAGGTAAAAAACAAAAAGATTTTTTAAATTTTGAAATGTGCTTTGTATAATTCATGTTTTTAATATTCATCAATAGGTATTTTGATTAGAACAAAAGGTCCTCAAGTTTATATGAAAAAAATCTTATTCACATTGTTTTATTTACACCATTTACATGCAGACTATTGTCATCCTCATCTTTGTTTTTGTCATCACAATGTTTGGACCATTGTGAGCCAGGTAACCTATAAATGCCCATCACACAAAAAGACCACTACCAGCCACCTGATGACTGTATGCGGTAGTGCACACAAAACAGGTAGTCATGACTTGTCATGTGTACATTAGGTCATCTTATAGGAGTAATGGATTGTGACTCAGATTGAGGAATCAGAGAGTTAAGTTTGAATTCCAGTCAAGTTCATTACATTCACATACATGCTAATACCCCTGGAAAAGGCATGAATCCAATACTTCCCCCCCTAGTTATGGGAAAATAGTAGGACAGACTGGGTTCTATAGTCTTGGTTGGCAGTCAGTCTAGGAGAAGATAAACTCTGAATTCAAACCAGCCTGGTGAGGGTTGGGCTCCATCAGGCTATCTTGCTCAAGACACACAACATCTGCCGCAGCTACAGTGCATGTGATGTCCCTATGACCCTGATTTGTTATGGGATTTGTGATATATAAGCTGGATAATGATAGAAATATCTTGAGGCATATTTAGGTAGGATTCAAAATAGAACTCTTTCAGTATATTTTTCATTTGCTAACACTTCAACTAGAAATCTTTGCAAAAGTTAAACTTTGCTGGATACAAATTGTGATATCAGAGGAAACTTGGCAGACTTTACTGCTTTATATGACCGATTTACATTTTACAGGTTATTTAAAGCCTGCAAATATTTTTGGATTTTAAGAATTTATTTTTGGTGATAATGATTTTCTGATACAAGTCCTACTATTTAACTTATAGTGGAGTAGGGGGAGAGGAGAAGAGGTGGATTCATACCTTTCCTAAGGGTACTTGCATGTAAGTTTCCAATTTTTTATTCCAAGCCATTATATATTATGCCACCTGTAAATCTAAGCTTACGGAACCTGGTATTCCAAGGGTTCACCCATCTCGGTACTAACCAGAGTCAATGTTGCTTAACTTCTGTGATCAGATGAGAACTGGTGCTTCAGCATGGTATGTCTGTAAGCCTTATTGGTTAAACAATCTATACTTTTAAAACAAGAAATAACAAATACACAACACATCATGATTTGAAAAAAAAATCACTAAAATATGCTGCTTGTACCTCATGATGAACATCAAACAGTGAATGCAAGTTGTTGAAGTTGTTTTGATAACAAAAAATAATAATAGTAAAAGTCAGACTTGATTCTAAATAGCCTCTAAGCAAACTGTCAATCCTAGATGCTCATTGCAATAGTGCAAAGTGACTACTAGTAAATCTCTGGGATCATAATCTATAGGCCGTCCTGATGGTGTGTCACCTAGAACTTTTAGAATGGCTTGCATGCTTCAGCAACCCCCATAGCTATGTAGGCAGGGGCTTTGGCCCTTAATAGGTCCAACTAAGCTTAACAGGTCTGTCGGGTAGGAACTGGATGAAAGACCCCCTGGTCATCCAGGTTGTGGGTTGTGCAGTAGGCTAACAACCTACTCACTTAAAAGCTACCTTATTGCAGAAACCTCACCGATATCTTCAATGACATGGCCGAGGAAAAGCCCCGCAAAGTGGAGCATATGACACGTGCTGGTGAAAATCACCAAGGAAGGCAGCCGGCATGACATGGGCTGAGCTGAAGTGTATTGTCCGGAACCGCGCCCATTGGAGAGGGGTGTTGTTGCAGCCCTATGTTCCCCAAGGAATTAAGAAGCATGATGATGATGATAATCTATAGGAGAGAAATCATTTTCATACTGGTTGCTCAGAGATTACAAAGAGTTAAGAAGACTGAATAGTAATTAATTGGTAGTCGGTCAATTGTACAAAAAGAAAGCATTGAATTTCTGGGCAATGAATGAGCCTATTGTTCCAGTGAATAAAATAAGTCCAGTTGACTATGATATTAGCAGAAAAATCTAAATAAAGAACAAAATGTCTTTTTGGTCCTTCCTGACAACAAGAATGTCATTTTTTGAACACTGACATCTATAGGGAATTTATAGCAAAAAGTATAATTTCTTTGTTTAGACCTTAGATAATTATAAAAAGAGCTGGGTTAATGGACATTGGTTTTATTAACCAATTTAATTTAAAATTTCATCATCAAATCCCCTGATAAGTAAAACCAGATCTAGAAAAGTTAAATACAGCTTTTAAAGAATGGAGATATATTTTCCATACAGACGCCCACCCCCAATGTGTAATACAAATATTCAGACAGAAAAACACATGCACATATTATTATTATTATTATATATATATATATATATATATATATATATATATATATACATACATGCATGTATACATGCACACACAAGTCCCTGCACTATATAGATAAGTCCATACACTTGGGTTGAATTTGACTAACGTACTTCGCATTAGTTGAAATAGATCAATCCCCATATGAGGCAATTTTGGATTTTGTTGTGTAATTTATATGCTCTGTTATAATAAATACATTGAGCTCTTTTTGTGGACCAGTTTTAATATTTGATATTACTAGGATCCACTTGGATTATATACCAATGGATTTATTACCTGTAATTATATATATATATATATATATATATATATATATGTGTGTGTGTGTGTGTACAAATTAGGTCAAATTATACCCTGGAGATAATTGGATGAGATTTGAGGATTAATGACAATCTGATGATCTAAGTAATTTTTTCTTCATCTCATTAAATATTGAAAACCCTTAGCTACAATTTGCTTATCAAATGAGTCACAAAGATGTATTAACAGTCATCAGTTTTAATATTAGGTTGGTGCAAAAATAATAACGTAATAATGTCGTTTTTTGACGTATTTCTTAACATCAAAAAAGGACATTATTACATCATTATTTTTGTACCAACCTAATATATTTCCCCATTTAATAAGGCATAGCACACTCCTCTTGCACTTCAGCCACACACTCACATACATGTCAAAATATAAATAATTATTACTGCTATACATACACAATTTCAAAATATGATTGCTGCAACTGCTACATCTTCTTCTATGCACCATGTCCCTTCAGAACATAGTGGATCATGCCATCCACAACTTCTTATCCCTTTTAGCTCTTAGCAGGATTTCTCCATTTGCCAAGCCACCCACATCCATGTTTCTGCCATCCATTCATACAAGCTCATCAGGTAAGTGGATAGCTGCCTTCTATTCTTCTTGCCCTTGATATGGCCCTGGGAGAGTTAAGTTCTCTAAGTCCTTCCTCATTATGTATCCAAGAAATTTCAGTCATCTCTCTCTGATTTTGTGTATAAATTTCTTTGTTACCATATTCTTTAAGACTTCTTTGTTACTCGCTTTGTCCATGGAATTCTAAATATTCTTTTGTAGAACCACATTTCTGCTGCCTCCAGTTTCCTCCTCTTCATCTGTGTTGAGATTGCCATAAAAGAGGTTTGATAACACATAGCAATCCAAGACACTCTTTTCTTTGTTTCTAACAACATTTTCCTGTTTCTTAGTACTTTCTTTAAATTTTGGAATGCATCTGTCACTAATTTGATGCTACTTCAGATTTCAGTGTCACATTTTCCAATCTCCGTTAAAAAAAACAAAACAAACTTCAGTACTTCTTTAAATGTTGACATCTTCAACTTGTAGTTTGTATCTTGAGACTTTTCTTTTGCTGACAACCATATTTTCTGTCTTCTTAAGGTTAATGGCTAATCCTTTTTTCTTGCTTTTCTTTAGTACCTTCTCTAGGATGTCCTGTGGTTTTCTTTCTGTGTCTGCCATCAATACAGTGTCATATGGCTATCTGATATTGTTAAGATTGTGCCCACTGCTAAATCCTGATAGGGTCTGAAGTTCCCTTAAGATAGCCTAGCTGTAGAGGTTGAACAGATCTGGAGAGAAGACACATCCTTGTCTTCTGATGCTTTCTATTTTTTTTTCTATTTATTCATTTTCTGGTACAAGTTTTGTATTATTCTAACATTCTTTCTGAATAGATTGAGTTTTCTTAAAAGTTCAAATAGATCTTCTTGCCATACAATGTTAAATGATTTTGTGTAATTTATAGAACATAAGAGTGTATCTGCATTCGTATTGCTCTCTCTCTCTCTGATATCCTAATAATAAAATTTGCATTTCTTGTTCCAGTGTCGTTGACAAAGTCACACGGACCTTGCTCTATTTCTAGTCTAATTGTTTCACACTCTAGTCATCAGGATTTGGATAATTAGCTTGGTTATGGGGCTCATTAAACTAATTGTCTGATGGAGCTCATATTTATTTGCAACTAGGTTTCTTAGATAAAGCTACGAAGATGGATCTGCAAAAGTTATGTTGCCACTGTTGTATATTTGATTTATCACTTTTGTTATTTTGTCAATTCTGAAATCATCTAAGTCCAAGAGCATCTCTATTACAATCCCATCTGGTCCTGTTGCTTTATTCAGTGCTAATCTCAATATCTCTGGCCTTTCCATATTTTTGTGCAAGTTTTTCTCTCTCATCAGGAAATAGTTCAGTGGAGTAATTTTTTTCTGTTATGAGTTTTCGTTTCTTTGATTTTATACAACCTGCTGTTGAGCAGACCTTTTATCCAGTTAATTATACTAATAGCCCTGGTAATTTACCAAATATATCAAGCGCTACAATGGTTGCTCTCTTTAGTATATGAAAGGTGCATGCAAATGTGCGAACAATTAGGAAAGGTGTATGCAAATAATTAGGAAAGGTGCATGCAAATATGCAAACAATTAGGAAAGGTGCACGCAAATGTGAAAACAATTAGGAAAGGTGCACGTACATGTGCAAACAATTATGAAAGGTGCACACAAATGTGTGAACAATTAGGAAAGGTGCACACAAATGTGTGAACAATTATGAAAGGTGCACACAGATGTGCAAACAATTAGGAAAGGTGCACACATGTGCAATTATGAAAGGTACATGCAAATGTGCAAACAATTATGAAAGGTGCATGTAAATGTGCAAACAATTGTGAAAGGTGCAAACAATTAGGAAAGGTGCATGTAAATGTGCAAACAATTGTGAAAGATGCATGTAAATGTGCAAACAATTATGAAAGGTGCATGTAAGTGTGCAAACAATTGTGAAAGGTGCATGCAAGTGTGCAAACAATTATGAAAGGTGCATGCAAGTGTGCAAACAATTATGAAAGGTGCACGCAAATGTGCTAAAAATTATGAAAGGTGCACACAAATGCGCTAACAATTATGAGACAGACAAGACTTTTGGAGATCAATTTTTTATTAATATAAATGAAAGTTTTTCATGAAATATAGTCTTCAATGGTTTGGTTTGTTTTATGGAATATCAACCCCAATCGGTTATCTAATGCCAAAAAATTTTTATTGCTGGTAATATTTTTGTTTTGTCAAAAATCTATTTCTGGTAATATCTTTCCTTCAAAAATCTATTTCTGGTAATATCTTTCCTTCAAAAATCTATTTCTGGTAATATCTTTCCTCCAAAAATCTATTTCTGGTAATAATTTTTTTCATAAAAGTATTGCTGGTGATATTTTTTCTTCAAAAATTTATTGCTGGTAATAATTTTTTTTACAAAGTATTTCTGGTATTAAAACCTATTTTTACATTTTCATAGTGTTTTGACCCCAGTTTCGGGGTTAGCTATTTGCCCATAGCTGGGACCCTAACAGGTGCTACCACCCAGGGTCAGAGCGGACCTGGGAACACCAGCAATTAAGAGGTGGTTTCACGCTCCTCAAAGCCGCCTGATCGGAGGCCTTGCTGCTGGATGTAGCTTATCGTCATATCCAGGATGGAGTCTTCAATGGAGAAAACAATACTGTTTTTCTATATTAGTTACGTTTATTTAATAGATTGTATTTTTAGAAAATAAAGAACAAAGTTAATATTTGCTACCAATTCAAGTGTATGTTGGGGATATTATTTAGTGATGTGTATTTAGACAAATTACAAATGTACTATTTAGTATGATTGTTTGCCAGTTTGTGGTTGTATTATTAATTGAGATATTTCTTTTGTGGTGTATATGACATGTGGTTCACTCAGGACTAAGAAGTCCCATGAAGAGGAAACAAAACATTATGTGAGGGTGGAGAAAGAGAGAGAGAGTAAAAAGAAAAAAAAAAAAAGAATGAAAATGAGTTCATATAATTTTTTTGTAAACTGTTTTGGCAACACCATACATATTGGGCATTAAACGTTCCCTGACAGTCAAATGGAGTATCCCACAAATGAAAATATCTGAAAGTGTAGATTAACTGTATACAAGCAGTGATATCAGAGGAGGCACAGCAGTAATATATGGATCCACTAGTTGGAGGGATAAAATACTTAGTCTGAGAAATATGTATGGAAATGGAACACCTTTTATGGGACAAATGTAATATTTAGCAACAATTTGACTTATGTTTAAATAAATGCATATCCATCCCATTGAAAATAATCTTATTTGTCACATTTTTTTTATTATTATCTAAAGATAATTCTTTCAGCATTTCTTCCATTCTATGTTTAATTATTGTGACATTATAAATTAAACCATTAATTACAGATGACTGTAAAATCTATCATTGTAATTCAAATGGCCAAATGTGATATTTTGAGCTTTAATCCATCTCATTGTTTACTGTTATATTACAACCGAAGACTAATTTTATATATATATATATATATATATATAAGTGAACATAGAAGTCAACACTTAGAGGTGACAGTCTGTTTCATGCTAGACGCAATCGTCAGGCCATGATTGCATCTAGCATGAAACGTGTTGACTTCTATGTTCACTTTTATATTTACACACGCTCTACGTCTGATATTGAGCACTTTATCTGATAAATATAGCACATCTTGAGACTATTTCTTTCTTTATATATATATATATATATATATATATATATATATATATATATATAGAGAGAGAGAGAGAGAGAGAGAGAGAGAGAGATAGATAATGTTAGTGGTCAATATATACATATATATTTTCAAGAGAATATAACCCAGATAGAGATCTATGTCAGAGACAATGCAAGAATATAATATAAAAGGCTCAAACACTAATATTTCATGGTTATAATTTATTTCTTTGGGTTCATAATAATGACCCAACCCTCAGACCTACAAACTCAAAAAGAAAACAGAAAATATATCTCCAGGTTTAAATAACAAAATTTTGTTATTTAAACCTGAAGAAACTGTTAGTTTAGAACTTATGGTAACATTGAGCAATTTCAACAGTAAAATGATGAGACTTAACTGCCAATCTAGTACTGTGCTTAAATTTTTAAAGTCAATGTACCAAAGAGGAAAGCTCATCAGAAAAAATTACCTTGAAAATATTTATAGAAAAGGAAGAGGGGAAACTATATTACAACAGTGGGAAAATGGCTGAAGCCATGATGTCAGGTCAGAACCAATAACATTGGAGATTTTTCTTTGGATTTTGTTAAGAATCTCTAAAATACACAGCAGAATCAAATTGATAAATACTTTTCCAAATCTAAGAAAATCATTTAAGACTGGACTACCAATTCTATTTGTGACAGGAAGAGAAGAATTACAAAAATATACAAACCTTTGAAATGCTTGCAAGCATTCATTCCATCTGAGCTTCATGAGGTTACACCAACCTAAATGAAAAAGACCAACAGAATAATATTACTATATAAAATAAAGACTGTATGATTAGTCATTACAAGGCCTTTAGTGAATTGTCAGATAGACTATTGGACCATTACAACTGTCTAATGAGTTTTAGTCTCAAAGATATTGAATTGCTGTGGCCTTGCACAAATCTAATCAACAGAATGCCTTGCTGTGGTGTAATGGTTAATGAGCTATTCTAACAGACAATATTAAGTTTGAGCCTCATTGGCTACCTCTGATTTTTCAGCCATGTGTTAGTGATTAAGTTTCATAAATACTGATATCTATATCTATAATTCTCAAATTGTGAGTGTACGTATGTATGTTCATGTGATCAGATGTTGTTTATGCATTTCCACAGTTTTCATCTGATTTTTGATGAAATTTTTTTTGTTTGATAGATAATTCTTCAGTGCCGGTTTTTAGTCCAAATTGTTGGCACCAATAGCTCTCCACTACTTCCTGTCCATTATAACTCTCAGAAACGTTTTACTATTTAATATCTGTTCTTGGATATATATCTTTCACAAAAATTTAAATAAAATAGTTTAAATTATTACAATAATATTATTTATTATTAAACAGTTCCCTTTTCACCCCCCCATTCAAATTGTTAACCCCCATTTGGGGATGTGCCTCAGTTGTACCCAAATGTTGTTATTTATATTAATTTTCAGGTGGGCTGACTTTAAACTTAAACTGCTCCAACTGAATGGCAAAAATCCCAGTAATGAAAGACCCAGTCAAAGACGGGTTATGCTGCTAGTGTTTATATAGATGGTAGGTCGAAAGTTACTTTACTGTAATATTTTAGTAACACAATTTTTTAAAGAAATTGTTTAACAAGAAAATTACCTCATTATATTACAAGACAAAGTTGTGGCTGAGTTAACAATTTGTAATAATTTCGATGAAGTAATTTGAACACAAGATAGGATAGCATCTCATTATGGTGAAATGGATGAGAAATTCTTAATAGCATTTTCATCATCAATAGATTCAATGTCACCTAAACTAATGTTATTGAACTTCACATTTTGGGGGAATTATCAAAGAGAATGTTTACAAGACAAAATTAAGAAAGCTGCAACAACAAAAAGAATAACTGCATAATTTAACATTTTGATGATAATATTCATGAATTGAGGGGCCATTTTTCAACATTTTATTTTAAATTTACTTAATGTACCTGAAATATAACTGTGCTAATAACCCAAAGCAAAGTGATAAAGCCACAAAAATGTAAGAGGTTACTGAGAGTAAAATAAACTGAGAAAACATTGTTGAATAGAAAGGACAATAAAAGAACAGTTTTCAAAAAGTCAGATGATAGTTAATATTTCATTTAAATTTTTGAAGATTGTAGTTAACAGGAAAGCAAGAAACCAGAAGAGAGACTCACAAGCAAAAAATGAAAGATAAGAAATATGGTAATATTATATAATAAATGCCAAATGTTTCCTTATAAGGAAACATTCAGCATTCATTGACTGATCAGCCAGTGCTACATTCAGTTGAATTTAATAAAATTTTCCATTTAAAACAATTTTTCAGGAAAATAGGTTTCTCAAGTCTAGTAACTTTTCTTTCCCTTTCCAGTATTATTGGGAGTTTCCTTCCCAGCCTTTTGTTTGAAGTAGTGTGGAATGTCAACATCTTCATTATGACATTTTCTCATAGAGTTACATGTGCTATCCGTTTTCCTTCTCACTAAGATCTATGAGCTTCATTTTTAATCATTGAACTTGGAAAGTAATTGTATATAGCTGTGTGTGTGTGTGGGGGGGGGGGTTGTTTCTGAAGACTGCTTGAGGTATGAAATTAACAGCTGATATGCAGTGTTGTAACAGGTTTGATCCACACAAGAGATTATTATTAATCTGGAGAAGTTTCTTCAAGTGACAAAGCAAATTACTTTATAGTTTTTTTAACCATTTGCTATATATAAGTGAACATTGAAGTCAACACTCAGAGCTGACAGACTGTTTCATGCTAAATGCAATTGTCAGGCCACTTGTGTTGTGTTTTTTCTCAACTATATATATGAATCAGTGATGCATTGTGGGTAGTTTATTCTGGCGGGAGTGGTTTGTTAATTTGTTTATTATTTAATTTTTTGAATTAATTTATTTTACTTGTTTTTGCTTATTTATTTTTATTTTATTTATAGTTATTCTTTTCAGGTTTCGATTTTTCAGTAATGTAGTAAAAAACTGTTTTAATGTCTACATTTTGAGATGAGTTCTGATCGTTTATTTAGTAGTTTGTTTTAACCTGGGAAGGTAATTGTAGCTATTTTTTCCTCCAAACAGAGTTTGCAGTTTTTGGATTGATTGTTGTAGGCTGATATTGTTTTTCTTATTTTCCATATTTTTGGTGTGATTTGCTTTTAGTTTCCCCAGATATACTTGGAAAGCATTGTGCTGTTTGTGTATTTACGATTTGGGAAAGATGTTTTGTGTGCATAGTTTCTTTGTTTCCAGGGTCCTTCAGTTACTTCTATGTGTATAGTTTCTTTGTTATCTGATGATTTTACTGTAGCTTGGTATATGACATTGTTTTATAAGCAATTGCTGTTTAAGGGACATTTGTTCTTTATTCTGCAGTTACATGTGGGTTTAATTTGTTTGGCTGGTTCATTGATAATTTTCCTGTTGTGCTTTTTTATTATTTTTGTCATGTTCTTGGTGCAACTGTAGCTGATTTTTACTGTGTCTTTGTTAAATCTACACAATGGTTGCCAACCAAGAATTTACAACCCAGTCTGTCCTGCTATTTAATGTTGTTCATGATGATGGTTGTCATTGAGTCCAGAGGTTAGCAGTGAATATTTCAAAGACAGTAGGGAAGCATAGTTCAGGTTAGCAGTGGATATCCCGGTAAAGTAGCAGAGCGTAGTTCTTCCTTCTGTTCCTCTTCGCCTGACAAGCTGGCACTGGACATTCGGATAGAGTAAACAAAATGGCCGCCTTTATACACGACAGATTGAATATTCTATGTCTTCTGATTGGTTAACCTTCTATTGGTGGACTATAAAATGAGTCAAGTCATTTGGACTGGCTCACTAGTACATAATGTATCCAAAAATTGTAACATTTAATCCATCGCTGGGGTGAGGAGAGATCGATTTCCCAAGAGTATTTGTGTGTAAGTGAAAGCAACAAACCTAACTGGAATTTAAACTTGGCTCTCTGATTTCTCATTCTGAACATACATTTTATCACCTGTATATTCATTATATCTACCTATAATTTGAGGATATGTAGGATAGATAATAGGTAATTATGCTTCTGTTACTACCTCGTTGTATGCTCTTACAACAATCTCATTTAGTAACAGTTTTGAGTGGCTTTTGAGCCTTGTATTGGATGGACAATAGTATTAAAAATATACTCAGGTAAAATACTTTAAAAATAGAAGAAATCTTAGCAAAATTAATTAGGATATCCATATAGAATATTAAAACACTAGCAGAGGTACTTGGTATTGCATGGGAACTAATTTTGTCTAAATAAAGACAAATATTTTATTTGTATACATTATTAAAATCGAAGTAACCACCTTAATTTATTAAGTTGACTTAACTCCCCTTGTCACTATTGAAGTGAGACACAAAAGATATAAATAAATACACAATGGCAATTATTATATATTGAAAAAAGATAAAGTATTTCTGCATTAACTGCATACCTACCAATTTCATAGAGACACATAAGTTCAATTTCTCGTTGGCCAGCAGCAACAGTCAAGGCTTGTCTGTAAAGTGATAGGGAATACTCATTTTCCCTCTGGAAATAAAGAAAAAAAAGAAATATAGAGAAAATTTAAGAGAATAATATTAGTTGTAGGCAATAAAGAGAAGAAAGAAACTTTTGAGTAAAATTTTTCAATGAAGAGAATATTTTAGTAGAAGTAGAGGAAGAAGAAAACGGGAAGAGAAAGAAGAAAACGGGAAGAGAAAGAAGAAAACGGGAAGAGGAAGAAAAAGAGATGGGAATAGATAGAGAAAGGAAGACAAAAGAAAAAGGGGAAGAGAACAGACAGGAGAAGAGAGCGAAAAAGAAGGGGAAGGGAGCGAAAAGGAAAAGGGAAGGAAAAAGAATACAGTTTGTTTTATATGACCCAAGAAAAGAATATTTGATTAGGAGGAAGAAGCAAAAGAGTAGAGGTGAATAGGACATGGGGAAAAGAAAACGATGAGAAAAAGGAGAGAGTAAAACTTTGAGCTAAAATGCCCCAAGTCTTCTTTTCCTTTCCATTCTCTGGTTATCTAAGCAAGGACTCCATTTCTTAATAATGTAGTCTTTGAGTAGAAAATCTGGAAAGAAAAAAGAAGACAGAGGAAAAAAAAAAAAAAAAAAAAAGTGAAGATAAAAAAGTAAAAGAAAAATGGAAATATAGGAATCTCTTGATTAATGCGTCCTTGATTAGTGCGTCCTTGATTAGTGCGTCCTTGATTAGTGTGCTAAAATTTTTATATACCAAAATTTGATTAGTGCATACATATTACTAGATTAATGTTGTAAACATTCTTCAGTTTAACCATAGTAATTGAAAATTTTTGTAGTTACCGATTAATAAAAAATTTTCTAAAATTTAAAAATAGAAAATGGCTAGCTATTTTGTTTGTCAAGTATTTAGTTACCCCAGTAATTATACTAGTGTTCAAACGGTGGATGGTTATGAATAAATTTTATATAAGCCAATAATAAAAATACATATTTAAATATTTGTCTATTAAAATTTTTGGAATATTTTGATTATTTTTTTTTTCATGTTTATTTTAAAAGTCTTAAAAGGAAATTTTTTCGCAAAAAAAAAAAAAAAAAAAATTGAACAATTTAATTAGATACAGAAATTTATATTTAAAAAATATCAAAATATAAAAGCTGTATGTATTTACTATGAACAGATTATAAATAAAAAATTCAGGTTAAAATACTAATTATTATGATATGTTTGGAAAATTTGAAGGGGCAATTTCTCAGTCCTGCCAATTATACAAAGAACACAAGAATACCATGTGGCAAACCACTCCAAATTTTCATAAAAAATCAGATTAATAAACATTAATTCATAGAATTTTTATTGTATTTTATTGTGATATGCACTTTTAATTAAAAAGTAGTTAGAAATTAATTGTGAACGAGACTAAAATTTGAAGTACAAATTACATCATTTTACTATACAGTTATTATATTCAATTAGTGCACATCTTTTAAATGTACACATTAGCTGCACAAATCAAGGCATTACTTCAAATTACTGCAAATAACTTGAGTATTTATTTACATACTTGTTTAAGCATTTATATATTACTACCTATTCTATAATAGTTATGACATATAGATCTTTTATAATAAATGAAACAACAATTATAGAATAAAGGGTGTAGTTTTTATGTTGGTTCAAATCCAAGAGAAATGGATGCAAAAAACATTCCTCTCCCCAAATTTATAGACAAATACATGCTAGGATTTCTTCCTAACCAATAAAATAGACAATTTCTTGGTGCCATTCACTATATTGTTGTTCTTTCTTGTTTTGAAGTCAGAATGCTACAATTTCTTGACTACATCTCTTTCGTGAGTTAACACCATTCTTACTTTGTGAACATTTGCCTTATTACGGTTTGCCTATTGTGTCTTTTGTGCACACACAAATATATATATATATATATATATATATATATATATATATTTTTTTTTTTTTTTAACAGCAAAAATCCAAAATTACCTCATGTTGGTACAGTCTATTTCAGAACTTAATGCCAATCCTCACCAGCCCTCAAATGCCTGTCTGGAATTGGGGTTTTGAATTTATTTTAGATAGCACTCCTATCCAAAGGGACGCATTGTTTTTGATAAGGGGTTTGTGCTGGTGACAAGAGGAAGGTGTAAAGTATCTCTTTAAGGGGAAGTGGTCTGGAGTTGGAGTTTATTCATAGCCAGAGCCTTTTATTGTATGTAAATGAATATATATATATATATAAAATTTATTTGAAAATTATAACAAACATGTTATAAAATCACAACTATATTTTCTCTACTCTGTATTGAGCACTCTTATAAGAATAGTATTTTTATTTATTGGAATTTATTCCATATACACCAATCCTATACTTGTGTGTATGTGTACACACAAACACAACTGACCCAAAGTTTGGGACCAAATTGATTTTTCCCTTCTTAACTTAAAAAATGTATCAAGTTTCATGCCTTTAGAGAAGAAAATTTATTTTTTTTTACATTTTCATGCAATTATGCAATAATTTAAATCAAAAATGAATATAAAACAATTATAATTTCAGTTAAAGGAAATTTATATTTTCTTTTCACCAAAGAATCTACCACAAACATTTATTACTACAGAGCAAATTCTTGCCATCCTGTGAAGTGATTCCCAAGGTGTGTGAAGATGTAAACAATTCTTGGTTATTCTTAGGCAGTTCACTTTGAACATTACAATCAATTTCATCCCAGACTAGTCCAATCAGTAAAAGATCTGGAGACTGAGCGGGGTCAAGTCATGATTTGTAAAATCCCCTTATCTTCCTTTGATTTTAGATAATCTGCACATCTTTTTGAAATGTATTTTGGATCATTATCTTTTTGCAAAACAAAATTTTGTCCAATAATACAGCAGCCAGAAGGAATTTATATTAATTTTTTTTATGAAATCAGAGAAACAATTCAGGATGGTCCCATACTTTTGATTAGTTGTGTGTATTATTTATTTAACATTATGTTCTTTTTTTTCATTGTTATTGTTTATTAGAAACTTTGTAAATTTGTTGGATATTTTTGCCCATTTCACTTCAGCATGGCTAATTACTCTACATTTTACTTTAATAATGTAAAGTCAGGTCCCAAACTAAGATTATGAAAACTCAGTAAAGATCATATTTACTATCAATATCTATTGTTATTTCCATTATAGTAAATCGTCATTAATTAATGTATATAAATAGACTAAAGAAAAACTTGTAGTTAATAAATAATTATTGCATTTGGTGATTTAGAAGTGTATGTAGAGGGACAACTGATCACACCCTATAACATTTTTAATCATTTCACCCCAACTAAGGCAATAAAGCCACTAAAACACTCAGTATGAGGGAATATAAAAAAATACTATTAAGGAGAGAGAACAATAAAAGAACAAGAATTAAAAAAGACAAGATAATGACTGATATTGCATTTAAATTTTTGAAGATCAAACTTGACTGGAAAGCAAGAAGCTGGGACAGAGTTCCATAAGTGAGAAGTGTAATAAAAGAAACTGTTAGCATAAAACTTACAGTTACATCTAGCCACCATTTCAACTGTTAAAATGATGAGACCTTGGCACCTATTTAGTATTGCACTTAAGTTCATAAAGTCTATGTACCATAGAAGAAAGTTCATCAGAACAATTACCATAAAAGTATTTATAGAAAAGAGACAGAAAAGTTATGTTATGGCAGTGGGAAAATAACTTAAGCCAAGATGCCAGATCAGGACCAATAACATTGCAGATTCTTTGGATTTTATCAAGAATCTCTAAATGTATAGTAGGAACACTGGACTATATACGGCAGCAATATTCAAAGCATGGATGAATGTTAGACTTATAAATATAAAAGATAGATTCTGAGAGAAAAATTGTCTAGCATGACACACTGAACCAACTTTTTTTTTTAGCAGTAACCAATTTTAAGCTTCCAGTAGAAGTCTGTATTGTCATAATATCAGTACATTGGATTCTGTGTATTGCAGAGGTGTTAAAATATTTAAAAATGTATTGTATATGCTGCATTTTGCAGCATATATAAGATAAATTTGATATCGAATAAATGTATATAAAAACAAAAGGAAAAGAATAATCTTTTAGCTAATATCAGTAACAATTCTAAATAATAAACAAGCCTTTAACAATAATAAAGAGCAGTGATTTTCAACCGGAAAGAACAGAAAAAAAATAAAAAAGAATACAATTTTGTGTTAAATGTTCCGAGAAGAGAATATCTGATTAGGAGGAAGAAGAAAAAGAGAAGAGCTGAAGAGGATAAAGGTAAAAGAGAGAGGCGGGAAAGAAAAGAAATAAAAAAGGAGAGAGAGAGTATGATTTTGAGCTAAATTTCCTCTCTTTTTCCTTGTGAGAAGATCATAGGTGGGCCATGAAAATTTTTTTAAAGGTCATTAATTATTTTCGAAAAGTCCAAAGCACAAGTGTACATATCAAAATTAAAACCCTTTTAAACTTATTATACAGGTATATCATTGTTATATTATATAGGTATTAGGTTGGTGCAAAAATAATGTCGTTTTCTCACATATGTCACTATGTGAGAAAACGACATTATTTTTTGCACCAACCTGATATATTTATTTATATCATTGTTATAATAAATAAGCATATACATAATATATAAAATGGAAGGGGTGTGTAAAATGAGATGGCAAAATTTGATAAGGACTTGCTGATCAATATATGTAGAAATTATCTAAAGATGAATCCATGAATGACTCAGAAATCCCGGATTGTGCACGTATTGTACCTGAAGTAGTGAGGACATGTAGCTCATACTGAATGTATGTTTTTTTTTTATCTTTATTACATAGCATTCAATTAAAATGGACAATATTTACATTATTTGGACTATTGTCATCATCTTTGTTGCCATATTTATTACAATGTTTCGGCTGTTATACGCTCCGGCCTTCTTCAGATGGTTGGAATGTCGAACTGAACCCTTTATTTTGCTTGCTGGGGTAGACTGTTCTAGTTCCATGTGCCATGTTTAATGGATTTCAGTTATCAGTTATCTCCTGTTAATTACCCTCTCCAAGTTCTCCACTGCCTTAACCGGGTATTGAACTTACACTCTTTGGGTCCTGTCACTGGATCTAACTAACACCTTTATCCACTGTTCCATGTGTACTTGAGGAACGTTGTAATAAATATGGTGACAAAAATAAGGACAATAGTCCTAATAATGTAAATAGTGTACATAATACCTCATCTCAGAAATATAGACAGATACTGAAAGGCCGAAATGTTGTAATAAATATGGCAACAAAGATGAGGACAATAGTCCTAATAATGTAAATAGTGTACATAATACCTCATCTCAGAAATATAGACAGATACTAAAATGGACAAGTTCTTGATTAAGAAACAAAAATTAGAAGACAACACTTAATAATTTAAATGTAGAAGTTTAACTATAGTTTCAAGTGAGTCATGTAGATAAAAAGAAGTTGAAAAACATTGCTCTAGAAGATTAAAGAATTGGTTAGTGAATCTGGTGACATAATATCCAAGTTCAATTCCAGGGCTGGGTAGAACAGATGAATAGGAATATCAAGAACTGACCAATTAACCAACGTTAGATACCCCTACACATGGACAACAAATTGAGAGTAATCAATCTTTATAGATAGAATAAAGTGTTCAGTTCAAAATTTGTTGAAGGTTAGCCAGCTTGGCAGACACCTAAAGAAGGTTGGAGAACACAGTGGCTGAAATATGATAACAGCAATGAGGACATTAGTCTGCTGTGAATAATGTAAATAAGCCTTGGAGTGTTTGTCTTTTTCTAAGGCAGTCACTTCCTAGGAATTCAAAAATTAAGTGAAACAACTTCCAAATCTGAGATTTTAGGTTTGTTAAGAGCATCATCCTTATTATAGTTTTATCAATTAAAGAAAAAGAAAAAAAAGTGCCAAGGAAATTATACTGCAATGTTTTTTGGAAAATTTCAAAAGTGCCTTGACCTTTTCAAGGTGAACTGACTGAATGAATAGCAAAGAAAAAAACAAAATGTTTTCAAATTCAGGTCAAGTAAAGGACCCCCCCCCCACAAAAAAAACCTCCAAACTACCAAGCAGTCATGTGGAATTTAATCAATTAGCAAAACTTGTCAAAACAGCAAGAAACAGAAGATATTTTGTTAGGCGTGCGTTTTATAAAGACAGAACTATCTATAAATTAACAGGAAGAGATGTTCCAGTGTCTTTATATTTCAGAGAGGAGATAATTTATTAGCCAAGCTAAAAAAGAGTTTCCTTTATTTTAAAGAGAGGGTCATTGCTGGAAAGCTAATTCAAGACATGCTTTAATTAAGAAAGAATCTTGTGCTTAAAACTAAAAAAATTCCAATACCTAATTACCCTGTTGGGAGTCTAAAAGTTATCTCCTCTTGTTCAGTTGAAGAGGCAGACAAGTCACATGAGATTTTAAGGCTTCAAGATTCTACTCATGGAGTCAGATGGTTAAGTGGATGATAGTTTTGGTTAAGTGGATATAGTTATCAGGTAGTAGTGTGAGTTCAACCCCAGGATTAGGTAGTGTCCAAAAAAAAAAAAAAAAAAAAAAAGGTCATATATTCTGGTTCAGTGAAAGAACTAGCAATATAACAAGGGAGAATTAAGTACTACAAAATATCCTGTGTCATGGAGTAGATTTTGTTTGTTTTTCTTTTACAGCATATCAAATCCTATGACTTCATGCTGAGAAAAAGGTTATTTTTGTTGTTTGTTTTTTATTATTTTTGTTCAATTAAATCCATTTTGAAGAGCACAAGTTAATTTTGAGAAAGTGGTCATTTTTGGAGTGGTAAATACTTTTAGATAAGTTCAACAAAAAAAATTGGTGATCTTGCACTTTCTCATGTTAAATTATTATTTTAACAATAATGAAGAAATAGGATAATATATTAAATATATTGGTAATTATATATATATATATATTATATATATATATATATATATAATTATCTAAAAATGATTCCAACACACTACATAAGAGTTCTCATGTTTCAAAACAAGAGCTGAAAACTTCTCTCCATGGAAATTTTGATCTCAATAATGAATCTGCTATTAAAACACGTAAATTTCAGAAATAAGTTATTCCAAAAAAAAAATTTTGCTTGAAGATGGAACAGAGCTTATTTTAATTCAATTTAATTCAAATAATTATATTGAAGTTTTCGGCTCTTGTTTTGAAACATGAGAACTCTTATGTAGCGTGTTGGAATCATATTTTTAAATAAATAATTATATTTACGCTCTACTTTTGTATCGAGCACTATTTTTTAAAAATAATAACAAAAATACTAAAGAACTTTGGATTATTTACCTAACCAGTTCTTTCCTATTTTCTATATATTTTCATTATATATATATATATATATATATATATATATATATATATATATATATATTATAAATTTATTTATTTAAAAATATTGTCCCATCGCTACACAGTAATTACCATGTTTCAAAAACAGAAGCTAAAAACCTCAAATTCAATTAAAGAATTAAATTTAAGTCCCTAGTTCTGTTTCATTTTCAAGTGAATTTTGGAATAACTTATTTTGAAACTTACTGAGTTTTATAAGCACATACATTCATATTAGTTTCTATGTTTATGGGGAAATCCAATCCTTTTAACAAGGAGCAGTAGGGTATTCTTTTTCACTGACAACTATTGTATCAAAAATTATGAGTTACTTTCGAAAAGAGGTTAAGTCAAGGTAGGGTAGGGTTGCCTTTTCAAACGAATGATGACATCCATTCAACGCACGTCATCTGGTCTTTTTCAATGACAAAATTTTTCAACACTTTTGTTTTGCCGTTAAATTTTTACTTGTATACATAAAGATTTTTTCTAAAAGGGTTGTTTGTACAGTGCAACCCGGATATAAGAGAGTTGTCGGGACCGGAGAAGAAGCCTCTTATATCCGGGTTTCTCTTATATCTGGGTTTGGTCTATTTTGTTTAGGTAAGTATGGGAACAATTTGGGACCAGAGAAAATCTCTCTTATATCCAGGTTACACTGTATATGAATAAGTCGTATTGAAATACAATTTTAAATATTATTCCTAATTTTAATTACTAATAGACTATACATCTTTTAAAACAAATGATTGTAATAGAATTACTTAAATTATTTAAAAATTATTATTTAAATATCAAATATAAATATGTATATTTCATTTATCAGTTTTTATTTTTATTTACTTTTTTGTTTTAAATTTAAACATTATTTAAGGAAAATTTTTGACAATGTCAGTAAAGAATAGCTATTTAATTTCTTTAAGTAAATTTTTATTTTTCATAAACTTAGTAATATATAGTTTCTCATATATGCACAAAGGACATGGGTCATTTAATGACCTACATATTTTAGCTTTTCTTATTAATTTCCATTTCACAGTAGGTGTATTATTGTTTTCTTTTAAGTGCCAGAAATATTTTGATAGGGACATCTGTATTTATTTATCTTAAAAGAGCATTGAAACTTTTTTTGAACTTGTGTCTTGTGCACCCAATGTAGACTTTTATGTTGACTGGATCCTCAATAGATGAGATATTGCATTGGTATACTAATGATTCAGTATGACATTTATTATTAAGAGGACAGTTATGCAGTTACATAATTTTTGTTTATCTTCATCTCTTTTTATTATTATACTGTCTGAATTTCTTTGGTCTAAGTTTTCAGTAAAGCTGTAACTTAATTTTAGGGTATTTTTATTGAAAATAGTACTGAGTTTACTATCTTAAGGAAAATGTTTAATGA
The DNA here is from genome assembly GCA_963932145.1 of Acanthosepion lycidas. Taxonomy (NCBI): domain Eukaryota; kingdom Metazoa; phylum Mollusca; class Cephalopoda; order Sepiida; family Sepiidae; genus Acanthosepion; species Acanthosepion lycidas. Next base: position 92,193,579 of record OZ010597.1, read on the forward strand.
TTAATGCAAGGAATTTTTGTCCTAATTTGTTCTTTACCATTTGGTTGTTGGAAGTGTATACCAAATTATTTTTCTGCTTCTGTTTTTTCTATGCTTCTCATTTTCATTTTTTATATCAATGAAGTTCACCTTTTTCAATTTAGTGCTTACAGTAATTTTTAAGTTCAGGCCTTTAAGTTCTCTATATAATATCTTTCTACTTTTATTGATTTTAAAGTTCATAGAGTTCTTTATAACTATAAGTCCATCATCTCTGTATAATCCAATGTCAGTTATATTAATTTCATATGCTGTGAGATCGTATAATATAAAAAAACCTATAAGGTCAGAAAGACTCAGCTGAGTCGAGTGATCCTATTGTGATGTCAAAGTGGTCGTAAGAATTTTTTATCCATTGCTCACCTTTATGTATTAGTATTTTTTTTTATTATATATTTTTTCACATTTATAATAATGATCTTTTCTTCTTCCATTACATCTGTGTAATGGGTAGCAAAGTTCAACACATTCATGAACAGTTGTTTTGATATTGATTGATAGTAATTTTCAATATCAAACTGAATTAGTGTACAGTACAGTTTTATCTTTGATTTCAGTAAACCAGTTTGTTACTTCTTTGGTATTAATCCAAAGTTTCAATTCTATGTTTTCTTTAATATGTTGATTAACCCTTTCAAGGATTTTTTTTACTTATTTTGCCAATCTCAGATCTTGTTGGGTTTATTATCCTTGTAGTTGAGTTAGCTTCAAAATCTGGTTTGTGGTCCTTTATGGTCATATAACACTCTTTTTTGTTAAATTTACATACTCTATTACTAATCTTCAGTTTATCTGTGATTTTTTTACTGCTAATGTTAATATTTTCGACCATGTTGAGGTAATTATCATTTGCCTTTTTATAGTTCTTATGTAAATCATTATTTATTAGATTGTTGTAGTCGTTTTCTGCTATTTTATAGAAATTTCCTCGTTTTGTCTGATTTCATTAAAATTTTATCTGTTGCGTTAATGTTTTTCGCTATTTTGTCAAGGTGTTTTTGGAAATAGCTTTTCTTTTCATGGAAAGTTATGTTATTTATTTTCTTTATAATAGGTCATTTTCAAAACAAGATGAACTATGTATGAAGAGTACTGCTTCTTTACTGTCAAAATTTCATTTGTGTTTGGTAAGTCATTCTGTCAAAGGAAAAAGTATGCTCTGTAGATTTTCATTGAGCACTGTTTTGTAAAAATATTAATAAGAACACTGGATTATATCTTGCTGTTCATTCTCTTTATTATATATATATATATATATATATATATATATATATATATGAAAAAATATAGTCTTAAGATGTGCTATATTTATGGGATAAAGTGCTCAATATCAGAGATAGAGCGTGTGTAAATATAAAAGTGAACATAGAAGTCAACACTCAGAGGCGACTAGTCCAGTAAATGATATTTCCAAAAATAATTAAATAGATCATCAGACATCCCAGGCATGGCTTGAATTACAATTTTTAATGGTGCACATGGTCATCCAGCCATAACAAAAGTAAAAACTTTACTTATAAAACGTGTATTTACATTATTTACATTTTTTAGACTGTTATCCGCATCTTTATTGTCATATTCACAACATTTGGGCCATTGTACACTCAGGCCTTCTTCAGGTGATTGGAATTTCATACTGAACCCTTTATTTTATCCACCAGGGAAGATTGCTCTAATTTCACATACCCTGCCTTCAAGTTTGTGTTCATCACTGCAGTATCCAGGTATTGAACTCACAACTCTTTGGGCCAAGTCACTGGATCCAGCCAACACTTGTATCCACTCAAAGACACATGGCCCAGGGGAACTAGAACAACCTACCCTGGTGGACGAAATAAAGGGTTCAGTTTAAAATTTCAACCACCTGAAGAAGTGTAGAACGGCTGAAACATTGTGAATATGGCAATAAAGATGAGGACAACAGTCTAAATAATGTAAATAATTACAATACCTCATCTTAAAATACAGACAGATATTATAAAATGTAACTTTTGAAAATATAAAACCTTGAAATACAAATTAAAAAATTAAAAGGTTTATTAAGATAAAATTTAAACCCATAAAATGTCAAATTCTTAGTTACTGTTTGAGTAAAAACAAAAAATAATTTAACACGAGAAAGTACAACACCACCAAAACTTTTTCCTCTATAGATTATTATTGGCATGTGTGTACTATTCTTTAGAAGAGTTTGAAAAGATCTTTTTTTTCTTTTTTTAATCAATTCACCCCAAGCAAGGCAATAATGCCACGAAGATGCAAGGGGCTACTGAGAGTGAAAGAAAATGAAAAAACTTTAGAAGGAACTGGAAATGCAATCCAAATCAGGAAAAAAGAGATCTGCTTTCTTCTATGTGTCATGTCCTTTCAGGATGTAGCCGATTATGGCTCTCCACAACTTCCTGTTTTTTGTAGCTTGTAATAAATTTTTCTTTTTGTTATTTCTCCTAAACCTCTATTTACTCATGTTAACTAAGTATTTCATGCGTTGTTTTCCTCTGTCCCTCTTGCATTCAATCTGTCCTGTAAGTATCAGATTTTCCAATTCCTCTTTCCTCATTAAGTGCCCTAGAAATTTCAACTGTCTCTTCCTGATGTTACATATAAATTTCCTTTTCGTCTCCATTTTCTCTAAAACTTTGTTGTCACTCACAGGTTTGATCTAAAGGTATCCTCAGCATCTCTAAAAAAACAAAAAAAAAAAAACAAAAAAAAAAAAAAAACAAACAAACAAAAAACTAGTATTTGAGAGGGATCTACTCCTTCAATTGGATAATAGGTTTGGTTCAAAATTTCCAGAAGTTTTAATAGACACCTGCAGAAAACTCCACTGTCACTATATAGGAGATGTTTTTAAGGATCAGATTTTCTGAGGTGGTGAGTGTCTTAAATACTGCAAAACAGTGTATATAAATAATTAATCTATATAACAGTAAGATAAAAACAGATTTAACTCAAATTTAGTAGAGTAAAGGAAAGAATGAAAAGACAGAAGCAAAAGGTGAGGGAAGAGTAGTAAGTAGTATAGAGAGTAGTGAAAGATGCTAGTGTACACTTTTTGATTAATTTTACTTTTCATCTTATGTTTGTTGAGTCTTTTTTTATTACAATAATCTCATGGTTTTATATTATACAAAAATTAAACAAGCAGCCTGGATAAGAAAAAGAACAAGTTTTAATTGATATTTGAACTCATATTACTTATCTTTGGGAGCCTGTCTGATATGGATAACACCTGACCAATGAGGCTATAAAAGATAACCAGCTGAGGTCATTCTTCAAGTGCAGTTAAAACTACTTTTATTACCCAGTTTTTATATCCATGCCATAGACTTGGCCTAACAAATCAATAAAGTATAGCTGCTTATCATTAATTTTTGTGATTGACTCTCTATTATTTTTATATATATATATATATATATATATATATATATATATATATATATATAAAATACCAAATTGTAATTGGTAGGGATAATTCCAAGGAGGACATTAATCCAAATTAACTCGTTCAGCTCTTTAAGGAAAATTTTATCTTTGCTATTAGCTCCTCAGTTATTTTTTCCTTCTTTCCATTCACTTTCTCCCTCCCCATCTCTCTCCCTCCGTCTAATAAAATTTTTTTCTTTGCATTTTTCTTTTTCCCTTTTATTCTATTTGTCTGGACAGATTGATTCCATTTCTAAAAAAACTTTTGTTCTGAAGAGATGAATATAAAATATTCATGAAATAAATTATAACCAAGATGGATTCTTAAGGTCTTTCTTGACTTCTTTTATAAATATATATATATATATATATATATATATATATATATATATATATATATATATAGTGTATATTAAGGAGAAGAGAGAAGCCACTAACATTTTTAGTTATAATGTGGATATTTCTTAAATATATATTAATATATTATGCATTATTTTCCATATTTTATGACATGCGTTTCAGGTCTTGCGACCTTCATCAGATGAAGAGTGGTTATTTCCACATATTATTAAAAGGAATTAATTTTTCCTTATGTTTTCCGATGTTTAACCATTGTCCTCTGTGTGTAGTAGTAATCCAAATTTTCTTGGACTTCCACAAGTCCCAAAAAAGTTGGATTATTACTACACACAATATAAATAATAAATAACCACTCTTCGCCTGATAAAAGTTGCAAGACCTGAAACATGTGTAGCAAAAATATGCAAAATAATGCATATATTTAAAAAAAATCTACATTATAACCAAAAACGCTTGCAGCTTTAAAATATACACTTTTCTCTCATTGGAACAGCTATAACCTCCTCATTATATATATATATATATATATATATATATATATATATATATAATAAAAATATATATATTAATAGTAATGCTTTATCGAAGAAATTCAGATAAAACGATTGCATCTTCTAATATTAATATAAATATGAAGTGTATTAAAAAAAAAATATTCAATTGTCAGTTAACCAAATTCCTTTCTCATTTGAGTTTTATGAATTTAAGCTTTTCCTTTCATGATCTAATGATGGTATTGACAACATTTAAATATTTTAAAAATACTAATAAATACATAACTAGGTTTTTCTTTTTATTATCCTTTTGAAATACATTTTTGCAAAGTAGTTTTAGTTTAATGTCATCAACATGTCTCAAAAGTTTTGCTGACTGTACCAATCATTGCTAAGTGAAGCTGCAGTTTCCGAGGATGATAAGATCCAATTGTATCTGTTTCTCTTGTATTAATAAGGTCTCATTGCAAAATTAAGCAAGAAATTAGTAAATAAATTATATATATATATATATATATATATATATAAAAAGCAGGTCTATTTAGACATAGCACTGCTTTCTGCAATCCGGGGAGGGGGCTAGAAAAGGTGCCCTAAAAATTGCTTGCTCTTAATGAACTTGGCAGCCTGCTGTAGTTGTCTAGTTATCCAATATAGCAGTCACAATAATTGATTTAGTAGAAATAAAACTGGTAAACGTGTTAACCTCAGGTCTTGGAATGTAAGAACCTTTCAAAACAATGATTCTTCTCCAGAGTGTAAAACAGTACTCATTGCTGATGCATCAAGCAAGCACAATATCGATATTGCTGTTCTCAGTGGAACTAGTTTTGCAGGTACCTGTCAACTTGAGGAAGTTGGTGCAAGATATACCTTTTTCTGGATTAACAAAAGCAAAGAAGATCCCTGCCTATCAGGTGTAGGCTTTGCCATAAAATCAGACATTGCTAAATCTCTATCATCTCTTCTGAAAGGAATAAATGATCACATTATGACTCTAGCCTTAGAACTCGACAACTCCTCAGCCACTTTTGTGAGATGTTATGCCCCAACCATGAACACCCCTGTTTCGGAAATTGATGACTTTTATGATCAACTATGTTCAGTCATTTCCAAAATTCCACATAGAAACAAACTTATCCTCACAGGAGACTTTAATACATGGGTTGGTGCTGATCGTCAGACATGGCCTGGTGTCCTTGGCACTCATAGGGGCAGTAAGATGAATTCTAATGGGGTACAACTTCTTTCTCTCTGCCAAGAATTTGATCTCACCATCACATGTTATCAGCAGTCCAATCATCACAAAATGACTTGGATACATCCCAGATCCAAAAATTCACATATGATTGTTTATATTATCACTAAGAAACGTGACATGAAAGACTTCAATATCACCTGCTCTTTCCACAACACTTGTTACCTTTCAGACGATGCGCTCCTACACAACAAACCATCTTTTCGACTTGCTAGCACTACAGTTCCTAAACAAATCAACATCTCACCCCTGAATTCTGATGTTAAGATGAAAGAACTCTCTGACATACTGGATTCAAGGCTTGATTCAGTTTTGATCTCAGAAGACATTGAATCCTCCTGGAAATCTCTCAGAGATGCCATTTGCTCCAGCTCCCTTGAAGTTCTAAGACTTCCCATAAGGAAGCATCAGGACTGGTTGGATGTAAATGTTGCTCATGTTCAACGTCTCAAAAAGATGCATGATTTGCACAAAATATTCATAAATAACAAAAATTGTCCATCAAAAAGTGCATATATAAACAGTGCAAGCAGGAAGTGTAAAGTGCTCTCAGAAAAATGAGAGTCCTAGTGGTCTGCTAAGGCTGTGGAATTCCAGGCAGCAGCTGACAAAAAATTCCAAAGCATTCTATGAAGGCCTTAGAAAGGTGTACGGCCCACAAGAAAATGGAATTTCACCTGTCCTATCATCTGATGGTAACACACTCCACACAGACAAGAAGGAAAGTATATCAAGATGGAAAGAACACTTTGAAAGTGTCCTTAATTCCACCTCTGCCATCGATGACAATGCCTCAATTCATCAGCGACCAGAAATTTCCCAGTTGTCTATTGAGCCATGCCTAAAGGAAATCCAGGATTCTATCAAGCAATTGTCCTTGAACAAAGCCCCTGAAAAAGATGCTATTCACCCTGAAATTTTTAAATATGGTGGGAAGACTGGTTATGAAACTCCTTGAGCTTTTTAAAGTAATATGGAAGGTTGGTTCTGTTCCACAGGACTACAAAGATGCTTGCAGAAAACATCTGTTCAAGAACAAAGGCAAAAAAGATAATTTGATAATTTCTGTAGCATTTCACTTCTAAGTATCGCTGATAAAATTCTTGCTTGGGTTATTCTCAACAGAATAATCAAATATCTCATCAATGACATCTATCCCATATCTTATTGTGGCTTTTGATCAGGTCACAGAACCATTGTTATGACTTTTTCACTTCATTGCTGAGAAATTTTGCAAAAAGAAAAATGAAGTCCATACTGTCTTTATCAATCTGACCAAAGAATTTGTAAACAGGGGTTCCATCTGGAAAGTACTCAAAAAGCTTGGCATACCTGACAGTATGCTAAATGTCTTCATCTCATTTCATGAAGGAATGAAAGCATCTGTTCTATCTGATGGAGAGTTTTCAGAAGCATTCAATGTAACAAATAGCACAAAACAAGGTTGTGTCATGGCTTCCATACTTTTCGCTGCCTTCTTTTCGGTCATGCTACACCAGGCTTTTAGTGATCTTAACATGGGTGTGAAATTTGAATTCTGAACAAGTGGTGGCCTCTTTAACCATCAATGATTTAAAGTGAAATCGTTGACTTGAGCAAGCATTATTTGTGATCTTTTGTTTTCTGATGATGCTGCAATCATGGCCACCTCAATTGAAGAAGATCAAGCATTCGATCGTTTTTCCACAGCTTTCAACACATTCAGATTAACTATAAGCATAAAGAAAACTGAACTTGTCCATCAACCAAGGCGATTACACCTAAGCAGGTCAAGGGTGTAAAACAAAAACCACCTGCCCATAGCATTCAAATCATTCCCATTACTGTTGGCAACAACAACCTAAAGTATGTGAAATTCTTCTCGTACTTAGGAAGCAAAGTCAATTCAAATGCCTCTTTGGATGACAAGATAATTATCTGAATATCAAAGGCAACCAATGCCTTTGGGAAGCTTAAATGTATACGAGATGTGGAAGTGAAAATCGTGTCGCAGTTTGTGATGTCACACATGACCACGCGAAAGTGAAAACGAGAAGTATTAAGTATGGGAAGCCGTTGGTATTCTGCGTCTCGTATACATGAATTAGTCGTTGCTTTGAAATTTTTCATGCAACGAAAACAGACTATCATTATTGTTTCGTCTGTGTATTGGTTGATATATTGAAAAGTAATTGTCATCTTTGATAATAGCTTATGTAAGCCGAAAGCTTAGAGAGGATTTAAACATGTATCAATATGGTGATTTCCTTTTGTCTTTCAATGATAATGTTATTAAGCTTATCAGACAATATGAAAGGATTTTACTTAAAATAGACAAAACTTGTGTATATTATTTAATGAAACATGCATTAATATATATATATATATATATATATATATATATATATATATATTTAAAACAACATGCCTGCCCACACACACAATTCCGTAAAATACTTGTCGAAAACACAATTATGCTTCGACATGAAAACAATAGACAAAGACTAAAAATCCTTGAAGCATTATACATCAAACAGTTGAAACCCAACCTAAACAAAATCAATTATGGCATCTCTACAAATATTCTTAAATGTCTATAATTGGTAACAGAAGCCATTGGTTTATACCAACGGCTTTCCATACTTCATATTTCTCCAATTCACTCTCGTGTGGTCATGTATGACGTCATGAGATGCTGTGCGATTTTCCCTTCTAGCGTCTTATATGCATGTGTTTATCGTTGCTTAGAAATCATCTATGAAAACAATGACAGACTATCATCATTGTCTTGTCCGTATATTGCTTAATATGTTGTAATTGACATCTTTGATAATGGCTTATGTAAGCTGAAAGCTTAGATTGTATTAAAAAAAATATGGACAATATTGTGAATTTCTTTCTTTGTTCAATGATAATGTTATTAAACTTGTCAGATGTTATGAAAAAAATTTACATAAAATAAATAGACAACACTTGTCTATATTATTTAATGAAACGTGTATGAATGAAAAGATGCTGCCTAAATACACACAATATATATATATATATATATATATATATATATATATATATATATATATATATATATATATATATATGAAGAAATATAGTCTTAAGGTGTGCTATATTTATGGGATAAAGTGCTCAATATCAGAGATATTATTTTTTTATTTTTATTTAAAAATAAAAATAAAAAAATAATAATAAAAAAAAAATAAATAAATACTATGTTACTTAAAAATCGAAAAACCAAAAAGAGAAAATATACAAGTAAAATAAATTGACCTAAATTCATCCAAGTAAATAAATAAACAAACCAATCCCGATAAAGTTACCATTAGAAAAAACAAATAAAGATAATCAACCCAAATAAACACAAATTAAAAACTGTTCCTGCCGAAATAATAGTTAGAACAATCAACCCCAAAATCGAATAAATAGCTTTAATTAAATTCTCACACCAAAACAAAACTATTATATAAGTGATATAAACAAATTTTTACTACGTTAATAAAAACACCGATTAAAAAAAAAAAAAAAAAAAAATAAAAATAAAAAAATAAATAAAATAACAAAAAATAAAAAAAAATAAAAACAAGCAAAATAATTTAACCCAAATAAATAAATAAATAAACGACTTCCGGTAAAATAACCGCCATAATAGAATACCCACAATGCACCACTGACCCGTATATATATAAATAGCCGAGAAAAATAACAGCACATGTGGCCTGACGATTGCATATAGCATTAAACAGACTGTCGCCTCTAAGTGTTGACTTCTATGTTCACTTTTTATATATATATATATATTAATGAATATACATAATATCCAATGTCGACAGCACAACTCTGAGTTTCATGTTTTTCTTGCAATCAAATACAAATTAAATGCTACAAATTCGCTGTTGAAAACCAAGCAAACTGGAGAAACACCTGCCACTGAGGTATAACTAACTCATGTGGACTTGTTTGCAAATCCTGTGTAGGATTGTTGTCTCAGACAAGGCATAAACATAAAAAAATGAACTGAAAGACACTCATACATCGAAAATGACAAAATTCTATCATCATCATGTATGTGTGTGTGTGTGTTTGTATATTTAGACAGAAAATTCTCTTTTAGGCATGTCTGATTGAATAAATTACACACATTATGTCTGCTAATTTTTAACAAAATCTGTTCATTCTCATGAATAACCTTCCATGTATTGATGTTAAAGGAGGAGAGAAACATTGTCAACTGTTTTGCATTTAAAAGCCTAATGAAAAAATTACAGTAATGGATAACAATGCACAACTTATGTATAAATGTACTAATGAACATATAGTTCTGTACTACTTGCACCCCTGAAGATGATCTTGGAAGAAGATTGAAAGTACTTGGGAAATGAAAATAAAAGAAATTTAAACAGCTATAGCACATTTCTCTCATCTTTTAACATCAATACACGGAAGGTTATTCATGAATATGAACAGATGTTGTTAAAAATTAGCAGACATAATTCTGTAATTTATTCAATCAGATGTGTGTGTGTGCGTGTCTTTCAGTTCAGCTTTTATGTTTATGTCTCATATGAGACAACAATCCTACACAGGATTTGCAAACAAGTTCACACGAGGGGCATGATGAAGGGTTGATCATCATAAGGAATGATGTATTAGCCTGAGATTTAATCTTGGACTGCATGAAACTCTGAGTCATCGCCTTTGGATATTATGTATATTCACTAATATATACTTTTAGCTCTATTGCATAACATTGAACACTATTTTTAATACCTGAAGAAGAAATATATTTATGTGTGTATGTATATAATTACTGATATGTTATTTTTAGTGGATACTTGTATTTGAGTAGACGTTTAAGTAATAAAATCTGATGAATAAACAAAATATTGATTACATTTAGAAATTGCTTTGTTTATGTTGGGATAAGAAACTAAGCAGATATGAATGTTTTGAGAATCAGAGAATGATTTGCATTTATAAGGCATTATTCAGCATTGCTTCATTGAAACCAGTATAAGCATGTTGGATCTCATCACAGTTTCTCCTGCCAAGGTGGACACAGGTTCGAATCCTGCCAGAGAGCGCATCTTTTTCTTGAATAAGATTTCTCAAATATTCAGGAGGTTAAACAAAAGTAAATAAATATACTGTTTAATAAATAAATGGAGCGTCTACTCAAATAGGGTTATCCACTAAAAATAATGTTTAAATAATAAAAATCTGTCGACTTCATATATATATATATATATATATATATATATATATATATATATATATATGCACACACATACATTACATCTGACAATTATTTAATATATTTTTTGTTTATATGTTATTTTTAATAAACACAATTTATTTAAGCAAATGCTCAGGCCAGTAAATGTAATTAAGACTATTTATTTAAAAAAAACAGAGCATTAACTTAAATTGTATCTATTAAAAATAATGTGTGTGTGTGTGTATATATATATATATATGTACATTTATTAGTAATGATACAATATAGTAATCCATATGGAATTTCCAGGAGGATATAGATCCAGGAAAAGATCTATGTCAAAAGACAGAGCAAATTATTAATTAAAGAATATGAAATACTTAAAATCCCATAGGTAATAATTTTTATTTCATGAGAGCTCTTTAAAAACAAAACATCAAACAAAAAAAAAAAAGTTTGTGAATGTTTGTAGGTCTTGAGGATTTAGAACTGTTTTTTTTTTTTAGAGCTCTCATGAAATAAAAATTATTACTTATGGGATTTTAAGCATTTGATATTCTTTGATTAATTAATTATACATACCTTTATCTATCGAAAAGAGAATAAGTACACATTCAGCAAATGAGAAGATTTTCTATGAACATATTAATTTCTATGATAAAGCTCTAAAAGATAGTGGCTACAAAAAACCCAAAGCTAACTTTACATAAAAAATGAAAATGGAAAGCATAGAAAAAACAGAAGTAGAAAAATAATTTGGTATACACCCCCCATACAACCAAATGGTAAGGAACAAATAATGACAAAAATTCCTTGCATTAATCATCAAATATTTTCCTAAAGATTTGAAACTCAGTAGTATTTTCAATAAAAATACCCTAAAATTAAGTTACAGCTTTACTGAAAACTTAGAAAAAATTATTAAGAAACATAATGCTAATATCTTGAATAAACACTTAGACCAAAGAAATTTAGACAGTATAATAATAAAGAGATGAAGATAAACAAAAATTATGTAACTGCATAACTGTCCTCTTAATAATAAATGTCATACTGAATCATTAGTATACCAATGCAATATCTCATCTATTGAGGATCCAGCCATTGTAAAAGTCTACATTGGATGCACAAGACATGAGTTCAAAAAATGGTTTAACCAACAACAAAGTTCTTTTCGGATAAATAAATACCGAAATCAGACGTCCCTATCAAAATATTTCTGGCACTTAAAAGAAACCAATAAAACACCTACTGTGAAATGGAAATTAATAAGAAAAGCTAAAATATGTAGGTCATTAAATGACCCATGTCCTTTGTGCATATATGAGAAACTATATATTACTAAGTTTATAAAAAATAAAAATTTACTTAAAGAAATTAAATAGCTATTCTTTACTGACATTGTCAAAAATTTTCCTTAAATAATGTTTAAATTAAAAACAAAAAAATAAATAAAAATAAAAACTGATAAATGAAATTTATATTTGATATTTAAATAATAATTTTTAAATAATTTAAGTAATTCTATTACAATCATTTGTTTTAAAAGATGTATAGTCTATTAGTAATTAAAATTAAGGATAATATTTTAAAATTGTATTTCAATACACAACCCTTTTAGAAAAAATCTTTATGTATACAAATATAAATTTAATGGCAAAACAAAAGTGCTGAAAAAGCTTTTTATTGTTGAAAAAGACCAGATGACATGCATTGAACGAATGTCATCATTTGTTTGAAAAGGCACCCCTACCCTACCCTCACTTAACCCCTTTTCGAAAGTAACTAATATTTTGATACAATAGTTGTCAGTGAAAAAGAATACCCTACCGCCCCTTGTTAAAATGATTGGATTTCCCCATAAACATAGAAACTAATATGAATGTATGTGCTTATAAAACTCAGTAAATTTCAAAATAAGTTATTCCAAAATTCGCTTGAAAATGTAACAGAACTAGGAACTTAAATTTAATTCTAAAATTGAATTTGAAGTTTTTAGCTTCTGTTTTTGAAACATGGTAATTCCTGTGTAGCAATGGAACCATATTTTTAAATAAATAAATTTATAATATTTATGCTCTGTAGATTTGCATCGAGCACTATTGTGTAAAAATGAAAATATTCATAAGAACACCAGATTATATATCTTATTGTTTTTTCTCTTTATTATATATATATATAGTTAGATAATAGAACAATCAGTATCTCACCTTTAGTGTGTGAACCCTTCCTCTGAAGAACAAAAATAAAGAAGAACGTGGAAAGTCCCTCTCACGACTTTTAATTATGTTTTCTGCATCAGGAATACCTGGAAATAAAATAGGAAAAAATAAAAACTGAAATAAAAAAAAATATAAAAGCTTAACTACAAGTCTTGGTATTTTTACAAAACTTCAGCCATTTACATTGATTTAATTTTTACGTACAAATTCAAAAGTACAATTCAGACTTGTAACAGAGAATTCAGAATTCTTGCAAAGGGAAAAATTACGGAATTATCTTTTCTTTACCAGAAATTTGAATTACAGTTCATCTTCTCATATGGCAGTGAATGGTGGACAATCTCCCCACGGATAAAAATGGAGACAACGAAAATATTGTTCTACTGAAGGATATTGAGAATATACATGCAAAATGCATAAAAAGTTAATAGTCAGAGTTGAATCAGAGCAGGAAACAGTATTAAAAAGTGCTCAATACTGACACCTTTCGCATAGTGAAGACGTTAAAATTTCCCTTCTGCTCTGCTGTGTGACGATAGCTTGGGGGTAGAATCTCTGACCGATCCAAATCGGTCGGGTTTCGATCTCAGCTTGAAGCAATCAGATGTCTAGCCACACTGATGAGCTGTGATACAGCAAAACAGTATCTATGGATGACTATTTAATCATTTCAACACAGAAACAATCATTTTATTTTTAATCATTTCACATCATGCAAGGCAAAGAGTTACTGAGTGTGAAAGAATATGAGAAAAAGAAAAACATTAAAGAGAGATAACAATAAAAGAACAAGAATTAAGGAGACAGAAGATAATGATTGACATTGCATTTAAATTTTTGAAGATCAAAGTTGACAGGAAAGCAAGAGACTGAAAAAGATTTTCATAAGAGAGAATTGCAAGAGAAGAAACTGCAAGCATGGAACTTACGGTTGCATATTGCAATTTTAAAAAAAATCTAAAATTGATGAAACCTAGCTGCCAATCTGTGAATTCTTTTTAAATTTGTAACGTTGAAGTACGAAAGTGGAAAGCTTATTGGAACAACTACCATGAAAAGATAAAATCATACACCATTTTACAAACTCTAACTTTCCAAAGATTAAAATAAAATTTTAAGCCATCCATAGCAAATTTGTGATAGTCAATTAGAAAGTTTTTATGATAACTCCTGTAGCATTTAAGTTCCCACTGCCATGTCCAGCCAGAGTTTGTTGTTGTAATGAGCCTGCATGGAACATTCTGCTCATGAAGCTGTGATTCGCTCCTGTTGAGTATACTTGCAAACCTTTTTATTTATTATTAATTATTCATTTCATGACATCCATACAATGTCAAAAATTAAATAAATAAAGTAAAAATTCCTTGAGGAATAAAAGAGAAAAGAAACAACTTTGGAAGCAAAATATTAAATCATTAAAAAATATGGACAATATAAAAAAAAAAAAAGAACTATTTGGATTATTCTTTGCACTTACGGATTATATATATATTAATAAAAAGAAAGAACAGTAAGATATATATAATCCGGTGTTCTTATAGATATTTTTATTTTTGCAAAATAGTACTCAATGTAAATTTACAGAGCATTAATATTATAAATTAATTGACTTAAAATATGTTTTTTTTCGCTACACAGTTCTAACCATGCTTCAAAAATGGAAGCTAAAAGCCCCGAATTTAATTTTGTAATTAAATTAAAGACATTAGTTCCATTTCATCCTCAAGCGAATTTTGGAATAACTTTTCTATTTTCTTACATACATATATATATATATATATATATATATATATATATATATGTGAATATTTTAAAGTAAATTCAATTATTTGATAATTTATAAGCCTAGCAGGCTTCACTTGCTTGCTATCACTTTGCAAAGTAAGATATATACACTACTTGAAATCTTTCAAACAAAAATTTTAAATGAACATTTCATTCATAAACTGGCTTGTTATAGTTAAGGAAAGTTTTACAAATAGATGCCAACTTGTTGAAGGCCAAGTAAAATGCAAATTTCAAACACTTTTCTGCACTATATAAGACAAAATTCCTAAACAGAACTGTTTTTGATATGAAAATCAAAACAATCCTTGAATAAAAGAACAGTAATGAAGGACAGTTAATAAAATAATTTTTTTTTTAAATCAATATGCAACTTAGTTAAACCTGAAGAAGGATATTGGCTAGAAGCAGATAATATATAATACAGATATTGAGTTTCCAGTGTGTATATTCCTCTCTTTAGGGGAATGTACAATTGGATACTTACCAGTCACAGGGATCTGTCCCTGTGCTGGTAGTATCACAGCTATGACTAGCTTAGACAAGCTATGACCAGCAGCCCAAGTGAAGGCACTCGGGTCCCCATGTTAAAAACCGACCTTGTGTCACAACCTGACTCAGTGGGGGGTCAAGTAAATACTATGTAAATTCCTCTCTTGAGTGGTATACACATTGATACTTACCAGTCACAGGGATCCGTCCTTGCACTGGTAGTATCATAGCTACGACTAGCTTGGACCGGCTCTGACCAGCTTCGACTAGCTATGACCAACTAAGACCAGCGGCCCAAGTGAAGACACTTGGGTCCCCACATTAAAAACTGACCTTACATAATCTGGCAACTCAATGAAAATCATTCTCTGCACCTAACTTTTCTAGGGCTTTTGAATGAGCTATGAATCATTGAAAGTGGGTGTGGAGGAGTTGCTTGGACACACACAAACACACATATACTGTACTTTATATATAATATAAAGGAAAATGAAATTGATAAAGCTATTGTTCCCATTCAGTGCATAAATGTAAAAATGATTCAATGAAAAGACAATTGAAATTTTTTGAATGTGAAATCTAAATTATGAAAGCAGAAAAGTTGTTTCAGATTTAATGAAAGCAGATTTGCTATTGTGATATTCATTGTGACAAAAGAAAGGATTGAACAAAGCAAAGTAGAAGAAGAGAATACATCAGTCAGTTAAGTGCCATACATAATACATGCTCGACCAATCATATCACTTGATTCATGACTGACTAGGCAGAAGATTTTCTCACAGTAGGTTGCCATTTCTTTTTGTAATAAACTGGTTGGCAACCAAGGCTATAAGATCCAGTCTGTCCTGCTATTCAACCCATAGGTGAGGGCAGTAGAGACAGATTCATACCTTTCCTAAGAGTATTTGTGTGTAAGTGATTGTAATGAACACAAGTGGAATTCGAACTTGGTTCTCCAATTTCTCTTTCTGAGCCATTATCCATTACACCATCCACACATCCCATCATAAGCATCAATAAAAGATTAATTTAAAGTGATTAACAGATTGTTAATTTTATTATAAGAATTTTTATGTTTTTTTGTATAATACAGATCACTGATGCCTAACAAAACATGTAATCCAATAAATTATTGGAGTTTAACACATTTAAAGGGAAACAGATTTTTATGCCTATATCTCCGAGATGAGGTATTATGATTATTTACACTATTCAGACTGTTATCCTCATCTTCACAATGTTTTGGCCGTTGTACGCTACGGCCTTCTTCAGGTTACTGGAATTTCAAACCCAAACCCTGGTGGACAAAATGTACAATGGCCAAAATGTTGTGAATATGGCAGTGAAGATGTGGATAACAGTTCAAATAATGTAAATAAGCAGATTTTTGTAATCAAAGTGCTCAATAATAAAAAAAAATAAAGCAACAATAGTTAATAGATAAATTCAAGACTTATTTCCCCGACAAATGTATCTGCTAAACTTGAAATCAGATTTTCAATATCTACTTTATTTCATTTTCTCATTAAAATACTTGAACAATGTTTTATTATTCCTTATTATATTTTATAATTATTATTATTCCTTATGTAAAAAAAGATTTTATACATAATTTTTTCTACCTCAGAATATAACCCAAGGCATACTTATATTTCAAAAACATTTTTATCCTAAAACAATTGGATGCAGAAATGCTTCATTACATCACAACTGTTTTTTTTCTTGGTGACATTACTACAGCTGCAATTAATTATATCAATTTTAACCCATGAAAATTTAATGATTTCGCTATTTTCATTTTCTGATGAATCTTAACTCAAGCATTGAGTAAGCTCATGGCGAGTTCTATGGCAATAAAATATCTGTAGAAGTTTCCCTATTGCATAGTTAAAAATTTGAGCTTAACAACTTTATCAAAATATTGCAATAACAATCATAAATATGCATGCTGGTTATTTTCAGAAGTAAGGGGATACAAATGAAAAGATTTGAAATTGACAACCTTTTCCATTTCACTTAAATACTGCTATCTTCCCTACTTTCTTTCATTCATTCATTTTCTCACTGAAACCAAGTAGCGTCTTTTCCTCTTTTTTTTCAAGTGATCAAAACAGAATAGTTCATTATTTATGGGGTATTGGCAGGACATAATGGCTGTGCAAACTAACAAAGGGAGGGACAAGCACAATTATTTTATTGTAAAAAACTAGTGTACCTGTGCCATCAAAAACATAAAAATAGAGAAACCCTGCTAATGTTCATCATATCTTGATAAGCAGGCGTGGCTTAGGTCGGCAGTTGCCAACTATGATATTCATCAAAATGGAGTGATGCTACCCCCGTTTAACTTCCATGATACTACTAGTCTGTTGTCTCCCTTACACTAGTCTACCGTGGGAACATTCTGTACGTAGACATGTATTTGTTACTTTTTTTTAATGATACTTTGTTTATTTATTACTTATTTACTGTATAATTTATAAATTTAATTAAGAGATCACATACAGTAATTCAGTTTACCATCTGGCATAGATAACCTTCCTCTGGGGTTTGCATCAGCCGACAAAAACCCTAATGCATGGCAAATTTTCAAGACCTATTTTGGGAAAAAAACAGTCCTTGATGCTAGAAAATACGGTATATGGTTTGATGATTACATGAATTTATTTTTTTGTTTTGCATTTATATAATAAATATAAATGCCAGTGTCATGCTTTTTCAACTTTATTCCTAGGGTCCATAGCCAAACATTTTGGAATCAGGCCAACTCTGTGAGCAAATTAAAAACATTCTGGACTGGATCCGAACCGGCAATCCTGAAATTTTTGATTCCCAAGTTTTCAATGCTGCAATTGTTTTCAATGATTTTTTTTTTACGTGAATTTTTGTGACAAATTTTTTTTTATAATAATTTTCATAACTTGGAAATAAATTTGAGAATAACCAAAATTGCGAAATCCAGCGAAAATAACCCATGAAATAAAAATAATTGTTTGTACAGAAAGTAAGGACCTACATACATCAAATTGTCTTTAAATTACGTGGCAGCAGAAGGATTATCATTGAACTTTTAAAAAGGTAAGTTTAAATATTAATGCAATACCTAAATGCAATGATCAATTTTGAGTTATCGATTGATTCCTTTTCTATGGCTTATCAACCCTTTGCAGGTTATCTAAAGCCCAAAAATATTTTGAAATTGTAAGAATTTTTAGCAAATTTGGACTTTCGTGCCTGCAAAAGAACGTTTTTTTCCTTTGACACCACTATCATTTTAACTACCTTCACTCCTTGGTAATATTTGCTATTTTAAAAAGCAATGATTAGAATTGTAATAAAATCTAAATTACAATGAAAGTGAATTTATACATTTTTTTTTTGTTCTTGAGAATTTAAAATAAAAATATTAAACACTATTTAATAGATCGTTTTGCAGGTTATTTAAAGCCAGAAATATTTTTAAATTGTAAGAATATTTTTGAGATAATGATTTACTGATACAACCCATATTAACCTATAGTTTGGGGGAGAAGAGGTAAATTCATAGCTTTCCCAAGAATTTTTGTGTGTAAGTGGATATAACAAACCTGACTGGAATTGGAACTTGGCTCTCCGATTAACAATTCTGAGCCATTATCTATAACACCATCTGTATATCCAAGCTTACAGCAGTTGGTTGATAGAGATTATGGGATTGAGATGTAGAGAGTTTGCTGACGAGGGTAAGATGATGAAGTGTTCAAGCATGGTAGGGTGCCTGTTGAAAGATACCACTGCCATTGGAGAATACATTTGTTATGAAGGAATGATCTTCAATGTTGTTGGAAGTAGATAGTGTACAACAAAATACCTTCTACATCAGTTATGGGCAAATTGTGACCTGTTAAAACTTTCTGAATGACATGCTTAATTTCATAAGGAAAATAACATTTCTTAAAAATTTTATTTTGTTTCATTTTCACTTGTTCATTCACACATAAACAATGATTAAGTACACTGTTTCTTGACTTTTGTAAATGTTCAGTGAAAGTAACATTTTCATCATTTTAAACCATTAGCAATTTTCACTAAGGAAGATCATACGTGTAAACATCTTTTGCTTCAAAAAATAGGAAGCATCAATGATATTTTTTGTCTAAAGAAGAAATAGATGTTTCTATTTTCAAATGAATAAATTAGAAATAAATCACATGCAGTGGTATGTGTTAATCACACTGTCATTGGTGATAATATTATACCAAGATTTCAATTTCTTAATTATCTTTTCTTCAAAGAAAAGAAAAGAGAAGAAAAAAAACAAACAACTTTCCTCCATTTCTAAGGTATATACTTATGCATATGGTCTTCTGTAGGGAAATTGAAAAATTACCTTCAATCTTTTTAGTAGTGTAGCCTGCCTTGTGATGAGCCATAGATCATGCAGCCCTCTGCTCAAAAAAAGGTTGCCTATGTCTACTCTATATGAATGATATAACCCAGTGTTACCCAGTACAATACAGCCCAGGGCATCATGGTGCTTTTTCAATCCAAGAATAAAGAGGTACACATACCTTGATGCAAAATATATTTAGGTGAAAGCAATTATAATCAAATCAGCTGATCTTCTTCCATTGATGCAAGGTTCAATTCTGATAAGTGTTTGCTTACTGAAGACACTTTCAGCAGTGGATATTAATTAGCAAGAGTTCTCTGACTGACCTGTAACTATGCAGCTTCTCCCCCAGCACTTTCCTTCCTTCATACAGATTAAAGTTATCTGCATTTTAGTAGTCCTTCTGTTGGTTCATCTCTCTCTTTATGTTCAGTGTCCTCTTAGGATGTAGGCAATCATGGCTCTCCACAATTCCTTGAACTTGCAACTAAGTAAATTCTCTTTTTGTTATTTCTAAACCCTGCTCCTCCATCCATTTTCTCAAGCCCATCAAATGCGTTAAGCGTTGTTTTCTTCTGTCCCTCTTTTGGAAGGAAAGCTTCTATTCACTTTTTACGATGCTGAGTCTTGGACCACAACCAACAGGTCCTTGACATAACTGAATATTTTATTATTCAGTCAAGCTAGCACGGACATTCATGAGTCTATCCTGACAATCATCATAGTCCTGCATTGTGGTTGGAAGGTCATTAGAGAGGCATTCTGTGTCATAACATAGCTGGCCAATGTAGGTGGTTGCTAGGCAACCAATCAGTGTTGTTCTATAGTTAGATGTCCAGAACAGTAAATCAGTTGTTTGTTGTTCTTTTGCTCACCAGCTGTGTTCTGAAAAGCGCATTTTGCATTTGTGTAAGATTGTAGAAATATCAAGGATGGAATCATAGAGCTGTGATTTAGTTGGATATTGTCTCCAAGAGATGTTAAGTATAGCTCTTATCATCTGCATGTAGGTTACATTAAGCTTAAACTCAAAGGTTTTAGTCAATGTCCAAGCAGTGGCATTTAACACCACCTCTACAGTGGCTTGAAAGAATCTCAGCTTGAAGTTGTCTAGTATATCAGATTTCCAGATTACATCCATTTTATTCAAGGTGGCCCAGGTAATTTTCACATCCTTTTATATAGAATTTATCTAGGTATATAAAAGAATCAACAGATTTTTATAACCAAGGCTAAAGTTGATATCCCTCAAAAAAAGTTGACTGATATTGACTATACAAATGACCTGGCTATCATTGCAGATGCCATTAACAATGCCACAATTCTCCTACATCATCAAGAAAATGCTGCCAATGATGCTGGACTATGTCAATGCCTCTAAAACTGAATATGAATACCTCATAAGCCATTCTGTTTTTGAATGCTCTGATGTAATCTTCTAGACATAACAATTTAGCCTTTATTTAAGTCACTCAAATCTACTCTGGTCTGTAAGCACATCAAAATGAAGTGCTCAGTGTCAGCTTACATGCATATATACCTATAACCTTGGCATGCAGAGTTGTTATGTGACAATAGTTGTTATTCTCACAAACTGTCAATGTTTTGTACAACCCGTGACTAATGCATTTTGTATGGACAAATGTAGTGAATACAAATTCAATAAGTTGATTTTTATATTTAGCTGTTTTTTTTCTGTTTTTACATCTAATAGACATTGGTTCCTAATGTAACAGCTGCTCTGGAATCTTAGTGTTAACCATTTGAATAACATAGCTATGATTGTCTTGGATTTGATATGCACAGACTAAATAATAGATACTGACTGATATCAGTCAGTTATGTGCTGTGCGTGATAAAGACTTAGGCGATCTGTATCTTTTTGATACATGACTGACAAGGCAGATTTTTTCCTGCAGTAGGTTGCTATTTCTTTCTGCAGTAGATCAGTTGCCCTCCAAGACTATAGAACTTGGTCTGTCCTACTATTTACCCATAGCTGGGGGGGAAGAGAAAACTAATACCTTTCCCAAGGGTATTGGCATGTAAATGAAGGTAATGGATTCAACTGGAATTCAAACTCAGCTCTCTGATTCCTCAATGCAAGCAGCTATCCATTACTCCACTGTGCCTCTCACTGATATATATATATATATACACACACACACAGACTGATATGCTACCCCTATTTTAGTATTTGGTATATTTAGGCTACAATTGTTCTTTTAAACATGTATTATTAAAAACAAAACATTTTGTACTAATTATATTTAATGATCTTTCTTCTAATATATATCACTTTGAAAATGTGGTTACTGTGTGTGAATAAATTGATCAAAATTTATGTACTGTTGCAAACTTTTGACTCACATGAGTCATCATCAGATGTGTGTATGAAAAAAAAACAAAAGTGTGTTTTAAGGAGACTATAAAACTAAATCAAATACAGCTTAATGCAAAAAAATAAATCAAAACCCATTATACCTTGGTGTCATATGGCTTGCTGCACCTGTAGTTTTCAAAACCCTCTAATTTACCCAATCCCCATGATGACTTAATGTGATTTGAAATCTTGGGACAACACAACATGAATGTTGGACAATTTATCCACACACAACAAGCAGATTTGTGAATGGATATTCATACATTAGAAAGATCATTAAAAGATAATAGAAAATCCGAATATTTTTGCATTCACGACAAACAGGTAATAATATTTCTTCTCATCCATTTTTATAAGCAGCTAACTTCCCAGGTGCAACACTTAGCACCACCTGAAATCTTATTCTGATAGAATGTTGGTCTGAATCTATAATGCAGACTGCAAAACCAACAGTTCTACACAGGATGCAAATCAGGTGATGCGTGAAACAAGGTATGATTCACTTGAAGAGAAAAAAAAATTCCATTACAAAATAAACAATATTTCTAGTTTAGAAAAAAAAAAAATAAATAAATAAAAGTGACATTTATTCTGTAATAAACTCTGATCATTCACTTTTGTAATATAACCAGGGAAAATAATATGAACTGAAATCAAGTTGAAAAACAGGAAAATGACCAGCCTGGAAAATTTATATATATATATATATATATGTATGTCAGTGGGGAGATAGGAATCAATACTCAATGGGATTTTCAGAACAATTATATATAAATGTTTTGAAAACTGCTTTGATCCTGGCTAAGCAAAACATTGAAATATATTTATACATAGGGGGAAAAAAAAAAAAGATATCACAATGCAACCACAATCATAATCATTCATTTTATAAACATATATTGTGCACCAGAATGCTTTCTCAGCGATGTTTATCCTGAAGTCATAGATAGTTTCTGGTCTCCATGACATCAGACTTCCTCTCCACGGGCTTAGCCGAGAGCAATCATTTTTCATCTAGCATTCTGGTATAGCTTCCACATGATTGCAAGAATTGTAAACAATATTTGTGCCTATGCAAATGAAATCCTTTTATTCAATCTTATGTAAGAATTCCGATTTATTTTATATCCCTCATTATATTTGTTGTTAAGTTTTTTTTTTAATCATTTCACCCCAAGCAAGGCAATAATACCACTAGGACACAAGGGATTATAGGGAGAGGAAGATAATGAGTAGTCTTTAGTGAAGAGAAAGGGCAAGAAAAGAACAGTATTCGGGAAGACAGAAGATAGCAATTGGCATTGCATTTAAATTTTTGAAGATTGTAGTTGGCAGGAAAACAAGAAATCAGAAGAGAGTTCCACTGGCAAGAAGTGTGAGAAAAGAAACTATTAGAATAGAACTTACAGTTGCATCTAGCTAGTTCAACAGTAAAATGATAAAACCTAGTTCTGACCAATATAGGGAGATTGAATTATGATGATAAGGAAGAAACCAGAAGAAATTTCCACAAGTGAGAAGTGTGAGAAAAGAAACTATTAGAATAGAACTTATAGTTGCATCTAGCTAGTTAATTTCTATTGAGTTTTATTACACTTGTAGTATTATTAGGTTGGTGCAAAAATAATGTCGTTTTCTCACATATGTTACTATGTTAATTATTAGGGGGAGTCCTGAAAAGTTCTAGTCTAAGCTACCTCCCAAAATTTAAATAAAACATTAGATTTATTAATTTATATTTTTGGAAGGGTGTTTTTTCCAGCACCATTTTCTTTTATTAATTTTAGAATTTATTTTTTTTAATAATTTCTGATTTTTATTATTCTTGTAGCATTAGTTTTAATATTTGAATTTCTTTGAAGTATTGTGAATTATTTTAAGTTTTGATTAGTTATTTCTTTTATCTTAATTCCATTTGCTTTTTATCTTTAACTCCGATAGTCTTTTTACTTAACAACTCTAGTGGAATTGTGATCACGTGGTTGCATAAAGAACCATATAAAGGTGGGAAATTAATATAGTTTTGTAGGAAATCAGTAAGACAATTTTGAAACAATTACCAAAATACAAAGAAAATCATTCATGACTTGTTTGTTAATTGAATATTGGTAACCTATAATCACGTTTTTCAAAATGACCTTTTGTATTGACTGACGGACAAAAGAAGCACACACACGCACAAATATGAAATAGCCTGATTATGTCCAAGACACCCTAGACTTAGTTGATAGATAATTCAATGAGAATTTATCTGAGAAAGAAGATAGGTTTTTGATAAAATCTGACATTTATGGCAGTGTTTCTTTGTAAGTCTTCATAACATTTACATTACCATAAGCATTTAAGTGTTTTCAATGCAAAATAACTGTATTTATATAAAGTCCATCATATAATAATGAAAATTAGATTATTTTACACAACAAATATTTATTTTTCAATATATTTGCTTACCAGTGTCCTTAACCCATTGCCTCTGTATTAAGCAAATAAATGAACATGACACAATTTAAAGTGAAAATTTCAGAACAAAATTCAGGAAATTGCTAATATTACCATTAGGGGCACTACGACATGGCGTAATGGCTAGCAAGCTTGTATAGCTTGACTAATAACGACTAAGTAGTGAGTTCGATCTTCACTTGGTGCCTCCTACTTTAGGCTTTGTGCCACATCTAAGCTACACTTGGAAAATTACTACAGTGTAACCCGGATATAAGAGAGGTTTTCTCTGGTCCCAAATTAGAGCCTGTGTTAATGTATATACAATAGATCAAACCTGGATATAAGAGACTTCTTCTCCGGTCCCGACAACTCTCTTATATCCGGGTTACACTGTATTACTAATATTAATTACCTTAAAACTCAAAGTGTGT
The DNA here is from genome assembly GCA_963932145.1 of Acanthosepion lycidas. Lineage (NCBI taxonomy): Eukaryota > Metazoa > Mollusca > Cephalopoda > Sepiida > Sepiidae > Acanthosepion > Acanthosepion lycidas. Next base: position 92,218,495 of record OZ010597.1, read on the forward strand.
GTGTGTGTGTGTGCAATCTTCATGAAAACTCTGAAAATTAATTAAGACTGTTACGTCAAATAAAATGCTGATTTATAGTATTCATCTGCATGCCTAATTGAATAGAATATGGCACAAAGTTGAATTTAAAGTAGGAGTCCTATGCATACACAGAACTAGGGATAAAAATTGTCAAGCTATTTCAGCACATTTTGAAATATCTCAAAAATTAAGTTCTGCTTGGGTGGGTGGCTTTCTGGAAATAAGTAATACATATGAAATGCTATTTTGGATTGGATGGAATATAGCATGGGTTGGCAACCTTTTGCTATGTGCCGACTTAGGGTTTTAAAATCATTCAGTGTGCCAACAGCATACGTATTTTTATACAAGTCAAGGTCAATATACTTGTTCTACAATATATTTTATATAGTAATATATAGTATATATACTTTCGTATATATTAAAATTGAAACAGCTAAATATCTTCTTTGCATTGTAGAAGTTATTGGTTCGGATTTTGTGATGTCATCTGCGATTGTGTGCCATTGGAAATTGCTTGGCACGCCACATCAGCCACGTGTGACGTAGGTTGCCAACCCCTGGAATATAGTACAAAGCCAAGATTATAGTTGGAGCCCCCACATGTACATAGGGTCAAAGATCAAAAATAGTCCAATCTCCCCAGGTGTGAGAGTTTATCCTCATCCTTTTTCAAGGTTAAAACAGTTAAGGTTACTACATATACTCATAAGCCTACTTTATGTATAGCGTGACCCCTAAATGTTTTTGTGAAAAACCTGATTTTTTTTTCATATGGCTTATGTATAATGCAACCCCAGCTTCTGAGAAGTACTCGTAGGCCTACTGACCTACTGTATACCATAAATAAAGCTACAAGGATTAAAATTCATTTGATATTTGCTTCTGTAATCGTCATTTACTGTATATTGTGATGCATCTTGTCAAAATATTTTAAGAATATGTAACAGGGAATTATAAAATTGTAGGAAACATTATCTTGTTGTTAAAAGAAAAACCAGTTAAGTGTCTAGGTAAAATATTCAATGCTAATTTAAAAGATACAGATCCTACCTAGAAATATTTTACAGAACTCAAAGCAATGCTGAGCAAAGTGGTCAAGTCAGGGCTGCCAGGCATGCATATATCAATATGCCATTTTGCCAAAGATTCTGTGGCCTGTGATATTATATGAAATGGCATTAACAACAGTTGAGAATATGGAGAAGAAAGTTTGTGGCTATTTGAGAAGATGGCTTGGCCTACTTACGAGTTTGAGCAGTGTAGCTCTGTATGGAGTATTGAACACATTGCAACTCTCCTTCAGAGAATTAGTTGAGGAGTTTAAAGTGGTGAGGCAATCTTATTCGGTTATGATTCAAAAGATCCTAAAGTTTCACAAGCAGGAATAGAGATTTGAACTGGGAGAAAGTGGAAGGCATTGCACAAGCTCAGTACAGCAGAACAAATGTTGAGAAAGAAAGGCAGTAATAGGAACAGTGGCAGTGGGCAAATTAGACTTAGGTTACTGTCCCAATCTCCGAAGGAGAGAGAAAAAAAAAAAAGAAAAAAAAAGGAAAGATCAGAAACACAGACTTCGATATGAAGTGAGAGCAGGTGTGGAGGAAATTAGAGTCAGCAAAATGGTGGCTTTAGGCCAGCAGGGGGCCTGGACAAAATGGGGAAACTTAGGGGGGAAAAAAAAAAAAGGAAAATTTCCTGGATGTATCTCTGGTATACTAATCCCAATAACACAAGTTACCTTGTGCAGGCAGTGTATGATACATTACTCAGCCCAGCAAGCCCCCACATGTGGGAAAAGAATGAGTCTCCACTTTGTCTATTGTGACAGAAGAGAAGATCCCTCCAACAGGAAGTGAGCAGTTGCCTCTATGCATTAAGTGAGAGTCATTACTGATGGCACCATTCTAAAGTTTTAAGAGCCATTGCAACAATATTCTCAAGGAGTTTCCAAACAAATCAATATGAACTGAATAAGATGATGAATTTCGTCAAAGCCAGGGAAAACGTAAAGACATTACAGAAGAAGAAAACGTCCCAACTCAGTTTAGCCCTGGACTGGCAAATGTTAGTAGATAGAGGCAGGCAACTAAAATTCCCAGTGAAAATAATACAGACTAAACTTCGTCCAGACATGATTATTTATGTGGAAAAGACCATATAAGTCATCATGTTAGAATTAACAGTCTTTTGGGAAGAAAACAGGGATGAAGTCCACGAAAGGAAACTTGTGAAATATTTACATATTGTAGAGGAATATAAAAGGTGTGGTTGGTGAGCTCAGTACAAACCAATTGAAATTGGATGCAGAGGATTTGCTGGGCGGTCATTATGTAAGATGTTGCCAAAATAAGGTGCAACAAGCTTGGAAAAGAACAAGGCCATTCACTCAATACCAACAGCAGCAGAAGAAGCCTCTAGATGGTTATAGCTTAAAAGATCAAGTGATTGGCAGTCAGTAAGAAGGGAAGTTGTGGTTGACTTTTTCTTTTGAGGGAAGTGAAATGTAGGTCTTGGGTATGACTTAAAAATGGAGTCTTGACTAGAGGATAGAATTAGGGTACCCAGAACCATTGTTTACATTGTAAAGGTGATCTGTGGCTAAGATCTAGCACCTCTTTACCTACTTACTAGGGTTACAGTTTTTTTATATATATATATATATATTATATATATATGTACGTACATACTTACACACACACATTTATAATCGACACAGGGGAAGGGGCTTACATTTTTTTTTTTTTGATTGGATACTTAACATGAATAGGATAAGAGTAAGTAGAAAGTAATTCGTGTGTGTGTGTGTATATGTGCATGTATATATCTCAGTGAGGGGGAAACAAAATCGTTACCACTTCAAGCCAAGTGCGTGGCTATGTTCCTTACCAGGTCGAAACCATTATTGCGTTTGCTTCCTTTTTTTATGGAAGAGCGTAGATTGATGGTGAACCAAAAGTTATCCATGGTTTGATTGTAAACTGCCAAGCGGAGTCTCAGTGTGTGATTGGGAAAATGGAGACAATTGTAGCTGATGGATGGCATACAAGTCAATATTCGAATAGTATCGTCTGGGTCACCACAGAGAAGTGGGTATGATATTGAAAAACCCAAAACCCCTAATGAACTTTGGCTAGAAACATCACAGATGATGTGTGCCAAAGCATCCAACAGATGTTTTTTTTACAAAAAGGTAAAACAGTAACATTAACTGTAAAGAATATAGTAACTAAATAAACATAGGAAGACAATAAGTAACACAACTGAAATATATATTGTGTGTGTGTGTGTGTGTGTGTGTGTGTGTGTGTGTGTGTATATATATATATCTCAGACAAATTGGAAAAGCAATACCTCAGCGATTTAAACACGTGTGAACAAAGATGAATGCAAATTGGAAAAAGGAAAAACAAAAATTTAATTCTTCATTTATTTTAGTACTTGTAGATTTTAAGTGGCAAACAGTGAATGACGTTCTGTTGTTCAAGCAGCAACAGAAAGAAAGAAAGAATCTCGGCTACAGGAGGGTGGCTAAAGGAGCTTAGCTCTACCATTAAGAATAGCCAAAGTTAGAGTAAGAATGTAGGCCTACCAGGTAAGTTAGAGTCACTGAAAGTTCATGAATTTTAATCTCTTGACAACAAAAAAAAAACAAAAAAAAACTGTATAGTGCAACCCCCTGAAATGCACTTTTGTATCTATTTCTATGCCTATCTTGTACAAAATGTGAAACAAGGTTGAGTTTACAGTGGGGTTCCATGCACATGTGGGCCAAGGGTTAAAAGCTGCTCAAACCTTGGTATTTCCCCACTCTGGAGACACCTCAGGTGTCAGGTAATGACTCCAGTCCCTTTCTGTGGAGATGGACCACTGGAAATCAAGCTTATCAATAAGGACTGTATCTAAGAATGCAGGTTTTATCATTTGCATCTACCAGTATGTGTCTGTATTTCTCACTTAGTGAAGGTAATAATATTATAAAAATATCCATTTTGTTATTCATTTCTAATTAGGTCTTTTGTGATCTTTATAAATTGATTGTTTTGTTGATTGCTTTTATTATTAAGTCACTTAATTATTCCAGTAAAGCTATTTTCTGTTTTGAAAGTGATAATGACCTCAGTATTTAGATCATAATTAATAATATTAAATAGAAACAAGCAATGTTAACACTTTAATAGTCTGCCTATAGTTCCGAGTTGAGTTATTGTAACTATTTACATTGTTGTTCACATCTTAGTACCCTATCCACTACATTTCAGCCACTGTGTGCTCCTGCCTTCTTCAGGTGATATTTGTTGGAATTTTGAACCAAACCCTTTATTTCATCCACAGAGTAGATCATTCTACAGATGAGGACAAGAATCTAAATAACTTTTAATAGTATATTTTGAAAATCTAACAAATCTAAAGTTTCATTTTTTGAAATATTTATTATTTTTCAATTTTAAATTAAATAAAACAAGCCCCTTGATTTGTTTTGTTTAATATTTATCTTTACTAGAAATACTTGTGAAAATTTCATGGTTTTCCTATTTGAATTTTCAAATGAATCATAATTCCTCAGTTGATGATTGAATAAATTCATGGTAAGTTCAACAAGCATAAAATATCCGTATAAATTTTCCTGTCACATAGTTTAATATTTGAGTTTAACAACTTTAACAAAAGATTGCAATATCAAGCAGAAATATGAATGCTGGTAGTTATTTTAAGAAGTAAGGGGGTACAAATTAAAAGATTTGAAATTAACAAGTTTTTCCATTTCACTGAAACAGCCATTAAACACAGACTATTTTTCTTTTATTCATTCATTCATTTTCTCAGTGAAACCAAGTAGCATCTCTGATATGTCTTTTCCATCTTTCCATGTGATCAAAATGGAATAGTCCATTATTTATGAGGTATTGGCAGGTTGCTAACTAAAGGAGGGACAAGCAAAGTTATTTATCTTTATTATTGTTAAATGCCAATATTTTATTGTTAAAATAAACAAGACACTTTTTGAGCAAAATTCATCTTTAAATAAGTCTATATAATAAATGTGAATGTCACTGCGTCACACTTTACCAACTTTACTCCTAGAAGTTGTAGCCCAATATATACCATTTTGGAATCGGGCCGACTCCTTGAGCAAATTAAAAACATTCTGGGCCGAATCCAGACACACAATCCTGAAATTTTAGATTCCTAAGTTTCCATTACTGCAATTGTTTTTAGCGATTTTTTTTTTTTTTTTTTTACATGATTTTTTGCAACAAGTTTTTTTTGTATGATAAAAATTTTCATAACTTGGAAATAAATTTATGAATAATCAAAATTAATTGCGACATCCAGTGAAAGTCGCCATTGTTTGTATGGAAAGTAAAGACCTACACACATCAAATTGTCTTTAAATTAAGTGACAGCAGAAAAATAATTGTTGAACTTTTTAAAGGTAAACTTAAATATTAACGCAATACTTAAATGCAGCGATCAATTATGAGTTCTTCTGTAGTTTATTGTTGCCTATTGCATCTACTCCTCCCTACCTATTGTGATGAAGGCCCAATCAAGTGCCCTCTGCAGGAGATAGCTTAAATGCTGCCCAATAGGGCCGCTTTTAAGCTAGTTAAAACATACAGCCTATAATTTAAATTCTTGATCAAAAATATTACTTTTTTTTTTCTTTTTTTTTTTACTCTGCTATCCCCATTGTTACTAATACTACTACTACTTTTAAGGCGATTTATTGTGACTATCATATTTGCCTTAGCATAACCTGTACACTCACATGTTCTGCTCCTATTCTAACAAGGATATTTTTGGAAAAAGTTTTTTCGTATGTTTCATCATATATTTATTGACATGCATTTTAAATTGGTTTTGTAGGAGAAAATATATGATTTTGTGCATGTGAACATAATATTGTAACAGTCAACTGGAATAAAGTATGGAATCCTATATTGTAACTTTAACCTTCAAAAGAGACTAAATTAAATTTGCTAATGCAGAAAAGAGTTATTGGTACATTTGTATCAATGAGGACTGGTACATATAAACAAAGCAAACTGATATAAAACAATCAGTACTGATGATTTGGCTTGTTTTCAATATTTTATTATTAGTAACAATTTTTATGCTTAACAGACTCCAGTTCATCTGACACCCTAGCCTACTGGTACAACACTCGGTACGTCTTCCATCTGTAATGGTTGCATTAGGTGCAAAGCATATTTCAGTACTTAAAAAAAAACAAAACAAACACATCTTATGCAAAGGCAAATACAGTACTTCTTATTCAAACCTTGTATTTTTTAACACAACTTCCTTCATAATTTCTTACAAATTTACTTATGTGTAAAATCTTCTATAATATTATATAAAACTGAAAGTTTCTGTGTGTAAACATTATGTAAATCTATTACATAATATAAATACAGTTTAATAATTTACTAACCAAATTACACATGTCTTGCTGCGTGTCACACATTTTTTTTGTAGGAAAAATGATTGATTTTAAATCATTGTTATAATTTGTGGAGAAAAATGATGCATTTCAGTATTACTCAATGATTTTGCTGGTATGACCTCCATCTTCTGGTTTTCTCCTCCTATATTTTTGATAGGAGTCATTTCCTTGTTCAAATTTAAATTTAATTTAAATCAAAGGGAAAAACATTTTCAGTGAGGGGTTTGTTGAGTACAAAGTCAAATGACGAAAGAAATTAAATGACAACATCCAATAAAAGTTATGTATGTAATGTATACAGACAAATTAAATGTCAAATAACAAAGAAAGGAACAAAAGTTCTCAGGTGTCGTAGTTCATTATTGGCCCAGTGTTATTCGAGGTTTATTTTAGGTATTAAAGATGGGGCAGAAGTACCCAGAAAGCCACTCATGTATGACTGGATATATTTTTCTATAGATGATAATCATGATACAATGTGATATCAGGTTTACAAAAATAATCCATTAGTTTTGATTGAATGCTAAACTTTAAAATATTTAAATTTCTCCTTGTGTGTGCATACATGTGAGTATATATATATATATATATATATATATATATATATATAATTATTTATTTTTAAAGAAAAAAAAAAATTTATAACATAAATATGTTATAAAATCACTACAAAAATAGCCATTTTCTTTCAACACCTTCGGTGTCTTATCAAGTGATGACGTTGAATGTAAAATAAATGGTTTTAAAAGTTTCAAATTAATTAATATTCTACGCAAGGGGAAAACGTTGTTACAAAGGCTAGATGGACCAATCAGAACACAAGTACAGGAAAATTCAAAAAGCTCGATAACGAAGTCATGTTATAATATCTATTCAGATGTTAAGTATTAAAAAATAATTTATTCCAACGAATAGTAATTGTTGGTTATTGGAATTCATTCCATATACACCAATCATATACTTGTATATATATATATATATATATATATGAATAAAACACCAAAAGGAAAATGGAAAATTATAAATAAAACTAGAACTTGTAAAACTTGGGATGACCCATGCCCTTTATGCCTACATGAGAAACTACACATTATTAAGTTTCTAAATAATAAAAATCTATCAAACAATAGACATGAGTTAACGTTTTTTTGCCGACATCATCAAATCTTTGCATTGAATAATTAGCATAAAATTTTTAAAAAATCCATAGTCCTAATAAATAGTTTACCCTACAAAAAAGATTTATGAAGTCGTCAAAAAACAAATGTTACGGCAGTTTTTTTTATATACACAAAACCCTTTCAGAAAAAATAAAATAAAAATATAAATAAATCTCCATAGACATGTAAACCAGACTACATGAAATCAGCTTCCGTTTTAAATTTAGACACCCCAACCTTACCCTGACCTATGAATGTAACTCTATACTGATACAAATTATTAACACCCTGCACCCCTCTCTATATGAACAATCGCGCTGGCCTTTACCATGGAAATTTTGATTTCAATAATGAATCTGCTATTAAAACACGTAAATTTCAGAAATAAGTTATTCCAAAAAAAATTTCGCTTGAAGATGGAACAGAGCTTACTTTAATTCAATTTAATTCAAATAATTATATTGAAGTTTTCGGCTCTTGTTTTGAAACATGAGAACTCTTATGTAACGTGTTGGAATTATATTTTTATATATATATATATATATATATATATATATATATATATAAAAGAGAAAAAGAGAGGGAGAGTGCTGGTGCTAATCAAATCATTACAATATGGTGTAAATATCAATATTTAGATTATGTAACAATCAATTTTCAATCAGCACCTGATGATTGCATTAGGTATAATACTCAGTTGTGTTACTGGTGAGGAAAAATGTATATTTATCGTGTATGTATGTATGGTTGAATAATTAAGTCATATAATGTATTTACTTTTATTTTAATCCTCTCAAGTTTCTAAGTGCTGTTACAAAACTGAGTAAGAAAGATGCCATAGTTTTGGTTATTTCTTTTATTTTCAAAAGTATAAATAGGCATAATATGTCTAGCTTATTCAATCAAACATGCTTGAATGAAGATATGTTGCCTATATATATATATATATATATATATATATATATATATACACGCACATACTCTCATACATAAGAAAGTTTAGAAGTTAAAAAAATTCAAATTTAAAAGTATAAAATTTCAGTATCTCAACATTTTCAGCATTTCCTATCTGTGCATAATTATAACCAACATTTATATTTTTATATTCTCCCTTCCTTTTATGTTTATGTATAGTTACGTCAACAGAAACACGACTTTAGTCTGATGAAGCCCCAAAGAATGAAACATGTCACACACACAAAAATATTTTTCACATTTTGGCATTAATTTTCCTTTTTAATATATTAATATACACTTTTTTCCACACTGGTAGAATGACTTGGAGCTTCATCTACAACAGAATATGCATGAAACTGAGTCGTGCTGCTGGTGAGGAAAAAAATATGTGTATGTGCAGTAGTGTAATGGTTAGTGACTCAGAAAGCAAAATCATTGATCTGAGTTCGAATTCTGGCCAAGTGTCTCACATTTACTTACTCACAAATATCATTGAAAACTATGAATCAATCTCTTCTTCCCCAACTAGAAGTCAAATAGGTGAGCAGACTGGGATCCATTGCCTTGATTGGCAACTAGTCTAGGAGAGAAATATATATATATATATATATATATATATATATACACACACCCAGGGATAAGATAAGAGTTGTATATAAAATATAAACATAATTTATTTATTTTAGGATATTAAAACAAAAACATGTTAAAAATTGCTACACAATTACAATTATTTTTCAACACTACAAACGTGTCTCCTCAGCTGATGGTAAACTACTCTTAGCTTTTACTCTTAGTGATTTCTAACATATTTTTGCTTTAATATCCCAAAATAAATAATATTTAGCTCTACTTTGTATTGAGCCCACTTTTAAATTAAATGTTATGGACAGTGGAGTTATACTTCATTTGTGCTCATTTTACCTGGATATATAAATGAAGCTATTGTGTAGCGATTTTCAACGTTTGTGTTTTAATCTCAAATTTGTGTGTGTGTGTGTGTGTGTGTGTATATATATATATATATATATATATATATATATGATGGCTGTTGACTCATTAGATGAGTACAACCATTACTGACAAGTCTCCCATCTACTGCATTTAGGAATTCAGAGTTTTTCTTCACCTAGACTGGATGCAAATCAAGGCTGAAGAGCCCAGTCTGCCCCACTATTTAACACATAGCTGGAGAATAATAGACGTTAAGATGTTAGTGTTAGTGATGCCTGGGATGAGATTATAGTTGTGTACAGCTTGCACAACACTGCAACCACTCACATCAACAATGCCAAGAATCCCCAAGACAAGAATATGCAAGATATCCAGATTGATACTGAGGTTGATGTTATATCAAGATTTTCCCCTCTTCAGAATATGCCAACTGTACCTCTTCAGAGGAGTACCCCCTCTTCCAAATGAGGCATCCTGGATAAGAAGATAAACTCCATCCAACAGCAAGGCCTTTGATCAAGAAGTTTTGAGGTGTCTGGAATCACCTCTTAACTGCTGATGTTCCCAGGTTTACCCTGACCTGGGGTGGTAGTACGTGTTAGGGTCCCAGCTATGGGAAAATAGTTAACCCCCAAACTGGTGTCAAAACACTATGAAAATGTAAAAATAGGTTTTAATACTAGCAATACACTTTGTAAAAAGCTATTACCAGCACTGAATTTTTGAAGTAAAAAATTATTACCAGCAATACATTTTTGAAGAAAAAAATATTTCATTTCAATAAACATCTGATAAGTAGACATAGGTCCAATTTGCAATAAGAGTATTTAAAAAAAAAAAAAAAAATTAGACATAGGTACAGCAAACAGGTGCCCCCCCACCCACATTTGGTGGGTGGGGTGGGGTTTAATCTCACAGTGATGGAGTCAGCATATTCTTGACCAAAAACAACAGGGAAGCTTGATATTTTTACTTTTAGTTTTAATATTTTTAGAAAATAAAAAATAAAAATTATTTCTTACATACAATTTGAAAGTCAGTTCTTGAGATAAAATTGTTAGGTCGCTGAGAATAAGGCCAATAGGATTACAAAATGATTTAAATTCAGCAATATTTCATTTTTTAAGCAGTACACGTAATCTAGTATCCATGTTTCAGAATCACAAACATATATATATGATGGGCGCTGAAAAACTGAAGGGTTTGAAAAAGTCATAACATGTTTGTTTTCAATCTTTTTTTTTTTTTTATTGTTGTGGCCTGTTAGGGGCCAGAAAGAAAGACATGGAAAGAAGAAGGTAGATTGAACAAGTGTATTGAAATAACAGAACGTATATACAAAATAAGAATGTTATTAGTCAGCAGATGGAAGTTTCTGTCCGAACTGTCAGGTTACACTGCCCTCCTTAGAAAGTCTCGCAAGTTAGTATTAATGAAGGAAGAAGAGTTCATTCTAATGTAGATAGGTCACCATAACATTTATTTTATTTTTTGCAGGTTATAGAGCATCCCTTGAAGATTAAAATTAATATGGATGATGTCCATCAACGAGTAAAACTCAATTTTTCTATTCCAATGAAAGATCAGTTATTCAAACTCAGAAAATATGGGCAACATTTTAATGTCAGAGTATTTTCTAGCAATAACATGATTCAGAATCTAATTGCCAGGTTTGAAAGAACTGGATCAGTTGGTGATCTTCCGGGAAGAGGTTCTAAGCGCACTGTGCACACTGATGCAGTGGTGGAACGAATTCAACAGAATGTCCTTGAGGATCCATCAGCTTGTACCTGTGGACACACTGATCAATTAGGCATTTCCAGAACATCCCTTCAGAAGATTCTGAAACTGGATTTAAAAATGTTTACATCCAGATAATAAAAAATTAAAAAAAACGTGTTTGTAAAAGTTATTTTTGTTTTATATCATTTAGTCTTTCAGTGGCCACCCTGTACAATCAAAAGAAAATATCTGTAAAAGAAACTAAACAGCTTGTTATAATGAGACAGAAGATGTCGATTGATGCTGCATTTAAATTTTTGAAGATTGTAGCTGGTAGTGAAGTCATGTTGCATTGTGAGAAAGTGAATGAAGTCGAGATGACAAGTCAAAATCGATTACATGACAAACCCTTTTAAATTTTTCAAGATTGTAGCTGGTAGAGAAATCAGCAAGAAGTCAGAAGGGATTCCACAGGTAAGAAGTGTGAGAAAAGAAATTGTTAGGATAGAAGTGGCGGTTGCATCTAGATAGTTCAACAGTACAATGTGAGACCTAGTTACCAATCTAGTAGCTGATATAAATCCATGTATTCGAAGCACCAGTGGAAAAAAGCTTATCAGAACAGTTGCCATGAAAATATAGAAAAGACAAAAGGAAGCCACATCACATTGGTGAGAAAGTGACTGAAGTCGAGATGCCAGGTCAGGATCAATTATGTTACAGACTCTTTGAATGTTTAAGTTTTGTCAGGTAGTTAAATAACTGATTTTTTTTTTTATTGCTTATGAACCTTTTGCAGGTTATCTAAAGCCAGCAAATATTTTTGGATTGTAATTTTTTTTTTTTTGTGAGGTGGGGGGACATGATAATGATTTAATCCTACTATTTTACTCATAGCTGGGGTTAGAAAAGGTGGAATCAGGCCTTTCCCCAAGAGTATCTGCATATAAATGAATATAATGAATTGGAACTCAGTTCTTCAATTTCTCATTCGGAGCCATTATCCATTACAGCACCTGCACATCCAAGCATACATCACCTGATATTCCAAGCATACATCACCTGATATTCCAAAGTGGTCTTTTCATACAGTAAAGCGTAAGGAAACTATTAAATGTTAAAGATGACGCTAAGTTACAAATTTCTGTATGTCAGCAAACAGATCAAGTATTTCCTATATTTTGCTCACAAAAAAAAAAAACCCAAGAAAATCCTGAGCCAGGTACCAAAAATGACATCATAGTAAAAAGTATCAAACTAAAAGATAGATATGAGAAGTTTCTTAAATGAATGAACCAGTGAAATATCAGTTATTATTTTGTAAATGATCTGACAAAAATAGGAAAAAAATGGCAGATAAGTTGCAGTGTTCAGTTAACAACAAGTCTGATGAAATGAACAAAAATTACTGGTTAAAATGGTCTATTTCAAGTCTTCAAAATAATGGTTCCAGTCTGAGTCCCTCTAAGCAGTCGCACAAAAAAAAAAAAAAAATTATGCCATGCTGCAGTTTCAATGCGATGCATAAATTTTACAAAATGCAGATAAAGAAAAAGATTTAACTTAATCATATATATTTAGAAAAATAGTATAACAAATTGTAAAAAAAAGTTTTCATGACATATTTCATCGGACTGAAATGATATGATAATATGTATGGATAATTCCAAAGAGGACATAGATCCAGAGAGCTCAATGTAATAACAGAGCAAATAATTATGAAAACAGAGACTTTACAAGTTCATGGTAATATTTTATTTCATTAAAACTGATATCAGTTTTAATGAATAAAATATTACCATGAACTTTTAAAGTCTCTGCTTTCATAATTATATATATATATATATATATATATATATATATATATATATATATATATATAATTCTTCCATTAGTCCATTTAACCGTCACACCCACTAAAATAGCCATACATTGACTGATAGAAACCATATTTTGGGGAGAAGTGCAGACCAGTAAAGGTTACAAAATACAGTTGGTTTTACTAAGGTGCATAGCTTAGTACAATAAGTTTTCATTAATTTTTTATGGAAAAATTATGTTTTATTATTTAATATACAAAATTCTCTCACTATTTAAAAAATTTAATGATTAAAATTAATACTTATTTAATAAAAATGCAATATTGTTTTAGACATATCTTTTTATATTTCATCAATTGGCTTATGAAATTGAACGAAATGTAGAGTTTGTAAATTTCAACAATACTGAATACTGTATTTCAACATGTCATATTTTTGCAAAAAATTCTAGTTTACATATAAAATTCCATGATATCTGTCACTCCTTTCATCTATCACACCCTCTAAAATAGTCATACATTGACCAATCCAAACCAAAGTTTGGGGATAAGCGCAAACATGTAAGGGGAGTACAAAGTACATTTGGTTTCACTAGGGTGCATAGCTTAGTACAATAAATTTTATTAATTTTGCGGGGGAAAAATTAAGTTTTATTCTTTGATGTTAAAAAGGAAAAAAAGAAATTTTATTAAAAACTATTGTTTTCCAAGTCCTATAAGATTAAATTAAATAAATTATTAAACCATGAAGTCAGGTTTTTGTCAAAGTATTTTTCCAAACAAATCAGCTTATTCAAATGTCATCAATTGGTTTGCAAAACTGAATGAACCTAGAGTTTGTAAATCTCAAAATAACTTCAACAATACTAAATACTGTGGGGATTTTACTGCCAGACTTTTGCAAAAAAAAAAAAAAAGATAGTTTTAAATATTGAACCAAGACGATTTTCTTTAAGTAAAAGCAATGTATTTTACATATTGATTTGTTTCTTAAGCCTTATCAACCTTTGGCACATCCAACTTTACAGCATTTGGTATTCCCAAGCAGTCACCCATCTAGGTACTGACCAAGCTCAATATTGCTCAACTTTGGTCCATCATAGAAAAACCAATGACTATTTAAATATATTAATCATGTTTCTACCCATGGCATTGATTGATTGATTGATCAATTTCCTTCTTTATAGCTTATCAACCTTTTTGGGGGCTATTTAATGCCAAAACATTTAAATTTAATTTTTTTTTTTATTGAGAGTGAATATTGTATTAAGATTGTTTTTTTGGTTTTTTTTTTGAATAACAATGATTTTTTCCAGATAACGTCACACTATTTAACCCATAGCCAGGGAGGCATTTATAACAGGCTTTTTTTTTTTTTTTTTAGATCTATATATCTACATATCCCTGCGAGTAGCCAGGCTGCTGAGGAACAGGTGTTTTTATTGAAACATCACAAGATAAATTTGAGCACCACTAAGTGACAAACTTACTTATATTTATATATAAAAAATATGTAAAACAAAATACAACTTCCCCAGCAAAAAAATAAAATGTCCAAAAATAAAGATAAATAATTAACTAAAAATAGGTCACATGTCTAGAGCTGGAAGAAAGCCAGACTAAGTCAACAACAGATAAAAAAAAATGAAAAGATCAAAATGATCACGACACACACATTCATGCAGACAGGTGAATGCAGAGATGGGTACATGGCTGCACACAAGCAAGCATACACGCAAACTCAGAGAATGCAGAAGAAAATTTACACCAGTGTTAAATGTGCATAAAAAGAAAAAAAAAAAAAAAAAAAAAAAAAAAAAAAATCGGAAACCAGTAAATTGCTGATACCACCTGAAGAGTCGATGGACAGGTCTGTCTACGGAACTCTGGTTGCTAATGGTAACATCAATCAGCTAAGTGACAAATTTTACTATATATATATATATATATATATATTTATTTAAAATTTTGGGGCATTGTAAATGTTGGTAATTGCAGTTGTCGGCCAAACAGAAGTTAATAATTCCTTGTTTATATTCCATGCAAGAGCCAGGAGTCGTGCCCAATCAATTGGTATCAGGTGGTTAGGCAATCTTATAACAAAATTAATTAACAATGAGTTTGTTTGAGAATAACAAGCTAAGAAGTGTTAATCCCATCAAATCCTGCAAATATAATGATGTAGAAAAACACATTGTTTTTTTTTTATCATATATTGGAGTTGTTAAAGAATAACAGTGAGAACGCTTCTTTGTTTTTTTATTGATTTTTTTTTCTTAATTAGCATGTATATCCAGTCCATTGGGATGTGTGGGTAGCATAACTCATTGACGTAGGAAGTGGAATCGGTGAGCCAAGTTCAAATTCCTGCCTACTCTTCACTTTCATACAAATGCCCTTTGGAAAAGCATGAATTCACGTCTTCTCCCTCCAACTGTAGGGTTAAATAGCAGCATAGGTAGATAGGCCATTCTAACCATGGGTGGCAGTCTTGAACAAAGACTATTCAGGGTAAACAAAAAAAAAAAAAATACTGGAGAAAGCAATGTGAAATTACTCCATTATCTTTCCTAAGTCATCATGCCAATTCACAAAAAAGGTCATTGTTGCAAGCCATGATCACCTCTATCTTGAAAGGACATGGCATAAAAAATCCAATCCAAAAGCCTGATGGATTGGTGCAAAAAGTTGTCATTTTGTTATCAATCCATGTATTGTTCTTGGTACCTGACTTGTATCAAGACCAAAAAAAAGAATACCCACTCGGCCCGGTGGCTAGGATCAAAGTGTAGTATCTGCGCTTTGTGAGCTGCCGAGTCGGGTGTCTGTCGAACTCTCTGCTTGCAGAGAGGAACCCGGACGAAGCTCCGCCGAAGGGTAGGGTTTCGTTGGGGGAGGTTGACGGAACTGGACCCCCTCGGGGGGTTTGATGGTTATTTATTTTTGGCTGGGCGTACCGGCTCGGAGATACCCACATTAAAAAGGCCTTGTGCCACATTCGATCCCCATGGGTGGATTGATAAATACCATCAAGACCAATCCAGAATATTCCAATCCAATATATATATATATATATATATATCTCAGCTATACACAATATAAATAGTTTAGTCTTTATAAAAAGAATTTTCAACCTGTCTCACATTGTGACTAAATTTTCTCTATGTGTCCATTTTTTAAATTCTCAATTGTATTTTGAATTTAGTTTATGATAAGGAGAAAACATGATGAACACATGTTATTTGAAACAATTTTGATACAGAAAATATCACCTGAAGAACATAATAAAAATGAGGACAACAATGTAAATAATTACAATACCATCTCAGAAATATACAAATATCCTTGAAGCAAAATTAGTTCTTACAATTAGATCCTAATTTTTTTCACTTATAAATAATACAAATATTTAAATTCAAAGTCCTTCAACCTTCATTTTTCATTCACCAGGTATAAAAATGCTTGAATTTTTAATATTTGTGTGTGCCTCATTTATTAAAAACCCACTATTATTGATGAGAAGAATTTTTTTTTCATTTTAAGAAAGTAGTTGCCTTTAAGATAAATGTACTAGAGTTTTAATTAAAAACTTTGCATCATCCCTTCCAGCATTATCTCAAAAAAAAAACAAAAAACAAAACTAACCAGTCATTCCAAACTACTGTTTTATCATCCCTGTCACAGCAGCCATTTTTTGCCATAACCCCAGTGTAATTATTAGTTGCTGGTATTTCTAACACATGATGTTCATTCTTAATGACACCCATATGGTATTGCAATAATAACAAAGATAAGGATATTAGTTTGACTGTTAATAATGATGGCTCATAATCTCAGAAATATCAACAGAAAGTATTTTTAATCAATGGATTTTTTAATATGACATTATTTCAAGTATGGAAATAAATTTAGCAGATAAAGACATTGAAAAGTCCCAAATATGGTGGCTTTCTAAGCATAACTTACATGTGGCACAAGGCCAAAAGTATGGGACACACAGTGAGGATCAAACACACTACTCAGTTCTAATTGTTCTTGTTAACCACTACACCACATCAAGGTGTCCAAATGACACAAGGCCAAAAGTATGGGGCGAGTATCAAATTCACTATTCAGTTGTAATTGATCCATTGAGACAAGCTAACTAACCATTACACCACATTGAAATGCCTAGGTTTGAACAAGATACGTGCATTTCTTAAATAGTATAATTGAGTATTGTTTTGCTGTTATGGCTTCCTGTAGCATAATGGTAAAAGCATGGCTGGATTGAAGGTGGTTTCTCAGATTAAAAAGGGAATACAGATTTGATTCCTGTTGAAGAATTTTCTTTAAGGCATTCAAATCCATGCCAGTAGACATTAATTTCACTGTTTAAAAAAGAAAAAAGAAGAAAAAAGGAAAGGAAAAAAAAGAAGAAAAAAGGAAAAGAAAAAAAAAGAAGAAAAAAGGAAAAGAAAAAAAAAGAAGAAAAAAGGAAAAGAAAAAAAAAAAGAAGAAAAAAGGAAAAGAAAAAAAAAAAGAAGAAAAAAGGAAAAGAAAAAAAAAGAAGAAAAAAGGAAAAGAAAAGAAAAAGGAAAAGAAAAAAAAAGAAAAAAAGGAAAAGAAAAAAAAAGAAAAAAGGGAAAAGAAAAAAAAGAAAAAAGGAAAGAAAAAAAAGAAAAAAGGAAAAGAAAAAAAAAGAAAAAAGGAAAAGAAAAAAAAAGAAAAAAGGAAAAGAAAAAAAAGAAAAAAGGAAAAGAAAAAAAAAAGAAAAAAGGAAAAGAAAAAAAAAGAAAAAAGGAAAAGAAAAAAAAAGAAAAAGGAAAAGAAAAAAAAGAAAAAAGGAAAAGAAAAAAAAAGAAAAAAAGAAAAAAAGGAAAAAAGAGAAAAAAAGAAAAGAAGAAAAGAAGAAAAGAAAAAGAAAAAAGAAAAGAAAAAGAAAAAAGAAAAGAAAAAGAAAAGAAAAAGAAAAAAAAGAAAAGAAAAAGAAAAAAAAAGAAAAGAAAAAGAAAAAAAAAGAAAAGAAAAAGAAAAAAAAAGAAAAGAAAAAGAAAAAAAGAAAAGAAAAAGAAAAAAAAAAGAAAAGGAAAAGAAAAAGAAAAAAAGAAAAGAAAAAGAAAAAAAGAAAAGAAAAAGAAAAAAGAAAAGAAAAAGAAAAAAGAAAAGAAAAAGAAAAAAAAGAGAAAAAAAGAAAAAAAAAAAAGTAGTAAGATGGTTACTGAAACATATGTACCCACTGAAAATAATATTTATAGCATGGGATTACTCCCATTTTGTCTACAATGGAACTTTTTCTACCACTTAAGGGTGATGTTGTATAAAGCAGTATAAAAAGGAAAGGGCACAAACGCTTTTTTAGCTTCTCTCTCTCTCTAACAAAATGCCATAGTGATAGGACAACTTCTTATTTCCCAGATATACCATCTGTCATGTGTAACATACTACACTACTTCCTGTTTGAACAAAACCTTCAAGCAGGCACTATAGTATCTACACTGCAACCTATCACATAAATATATATCTCCTTACAATGCAAGAAAATATCCCAGTTTAACAAACAAGGCAATACTATTACAAATTGGACTCCAGTAATGAACTGGTACCCTCGTGCAGAAAAGGGTTTGTCAAAGAAACACATTGTCACTTGAAGGTTAATAGCTGAAGAATACATTTTTCTCTCTATTTCTATGCTACACCAAGTTCTGTATATAAATCTATATAAAATTCATGTACGTGTTGAATTCATTTATTAAGCAAATGGCATCAAAATTGCTCTGATAGGATTTGAACACACAGTTCCACAATAGTAATAAAGAATAATTTTAATCTCTCTTAAATCAAGTCAATTAAAAAAAAAAAAAAAAAAAGTGTCACAATGATTTCTTTCTTCCATTCAAAACACATTGAAGATTACCTGTATTGCCAGATGGCCAAAGCACTGTGATCACAACAAAAATGATGAGAATTTCAGTCTTACTGCAAATAATAAAAATAATGATAACTCCTCATCCCTGAAATAGAAATTATCTGGAACCATTAACTGATTCACTGGCAGAATAAGACTACTGAGAACAAAGAAATTTCTTGCAGGGTGTCTCAAAATGCCACTTCTAAATGGTTGTGTTACATTTTAATCTCTGTTAAGCAAAATCCCCACAAAATATTACATTTCATTCTTTTCACTTCACTTCAGTTTTCACTCAAAATAGATAAATCCTGCAGGTTATCTAACCACATTTGGCCTTTTGCTATCTTCGATACTGAATGTCACAAAGGTATTAGAATATTTTTTTTTTATTCTTAAATAATTTAAAATATAGTTTCTTTATCATCATTTGAACAAACTGCTTATCACCTTAAATTAGGATTTTATGTTTTCTCCAATTAAGATATATTAAAGTATTGACTTGTAAATTTGCCAACATAATAATTGTGAGTTCAATCCCTGGAGTGGCTAGTACAAGCTTAAACTGATTGGAAACAGGGTGCGCAATAATGAAGCAAAGAGTAAGACGAGATATCTAAAGATATGGACAGTGGAATAAGAACAATCTACCCCAACAGATTAAATAGCATTAATTCAAAATTCTCTGAAGGGCATCTGGATTGACAAACACCTGAAGTAGCACAATCTCCAAAACATTGTGACAATAACAACAAAGACAAGTACATTAGTCTTAATGTAAGGAATGTAAACGATAACTCATCACATGAATTCAAACAGAAAGTATGTGTATAGAATCCTATTTTCTCAAAACTTTATCTACATTATTTACATTATTCGAACTATTGTCTTCATCTTTGTCACCATATTTATCACAACGTTTCAGCCGTTCTACGCTTCGGCCTTCTTCAGGTGGTTGGAATGTCGAACTGAACCCTTTATTTCGCTCGCTGGGGAGCCTGAAGAAGGCCGGAGCATATAATGGCCGAAACGTGGTGATAAATATGGCAACAAAGATCAGGACAATAGTCCGAATAATGTACATAATACCTCATCTCAGAAATATAGACAGACCCCAAAACTTTACCATTTTTAACTTCTTCCATATAGAATAAATTTAACCTATTCTTCCACACAATGACACACAAAAAAAAAAGAAAAAGAAAAAGAAAAATAGAAATAAAAATTTTGTTTTGCTTACTGCCAAAATCTCAAATCTGTTTTTTTTTTTTTTAAGAAAAAAAAAAAAAAAAAAAAATCATTTCACCCCAAGCAAGGCAATAAAGCCACTAAGACATAAGGGGGGTTAATGAATGTGAAAGAATCTGAGAGAGAGAGGGGGGGAAGACATTATTCAGGAGATAGGACAATAAAAGTACAGGATTTAAAGAGACAGAAGATGACGATTGACATTGCATTTCATTTTTTGACGGTCAAGGTGGATTGGAAAGCATAAGGCTAGGAGAGAGTTCCACAAGTGAGAATTGCGCAAAAAGAAACTATTAGCTTAGAACATATGGTTACATCTAGCAATTTCAACAATAAAATAATGAGACCTCACTGCCAATCTAGCCAATCAGTTGTCATATGTGATACACGCTTGGGTGATCATGTCTCATTCAATTCATGACTATGTAGAAATTTTTCCTGCAGTAGGTTGCCAACCAAGGCTATAGGATCCAGCCAGCTCTGCTATTCAACCCATAGCTGGGGGAGAGAAGAGATGAATTCATACCTTTCCCAAAGATATTTGCCTGTAAGTGAAACTAGAATTTCTCATTCTGAGCCAATATCCACAATGTGCCCCCACAAAATCCAATCTCGTACTGCAGTTAAATTCATGAAGTCAAAGTACCAAAGAGAAAAACTCATCAGAACAATTACCATGAAAACTGTAATAGAAAAGACACCGGTAATCTACGTTATAGCATTGGGAAAATGACTGAAGCAGAGATGCCAAGTTAGGACCAATAACATTGCAGATTCTCCTTTAGATTTCAAGAATCTCTAAATATATAGCAGGAACACCAGACCATATGTGGCAGCAATATTCAAAGCAAGGATGAATGGTAGATCTATAAATAAAAGTAATGATGGTAGGAAAGTGGCTGAAGCTGAGATGACAAGTCAGCACCGATAACATTGCAGATTCTTTAGATTTTGTCAAGAAATTCTAAATAAATAGCAGAAGCAAACTGCCAAATAGTTTTAAAAATACAAGAAAAAAATACAAAACACAGATGCTTACCAGCAGATGTCTTGGTACCATCCAGGGCAAAAAATGGACGTAGTACAGTATGGTACCACAAAAGACCAAGAATTGCTAATGGCGCTTTCATATCTTTGCTATAACTCGTATGATTCAAAGCGTCCAATCCGGCATTGCGGTCCCCTTCAAAGCCTAAAAATTCTATTAATTTTAAAATTTTTGGTGGAACCATTGATACACACAGCTGGAAGGTTCCATAACCAAAGTTTACAGAGCCTAGCAGACGTTCCAGCACATCTTTGGTGAGTTCATTATCGTTCCCATCCGTGCAGGTGCCGTCCTGTGACAAACGGATGTCGCTGTTACTGCTGGAGATTGAATCCGAAGATTGGCTGAGTTTGGTCTGTGAATGTCGGGACAACAGTTCACTAATTTCACGGTGGAGTTTCTCATAGATTTTCCAAGCTCTGCGCAAAAGCCAGCCGCCTTTAATATAGCTAGGAATGTCCTGGTGAGTGAAGGTCAGCACAGCCTGGTACAACAGGGAGTCGGCAATAATGATTTGACGTTGCATTCGATCCTCACTTCCCATTTGAACTTCCGTCTGAAAAAAAGATTAAAAGGAAAAAGGTTATTAGTTTTTTTTTTTTTAAACTCTCTACTGTAATGATTGTGGACATTTTATAATTTTGAAGAATCGTTATACTAAAAACTACCCGAAGTATTAACTTTGTTTCTCTTATTAATTTTGTTGTTACAGAAATCATTTTGGCAATTCATTCTTCCTCAGGTGTTCAATCTACAGGGTGATTGAAAAGTAACTCCCTGTATGATGGACTTTCTAGTCTTGTAAAAATTATAGTTAGATGGGAGAGTCCATCACACATAAAATAGGGAGTTACTTTTCAATCACCCTGTATATAAAAAGTGATGGAGGTAGGTATCTTATCTTTACCTCGCACCACCAAGATGTGTGGTTAGTATAATGAATATCAGTATGGAAAGTGGAATCAGAGAGTAATATTCAAAGTCCATCTGTTGCATTCCCTTTCACATTATCAATCCCCCTCCAGCCCAATCAAAGAAAGAGAGCCACTAACATACAGGGAGCTAATGATTGTGAAAGAATATAAGAAAACATTAAGAAGCAAGAATAATAAAAACAGAATTTAAGACAGAAGATAACGATTGACATTTCATTTAAATTTTTGAATATCAAAGTTGACTGGAAAGCAAGAAACTGGAAGAGAGAGTTCCATGTGCGTGAAGTGTAAGTAAACCTTTTAACATTACGTCTAGTTATTGCGACTGTAAAGTGAAATCTTACTGCCAACCTAGTAATGCACTTAAATTCATAGTCTCGGTAACAAGTCTCCCAGTACAGTAATGAAGAAAAAGAAACCGCCTTTTTTCATAGGGATTGTACATTTTAAAATAGAATGGATCAGTCAAAATACTGCAATAAAAGCAAATGTAATGAAAAGATCAAAAGTTGAAACAATTTTTGGAATTCAATCAATATTTTAAAATACAAACCTTAGTTTCTGGCTATTAGGATTTTCTGCTTTGGAATGATTAACTTCACTTACTAGATATTTTAGATTACAAGAAGAAAAGAGAAAAAGAGAACAAAGGAAAAAAAGACAAGGATACCAAAAGGAAAAAAAGACAAGGATACCAAAAGGAAAAAAAGACAAGGATACCAAAAGGAAAAAAAGACAAGGATACCAAAAGGAAAAAAAGACAAGGATACCAAAAGGAAAAAAAGACAAGGATACCAAAAGGAAAAAAAGACGGATACCAAAAGGAAAAAAAGACAAGGATACCAAAGGAAAAAGACAGAAAAAGAGAAGAGAGAGAAAGAGAGAACAAAAAAAAGAGAACGAACAAAAAAAAAAAAAAAGAAGAAAGAGAACGAACAAAAAAGAGAACAGAAAAAGAATTGGATTTCATGTATGCTGGTGCCAAAATAATTTTACTTGATACTAAAAAAGATTTTTTTAAAATTTGAATATTTAATTGCACTAAAATACATGAATAATGCATACAGCATTTAGCTTTCATTTCATCAAAATATCGTTTAATCCTATTACAAAATAAAAAATAAATAATACATTTGGTCCAGGAACATCATTGTTTCTTAGAATAAAAGAGAAAGTGCCATATGGTACATGAAATTTTTATATTGTGAAACAATAGATATAATTCAGATGTCACCTTCAACAATATATCTATTTTAACAAACAACAAAAATACTGAATGAGATTTTACACGCAATGCTACTGAGAAACATTGTTAGAAAAATTTAATACACATTTTTATTAAGCTTGGATCATCAAAATTTAAACTGCTGAGATATTTTTCATTCCACCTACACAAACATAATAATCTAAGTCAAACAAAGACAACTGTACATGATTAAAATGCTAATGATAATATTAGCTGTTTTCTTATAAGGGAACATTTGACATTCATTGATCAAGCAGTTAGTATTACTTTCAGTTGAAATTTATAAAATATTTTTTTAAAACAATCTTTTTTAAGAAAATAGGTTTCCAGTAGCTCTTATAGATCTTTCCAGTATTGATAGTGGTTTCATTCCTAACCTTTAATTTGAAGTAGTATGGAACAACATCTTGATTATGTCATTATTTTCTCTTCGAGTTACATGTGCTATCTATTTTAATTGTTGCTGATGTTGAAAGTCCTCAAGTGATACGGTTTGTTATTTTGTACATATATTTTTTTGTGATTCTGTAGTGCTAGTCCACAATGTTCAAGGAAGATGGGTCTTGGCCAAGATACACATACTCATTCAAAGTTATTTTTAACCATTGATCTTTGATGGCGGCAGTATATAGCTGACTGTTTAGATATTTCTGAACTGATTTGGCATCATGCATGGCATCCATATGATAGTCTTGATCTGACGAGGTTAGGAATAAGACAAGTTTTCAGATTATGTTTTTGTGGTAAAACTATGTCTTCTTGAATCCTGCTCTTTTATTGTCCTTTCTCTTCACATCCTCTTTCACATGCAGTAAATATTTGTGTCTTAGAGGCATTATCGCCTTGCTTGCATGAAATTATATATATATATATAAAGATATATATAAATATACACACACACACATTGTGTATATTTAGGCGGCAATTTTTCATTAATGCATGTTTCATTAAATAATATAGACAAGTTTTTCATATTGTCTGATTGTCTGTTATTACATTATCATTGAAAGATGAAAGGAAATCACCATATTGATACATGCTTAAATCCAATCTAAGCTTTTGGCTTACATAAGCCATTATCAAAGATGACAATTACATTTCAATATATCAAACAATACACGGACGAAACAATAAACAATAATGTTTTTGTTGCATGAAAAATTTCAAAGCAACGACAAACTCATGTATCTCCACAAATATTCTTAAATGCCTATAATTGATAACAGAAGCCATTGGTTTATGCCAACAGCTTCCCACACTTAATACTTCTCGTTTTAACTCTCGCATGGTCATTTGTGATGTCACGATCTGCGACGCGATTTTTGCTTCTGCGTCTCGTATAGACGAGTTTGTCATTGCTTTGAAAAAAAAAAAAAAAGTCTTGGATGGGAAAGAAAGAAAAAAAAAAGTCTTGGACGGGAAAGAAAGAAAAAAAAAAAGTCTTGGACGGGAAAGAAAGAAAAAAAAAAGTCTTGGACGGGAAAGAAAGAAAAAAAAAATGTCTTGGACGGGAAAGAAAGAAAAAAAAAATGTCTTGGACGGGAAAGAAAGAAAAAAAAAAGTCTTGGACGGGAAAGAAAGAAAAAAAAAAAGTCTTGGACGGGAAAGAAAGAAAAAAAAAAAAGTCTTGGACGGGAAAGAAAGAAAAAAAAAAAAGTCTTGGACGGGAAAGAAAGAAAAAAAAAAAAGTCTTGGACGGGAAAGAAAGAAAAAAAAAAAAGTCTTGGACGGGAAAGAAAGAAAAAAAAAAAAGTCTTGGACGGGAAAGAAAGAAAAAAAAAAAAGTCTTGGACGGGAAAGATAGAAAAAAAAAAGTCTTGGACGGGAAAGAAAATAAAAAAAGTCTTGGACGGGAAAGAAAATAAAAAAAGTCTTGGACGGGAAAGAAAATAAAAAAAGTCTTGGACGGGAAAGAAAATAAAAAAAGTCTTGGACGGGAAAGAAAAAAAACGTCTTGGACTGGAAGGAAAAAAAAAAAAGAAAATCTTGGGCAGGAATGAAAATTAAAAAAATGAATATTCTTTGAAGAAGCAAAAAAGCAAATGGAAGTCTATGGTGAGGAGAATAGTAAACCCTACCTGTGATTTCTTCTTTTTAGAAAATTTTCTTTTTAGGTTTTTAAAGACTCCACTTTCTGGATCACATGTTTTCTCTGTATCCTGTAGAGCTTTGATAGCCTCTTCTATCTTTTCTTCTTCAAAGGACATCAATGCTTGCTGCAAAAGAATAAATCAAATAAAAAAAAAAATATGAAAAGAAGTCATGCAATATTAATAACTTTTTTTTATACAATAGCTTTAGGAACAGCTTCACCTATTTCTATAACAAAATAGGAAAATCTTGCAAGCAAAAACAAAAAAGAAAAAAGTTTCCTAATATCAATGGTGACCATGCAAAATTCTTGCATGAATTTCGCAGATAAAATATTATTCAGTACAATATCACCATCTTTGTAGTAATAATCACTATATTTTGGCTTTTCTATTTCCCAACCTTCCTAGAGCTGTTTGAATTTCTGTGAAATTATTTTTACTATAATTGCCATATATGAGCAAGGTGCAGCCCAGTTTTTACTTTCCAGTCTCAATTGAATTCAAAAGCATTATGCATCCTTGTGGGTGACAAATTATTTTCTACCCTACAACACCTTTCTCATGGACAAAAACTCACAATCCTCTCACTGCTCTATTGCTATTTCCATAAAAAGGTGCTCAGATGAACTATTCCTTACTTCCACCAGTTCTAACCTTCACTGCTAAGACCCATCCAGCCACACCCATTGTAGCAAACCACCCTCATTCCCTTCATCTTCCATTGGTGAGATGTAAGTTTGACTCATGCAGCTTCTTCTCACAAACCATTGTGGAAAGGACTCCCAAGAAGATGCTTTCCTGCTCACTGAAATCTTAAACTATTCAAATCTAGAGTTAGCTGTTATTTTCATATGCACATAAACTCTGCCTTGTACTCTGTAACTCTCTACCTCAAGTGGCTTCTGGGCCTTGTAAAGGGTGAATATCACTGTAAAAAAAAAAAAAAATATTGATTTATTTGAACCTATTTCTTCAGCATCTGTCTATTTCTGAGATGAGGCATTGTAACTATTTACAATATTTATGTCCTCAAGGACAAATAGCCCAGTGGATAAAAGCATTGGTTGGATCCAGTGACTTGACCCAAAAAGTTGTGAGTTCAGTACCTGGCTACTGCTGTTGTGAACAAAAACTTGGAGGGGTTGAGGTAAAGAGTAATAATTAAGGCATCCAGAAGAGGCATGGCATGTTGAACTAGAACAATCTACCCTGGTGGACAAAATAAAGGGTTCAGTTCAAAATTCCAATCAGCTGAAGAAGGCTGGAGTGTACAATGGCTGAAATGTTGTGAATATGGCAATAAAAATGAGGACAATGTAAATAATGTAAAAAATTTTCAGGTTTGTTGTTTTTATCATAATGCTTCTGCCACTGTACCATTAAGCCTTAATTATCTGTAGTATTCTTAAAGTTTTAGGAATGTTTAATTTCTTTATTTGTTTTCTATGCTAAAATCATCCAATCTAAAAGTCAAGAATAGATTAGGAGTGACATCAGTCATTAATTAAAGTCAAGTGTCCTTGTGGATAAAAATGCACAAAATGCTGATTTAGTTCCCTGAAAGGTACTCAAAGAAGACTGGAGAGAACAACAGCCAAAATGTTTTTGACAATAATAACAAAGATGAGGACATCAGTCTCAATAATGGTTCCCTGAAAGTCTAGTGTTCAATTCTTAGATCAGGAAAAACTGATAGCTATATGTTCTAAAATTCCCTAGGAAGGACACCAAAATTGACAAGAATGTCATTGGTTGAACCTGTGGACTCCTTGTGTATATGGCCATCAACTCACTATGCTAAGTGACATTGCCACAGTTTCAGTGGTAAGTATATTTTATAGGTTGGAGTTGCTAGCCTCATACCAAGCTTTGAATTCAGAGTTGTCCTCCTCATAGACAGATTGACAATAAAAGTTAGAGAGCCCAATATAATCTACTTATTATTTAGCTCAAAGGATGGGAAGAAAAAGGGATGCCTTGAGAACTTTCCCCAAATGCATATGTACAAAAGTGAATGCAATATGCCTCAGTTGGAATTTGAACTTGGCCTGATGATTTCACTTTCTGTGCCAATAACCATGATGCTAGCTATGTACATGTTTCAGTACGATCAAGTTTGAAATTGTGTCAAGTGTACAGGATTGACTTGTTTTTGCTGCCATCTGTTTTAACATCATTTCAAAGATGACTATTTTTACTTTAATACAAACAACTATGTTTGCTGCTGAAGGATTATTTTGAAATCTTCTATTTTGATATCACATGTGTTTTTTCTTTCTGGACTCACTGTATTGCTACACATTGTTCTTTCAATAATATATTCACTAGTGTGTGTGTGTGTGTGTGTGTGTGTGTGTATATTAGAGAGAGAAAAGAAATGTGTGGTAGTTCAATGGTTAATGGCTCAGAAAACAAATCATAGACCTGATTTTAAATTCTGGCCAAGTGTGTCACATTTACTTACAAATACCCTTGGGAACTATGAATACATCTCTTCACCCCCAACTATGAGGCAAATAGGTGGGCAGACTCAGACTGGGCCCTCTTGCCTCAGGTGGCAACTCCTCTAGAAGTTCAACTCTGGATTCAAATCAGAAGAAAGCTGTTTAGTGATTTTGTGTCACACACACATTATATATATTAGATAAGTTTGTCTATCACCTGGCTCACATTTCTTGCAGTTCGTGTGCACTTCTAAGCTATAAATTTAAAAAAAAAAAAAAAAAAAAAAAAACTGCACACGAACTTTATGGACATCCTACACACACCCTACACACACACATACACACACAATGTCAGCAGTCTATAAATGATACTAGTATCTTCTAATCCAGTCCTACCTACCACATAGATGCTAAAGATACCCTATACATGAACAAACATCTCTCCAGCTTATATATAGAGGGAACTGGTTAGGTACTCACCAGTGACCTTATGACTACACCTAGTCATGGAACTGATGATGGTGATCACTAGTTGACATATTCATCTATGCCAGGTTAGATTTTAAAACTGGTTCTAATGACAATAAAATGATCCTTTAGTATTAATGAGGAGTTGGCCTTCACCAAAACCCAGAGATGCATTGAAAGATGCCTTCTAAAAACTAAGCAAAATTTTAAAAAACAGGAAAAATCTCATTAAAAAGAAAGAAAAAAGTACTTAACCGTTATATAATAACATTTCTCCTATATGGCAGTGAATGCTGGACAACCTCCTCACAGGTGAAGAAGATACTTGAAGCAACAGAAATGTGGTCCTACAGAAGGATGATGAGGATACCATGGATTGAAGATGTGAGCATTGACAAGGTTTTAGAGAAAATGGAAACAAAGGGGACGCTTATACTTAAGATAAGAAAGAGGCAGTTAATATTTCTAAGGTACATAATGAAGAAAGAAGGCTTGGAGAATTTGACACTCACAAGATATACTGAATACAAGCGGAACAGAGGATAGCAGCAAATAACCTACCTATCAACCTTGTGTAAATGGTTGGTAGACGGTGATTAGGAGATAGAAAAAAAATTTACAAAGGATAGGAAATTATAGACAGACATGATTGCACACGTCCTGAAGGGACATACACAGAGAATTAGACTTAATTAATAAAAGGGAAACAAGATAGTTTATTTGTTATTTTGAAGTTTCCTATGAAAAATATATATTGCTCTGTGATATAGCTTTTCCAGTGCAAAGTAATTGGTAAATTTTGTCTTTTTGCTATCTCTCCTAAACCCAATTCTGCTATCCATTTGTGCAAGCTCGTTAGGTAGGTTATTCATTGCTTTCAACAGTCCCTTTTGTCCTGTGAGTGTCAGATTTTCCAAGCCCACTTTCCTCATTGTGTGCCCTAGAAATTTCAGTTGTCTCTTTCTGATGTTAACTGTAAATGTCTTTTTTGTTTCCATTTTCTATGAAACTTGGTTGTTGCTCACATGTTCAAGTCCATGGTATTCTCAGCATCCTTCTGTAGAATCACATTTCTGTTGCTTCAAGTCTTTTTTTTTTTTATCTATGATAAGATTGTCCAGCATTCATTGCCATATAGGAGGGCTGATATTACATAATAGTTAAGTACTCTACAGTCAGAGTTTTAATGAAGAGTTCAGTCTAAGAAGTTTTCAGCACCTTTTATACAAAGTTCAGTGAAGATAAAATTTTAATTTCCAATGTTTGTAACATGTTTTCTATTGTAGCAGTGGCAGTTTTTCCTTTAACTTATTAGATACTAGATTAAAAGTGACCCTATCAGGCAGCATTTAAGCTAGCTTCTGTGGAGGGATCTTGATTGGGTCTTCAGCTTGTTCAGGTGTTTGAGATTCCTTAAGTTTTTGCATATTCTCAGCATCAGAAACTCTCCTGGCTGCCGTTTGATCTGGGTTTTCATTTGCACGGGGACTTTCTTTTCCTCACTGCAGCCTTGGCTGTTTTAAGTGCAATCTGGTTTCTTTTTGTATGCTGCTGCCATATGTGATAAGCAACAATAAACTACAGAAGAATTCAAAATTGATAGCTGCATTTAAGTACTGCATTAATATTTAAACTTACCTCTTAAAAGTTAAATGATAATTCTTCTGCTGCCAGTTAATTTAAAAACAATTTGATGTACATAGGTCCTTACTTTCCATACAAACAATTACTTTTATTTCATGGGTGACTTTTGCTGAATTTCGGAATTAATTTTGATTATTCCCAAATTTATTTCCAAGTTATAAAAATTTTTAATGGACAAAAAAAAATTGTTGCAAAAAAAAAAAAAAAAAAAAAAAAATAAATAAATAAATAAAAAAAAAACAATTGCAGTAATGAAAATTTAGGAATCCAAAATTTCAGAATTGCGAGTCAATTTCAGATCAACAAAAACTTTCATGGGTCATAATAGATATATAAGCTCAAAAGTGGAATAAGATATTACAAAACTATTGAGCAATGAGAACACAATATAAGAAATTGTGTAAAAGTCAAACAGAAATCAAAGAAGAATAAAAAAAATAAATTGAAAACATTGGCAAGATAAGAATAAGAAAAAAAAAAAAAAAAAAACTGGCTTCAAGAATGTCAAAAGAAATTTGTGAAAAATTAAAGGCATAATAACCAAGAAAACTGAATTGATTAGCATGAAAATATTGGAAGTTGGTGCTGCAAATATAAAGAGAAAAAAAACGTGTGGAATATTAAGCACATTGACTAAAGATATAAAAACAACCAAACTACTACTTTTAAGTAAATATCACAATGAGAAATATATAATTTGGGCATGAAAACTGATTTCTCATTAGTAATTTTATATAATGTAAAGCAATATTGGGGTTAACCTGGTGGCTGGGTTAGAGTTTAGTTCTTTCATGGATTGTTTTTTTATATTAGGTTGGTGCAAAAATAATGACGTAATAACGTCAAAAAACGACATTATTACGTCATTATTTTTGCACCAACCTAATAGCTTATCACTCTTTTGCAGGTTAATTAAAGCAAGAAATATTTTTAAATTGTAAGAATTCTTTTGAAGATAATGATTTACTGATACAAGTTCTAATTAATTAACCGATAGGGTGGTGGGGAGAAGCAGTGAATTCATACTTATAGGGTATTTGTATGTAAGTGAATATAACAAACCCAACTGGAATTGGAACTTGGCTCTCCAATTTCTAATTTAGAGCTATTGTTCATTACAAGACTTGCAAGCTTACAGCACCTGATATTCCCAAGTGGTTATCAATCTAGGTCAGTGTTTCTCAACCAGTGCACCCAGGCCCACTAATGCACCCTGAAAGGTAATCAGGTGTGCCCCAAATTAACAGAAGAGTAATTTATGAATTAATTTTATATTTAAAAAAAAAAAAAAGAAAAGAAATTATTTTTCAAAAGCTAGAGACACCAAGCACATGGCTTCCATGTCTAAGTCTTTGTCTTTTGATATTTTAAACTGGATGCTACATTCCTTAATCTTAAAAAAAAAAAAAAAAAAAAAAGAGTGGATAATCCTTCCACTCAAGGGATTTAAATCACTCATTATGGGGTCCCTCTCTCTAAAAAGAAATAGATTCTTCATAAATCCCTTTAAATGAAAACTGTACAGTTAATCTTTGGGGAATGCTAAACCAAAATTACATATTTTCAAATTTCATGACTAATTTTTTCCTTATTAAAATTGAAAATGCACCGCAAAGTTTTAGTTATTCTACAAATGTGTCCCGAAATAAAAAAAAAAAAAAGTTGAGAAATATTGATCTAGTTGTTATTGACCCAGCTTGACATTGCTTAACTTCAGTGATCATATGAAAACTGATGTTTCAATGCCATATGGCCTACGTTCATAGAAATAATCAACTAACAGGAGTATAGAAATAGAGTTGGCAAAATTATAGGTCCTTTCAAAGTTGATAATGGTACTAAAATAAATGCAGAAAATTATTGCTTTAAGTAAGAGTTTATTTATAAAAGATAAAGGTAATTATTGCCCAGCTTGCCAAAAAAAAAAAAAAAAAAAAAAAAGAAGAAAAAAAGAAGATACTAAATTCACTGAATGGCCTCCAGGTATTAATAAAAAAAAATGTAGTCTATAATGTAAAGAGATGTAGATGAGAATGGTAAACAATATTCAAGCAAAGAGGATCTGAGAAGCAATAAAATCTACTGAAAGTAATATTAAAGTCAAAACAGCATAAAAGTTAAAATTACTACTGATGAATGTTATAGAATGTTAAGAAGTCCATATTAAAAGTAATAAGATGATGTTGTATGTTACTGAACAACGAACATGAACAAAGAAAAAATTTGAACTAGTGAATTGTTTGTGTGTGTGTGTAGTTTGGTGTAGAGGATGTCACTGCCTATTTATAGTCCTGAGAGTGTTTCCTAATAGTGGTTTTGAAAATTAGGAGGAGGCAACCTGACACACTTAAGGTAGAAGATTATGGAATGATGCTGGTGTATGAATATGAGAGGAGGAAGTAAGAGTAGATTATGGAGATATATAGGATAGATAATGATTGACTCTAGATTTGAAGAGGTTAAAGTTGTACTGATCAGGGAAGCATCCTCTTGGGAGTCTGTTCCACAAAACAGCTGTTATTGGAAAAAAGTTGTCCAAATAAAACTTCCATATGGTGAATTATAATCAGATTTCTTTTTCTTTTTTTCCTTAAAATAACTGAAATAATGGTTATCAGATTCATTTATTAGATCAGCCCAAGAGAGTTCAATTCTAACTGGATGCTTCACTTTCGTGGCTGTATGTTAAACTAAGATCATTTTTAATATAATTATATTTGATACAATATTGGTAATATAAAACTAAGTCGAGAATCAATAGATTACTAAAGATAACATGAAAAGCAACATTTGCCTCTGTGCTGAATTTAAATTTGTAAAATAGAACAGGGGCAGCCAAACTGCAGCTCATGAATCACATGTGGTTCTTTGACCCTTAATATACTGCAGCTCGTGGAAATATGTTGACTGAGCTCCTTTTTTCATAAAAAATTTCAAGATTTATAATTATTTACTGGGTACGAATTGAGACCCCATTGGATTAAAAAGTAAGTTTAATGTTCATGTGTAAATTTTGTTCATATATTGCAGCTCTCAAACATCTGAATTTTATCAGTATGTGGCTCTTAGATTAAACATGTTTGGCAACCCCTGCAAAAGAAGCTAGTTAGTCATAGGTTACTCAGATCAACAAGAACTTGATGAAGATTGGAGGAGACAATTGTCAAAATGTTGTGATAATAACATAATTTAGAAACAGACATACAGGGGATGTTTTGGTTTTGTATCACTTGCAGAAATGTACTCAGCCAGATGATGGATCTATAATAGGTAAAGTAATGCAGGATGTGTGATATTGAAGCTGAAAATAGAATTGGAGTGTAGAGTTCAAATTCCAAACTAGTCTGTTCCATTCACTTTTGCATTAATACCCTTAGGAAAGACATTCCTCTCTCAGCTATGGGTTAAATAACAGGGTAGATTGGACTTTAGTGGCAACCAGTTTAATGAAGGTAAACTGTAATTCAAAATTATAAAGGCAAAAGGAGACCATTTTACTATCTTTCCCAAGGATGCATGACTATTTGCAGATAACAGAAAAAAATTGAACTCAGTGGAAATGGGACTGGCAATAACTGAACATTAATTACTACAAATACCCTTGGGAAAGGTATGAATCCATCTCTTCTCCCCCAGCTATGGCTTAAATAGCAGGACACTGGATTCTTTAGCCTTGGTTGGCAACCAGTCTACTGCAGCAAGAAATGGCAACCTACTGCCTTGTCAGTCATATATCGAAAGATACACGATTGCCCAAGTGTGTATCATGTATGGCACTTAACTGAAAGAGTCAATATTGATTTAGAAGACATTGTGGAGAGACATGATCGCCCAAGAATGTATCACATATGGTATCTAACTGATTAAAAAATGAACATGTACAATGAAACAAGAACAATCTATAGCTCAAAAGTTGCTCAAGGTTGCCCAGATTGACAATCAAAATGTGATAATAGCAACAATAAGATGAAGAGAATAGTTTGCATGTAGGTTATGTAAATAATGATAACTCTTCATCCCAGAAATTCTGAAAGAAATGATGTGGACATTAGTCCGATTATATATATAATGCAAATGGTGGTAACTCTTCATCCTACAAAATTCAAACTGAAATCACTCAATCTATATTGTGTATAAGAAAGAAAGATTGTCAGAAGTCGGGAATAAAAATTTAACTGACAGTCATTGATTGATTTTTTTTTAATTTTTTTTTACAGATTATCAACCTTTTATAGATTATTTAAAACCAAAACATTTTGTATTGTAAGAATTTTTTTTGAGTGAATATTGCATTAACAACCTTTTGAAAATAAATATGTTTTGTCAGAATAAGTCCTGCTATTTAACCCATAGCTGAGGGAGGAGATGGATTCATAGCTTTCCCAAGGATATTTGCATGTAACTGAATGTAATGACCAGACTGGAATTCAAACTTGTCTTTCCAATTTCTCATTAAAAAAGGTGCTATCCATTACACCACTTGCTCATCCAACAGACAGTCAAGAATGTTAATAGTCATATAATTTATTATAAAAAAAAAAAAAAAAAAACAAACACACACCAAAAAATAGTTTTATTTTATTGAGTAAAACAAGACTGTTTTGGAAGTATATAGGAAAAAGAAATAGAATATATATTAGAAATAAAAAATTAAGTTATGCCACAGAACATATGACTGCATACTTATATTTTAACAAGTACCACCATAGCACATTGAGAGCTCACAAGAGTTTCATTATCAACTTCCCTGCAATTAAGTGTGGCAAAATATTATATTCTATTTTGGTTCATTAGTTGCCACTTTCAAATTGCATACTAGGGATTCATTAGAAATTATGAAATAAACACTTGTTTGTTTTTTTTTAAGTTTATAAGGCTAGGGCTATGCTCATTGGTAAAAGAAGATATTATCTAATATATAAAGCACAAAAAGGGCAGGTTTGTGCGCCACTCAAAATCTTAAAAATTTAATTAAACACACACACACACACACACACACACACACACAAATATTACATAAATATGCTTTTATTATTTACATCTACCAGCTTATGTCACATACTGCCCAACTAAACAATATTACTGAAATTTGTATATTAATCTTTAAAAATCATTACAAAAAAATTTTTTTATTGATTTTTTTTATTGATTTTTTTCTTAATCAATATATGATTGTTTTGTTGATGGCTTTTCTAATTGATTAAAATAAATCCATTTTCTATCCTGAAAGTGATAATGACTTTAGTATTTAGATTACAACTTGGGAGCAAAGGGAAGTAAGCAATGTATTCAGAGAAGTAAATAATGTTGATATTTTTAAGAGTCGAGGAGTTTAACAAGCTTGTATCACTAAGACAATTACAACTGAGTAGTGAGTTTGATCCTTACTGGGTGCCCCCTACTTTCAGCTTTGTGCCACACTTGTTACACTTTTGTCATATAAGGCATAAATGAATGGAATCTGTTGATGTAAATAAGCAGAATTGAGGAGTGTTAGCATTGGGTCCATTGCTACATGTACCTTTGTGTAGTAAACGCTCTATTTCATTACTTACATACGAGTTTGTCTTCCTTATTTATTTTTCTCTTATCTCAAAAACACAAGATACAACAACTTGGAAAATCATTATATTAGAAATCTGACCAATATTATAAATTATTATCATAAACTACCACCAAAATATTTGAACCTATTGAACTGATTTATTACAACAACTTTGTTAATTTCATTTTATGGCATTTCAAACAAAGAAACTATTTCATAGTACAGGAGAACAATGAAAAGGGCCTTGACATGTACAATGCCAAGTTTCATTGCAAGTATACATTGCTCATATATAAATTAATATTTGAGACTGGCAAAAAAGTTCACCCATTTTAAAGGAAAATACACAGTGCTTGGAGCATTTTTTAAAGAGTAAACAAATATTTTAATTGGATTGATTTTGTCAACATGAGACTAGGCAACATGTAAGCAATTAATTGGAAAATACTCTAAACCGAGAATACAGAGGATGCATGTTCTGTTAAAAGGAAAGCAATGGTATCTGAAAAAAGAGAAAAACAGTAGAAAGTACAGAGATTGATAATTTTAAAACATCGGTAGTCTGACACAACAAGATTAATAGAAATTATTATGATGGTTATTTTGTTTTTGATCATTTAATCACTAGGCAAGGTGATAAAGCCACTAAGATTAAGGGGTTACTGAGAGTGAACAAAAAGTGAGAAAATGTTATAGAGGAGAAAGAACAATAAAAGGACAGGACTCAAAAAGACAATCTCCTGCAACTCTTCTGGATGATCTCCTTGTTTAAGTTGGTGAATGCTGCCATAATCCTTGCCGTCATTTCATCTTTGATGTTATAAGGGGTTTTGTTGGTCTCTCATTCAATTGCACCCCAAACATAATCAAGAGGGTTGCAGTTTGGGAAGTTATGTGGCCAGATATAAGGGGTGATGTGGTCACAGAAATTGTCTAAAAGCCATGACTGGGTTCTCCTCCTTGTGTGGCATGGTGCAGAGTCCTGTTGCCAGATATAGCCCCTCCAGTAGACACCCTCTTGAGCCAGTACAGCACTAACTCCTCAAGGCACTTGATGTAGGCTTCCATGTTGTCTGAGGCCCTTACCAACAAATTCAGAATGATCAGAGTGAGTTTTCTGAGCTGCTGTACCTTCGTAATCACCATTAGACTCATCCAACTCTTTTTGCACAATCTTCAGATTGACACCAAAACACTCAGAAATGTTCGTATTAAAGCTTCTGACATGAATGCCAAGCAGTACAGCATGCCACCTTCAAATTTCTGGCAGAGCAAATTGCATCATTGTGCTCTTTTTCTCACAGATGGTGCCCAAATGACCCTTCAATATCATGCAGTTGACAAAATCAAAAACAAATAATGCACATGTGTGAAATAAAAAATATAAAATGGTGACAATTTACCCATTGTACCCTGTATTTCATGCAAACAGAAATATACATCACTTAGAAAGAAGTCAAGAAATATGCTTTCCGAGTGAGAGAGAGAGAATTTTGGAAGCAACTCCTCTTTTAATCCCATCTACAAAGAACTACATCTAAT
This sequence comes from Acanthosepion lycidas, assembly GCA_963932145.1. Taxonomy (NCBI): domain Eukaryota; kingdom Metazoa; phylum Mollusca; class Cephalopoda; order Sepiida; family Sepiidae; genus Acanthosepion; species Acanthosepion lycidas. Next base: position 92,255,679 of record OZ010597.1, read on the forward strand.
AAACCAAAAATAGATTTTTGTGCAAAAAAAATCCCTGATCAAATGTTCAAGTTACAAGTATATATATATATATATATATATATATATATATATATATATAAGAAAGAACAGTAAGATATATAATCCGGTGTTCTTATAGATATTTTTATTTTTACAAAATAGTGCTCAATGTAAATTTACAGAGTATTAATATTATAAATTAATTGATTTAAAATATGGTTTTTCCTCTACACAGTTCTAACCATGTTTCAAAAATGGAAGGTCCGAATTTAATTTTGTAATTAAATTAAAGACATTAGTTCCATTTCATCCTCAAGCGAATTTTGGAGTAACTTATAAAATTACTGGGTTTTAAAGACAGCAAAAATCATAATTCACATTTCCAAGGATACAGAGATCTGGTTGAAATGAATTTCTCTGTATCCTTGTAAACGTGAATTATGATTTTACACATTCTTTCCAAAAAGGCTGTCTCAAGAGCTTTACGAGCACACGATGATGAGCCTTGATAAGCAGACTTATCGATGTTGAGCTTCCAACAGATGCTTACCAATTGACTTCTCAGCTATCAAACTCAGCTAATGTAGCAGAGGCAGATGAGGGAGAGATTACTTCTGGCATGGAAGAGGAGTTTGCCTCTGTGGAGAATGAAGCTGAACTCCTAGATATTGTAGGAACTCTTGAGGGTAGTACGTCTGATGTGTTTGAAGATAATTTCCATGATGTGACCGATTCTTTTATTTTATTTTTTGCTGCTGTTGTTGTTTTAGTCCCTCCCTTCTATCTTCACACATGATCAGCAATATTTCATAGAGTCTCTCCACAGATAATAGCTTTTTCAATGTTCTTCCAATCTTACTTTTAGAGGGTGGATAATCTTGCCTTTGTATTCCCTCCACACACACACACACAATTCGTTCTTAATCATGTTCTCATCAAATAAAGGCTTGACACTGCTCAGCTATCTTGCAAGTTTTATTCCAAACTTTTCACAGTATTAATAACATTATAATTGAAAACAAATTGGGAATTTAATTGTCAATTTACTGTTTACTAAAGTATACAAAGTTTACAGTCATATCATGTTAAAACACTGATTCTTGTTCAATCACCAGAGTTAAGCAATGCTAATTCTAGTCAGTGCTTAGACAGGTGAATGCTTAGAAATACCAGGTGTTGTAAACCCCTATTAACACACATTGTGTCAGCATGGCAAGGTAATGGCCCATTCCTATCTATTAACAGCAAAGATGGGAAGATCTGGGGAAGGCCTATGTCCAACAAAGGACTTTCACAGACTGGTCAAGAAAGCGTACAAAACAAAATTACAAGCATAAATGAAGGAGGTATTTGCTTATATGACAACGAGGAAAACTTTTAACACATTTTTTCAATCTATTCTAACGAAACTAACACATGGCCCAGTGAACAAAAGCATTAGTTGATGGATTCAAAAAAGTGACTTTACCCAGGGAGTTGTGGGTTCAATCCCTAGCCTCAGACAGAACAAAAACTTGGAGAGTTATCAAAACCAAGTAATTAAAACTGAAGTATCCAAATGCATGGTATGTGGAATTAGAGCAATCTAGCCACTCAAAATTCAGACAAATATCACCTGAAGAAGGCTGGATTGTAAGAAGCACTAAACGAGGGAAAATAAATAAATCCTACATGAACCTTAACTGTCTTTTCCACATTTTGAACTACTTGAAACTGGTTGATGAAATATCATGCAAGAAATGTTTTTGTTCTGTAGCAGTTAGTAACCTATTTTGCTGATATGATGTCACACAGTGACAGATGTTGTAGCTGAAAAAAATAATCAATTAAATTTTCTTGTTTTGTTAATAAATTATAATTATGCATATTTTCACAAGATGGCAATACCTAGTACCCATAAATATGATTCACATAATATAATGGGAGGAAAAAGAAAAAAGATGTATCGCAATTTTTTTTTTTTTTTTTTCAAATCAGTATCACCTCATGCAAAGCAGTAAAGCCACGAAAACACAAGGGGTTACTGGGTGTGGAAGAATTAGGAACAGAAACATTAATAATGAGTGGGAAGAGGAAAGAGTAATCAGGAGGACAGTAGATAGCAATTGACATTGAAATTTAAATGTTTACAGATTGAAGTTGGATGGAAAGCATGGAGACAGAAAGGAGTTCCACAATTGAGAAGTGCAAGAAACTGTTAGCATAGAACTTATGGCTACATCTAGCCAATTCAATTCACTTGATGAGATCTCAATGCCAGTCTAGTACTATGCTTAAATTCAAAATGCCTAGGCACCATAGTGAAGAACTCATCCAAACAATTACCATGAAATTGTTTATAGAAAAGACACAGAGAGGCAATCTTGCAGCAGTGGGAAAGTAACTGAATTGACCAGATCAGAACCAATAATATTGCTGATTCTTCTTTGGATTTTATCAAGGAGCTCAAGGTAAATAGCAAGGGCACCAGATCATATGTGACAGCAATATTCTAAGCATAGACGAATGGTAGACTTATAGATATGCAAAATAGATTCTGGAGAGAAAAACTGTCTTACATAAAACAGTGAATCGACTTTTTTAGCAGCTGACCTAGCGATGGATTCAATACAGTCTTTCCACTTAATGTCAGCTGAGAACGTTAGCCCAAGAAGGTACAATGAGTCACTTTCCTGAAGGTCATCATCAATCACACTGACGGTAGTCAGGGAGGGGGGGGGTCTCAGATGATTAATGGAGAGAAATTTAGTTTTGGAGGTGTTAAAATTAACAGGCCATCTTTTGCTCCAGTTGATGCAACTTGTCAGTCATTTTGGACATCGGCTGCCATTTTGATCTTGTCGGACTGATCAGCCTTACTAGTGAGGTAGAAATAAATGGTTGTGTCATCAGAGTCAAGAACAGAGCCCTAGGGAACATCTGTGTTAGTACAAAAAGACATAGTTTCAAAGGACTTTGCAATATTTTTCTGAGTTCTTGATCTTCTTACTCTGTGATTCTTCAAGACAATTCATAGACGATGAAAGCAGTGAAAATACTGAATGTCTTGGAATAACTAACAAAATATTTAACCAATGTCACAATGACATACAGAGTACTCAGACATCAGAGGAAAATGATATTTTTAGTAAAGTTTCCAAAAATTTTATATTATCTACAAAATAATTCTGTCACTAAACTAAGTTTATGGTCATTAACTAATACAGATCAGTCACTTAGTACACATATAGTCTATTTCTTGAAAGTTTGCTCAGTGCCACTTAACTTTGAACAGATATCAGGATGGAAAGTGGAATCAATGAGCCAAGTTCGAATTTTAGACTAGTCTTTTGCATTTCATTAAGACCATTATTTTGTATCTTCTTTACTCCCACCAACTATGGGTTAAATAGTACACTGAACTCTCTAGCCTTATATCACAACTAGTTTAAGAGAAAGAAAACTCTGAATTCCAAATCAAAGAGAGCAACAGGAAACCACTCCACTATCTTTCCCAAGAATGCAAGATAATTTACTGATAATAAAGAAGAGAAATCTGTGGAGACTCATGACTCTTTCCTGTAAACTCAGTGTTTTTGTAAAGAACATTAGAACTGATTTTTGCTACCAAAAAGACATCTAAGATTTTCAATAAAAAATACAGGTGAGGGACTAGTGTTCAATGTTTACTTTGCAGCCATAACAGAGGCAGTGCAATGAAATCAAGAGTAGTAGCACCAAACACCTTTTCCATAAATTACACTCAGTTCAGAGTCATCATAGCTTTGAACTGAGCATCTAAATATTACCTTGATTTTATACATTCGTTAGCAAGATGTACCACAAAAGTGATATTTTCTTGGAAATTTTTTTTTTTTTTTTTTTTTTAACTAGTCTTCACCCAATACAAGAGCAAATGACCACTCAAAATAGGGGGTTACTGAAGGAGATGCGGAATATAAATATAAGAAGTGGTGATTATGTAGATATGGATTTGTTTTTCATGTCTTATCTACTATTTTTGGTTTATTTCAAGTCAAAACATTTTGGACTTTCACTTATAGTATCTATTCACAAGCAGTTCCTCATCTAAATAGTGACCAGGCTAGACATGTGCAGATATGGAGGTTAGGTATAGGTTGACCTATGACTTGAATAGATTAAGATTGTAGCATTCAGAGTGTTTGTTCTTCAAAGCAACAGTTCTTGCAAACAAAACTTCCTCCTTACAATTGGAATATAGAGAGATTAATGTTGGTTCAACTCTGTGGAAACAGCATGACAGGTCTTAACTGTAAAGGTCTATATTGCTGAAATTAAATAATGGAGCTCATTCAAAACATTAGTTATGATTTGGTTTGGTTTATTTTGTTTAACGGCATATCAACCTCAATGGGTTATTTAATACTGACAACATTTTTAGGATAGATTCATATGAATAGAATATATATTCTTTGGTTTAGATTGGTTTGGTTTATTTTGTTTTATGGCATATCAACCTCAATGGGTTATTTAATACTGACAAAATTTTTTATTGCTGGGAATATTTTGTTTTGTCAAAAATCTGTTTCTGGTAATATATTTCCTTCAAAATTGCATTGCTGGTAATAGCTAACTATTTGCTCATAGCTGGGACCCTAACAGGTGCTACCACCCCAAGTCAGGGTGGACCTGGGAACACCAGCAATTAAGAGGTGGTTTCACACTCCTCAATACCACCTGATCAGAGACCTTGCTGCTGGATGTAGTTTAATGTCTTACCCAGGACACGGATGTAGTTTAACGTCTTACCCAGGACGACATTAGCGAATAAAGTTTAAATATTCTTATCATAGGTTTGGAAAGGCTTAAAATATTTTTACCCCCCCCCATAATAAAAGAATAATAACTGCTACTTTGCCTACAGTATTTCAAAAGAACATGATTTTCAGATAACGTGGGGGATCTGTACTTACAAATTCTATTCTTTAATTACCACCATTTGCGTGCCACCCTCTTTCAAAGCAGATAATAAATATAACTATTTTCTACTGCATTGGTAGTAGTTAAGGGAGAGTTTAATGCTCACTTTCCCCACTCTCTTCTCTATTATCCATTGTGGTAGGCTAGAGACAAGAGTCTTTGTCAAGATGCCTGTTGATGGGTCAGAGCATGGAGAGTAGTAGTTTGGTCATTTTAGTTTAGCAGCATATCAACCTCTATGGGTTAGTTAATGCCAAAATCTAAATATTTTGCACGCAATTTTATGCCTTCGACATGTATTTCGAATGTAATTTTACGCCTTCAACGACATGCTTCAAACGCAATTTTACACCTTCGATGACGTGTTTCAAATGCAACTTTATGACTTCGACCACATGTATTTCAAACACAATTTTATGCCTTCGACTACATGTTTTGTACATAATTTGATACTTTCAGGGTAAACCTATGTTTTATAAATATATAGTCTGTAGATGATTTATTGTAAGTGTTATGTATTTTGGTTTAAATCTATTTCTTTAAGACAGGACATTATGTTGATGGTTTCAGCACTTTCAAATAATTTTCCTTGTAGTATTTGTGTCTTACAAAGATTTCAAAGGGGGGGGGGTACCCCTCTGCAAGAGGTGCAGTCGGTGTATTCTACAGTCCCAGCCAATAAGGCAGTGAGGAGAAGTGAATTTATATCTTTTCATAGGGTATTAGTGATAAAATGAGTACATGAAACCTCAGCTGAAATTCAAGCAGTAACTTTTATCAGGATATATGTGTGTGTGTGAATCTGAATGCATGTTTGTTTCTTTTCCGATATTCAACCAGATACTGGGATAATATAGAGTTCAGTATCCGTCATGAGTACCTCAGCCTAAACCTTACCACCACTAATTAACATTAATGTTACCTGTACTGCTCACCTGCTGAGTAAGTATTTACCGTAACTGCCTCTCATAAACTGGCCTATTGATTTTTCTTTTATCCTTACTCTGCCCACGAAACAAGTCAAAGAGCAGTAGTAAGCCCTTTTATAATTATCTAATGGCACAATAATATTTGAAACAAAACATGCTAATGTGGAAAGCATCTACCAGAGTGTTTGACTTTATTTAGTCCCTACAACTTAGTCAATCAAGTTTTATTTGGAAAAAGAAAAAATTATCAGAATAATTAAAAGTGTATACATTGAGGTAAATAGCAAGAGAGGGGTACACTTTCAAAAAAATCATACATCTGAGATTGTAATTTCAAGTGTATTCTATCAACAAGAATATTATGTGGGCAGTTAATTCCAATGACATGTCTTATTTGATAGTGTAATGTGTGGGGCTGTGTGTGGCTGTTTTCTCTGTTGCCACATATATCTTTCTTTTTTTTCTTTTTTTAATTGAATTCAACTCAAGTATGGCAGTAAAGGCACTAAGACACAAAGGGTTACTGGATGTGGAAGAATTAGAAAACAAAAGCATTACTAAGGAGCGAGAACAATAGAAGAGTAATCAGGAAGACAGTAGATAGTGATTGACATTGCATTTAAATTTTTGAAGATTAAAGTTGACTGGAAAGCATGAATCTAGAAGAGAGTTCCACAAGCGAGAAGTGTGAGTAAAGAAACTGTTAGCATAGAACTTATGGTTACATCTAGCCAACTCAGTTGATGATCTCACAACCAGTTTAGTACTGCACTTAAATTCAAAAATTCAAAGAGCTCATCACAACAATTACCATGAAAGTATTTATAGAAAAGAAGACAACTTTACACCAGTGGGAAAGGGACTAGAGCTGAGATGCCAGGTCAGCACCAATAATATTGCTAATTCTTCTTTGGATTTTATAAGGATCTCTAGATATATAACAAGAGCTCTGTACCATATGTGGCAGCAATATTCTAAGCCTATATGAATGGTAGACTTATAGATATGCAAGATAGATTCTTGAGAAGTTCTAATCATAGCTTATAATAGAACTTATGCTTACTAGAACTTATCATAGCTTATAAAAGTTCTAGTAAGCATAAGTTCTATTATAAGCTATTAGGTTGGTGCAAAAATAATGACGTAATGACGTCGTTTTTGACGTATTTTTTAACATCAAAAAACGACATTATTACGTCATTGTTTTTGCACCAACCTAATATGATAAGTTCTATGCTAAGCTAGCATAAGTTCTATGCTAACAGTTTCTTCTGTTACACTTCTTTCTCGCTAGTAGAATAGTGGGGTACAGACAAATCAAATGTTTATCTAAATTTGTGGCAAATTTTTAAAGCTATATATTACCATGGTTAATTAAAAGTTATTAAAAGCTGTTCATGTGACCAATGATAGGATTGAACAAATACTTCAAAACTTTCATTCAGTATCAGATGCACAACACAAGGTCTTCATTTTAGGCACTGAAATACTGATTTTTGGAAATGGGTGGGGCTGAGAACTTTCCTGCACTCATGTGTGCGTGTGATATAGTGTAAAATAATTGTAAGTGCAAATTGTCCTATATGTTAATGTGTCAGAAATAGTTGTACTTGATTAATGAGTTGACAGCCACCATTTACTTTTTTTTAATCATTTCACCCCAAGCAAGGCAATAAAGCCTCTAAGATGCAAGGGGTTACTGAGTGTTAAACAATATGAGAAAAAGATAAACATTATTAAAGAGCGAGAAGAATTTGCATTTAAATTTTTGAAGATCAAAGTTGACTGGAAAGCAAGAAGCCGGAAGAGTGTTCCACAAGCGAGAAGTGTGAAAGAAGAAACTGTTAACATAGAATTGATGGTCACATCTAGCTATTTCAACTGTAAAATGATGAGACCTTGTTGCCAATCTAGAACTGTGCTTAAATTCATAATGGATAGGTACTATAGAGGAAAGTTCATCAGAACAATTACCCTGAATATACTTATAGAAAAGGCATAGAGAAGTTACATTATGGTGGTGGGAGAGTGATTGAAGCTAAGATGCTAGATTAGGACCAATAACATTGCAGATTATTCTTTAGATTTTATCAAGAATATGTAGCAGAAGCACCAGACCAGATGTGGCTGTAATATTCAATGCATGGACAAATGGTAGTCTTATAAATATATAAGATAGATTCTGGCAAGAAAGATTGTTTAGCACAACATAATGAGCCAACTTTCCTAGCAGCAGATCTAGCAATTGATTCAATACAATCTTTCCACTTTATGTCAATGGAAAACATTAGCTGAGAAGACACAATGAATCACACTCTTGGAGGTAAGCATCAGCCATGATGATAGAAAGCAAAAAAGTTGTTTCTGTTTAAAAAAAAATAATCACATCATTTGAACAAATTACTTCCTTACATTTTGCCATATTTCAAAACAAAATAAAATATTATGTATTGAGGTAATGTGATTATTGTGCAACATGTATTGAGGTAATGTGATTTGATTTTCTATTTAAAGATCACACTTGCAGAAAGAAATTTCCAGTTTTTCTTCTTCATGGGAAGATGAAATAAAAATTCAATATCAGACATTATTTTGAAAGTCAGTGTTTTTACAATAAAATTAATATTAACTGATGCTGGTACAATTTTCAGTATATATTTATGTAGGTACCCCCAAAAATCCACTAAAAAAGAGGGTATATGGGGAAAAAAAAAAAAAAATGCACAAAACGAAATCATATCAAAATTTTTGTATGATTAAGAGGAAAGATCAAAGGATTTTTTTTTTTCTTTTTGGGGAGGTGGGGGCCAATGTGGAACTTTGGGTTTGTCATGTCTGGTTTTTGAAAGCGCACTTCTTGACTGAGAGAAAATTGGTGTTATATCACTCTCCCAGTCCCAGACCCACACTGACAATTGGCCAATACCTGCCCAGTATCGTTCATATGCAAATAGTCAGCCCCACCTACTCTAAGTAGAAGAGTGTTCTCTCAACAGCCCATTGTGGAAGGGAACGCATGCTTACAGTACCACATACAACCAAATCGGTGTTTTTTATTGGGCTGACCCAATTCTCTATTACAGACATTAAATTTGTACAGAAAATACGAGTTTTGCAGTGAAAAACATTGATTTGGAAATTCTTGCAAAAATCAGATAATTGTCAGATTCTAATGAAACTTTCAGGATTGATTCAGAAATGAATGAAATAATTTTTGAAATGATTCTTTAGAAAATCTTTGTAAATAAATATATGCCAAGGACACATGGCCCAGTGGATAAGAGAATTGGCCGAGTAATCCAAAAAGTGAACTGATCCAAAGAGTTGTGAGTTCAATACCTGGCTACAGCAGAGGTGAACAAAACTTGGAGAGTTGAGTTACTCAAGGAAATTAACTGATACTGAGGCATCCAAAAAAGTCATGGCACATGGAATTAGAACAATCTATCTCCGTAGATTAAATAGTATATCACCTGATGAAGGTTAGAGTGTACAACAGCCGAAACATTGTGAATATAGCAATAAAGATGGACAACAGTCTGAATGATGTAAATAGTCTAAATAGTTACAATATCTCATCGCAGAAATGTAGACAGATAAAAAAAGAACATTATTATGATTATTTTCACATGAATAAAGAACTACTAAAACTAGGGAAACTCAAACTACAATTAAAACTAAATGTTAGCATGACTTGCAGCTAAACCCTAGTCATCAAAAGTCTAAATGGTTTTTGAACAGGCATGTTTAAAATTTTAAAAACTATCTTGAGAGAGAGAAGAAGAAAAAAAAAAAAAAAAAAAAAAAAAAAAAGGTCCAGAAATGTTCATGTTGGAAGAAAAAAAAAAAAAAAAAATTACAATTTTGGCATAAAAAAAATATACTTGTGAAATAATGATGCATTTATTAAAAAAAAAAAAAAAAAAAAATTATATATATATATATATATATATAGTAAGTAATCAAAATGAAACAAGACCTTTGTCCTATACTACTTATCACAATTAATGCATAAAATATGTAACAACTATTTTTAAACATTTTTTAAAAATATTTACTAATACTTGTCTCCTTAAACAAATAGTACTTATTATTCTACTATTAGTATTGGCAAAAAGTAGAGGAATAAAGTGGGTCTTATAGTAATAAAATCTGACGTCAATACACATCACTTTAAAAAGAAAAAAAACTTGGATCAATATTCCTTTGGTTGTTCTCACTTTAGTTTCTAGTGCCAATGACGTCAGTGCTGTCCTCATGAGTTTCATTAGTAATGACGTCATCAGACCATCAGTGTTACTAACCACACATGTACACTATAAATGTGTGTGTGTGTGTGTGTGTGTGTGTATATATAGGTGTGTGTGTGTGCGTGCACACATGCATACAAATACAGGTAGCTATGCATTGATAGCAATCAATAATTTGTAGAAAAAAAATAAAGGGTGAGTAGAAAGACTAGTTAATTCTGATGACAATAGAATGATAAATACAAAAGAGACTTTATTTCTAATTCTTTTATCTGCTTATCCAAGTGACATCATTGAATGATCAAAGTAGGCTTATTTTGAGTTTTAATTTCAGTTTCTAAATATATACAACATTGTTTCCAATACTGTCATTAATATGTGCTGATTATTGCTAGGTGTCTAATTTTAATTAAAACACTAGAATCAAACATGTTAGCAATCCCAGAGTAGATAAAAGATATCTACAGTCTTAAATTCTGTCAGTTTAAAGCTTCCAACAAAATCTTTCCTTTTGTTCTGAACTAAAATTGATCATTTTTTGGTTTTTAAATAGTAGTTGCATGACATCTTAACATCATCAGATACACATTCAATGTTGCTAGCAAACACTGAAAGGAAACTACAGGAACTCCAAGAGTAGGTATTAAAGGAAAGCAAGAATAAAGGACTAAACATTAATTGTAAAAAGACAGAATGTATGGTTGTCAGCAAAATGGACAGCCGAACAAGCAAATTACAAATTGGAGATATCAAAATTAAACAAGTACAAAAATTTAAATATCTAGAAAATGTTTTAACAGAGGATGGAGGAATGTGACACAGAAATCCAAAGTTGCATTGGGATAGTGAAAGATGTCTTCCAAAAACTGAGCAAAGTATTAAGAAGCAGGAAAATTTAATTAGAAACAAACAAAAGAGTACTGAACTGCTATGTAATATTGGTACTCTTTTATGGCAATGAATGCTGATAATCGCACCACAGATGGAGAAGAGAAATGTGGTTCTACAGAAGGATGCTGAGAATACAATGGACCGAACAATGATAAATTTTTAGGGAAAAGGGAAACAAAAAGGACACTTATACATTGCATTAGAAAGAGATAACTGAAATTTTTAGGACACACGAGGAAAGAGGGTTTCGAAAATTTGACACAGGACATGTTGAAGGCAAGAGGAACAGAGCATACCCTACCAAATGAGCTTTCAAGAATATTCTTCTTCTATGTACCAATTTGTACAAGGTTGTGAGGTAGGTTATGTGCTGCTTTCCTATGTCTCCCTTGTCTTTAATATGTCCTGTGAGTATCAACTTTTCCAAGTCCCCTTTCCTCATTATGTGCACTAGAAATTTCAACTATCTCTTTCTGATAACACGTATAAGTGTCCTCTATGTTTCCATTTTCTCTAAAATTGTTGCTGCTGATGTAGTCAGTCCATGGTATTCTCAGCATCCTTCTGTAGATCCATGTTTCTTTTGCCTCAAGTCTATCTGTGATGAGATAGTACCAATATTACATAACAGCTCAGTACTCTTTTCTTTGTTTCCAATCAATGGCAGAAAGTGTGACTGTAACAAGATAAAGACAGCAGATATCTGTCAGTCTCAGGAGACAATGGAGTCTATTAGGGCAGCTAGCTAATCTATTGCAAATGCCTATTCAGGCATATTTGTGTTTCTTCAACACTTGCAGAGCTACATTTTGATTTATACTGCAACTATGCTGACCAAATCTTAATTATAATTTCTGAGAGGGCACATAATCTTACATAAGTAGTTAAACAAGTACATTGATACACTCAGTCATGATGACTTGTGTTTTCATGCTAGCACAATCATTGACAGCTTCTGAACAGTTTTATGTCCCTTCACCAGACTTTTGTCAGCTTGTGTCATGATTTTCAGTCACTTCCCAAAGGTGTCACATTCTGAGATAATCTCCCTAGGCTGATATTATCAAGTCGTCACCTTGACAAATTGACAATAGTGAGATTCAAAATCAAGTCACATTGTAATCTGTCACACCTACACATAATACAAGTAATAACAGAAAGACTTCAATGTAAAAAAAAATAAAGTATTTAATTATCAAATGCAATTAAAATACATTAACAACAAAGAAATAAAGAGTCAATGGAAAGATTATTGATTACTTATCAGTTAATACACGACGGCATAGAGCTGCTAAGAAAAGTACTAATTTGTCTTGAAACATATGACACTCTACTTTAATGTCCAGATTAACACAATAGTCAAACATGTAATTGTAACCAGTCAATGACATGATATCTCTATAGTAAATGGTAGTCTACATTTCCATTGTCTAGAGATTAACGTTCAAACTCCAACTTCATTCACATATGACACATGGCCAGAACACTAATAATCTGGCCACTCAGCTACACACTCCCATAAAATAAGGACATGAATTCATAATACTTCATCTGAGAAATCTGGGTAAAAATTTTACATCATATGATGAGCAATATCTTTTCCAAACACTATTTACATTATTTGGACTATTGAACTCATCTTTGTCGCCATATTACAACGTTTCGGCTGTTGAACGCTCTGGCCTTCTTCAGGTGGTTGGAATGTCGAACTGAACTCTTTATTTCGCTCACTGGGGTAGACTGTTCTAGTTCCACGTGCCATGTCTAATGGATGTCAGTTATCAGTTATCTCCTGTTAATTCCGCTCTCTAAGTTCTCCACTGCCTTAACTGGGTATTGAACTCACACTCCTTGGGTCCTGTCACTGGATCTAACCAACGCCTTTTTTACTGTTAATACTGCTGACTGTACTGGATTCAAATCTTTTCCAAGTAACGGAAGTTATGATTGTCCTTACTTATCATTTGAGTACAAAAAAAATTACACTCCTGGATTGACTCAGAGATACACTAAGATACTGCTCTGTCTATGATAAGAAAATTCACATATAAATTACCTTTAAAATAGCATCACTGCTAATTTTTATCTTCATATCATCTGCTGATAGGAGAGAGAGAGAGGTGGGGGAGTGGATTCATGACAAAGGCATTAGTACTAAGTGAATATAGTAGCCTCAGCTAAAATCCACAATTGGTTTGTCAGTTGTTTTCTGTGCTGATGACCATTAGCCTACTATGCGCATTTTTCTTAGTATTTTCAATCAAATTCAGTGATACATGCTGTATTTGATTGTATACAAGACCATTCTGCAGATTTCAGCAGGAAATATTAAGAAAATATTGTTCAGTGATCAATGGTTTGTTTCTTACTATTTTATGATATATCAACCACTATAGGTCATTTCACAGGTTTAAAAAAAAAAAAAAAAAGGTTATAACAGTTGGGTAACAAACCAAGATAAGGACACTAGGTTGGATTATATGTATTTGTTGGATTATATAGATTTTGGGGAGCTCAAGTTATTTTAAGGGACTGATAGTTTTGGAATGGTTAAATGCTTTTGCATAAGCTCAACAATTTATTTTCACTAAATAGATTATTGGTATTTTCATGCCATTCTTTAAGAGTTTGAAAAGATCTAATTTATTCAGAAAACCTAGTATTTGAGAGGAGTTTACATTTTTTTTTTTTTTTTTTAAAGAACTGAGATTTTGGGCTTTGTGGCATGTGTGTGTGTGTGTGTGTGTGTGTGTGTGTGTGTGTGTGTGTGTGTGTGTGTGTGTGTGTGTGTGTGTGTGTGTGTGTGAATACCCTTTGAATTCTATCAGAATGTGTTTGACTGCTAATTGGTAACTATATTGGGTGTACCAGCAATGTTTCTTCAGCCTTTAGTAGGTATGCATGTGTGAGATATATATATTCATAATTGGATGATTTGTTTTTTGCAGGATATCTAAAGCCAGAAAATATTTTTTAGATTGTAAGAATTTTGGGCGATGTTAATGATATAACAATACAAATCTTGCTAATTAACCCATTGCTAGGGTCAAAAGAGGTGGATTCATATCTTTCCAAAATATATGCACATAAGTGAATATAATGAACCCAAATGGAATTGGAACTAGGCTCTCAGATTTCCAATTCTGAGCTGTAATCCATTACACTACCCACACATCCAAACTTATAGCACCTGATATTCTCAAGCAGTGACCCATCTAAGTACTGGCCAAGCTCAATGTTGCTCAACTTTAAAGATTGTATGAGAACCAGTGTTTTAAATATGTATGTCCAATTTAAATTCAAGTTAGTATAATATCTTGCCTTCATTTAGTTAATAACTGTGTTTTCAGATCCAACAGTTGAACAATGTTCATAGTTCTTGATCCGGAAGATTGTTCTATATTATCTGCCATTTGATTCTTACTGGAACTTTATCCAAGTTCCCTATTTAGTCTAGTTCCAAACAAGTTTCTTTCCATGTCTTTATTTTAAATTTATGGAATTCTAATATTTGGCAAAAAAAAAAAAAAAAAAAAAAAAAAAAAAGAAGATATTATATGTACTATCAAATACAGTGACAAAGTGCCAAAAAAATATTACCTTTAATTTTTATAAGCTGAAGCATGGTTCTACTGAAGGATGCTTATGATACCATAGACCAAACATGTGAGCAATGTCAAAGTTTTAGAGAAAATGGAAACAAAGAGGAAACTTATACTTAACATCAGGAAGAGACAGTTGAAATTTCTAGGGCACATAATGAGAAAAATGGACTTGGAAAATCTGATACTCAAAGGACAAAGTGAAGGCAAAGAGGAACAGGAAAACAACACACAACCTACTTAGTGAGCTTGAGTAAATGGCTGACGGGCAAGGTTTACAAGAAATAACAAAAAGACAAAATTTATTAAGAGCTACGAAGGGGGGGAATTGTGAAGAGCTATGATTGCCTACATCCTGAAGGGACACTGCATATAGGAGAGAGATTGTGAGTTTTTTTATTTGTATCATTATATGTATGCAAGAATGAAGTCTTGTGTTAACAACCAAAGAGAATACACATTGTGTTAATACAGGATCTGAGTAATCCCTTATTTTGGAACATATATACACACATTGATTTGAGTAATCCCTTATTTTGGAACATATATACACACATTGATTTGAGTAATCCCTTATTTTGGAACATATATACACACATTGATTTGAGTAATCCCTTATTTTGGAACATATATACACACATTGATTTGAGTAATCCCTTATTTTGGAACATATATACACACATTGATTTGAGTAATCCCTTATTTTGGAACATATATACACACATTGATTTGAGTAATCCCTTATTTTGGAACATATATACACACATTGATTTGAGTAATCCCTTATTTTGGAACATATATACACACATTGATTTGAGTAATCCCTTATTTTGGAACATATATACACACATTGATTTGAGTAATCCCTTATTTTGGAACATATATACACACATTGATTTGAGTAATCCCTTATTTTGGAACATATATACACACATTGATTTGAGTAATCCCTTATTTTGGAACATATATACACACATTGATTTGAGTAATCCCTTATTTTGGAACATATATACACACATTGATTTGAGTAATCCCTTATTTTGGAACATATATACACACATTGATTTGAGTAATCCCTTATTTTGGAACATATATACACACATTGATTTGAGTAATCCCTTATTTTGGAACATATATACACACATTGATTTGAGTAATCCCTTATTTTGGAACATATATACACACATTGATTTGAGTAATCCCTTATTTTGGAACATATATACACACATTGATTTGAGTAATCCCTTATTTTGGAACATATATACACACATTGATTTGTATATGTGATGCAGTTATATTACCTGTATGTTCAAGCTTGAGTAAATTGAAACTGAATTCTGGATTTAGCAATTTTATTTCTTTTGTTAGAGTATTTTTTGTTTCTGGTCATTGATAGAGAGATTAAAAAAAAATTATTGATTACACATTAAATTTTTTAGTTCTTATCAAAAAATTATTTGAGAAAGTATTGATATTCATCATATATATCGAGCATTGAAACATGATCAGGAATTAACAAAGCTTTACTGACAGAATAGAGCTATAATAACTGATGCATATAGACTATGCAAATACACTGCTTATGATTTTACCCCTGGAAGCACAACGTGCATCATTTTGCCCCTGGAAGCGCAACGTACATCATTTTACCCTTGGAAGCGCAACGTGCATCATTTTACCCCTGGAAGCGCAACGTGCATCATTTTACCCCTGGAAGCGCATTGTGCATCATTTTACCCCTGGAAGCGCATCGTGCATCATTTTACCCCTGGAAGCACAGTGTCTTTCAATGGTAAGTATTGAAAACAAACACTGATACTAAAATAGTGCTGTTATATGCATAATCTAAATGCACTACTGATTATTTTACAGTTAGAAACTACTACATAAATACATAGAGAAATCAGTAAAACAGATTGTCAGGAATTAATACAGCTGTTAATAACAGATTATCATTATGATATGTATAACATAAATACATTGCTAATGACCATAACAGAGTAAGCACTGCAAGTTATTTTTACTAGAAATGTACACAAAATCAGAAAAGGATTGTCAAAAATTAAGGCAAGCATTGATGACGACAAAAGAGACATTATATGTGTAATTATACAATCAAACAGCATTGTGTAATGCTATTTAGATCAAATTAATCATAGCTTCTCATTTAATGTATAAGAAATCATACAATCCTTTTCTCTTTAAAAGCAACACTCATGCATCATTTTCAACTTTATCCTGTTGATTAGTAATTATCTTGATTCATTTCACCTCAAATACAGATGATTAAACTTTAAACCCCAGAGCAGTGGTTCCTAAACAGTGTGGCACATTTCATATGTGCAGTAGAAGAGGATAGCAGGTGAGGCAGAATGATTGAAAGACAAAGATTTAGAAACAGCTTAAAAAAAAATTTATATGCAAAAATAAATATGATTTCAAAATTTAAAATATTATTATGGATTACTTGTAATTGCATGCATGAATCCTAGTTAGAAATTTTATGTGACTTTATATATTTATCTGCCACACAATATAATAATCTTCCTTACTTAGTAATGAGATATTTAATCAATGTGTTAACATGGTTGATACAACAATGGAACCAAACAGATAATAGATTTCTTTGATTTAACCTTTGGATATTATAAAGAATTCTTTTAGATTTTAAAATAATATGTAACAGAGTTAATTATATAAAGAGAAATCATAATTTACTCATTCAGAAAATATTATGAAATTTAATTTAACAAGATATTCTCAAATAAAATTGGTGAAAAGTTTGTACAACCAGAAGATTTAAAGAAGATGTTTATTATATATAGAAAACATTACAATAATTGCATGCGTACCCAATCTGTGAGTGCAAAACTAAGTGTTTTTTATGTCATAATAATTTTTAAAATGCTATTGGCACAACCAATATTTTTTTTTGTCCCGATATTAAACAAAAGGGTTGCCAAATTGGGTTACATTTGAAAGCTCAGCCCAAACTGAATTTCTTCTTATGAGTATCCAAGATTAGCACATCTGCTTTCAAAAGCAGCCCAATATAGAAACACTGGTCAAGAAGTTGAAAACAATTCTGACTTCTGGAATTATGGTTGAGAGTTCTTGCTTTATTTGTATCCATATAAAGGAGAGAATCAAAGTTTGAACAAGAAATGAAGTCTCTTTGTCAGTCAAACAAGGAACCAATTTTATCTGGCTATCTAAGAATAGGAAAGTTTTAAAAGTCACTATTTTTACTAATTACCTACTTGCTTACCATTGTGGTTAGCTGGTTATTTTATTTTTAGTTCTCCAAACTTTTGTGTAACTCCTTATGTACCATTGTATAACGCTGTTAATAAGTCTCCAGACCATATGTGAGCAGAAGCAGAATAAGTGACACGAATCTCTTGTCAAAATCTTATATATCTAGAAGACATAAGAAAACAAAATGGCATTGCGTATTGTGATAAATAAAAAATTAAGTAACTTACCATGAACAGCATAAAACTGGACCCAGCATGCATCAGTGGGCTTTCATTTCTAAAAGAACAAGAAAAGAAATGAGATAAAACCTATTTTAAAACATTCAAATCTAATGATTCATTTAAGACTATCATTTTGTAATGCAAATTAACTTATGAGTATTTATTAATATCAACTTAACCTAGCACAAGGCCAAACTCACTACATTAGTACTGATTGCTCACACTACTTCCCAGTCTTTTGAACTGGAGCAAAGTATTGGTTTTATAGTTCCTTATAAAGATTTTTTTTCATTCTCTTCCACACCCATTAGACCCACTTGTATCTCAGTGGCGTTATTGCCTTGCTTGGGGTGAATTGATGAAAAAAAGGGAAAAAGAGGAGGAAAAGAGGAAGAAAAAGAGGAGGAAAAAGAAGAGGAAAAGAGGAGGAAAAGAGGAAGAAAAAGAGGAGGAAAAGAGGAAGAAAAAGAGGAGGAAAAGAGGAAGAAAAAGAGGAGGAAAAGAGGAGGAAAAGAGGAGGAAAAGAGGAGGAAAAGAGGAGGAAAAGAGGAGGAAAAGAGGAGGAAAAGAGGAGGAAAAGAGGAAAAAGAGGAGGAAAAGAGGAAAAAGAGGAGGAAAAGAAGAAAAAGAGGAGGAAAAGAAGAAAAAGAGGAGGAAAAGAAGAAAAAGAGGAGGAAAAGAAAAAGAGAAAAGAAGAGAGAAAAGAGAAAGAGAAATCTTGCCAACCATTAAATCACAAGATGCACTACAATAGTGTTTACTAAATGGAGTATGTTAACCAATATTCCATCACAAGTCAATATTTATTCATGATAAAGACAAAATACTTTACAACCTGGAGATGAAATTAAGATAACAACATTTAGGCATGTGCAAAAGTTCAGAGCACTTTTTTGGAAAAGACATAGCTGATGACCATCATTTTGCTGATACCTTTTGCACATACCTAATATTAAATTTAACCGAGTCTAGTATAGGTTCACTAATATAGAGCACCCAGTTGAAATGAAAATAATTACAATAATAATAATAAGGAAGTAAATTTTTTTAATCCCTACAAAATGAAGGGTGTATGGCTGCAGAGTAGTGCATAAAAAAACATATCAAAGTATATAAAGTGATAACAAAAGAAATAGATCAAAACTATTAAAAATATTAATACAGAGTTTTATAGAGGGTCTCTTTAAATTTATTAGACACACATAATAAAAGGCATTGTCTATCTGGCAGTGAGGCAATAAAGTTACCAGCAGCATCAGGTTTTTCCACTGTTAGAGAATATTCTGCAAGTGGGGAGGCTAGGAATGAGGGTAGATAACATTTAAAAGGTTTTTTGTTTAAGGGAATTAAACAAAAGATGTTGTTGTTGTTGTTGTATAAAAGCATTTGAGAACACATTCCAGTCAATGCTATTTCACTTTTAACAATTTTTATAAACAAAAATTTGGATTACCAATTGGTGCTAACTCTAGGTGGGACTTTATCATGGATTTGGTCCTTTCCAAAATATTTAACCTAAACAATCAACACATCTTTGATAACACTATTAATATATCCCTGGTGTCGCTATTATTTTTGTTTATATATATAACATAAACATATATATTGTTAAATATAACGGACAATGAATGTCTATTATGTTTGATCATGAGTTGTCTTAAGCTTTGTATACTGTCCAACATCTTTGATAGAGGAATAGCATAATAAAAAAAATAGCTAAATTTTGGACAGTTTTTGTCTTTTTCTCCTGAAAGTAAAGCCACTAAGCCACTATATGAAACAGAACGGCTCATGATCAAACATAAGATATTCGTGTTTGTTATATTCAACAATATATGTTTGAATAATGATTTGCTGCCCCAATACACACACACATATATATATATATATATATATATATATACTTAGTGGAAAGCGCTCAATATCAGTAATAGAGCTAACATATTCAGTTGTATGGATAGTCTTTTCTCTTTTTTATCTTATTTTTTTTTTTTCTTTCTATGTATATGAGTGTGACATCACAAACAAACACAGAAGTAAATTCCCCCTCCCACATAGTCAAACAAGTATAAATAGATCCAATTGTCTGATGATTGCAAAAGCATGAAATCTAGGTTAACAAACTCGTATCCATACAACTGAATATATATATATATATATATATATATATATATATATATATATATATATATATATATATATATATGTGTGTGTGTGTGTAAAAACTGTCCAAATGATCTGTCAAATTCAACTCCTTTCAACTGATCTATTAGCCATTATCAAGTTTTTTTTTTGTTTAACAGAATAGGAAAAATATCTACATATTCAGTTAAACAAAAAGCATCCTTGATAATGGCTAATAGACTAGCCATAAGTGGTTGGATCCAAAAATTATTTGGACAGTTCTTACACACTATGTCCAGAAAAGAAATCACTTATCTGAATGTAAGAAAAATTTAATAAAAAGCTTAATCTCAGTGCCCTGTCAGTCATCTTCACTGAAACCTTGTATAGAAAAAGTGATTGCAGCCCAAATAGACAATATATAGGGTGTTCCAATAACTTGGACCAATTTTAAATGTAAATTATGATTAAGCGTCTAACGATTTTTTTCCCCCTTCAGATTTAAGAACTTAAATCTTTGGCATTTTCGACCATGGAAAGATTAACAATCAAACAACGTGATAAAGTTATCAAAGCCTATTATGAAAATTGACGTTCAAACAGAAATGCAGTTTGTGCACTTCAATTTTTTTGGTCAACATAATCAACCAACCGAGAGTGCAGTTGAAAAAATTGTTTGTAAATTCAAACAAATTGGGTCAGTGGCAGATGTGAAAACACCATTTGCGTTCTCGTTTATGCCATTCAGCTGAAAACATTGCTGCAGTACATGAGAATGTGGCCGAAAATACGTACACCTCTATTCGTCATTGTGCGCAGGAATTGAACCTCTCCACAAAAACGTTACACTTATAAAATTCAATTGACACAAGAACTGGAACCTGTTGACCATTTGGAGCGCCATACGTTCATCAATTGGGTGCACGAACAAAGACAAGCCGATGAAGATTTTTCACAAAGAATCATCTTTAGTGATGAAGCCCATTTTCATCTTGATGGATTCATTAAGCAAAATTGTTGCATTTCAGCTGATGAAAATTCAAGGAAAAGCCACTGCATCCACAAAAGGTTACTGTTTGGTGTGCACTTTTTGCTAGCAGAATCATTGGGCTGTATATTTATAAATTTGAACGCCCATTTTTGTAATACTTCAATAACTTTAACACATTGTGATTGTTAATCTTTCCATGGTTGAAACTACCAAGACATAATTTGTTAAATCTGAAAGAAAAAGAAAAAAAATCATTAGATGCTTGAACTTAATTCACATTTAAAATTGGTCCAAGTTATTTGAACACCCTCTATAACTAACAGATTTTTGACTGTTATATTCAGACTAATGTTCTCATCTTTATTGGTGTTAATGTTAGTTATTGTTATCACAATGTTTAGGCTGTTTTGTGCCAGGCTTTCCTTGGGTGTACATTAACATGCCGACTTGATAATTTTTGGGATGAGGAGTGACACACACCTGAAGAAGTTATTGGAACACCCTTGAGGGAGTATTTTGGTAACAATTTCTCTTGTTTTCACATTTCATTCAAGACCACTGATATATATTTCTCTGTACCTCCACAGAGTCAATAAAATCGTGGCAATACATGATGAAAAAAAATGCTCTAAATTTAATAAAACAAAACTTTATCATCAAAATCTTTATATTAAGAGGAAAAACCAAAGGATTTTTTGATTATTAAATTATATTTTTTGATCCTTTTTAGAACATTCAAAATTTTGGTTAAAAATTTTGTTTTTCTTGCATCAAAGATTAGTATAGAAAATTTTAATATCTTTTTTGTAGAGAAAAACATTTTGATTTGGAAATTCTTGCAAAAATGAAATAATTGTTGAATGTTAATGAAATTTTCAGGATTTACTCACATTTTAGAAATGTTTCTTCTTTTGAGAAAATCTACGTAAAAACATTTTTTTTCACATTATTCCCCTACTACCACCACTTATTCAATTTTATGAAATTGGCTAGAAATTAATTTTTGTACCATTTAATGTTGATATTAGTTATATGCCAAACTCAATGGAGAATTAAAAAAAAATTTTTTTTGTTTTAATAAAACAGGACCTCCCAGTTACCGAAAATATGCTCTGAATCATAAAATAAAAAAATGCAATAAAACTAAGACATTATTTAATTAACAAAGCTTTTAATTGTTTTTGTCTTACACAATCTGTTGGACACAATTGTCTTAAAAAAATTTTTTTTTTTCAATGAAGAATGAATTATTACAAGAATTGTTTTCATTTTTTTTTAAAAAAATGATTAGCATAATTTAGAAAGTTTTAACTCTTTTAAAATTCTATATTAATTTGTACTGGTTAGGTCATATTGAATGAAGTAAAAACTTTATTTACTAATCATTAATAGAAAAGCTTATTACAATATAGTGATTAAATTATTTTTAAAATAGAGCAAATTATTTTGCTTCTTTGAAATATTAAATCTAATCTATTATCTTTAAATCAAAACTAAAATAAAAGCATCAAAGATTTTTCATTTTTAAAAAATTATTTTAAACCTTAGGTATCATATTTCTGCGGTGGTATCTAGATATTTCTTTTAATTTTTTTTTTGATAGGTATTTTGAGACATTATATATATAGCATTCAATATTGTTGCTCCAAGTACTTTCAGCAACTTTGGTCATCTTTAGAGAGTAATTCAATCAGAATTAGTCTTTATTTTCTCTGGCATCTTATTTTGAAAATTTTAATCATGTGTACCTGACATTCTCTTAATCTATGTCCCACATAAAAAAAAAACAAACAATTTTTGAAAATTTAAATAAACTTATATGCAAGATATATAGATGGCATATTTCTATGAGCTAAAAGTTGATGAAATTTAAAAAAAAAAAAATTTCAAAAAGTCTTTTAAAAATGATTGTCCTTTAACTTAATTATAAACTAAACATTAATTTAATTTGTAGAATGTTCTAATTGAGTCTAATGCTAATAATCTTAAAATTCAGGTACGCAGGTTACTCAAGGTGCACACAAATGCTACTACAACAATTCTATTGCTTTACCAGTCTTGTGATCATATACAAAAAATAACAAATTCAAATTAATGCCTCCGTAATTATAGTAGTGAGTATCCTTATAGATAAAAAAAAAAAAATGACTTATTAAAAATTTAATTAACATAGTCCACTTAATTTCCTCTTTGTGCACACTGTTTTATGAAGAACTCATGAACATAAAACAAATTAATTAACAATGGATTTCCAAATTATATAATTGACTCACGATTGAGTAATCATGAATGTAAACCTACAAAAATATCACAATACAAACAAAAATAATCAATTAATTCTATTGTAATCAAATTCATAGCAACAACAAACAAGATGAAATAATTTATATATTTCTTATTACTATAAATATTATTTTTAGTGGATACAAGTGTCTGAGTCATTACCTGTTTTTCTTTTTTTAAACAGTGAAATAAATGGCAAAATTGAGAAGTCCTACTGAAGAAAAATTGCACCTATGACAGTAATTGAACCTGCATTCTTTTTCCAGCGGGGAAACCTTTTTTCGAGCCGATGTGTGGCTCTACCAGTTCAGTCATAGAGCATGTTTGACAGGACAAGGTTTGAATAAACCTATTAATAAAAACGTTTTTCTCGTTGGGACGTCTGCAGATTGTTTCAGTTTCTTACCAGAAATGTAAACAGTAATTTCTTTTTTTTTTTTTTTTAAAGGTTTTTTTTTTTATCCAAAATTATTTATTACCATAAACATCATTTTTAGGGGGTACACATGTTTGAATTGCTATTCCCCTCCTTTTTTTTTTTTTTCTTTCCTTAAACAGTGAAATTAATAACTG
Source organism: Acanthosepion lycidas (assembly GCA_963932145.1). NCBI lineage: Eukaryota > Metazoa > Mollusca > Cephalopoda > Sepiida > Sepiidae > Acanthosepion > Acanthosepion lycidas. The sequence continues at coordinate 92,279,742 of OZ010597.1, forward strand.
ACCTAGATTGAGAGGTCCTGCCAAAAAAAAAAAAAAAAAAAAAAAAAGATTGAGCTTCCAACAGGAATCAAACCTGTATCCCTTTTGCCATCAGGGAAACCATATCCATAGCTATAAATGTGCCTTTACAAATTCGGCAACATAACAACCCCCCACCCCCTGTGCTTGATAGTGCAAGGTTTGAATTATCTATTTCTCATTAAGATTTCTATGATTCTATTTATGTTAACCTCAATTTTGTAGCCAAAACTTAAACAACAGTAATTTTTTTGATGAGAATATTTTATCCAATATTATCTCTTATTGCCATAAACACTAATTATTTTTTTTTTTTTTTTTTTTAAAGCAATTCACACCAAGCAAAACAGGAGTGCCACTAGTAAGTAAGGGGCTATTGAGAGTAAGTAAGGGACTGGGTATAAGTGGGTGGTTGAGGAAAGGATACTAAAAAAAAAAAAAAGGGGGGGGGATCAAGACAACTGAAGATGCCGATTACATTTAAATTTTTGAAGATTATAGTTATCTGGGAAGCAAATAAGAAGAGAGTTCCACTGTCGAGAAGTGCAAGAGAAAAAGCTGTTGGAGTAAAAAAGGTAGTTATATTTAACTGTTTCAACAGTAAAAAGGTAGAGACTGAGATGCCAACCTAGTAGCATGTTTAAATTCATGCAGTTAGGGCACCAGTGAAAATAGTTTGTCAGAGGAGATGCCATGAAAATATTTATAGAAAGGACAGAGGGAAGCCACATTGCATTGGTGAAAAAGTGACTGGAGTTGAGACCCCCAAGTCAGGACCGAGGTGAACGTCAGTTTTTCGTATTTATTAAACAGTGAAATTAATAACAATCAGCTTAAATAATATATACATATAGAATTTACTATATATTATAATAAATTAAAAACTTATTGTCACTAAAAATACAAACACCAAAATATCCAGTTTTGATAAAACCAATGTAATATGAATATTCATGCCAATTGAAATACATTATTTAAAATCATCACCATCATTAACTCTTGAATCATATTTAATTTAAATATCTGTGTTTTTTTTTTTATAAAAGGTTTGTCAAACTTTGAACTTCACACCTGCAAAAAATGTGAGTGTCAAATAGATGGTTTTTGCCTTGACAGCACTATTATTTTAACTACCTTCACTTTTCGGCAATGTTTGTTATTTTAAAAAGCAATGATTAGAATTGTAATAAAATCTAAACATATCAAAGTGAATTTATACATTTATTTTTATTGTTCATGAGAATTTACAACAAAAATATTAAACACTATTAGATTGTTTATTTACAAGAATAATTTTATATTTGTAACATTGTAAAAATTAATACAATTAAAACTAATGCAATGCAATATTTATCATTTACCAATTTATAAAGAAATAAATATGAAAAAAATTTTATTCATAAATTTATAAAAAATTTACTAAATTATTAAAATATGTTAACCAACAATAAGGATTATTTACCATTTTATAAAGTCCAAATCATCTGACAATTAGCCAAGGTTTTGCCAACCATTCCAATAAACAATCTAACAAATAGTATTTATTATTTTTAATTCTTAAGAAAAAAGCAAACTTATAAATTCATTTTCTCATGTTTAGGTTTTATTGCAATTCTAATCATCACCTTTTAAAACAAACATTGCTGAGGACTGAAGGTAGTCAATATAATAGCTATGTCAGTTGGGGGCGGATAATAATAATAATAATAATAAAAAAACTACAAAAGGAAAGAAAAAACAAAAGCACGGAAGGTCCGAGCTTGCCAGACTTAGTACCTGCTTTTTAGGGAAACCTAAGCTCCCATCCACAGATGTTTTTTTCCAGCAATAATCATAGACATATCACCAAAGTAAACTTTTGTTCAAAAATGTCAAGAGATTGATGTCTATAAAGCTATGATAGCAATACAGATGTAAACATAAAAAAAGCAATTTTTTTTTTTTTTTTAAGTTTTGATTTTGATCTGAGAGAGAGAAAAAAATTATTGGAAAAATGCCATAGAAAAAGTGCCTTGTTAGATAACAATTTGATTTAGCTCACATATAAGACAATCTCAGGGTCCAGATTAACATTATGTTTATACTGTAAAATAGACACCTTGCTAAAAACTCTGAATTCAAACTCATGTAAATAACAAGGCAGATTGTGTCTAGCTTTGCTAGGGCAATCAATCTAGAAGGTCAACTCTAAAGTCAGCCGGAAGAGGGATGGGCTCCGTCAGATTATCTTACTTTAAATACACCAACTCTTGCTACAATTGCAGTACATATAGTGACACAATGATACTAATAAGTTATGGAACTCATAATTGAGAACTTCAAATATTTACATTTCAAACTGAACTTGTCTCTGAAAACTTAAAACTTTCTAATTTTCAGCAAACTAAATATGACACTGAAATCCAAAGACAGATTGAAATATAGAAAGATGCCTTCCAAAAGTTAAACAAAGTACTAAAAAATAGGAGAAACTATATATATACATATATATATATATATATATATATATATACATACACAAGAAAAAAAGAGAGAGAGAATACTGGACCGTTATGTAATATTGGCCCTACTATATGGCAATGAAGGCTAACAATCCTCTCACAGATGAAGAAACTTTAGGCAACAAAATTATGGCTCTACAGAAGGATGCTGAGAATACCATAAATTGAACAAGAGCAAAGTTATAGAGAAAAAAAAAAGAACATTTATACAAAAAGAACATTTATAATTATAATCAGAAAGAGAGAGCTGAAGTTTCTAAGTCACATAATGAAGAAAGTGGGTTTGGAAAATTTGACACTTGCAGTACATGTTGAAGGCAAGACGGACAGAGGAAAGCAGCAAATAACCTTACCTAATGAACTTGTGCAAGTGGTTGGCAGAACAGGTATTAGAAGGGATAGCAAAATGACAAACACTGTTAAGATCTACAAAGGAAATGGAAGTTGTGGAGAACCATGAATTCCCACCTTCTGAAGGGACATGGCACATAGAAAGAGCTTGTGCAAATGGTTAGCAGAATAGGGATTAGGAGATAGCAAAAAAGAGAAACACTGCTTAGAGCTACAAAGGACAGGAAGTTGTGGAGAACCATGACCCTCCCACGTCCTGAATGGACATGGCATATAGAAGAAGGAGCTTTTGAAATCGTGGCAGAACAGGGATTAAGAAAGATAGCAAAAAGAGAAACACTGTTAAGACCTACAAAGGACAGGATGCTGTGGAGAACCATGAATTCCAATGTCTTGAAGGGACATGGCACATAAAAGAAGAATATGTTAGAAATATGTTCTAGTGTCCTATTAATAATTACAGAAAATTTGGTGGTTATAGCTGGAGCCGTTTTTGAGTTATGAGATAACTGACAGACATTTTTTTTTTAAATTATAATAAGAATTTAGTTTGATAAATTATCTTGAATACATTTTTATAAGTCACTTCCAGTGAATTTATATAAAAAAATTTGTTACCAATAAGTTTTACTGATAAACAACTTTCAATGTATTTCTGTCAATAAAACTAAAGCTGAGAAACTCCAAATTTAGACTTCCAAATCTTTCAACCTTTTGATACCATTTTTATATCATCAAGAGGAACATAATTTATAATCACATTCAAATATCACTACTTGACTTTCTCAATAACATTTTTTCTCTGACACAAAAGCATTTTGATTAAATTTTCCAGAATATATCAAATTCATTTTCTCCTTCTTCAAGCATTTCATAATTATGAACAATTTCAGTTTCATTCATATGAAGACGAGAAAAAAAAATCATTAAAACTATTTACTTGAATTTACAAAGAATCTTTCTTTAAAAATATATTTGAAGCCTCAGGACAGACTTAGAGTATATGAAATATATTTTCATTTTTAAAGACTATTTACTCCAAAGCCTATTTCATATACATTACCTACATTATTCAAATTTTTGTCTGAATAGATTGGACAAATTTGTGGTTTTGTAATTGGGAGTACTATCCTGAGCTGGATAGTAGAGACCCCAGGGGGAACAGGGTGAGAGATAACAGATGTTCTAAAATACGAGTACATATTCCTAGATATAAACAGTGAAATAATCTACCCCTCAAACATTAAATAAAGGATTTAAGGCAATACCACCAAGTGGTACAAACCTTTATCAGGTCTATGTCAGTCTGGATTAACATACACCTGATGAAGGCTGGAGGGTAGAATGGTCAAAATGCTGAAATAAAATCAACAAAGATGTTTAGTTTGGTTTGTTTTATGGCATATCAACCACAATGAGTCATTTAATGCCGACAATTTTTATTGCTGGTAATATTTTTTTTCCTACAAAAATAATGTCTGATATTAAACCTATTTTTACATTTTCATTGTATTTTAACCACAGTTTGGGGGTTAACTATCTGCACATAGCTAGGACCCTAACAGGTGCTACCACCCTGGGTCAGGGTGGACCTGGGAACACCAGCAATTAAGAGGTGGTTCTACGTTCCTCAAAACCTCCTGATCAGAAGCTTTGCTGTTGGACATTGTTTATCGTCTTACCCAGGACGCAGATGTAGTTTATCATCATACCCAGGATGGTCAACAAAGATGAGGATGATAGACAACACATAAATAATGTAAATAATATTTTTTGAAATTTTTGAAAAGCACTTATAATGTATTTTTCAAAATTTTCATTAATAAACTTTTGGATAATAACTGCTTCGAAGTTTGAAAGCATTCAGATTATTGTTTTGATAACAAATAAAAATGTTAAAATAAGTTTTCATTGTTTTAGAAGAGTTTAATCAAAGAAGAAATAAAAGAGACCCACAGAAATAATCATAATCATTAGAAATTAAATTCTAAGAGAATTCAAGTTTGTATTTAAATTCTAATTTTACTGGAATCTTTCTGCAAAAATCAGAGCAGGGTTAATTTAATTTTATATATTAGCTGACAAAGATAACCAACTGAAAAACAAATACAAGTCATATTTTCTTTTATATAAAAGTTACTTTGTATACAACTGCTGTACCATAATTTCTTTTGTATATGACACCATGTTCCTGAAGTTAAAAACAGTGAATAAATTACATCCTGGGGTATAATATGACTCCATAGTACAGACATCCCCTATGTAATTTTTTTTTTTTTTTTTTTTTAAACGTTTTACCATATTATCGATTAAAATCTCAATGTTGTACATATATTTCACAATATTAAAGAATAGAAATGAACCAGGTATCATCACATTTCATTGGTTTACTACTACCTGATGAGATGTGATGATATACATCGAAACATGAGTGCATTTATGTAGCAGTTTTATACATGTTCTAATGTAATATCCTATAAAAAAGAATATTGCTTTACTATTTAATTGTATTGAACCCTATTTTAAATTAATGTTATGAATGTTTGAAATTAAATTTGATCTCATTATATATATATATATATATATATATATATATATATATATATATGGTGTCTAAAAAAATGTATACAAACTTTTACAGCCGATAGTTCAAGTCAACTTGCTTTCTTTTCAAATTTACACATTAGTATTACTAATATCATTCAGGCTTAGCTTTGAATGAAGAAAGTGCGTCCTGAAATGCTACTGGAAGTACAAAAATGCAGTTGAAGTTTAAATCAAAATGTTGATTGTGGCTTTTTATTCCTTTATGCCACAGCAGCAAGGTTTGGATCAGAACAGATATCAATTTGAAGATATGCGATCACTAAATCCTAAGAATATGCATTTATAAGAAATACTGTCTTCATATGCATTATGGTATATAGCTCATTGTTCTAGTTGCTGGAATTATTTCTCAAGAAAGTGTCTCAAAATGTGTATACATTTTTTGAGACACTATGGGCCCGTGTGTGTGCGCATGATCACCTTCTGTGATTATCAACAGTTCAAGCCCCTCACCCCACCCCAAATGATATTGCATAATAAGCACGTTATACACAACCATTACAGAGCAGTGCATAACATGTGAAATTTAAAATATATAATTGAATTTTTTTTTTTAAATTGATTTGCTGAAAATGGAAACCGCTTATTAAGAACTAAATAAAGATATAATTGGAGCCTTAATTGGTGCAATTTGATGATATAGCCAGAGTTTGGGGGAAAAACACACAACAGCATTTTATAAGAGAGAAATGCAAAATAATATCAAATAGAATTAAATGATATTGGAAACTTCTAGTATCTTATCAGCATTGCCAGCTGTTAATGAGAGACCCTGTGTCACAGTGGAGAGTAATTTTGAATGTCTCTCAGTGAAAGATATTTTTAAAATACAGAGGGGGGAAAAAAAGTATCCAAGAAAATTTTCAGTCAATCAATGCTTTAACAAATGCTATAAACAAAAAAAAAAATTTTACTTTTCAACTTTATAATATTGCTTCATGTAAAATATTGGAAAACTTAAGAATATTATGACTTAATCAATCCTAACTTGGTGTCTTGACTCCAGTCACTTTCTCACAGACATTATGTGGCTTCCCTCTGTCTTTTCTACAAATATTTCCATGGCTGCTGTTCTGTCAAGCTTTCCCCCCCCCCTGGTACACCAGCTACATAAATTTAAGCATGTTACTAGACTGACATCTAGATCCCACCCTTTTTATCATTGAAATGCTTAAATGTAACTGCCACTTCTACTCTAACAGCTTCTTTTCTCGCACTTCTTGGCTGTGGAATTCCCTTTCATTTACTTGCTTCCCTGATAAATACAATCTTCAAAAATTTAAATGCAATGTCAATCACTATCTTCTGATGTCTTGAACCACGCTCATCTTTTATCCTTTTCTCATTCCCCCTATACAGTTTTTCTCTTACCTTCACTCTATGTGACCCCCTGCGAATCAGTGGGACTCTTGCCTTGTTTGGGGTGAAATACTTAAGAAAATAAAATAAAAGAAAAAGAAGCAGAAATAAAATGAAAGAAAAGCTAGACAAAAAATGAATAATGAAAAAGCTTCATAAAAGAAATTAAACTATTATACTTACTAAAATTAAATAAATCCTGATTGATCAAAATTTCTACATAAGATTGAATAAAAGGATCTCATTTGTATAGGCAGAAATGTTGTTTACCATTCTTGCAATCATGAAGACGCTATACCAGAATGCTAGTCAAGAAATGATTGCTCTCAGCTGGGCCTATGGAAGAGAAAGTCTGATGTCATAGAGGCCCAAAATTTTCTGACCCCAAAATAGACATCACTGAGAAAGCATTCTGGTGCACATTATATGCGTACAAAACAAATTAGGTAGAAACAATATGGAATAGAGTAAATTGAATGAGAGATAATGCTGCAATATGACTAAATTTAATTATACTAACTGATTGGCTTCTGTAGCCTAATCAGCAAGGAGCTATGTCAGTCAGGTTCCTAAAAAAATAAAAAATAAATAAAATAATAATAGGAAATAAGTTTGTTATAGGATGAAGAAAAGAAAACCTGTTAAATAATAACTAATATAAAAAAAAAAAAAAAAAAAAAAAGAAAAAATGCTGATGCAAGTTTTCTTTACTTGTATTTTTGACAACTTAGATTTCGCAAATCTGTATAACAAATGCGAATGTCAGTGTGTCACACTTTTTCAATTTTTTTCTAATAGAGACTGTAGCCCAACATCTCATACCTTTTTGGAATCAAGCCAACTCTGTGAGCTAATTACAAACATTCCAGGCCAGATCCAAACCAGCAATCCTGAAATTTGGGATTCCCAAGTTTTTATTACTGCCATTGTTTTCAGCAATTTTTTTTTTATGTGATTATTTGCAACAAATTTTTTTTTGTATGATAATAATTTTTATGACTTGGAAATAAATTTGGGAATAATCAAAATTAATTGCAAAATCCAGTGAAAGTTACGTATGAAATAAAAATAATTGTTTGTATGGAAAGTAAGGACCTACATACATCAAATAGTTTTTAAATTAAGTGGCAGCAGAAGAATTATCATTGAATTTTTAAAAGTATTAATGAAATACTTAAATGGAGTAATTAATCTGAGTTCTTCTGTAGTTTATTGTTGCCTATCACATCTACTCCTCCCTACCTATTGTGATGAATGCCCAATCAAGAGCCCTCTGCAGGAGCTAGCTTAAATGCTGCCCAATAAGGTGGCTTTTAAGCTTGTATAGTTTGCAGAGTTGGTATAAATCCTTTCCACATGTTTTGAACAATTTTATATTTAAATGTTTTTAAACCATCAAGAAATTGTTTAAATATTTGCAACTGACCAATGAAAACTCATTTCCAAAAATTTCTGATGAAGCTTAAATAAAAACAAAAAATGTTTCATATTTGTTTCTTATTCTGTCAGATTTGAATTCGTATTCAATCTCAATTCGTAAAATTTATTGTATCAGGAAATCAACTTAGATGAGAACGTACAATGGTAAAGTAGAAATGGAACTATTTTGTTTTATTTTTTGATAACCAACTCCTTGGCAATGATCCAATCCAGTTGATATACTAAGTGATTTATTTTTATTTTTTGCTCATCATTTATTTTTGCAGGTAAGAAACATTTTAACTACAACAAAATCAACCCCAGAAAACATGTTAATTACTATGAAAAAAAAAAAAAAAAATCTTGGAATTGTCAGAATATTTCTTTAATGACTCGGTTAAAGAAAAAAAAATACAACTGAAGAAAAATCAACTGTTAAAAATATAACATATTTTAAAATGTTATAATTTATAAATTACATAATGCATATTATATAATGCAATATAAAATTGTTATAAAATGTATATTATATAATATTATATTAATATTTTATGTTATAAAATGTATATTTTAAAATGTTATATTTTATCTCTTAATAAGCTAACTAAAGATATTCATGTCAAAAAGCAAGAGGCAAACATTCCTCACTGATACCAATAAAGGAATAACTAAATAATAGTTATAAATTGTGAAAGAAGGTAGAAGTGAGAAAACATTAGATTAGAATGAACCTCTTTATAAATCAGCTTCAATGAAAACTCTTCAGGTGAGACTGAAACATCACACACTCAACTGATCATGTTTAACTAAGCCAGGCCCAAACCTGGCTAACATTTTTATTTGGCCTTGATCAATCAAAATGTTTCCTACTCAAGAAATGAAGCATTCAGTTGAAATACAAGACAGGAAATTACACAGATCACAAGTGGGAGTGGCCAAGTGATTTACTTTCACTTTCAATACATGGACATTGCTTACATTAGCCTGCCAACCATGGAGGCAGCACATCCACTGCCAACAAAACACAACAGTAGTTATATTTAGCATTTACTGAGTGAAATGTGAGAACAAGAGCTGTGATTAGTCACTCTCAAAGGATTTTAGCGATCGTTTCTATCACCTTAACAGGCTTGTTCCATGAACTGATAAAATAGCATTCAATGTTTTTTCTTGTTTATTATGGAAAAAAATAAACAGTAAAATCAAAGACTACATGTAAACCTAAAAAAAATTTGATAGCTCAATAAATAAAAAAAGCTAGAAACTATAATTATAGTTCAATCCTCTTGCAATAAGAAACAAAGTTTATTTACCATAACTTGCTAATAATAGTTGTTGATTATGGGGAGGGGTTGCTAAAAGTCATCAGCATCTACTCATGCATAATAAAGTATAATACAGGTTATTATGAGGCACGTGCTCTGCGTTCACCACACAACAATACACTTATAAAGGTTAGTCATTTTTGGTTTGTTTTGTTTTACGGCATATCAACACCTCAATGGGTTATTTAATGCTGACAAGATTTTTAGGATAGGTTAGTCTGAATAGAATATGTAATCTTTATAAGAAATCAGTTTGCTTTGGTTCGATTTGATTTATTTTGTTTTATGGCATATCAACACCTCAATGGGTTATTTAATGCCGACAAGATTTTTATTGCAGGTAATATTTCTTTTCTACAAACATGTATTGCTGGTAATAAAATCTATTTTTACACTTTCATAGTATTTTAACCCCAGTTTGGGAGTTAACTATTTGCCCATAGTTGGGACCCTAACATGTGCTACCACAACAGGTCAGGGTGGACCTAGGAACACCAGCAATTAAGAAGTGGTTCCACACTCCTCAAAACCTCCTAATCAGAGGCCTTGCTGTCGGATATAGTTTATCGTCTTACCCGGGACACAGATGTAGTTCATCATTATAAAAAGACACACATGGCTAACACACACCTATTCAGATTATTCATTTATTGAAGACATGTTTAACAGACACACACACCTATCTAGGTTATTAATTTATCATTATCAAAGAAATACATATCAAAAGCACAAATTTTCTTAAAATGTTTCCCTGACATGAAGTGGAAAGATTATATTGAATCAATTGCTAGATCTGCTGCTAGGAAAGTTGGTTCACTGTGTAGTTTCTAGACAATAATTCTCACCAAAATTTATCGTACATATTTCTAAGTCTACCATTCATGCCTGCTTTGAATATTGCTGCCACATTTGGTCTAATGCTCCTGATATATATTTAGAAATTCTTGATAAAATCTAAAGAAGAATTTGCAATGTTCTGATCTTGGTTCTAATCTGACATCAATCACTTTCCCAACACCACTTTCCTGTGCTTTTTCTATAAATACTTTCATTTAATTGTTCAGATGAACTTTCCCCTATAGTAGCTAGATTGCATAAATTTAAGAACAGTACTAGATTCACAGCAAGATTTCATTCTACAGTTGAAATTGATAGATGTAATTAAGTTTTATGCTAACAGTTTCTTCTATTGCACTTCTCGCTCATGGGACTCTTCTGGCTTCTTTGCTTCCGAGTCAAGTTTGATCTTCAAAAATTTAAATGCAATATCAATCATTAGTGTCTGTATTAATTCTTGTTCTTTTATTGTTCTCTCTCAGAGGTTTTTTTTTTTTTTTTTTTTTTTATATTCTCTAGCATCCAATAACCACTTACATCTTAGTGGCTTTATTGCCTTGATTGGGGTGAAATAAAAAAAAGAAAAGAAAAAGTATATATAACTTAGTTGAGCCAGATCCAAGTTCAAGCCAAGTAGAAAATTCATTTCCAATATTCTCAATCCTGCATAATAGTTCCAGAGTTTATCAACAGAATATAGTCCAGTGTGATGGTATAAGTAATCAAGGAACGAATGAAACCAGTATTTCCTGGTTTTGTATCCCATCCAGAGGTTACCACAGTACAAGTTTTGAAGCTCCTCTATTTAGATGGCATATGCAATGTCCAGCAAGTTACAGTTGTCTTTCTCTGATCTTTGTTGTGACTCTGGGGCAAGATCCCTATAGAACTATGCAGGTGAAGTCACAAAACCTGCATGTATAAGTGACAGAAAAGCCAAAATAACACTCAGGTAGGTATATATACGGAGCTACTGAAATGTTGAGGGAATTTTAACAAATTAATACCTTTTATAAACCAGTATGCAAATAGCTGACAAGGAACAACTTCAAAGGATGTTGTGGAAATAGAACAATTGTTTCATGCCAATATAAGGGCCACCACTTCTTGTACAATCACCAGTTAAGCAACATTGAGCCTGGTCAGTACATAGATGAGTGACCAGTTGGGAATACTAGGTGTTATAAACTTGGATGTGCGGCTAATGTAATAGATAATGGCTAAGCATTGTTAATCCAAGAGCCAAGTTCATTATATTTACTTATACACAAATATCCTTGGGAAAGTTATTCTCCCCCCCAGATATGGGTCAATTAGTCAAGCTTGTATCACTAAGCCATTATGTTTTATATATACACACACACACACACACACTCTCTCTCTCTCACACAACCTAAAAATATTTTCTGGCTTTAAATAACATGCAAAGAGTTTATAAGCCATAAAAAAAATGAATCAATCTTATATGAGGGCATACTGAAAAGTTCTGTCCAACCTGCTCTGTAAATACCAAGTATTTTTGAGAATCTCTTTATCAGAAAGAATTTTTCAGTGCCCATGTATGCATGTGTCTTTATTAAGACTTTCAATTGCCCAAGCCAGAGATATCATTTACACTATTTAAAAACAGGGATATCTACTCAAACACCACTAAATATAACATTTATAGTAATTAGAAACAATGTCAGATTATAAATAAAATACCTTAATTCTTTAGAAATGACCTTGTTTACATTTTGGATACAAAAGTTAGCAGATAAAGGTTTCAAAAGGTCCCAACAAAAAGGCATACATTTCTCAAGGGTAACAGAATTTTGCTTTGCAGTCTTTCATGATTGAACATTCTAAAGTATTACCTTAGCTTGAATGTTGTTTTCCACTAAATATATGTTTATAGTAGTAATAATTAAATAAATATAAAGTGAATAGTGGGGTTAATACAAAAACACAATTTATGTTTACATCACTGATCCATATATATATAAATATTCTAGAAAAAACACAACACATGTTGCCTGATGATTGCGTTTAGCATGAAACAGTGTTGACTCCAATGTTCACTTTTATATTTACATATGCTCTATCTGATATTGAGCACTTTATCCCATAAATATAGCAGACTTTAAAACTATATTTCTTCATAGTAGTAATAAATATATATAATATAAATGTAAATAATAATGTTTATAGTAATAATAATTTATATAATAAGTGTGAATGTCAGTGTGTCACTCTTTTTCAACTTTACTCCTAAAGGACATAGCCCAACATATAGCATTTTCAAATCAGGCCAACACTGTAAGCAAATTAAAGCATTCCCAGACAGACCCACAATCCTGAAATTTGGGGAAAGTTTTCAGTGATTTTTTTTTTTTTTTTACATGATTTGAGACAAATTTTTTTGAACAATAACAGTTTTTATAACTTGGAAATAAATTTGGGAATAATCAAAATTAATTGCAAAATCCAGCAAAAGTCATCCATGAAATAAAAATAATTGTTTGTATGAAAATTAAGGACCTACGTACATCAAATTGTCTTTAAATTAAGTGATGGCAGAACAATTATCATTGAACTTTTAAAAGGTAAGCTTAAATATTAATGCAATAACATGCAGTGATCAATTTTGAGTTATCCTGTAGTTTATTGTTGTCTGTCACATCTCCTTACCTATTGTGATGAAGGCCTAATCAAGAGCCCACTGCATGAGTTAGCTTAAATGCTGTCTAATAGGGTGGCTTTTAAGCTAGTTATGTATGTATGTATGTATGTATGTATGTATGAGAGAGAGAGAGATAAGTAGGTAGGTAGGTGTTACCAAAAAGGATTCATTATTGGTAGCCACAATCTTAATAACATGACAGTGCTGATAACAGAAAGGAAACTGCATGAACCTCTAAAGAAGGACTTGAAGGAAAGTGAAAAGAAACGATTAAACATCAACTGCAAGAAGATAGGATACATGGTTGTTAGCAAAAGGATGAACCCCCCAACATGCAAATTACAAATTGGAAATACCAAATTCAAACAAATACAACAATTTAAATATCTGGGGAGTGTTTTAAGAGGACAGAAAGTACGACACAAATTCAAAGGTGCATTTAGATAGTGAAAGATGCCTTTCAAAAGCTAAGCAACATATTAAAAAACAGGAAAATTTTGTTAGAAACAAAGAAAAGAGTACTGAACTATTAAGTAATATCAGTCCTCCTATATGGCAGTGAATACTGGACCATCTCCTCACAGACGAAGAAGAGACTATAGTGGTTCTATAGGATAATGGATTGAACAGAACAACATTTTAGAGAAAATTATACTGAACATCAGAAAGAGACAAGTTGAAAATTTCTAATACACATCATAAGGAAAGAAGGCTTGGAAAATTTAATACTCACAGGACAAATTGAAGGCAAGAGGAAGAGAGGAAAACAATGCATAACCTACTTAGTGAGCTTGAGTAAATGACTGGTGGGACAAAGTTTAGAAGAAATAACAAAAAGACAAAATTTATTAAGAACTACAAAAGACAGGAAGTTGTGGAGAGCCATGATCGTCAATGTCCTAAAGGGACACAGAGAAGATTATCAATGAATACATATACACTCCCACGAATATTTGGTGTAAGAAAATAAATCTTATAAGAAAAGGAAAATGACAAAAGGCAAAGAAGCTCTTGTAGTAAATTAAGTGTTAATCATGTCTTATATTCAAATGATGGCTCATAGGTAAAGCACATCGTATATCAATGAAATTAACCGTATTTCTGATTTTAGCATTGTTCACTCTCACAATGAAAGAGTTTGACTCAACATATTGAGAAAACAAGCAGTAATTCTAAAACTACAGTTGAAAAAAAAATAAAAATAAAAAAAATAATCAAAAACAATGATCATGTGCAAATAAAAATATAAAATGGCAACAATTTACCCATCTCACCCTGACTAGGCTTTACATTGCTTAACTTTGGTGATCATATGAGTACCAGTGTTTCAATGGGATATGGTCCTAAGCCTTACAATATTAACCTTATAATCAGATCCTTTTGATATACTAGCATAGTTTGTCTTATTGTATTTTATTGTGCTCCACAGATATGGTTATTAACAAATTGGCAATGGTGTGTCAAGCAAAATAATTTGTACAATTTAGCCAACTATATTTTCTCTCTTTATGCCTAAATTTAATGGTAACTGCACAATATTTCAAATTTTTTCATCAATCATTTTATTATTATTATTATTATTAATAATATTGAAATTATGCCAATTAATACCACATTCATCAACACCAACGCAAAACCTCCACCAGTTAAAAGATTAGGACTTGCTGAACACTCGGTTGATAATTAGCTTGTTTTAGCAATAGAGTATTTTAATTAAAGTAAGTACATTATTCATTTTGTTTTGTCTTTTTACACCTAATGTTACTGGACATGTAATAAAGTAGTGTATAGTGTAAACATAATTTATCTGCATCAAAAAAACAATGTTTTTGTTACTTGCAGTGGTCTGGAAATGAACTTGTAATGTTTCCAAAGTAAGCCTGTATAAATATCAATAATTATAACAAGTATAAAGAAATCTTATATAGAAATACAACCCAGAAATCTTACTGTAGCTTTTATTTACACCATCTTGGCTATAACAAGTTTACTTATTTATTAAGAACTGTTTATATAAACTTATAATTAATCTACATACATCAGGATCAAAACTGGTAATGTATTTTCTTGGAGGAGGTGGGAGGCTCAGTTGATAAAATAAAATGCTAAGAAATTACCCCCACCCAGATATTTATAGGATTATTTGATTTTTGAGGGAATATGCAGTTTAGGGGATTAAAAAGAAAACCTACTATTTGTATAATCATGGCTCCCTAGCAGAGCCACACTAACACACCACCGTCCCTTAAAATTTATCATCAGGTGATGCTACAGAGCCATCAAACTATGGCACTAGAGGACTTCTTAGAAATTAACGAAAACACAAATAAACAACGAAAACACAAAAACAACTAAAAAACAAATAAACAACTAAAAAAAACAAAAGAGTCTGTCTACATTTCTGAGATGAGGTATTATGGACATTGTTTACATTATTTGGACTATTGTCCTCATCTTTGTCGCCATATTTATCACAACGCTTCGGCCATTGTACACTCCGTCCTTGGAGAGAGAAGAGAGATCACCACCCTCTGTCGGATCATTTTGAGATCATAGACAAGGAACATCAGTGGAAAATTCGTAAACTTAAGGAATCAGCATATATGCTAGGCCACAAAAATCTCCTGAGCTGACCAAGCATAGAAATAAATACAATATGGGAACCAGTAATAAGGAGTGCCAGAGAAAAGCAATGATAACAACAAAGTTGCAATATGAGCTCTGGTAAAAACATGCAATGATAACAGCAAAATTGCAATATGAGCACTGATAAAAATGGTTGCTGAAGATATTAGGTTTATAATACCCAGAAATTCATACCCTCAAGGACACATGGCACAGTGGATAAAGACGTTGGTTAGATCCAGTGACAGGACCCAAAGAGTGTGAGTTCAATACCCGGTTAAGGGAGTGGAGAAATTTCAGAGGGAAATTAACAGGAGATAACTGACATCCATCAAACATGGCACGTGGAGCTAGAACAGTCTACCCCAGTGAGTGAAATAAAGGGTTCAGTTTGACATTCCAACCACCTGAAGATGGCCGAAACATTGTGATAAATATGGCGACAAAGATAAGGACAATAGTCTGAATAATGTAAAACACAACAAAAACACAAAAACACACAAAAAAAAAAAAAAAAAAAAAAAACACAAAAAAACCCAACAAAAAACAAAAAAAAAAAAAACACCAAAAACAACAACTAATAAACAAAGAGAAAATAAAACTTAAAAATGTCAAGCTGGCCTCTCATTAGACAGATTGACATCAAGTGGATAAAGGTGGAGACTATTTATACCTATTTCTTAAACATATTCCCTATCTCTCTTACTATTATTACCATCATCAATAATGACAACAATAACAATTATCATATCTGGGATTAATATAATAAATATATTAAAATAATATTAAAATTTCCAATCCAATGATTACATAATATTAAAACATCTATAGAAATTCAACATAAATTATTTTAAATAAAAACCATGACAAATTATTTCATTATTGAAATGAATTACAATCATTTATTAATATATATATATATATATATATATATATATATATATATATATATCTCAATCATCAATTTAAAATGTGATCTGAATGTAAAACTGGACCCTGATTTTGAGCCCAGGTACACAAGTATGGCTGTGAAAGAATGTTAAAATTCTTTTAGGACAAAGACACGTGAAAATAAAAAGGCTGCAAAGAAGAATAAAAAGGCAAAAACCAATTGAAATAAAATCAAGATTTATTCTAAACGGAAGAAACCTTTCCTGTTTTCATTTTATTTATTTTTTTTAGAATAATGGCACAACATAAGGATACACTTTCATGGACATATTTATGTAAATGGACACAACCCACATGTTAAAGTCATTAACCAAAATTAAGACTGAACGGTGAATTATTTCTACATATATTTTCCCCAAATATCTTTTCACTAAAATAAATTCAAACACTGGTCATCATGTAAAAAAACAAGAGATATTTGGAATGAGTTGTGTAAAAAAAAAAAAAAAAAGTAATTAGGGGATTTAATCTTTGCTCAATTATACCATGATAGGAGATATCGCAATTAATACTAAACTAAAAACATAACAGAAATTAATCTACCGGCTGTCCCCTATTGCACTCCTGCTGAGATATGTGCACCTGAGTCAGCACATTGAACCCTATTGCTTCCCTTCTGATTTTCGTTACCTCAATTTTTATGATTATATATTGGAGAGTTGGAGTCAGATAAAGTGTGCCGTTGGGGTTGTAAATGGAAAGTGGAAGAATTGTCATTTTAAGTCATAACAACATGAATGCAGGCCTAACTACTCATAGTTGAAAAACTACTTGGTTCACACTCCTTCCCAGTCTTTTGAACAAGCGTAAAGTTTTATCCCTTGTCCCTGTTTAGGATTGTATTTCTGCTTCCTACTAAAATCTACTTCAACTCTATACTTCTAAGGTCACCATCTAAAATTTTATTTATTATTTTCTTCTCGATTTTTTTAATTTCAGTACATGTAGATAGGTGATACTATTGTCTGGTTCACACTCCTTCCTGGTCTTTTGAACAGGAGTAGATGTTTATCCCTTGTTTTCTATTTATGATTGGGTTTCCAGTGCCTTCTAAAGTATTTTCCTTCTCTTTCACGTTCAGTAGCCCCTTGCATCTTTGTGGCATTATTGTCTTGCTTGGAGTGAGTTGTTAAAAAAAAAAAAAAAAAAAAAAAACCATTGGTAGTCAATATAATTTTTCTCAAAAGTAAAAAAAAATTTCCAAAAGAAATGTCATGTTCAAACAAAGTAAAGCAAATTATAAGAAAATGTCTTTATACAAATTCCTTTTTATTTCCTAAATTGGTAATCTTTAATATAATAATCAATAATATGCAGATAATGCAATCAATATGATGAAAGCTTTTGAAAGATTTCCCCAGATGCTTTGGTTATAATTTGATTCTGGCCATCTTAAGGTTCTGAAAAATCAGAGTTGACAATACAAATCTAGTCCAAGGCTCTTCTCTTGAAGCTGGAAGAGAAGAGAACTAAAAAGAAAAGCCAGCTGCCCTCAGCATGTCACAAAAGGCTATGATGCATGATGTATTGAACTGGTAAGGATCAACACAAGATGCCTGAGCATTTCTTAAAACATAAGCAGGCAGGATGCACAATACTGGCTGGAGAAAGAGAAGCAAAATACCTGATGATCAGGGCAATGCTGATGATAGGGTTATGGAACAAGCAAGACTACTTCTTGAACTTTTGAATAAATTTACTGATACAGAAAGAAATAAATCGTCAGTGGTTATAAGTTAATGCCCACATTATTGATAAAATAGCGCTATTTTATGTATAAATGTAAATGCATTGCAAATAATTTTATCATAAAAATCTATTGGAAATCAAGAAGGACTGTCAGTGAGCAGGAATTAATGCAAATAAAAAAGAGTGTTCCAACAACTTGGACCAACTTTAAATGTGAATTAAGTTTAAGTGTCAAACAATTTTTTTTCTTTTAGATTTAACAATCTAAGTCTTTGGCAATTTCAACCATGGAAAGATTAACAATCAAACAACGTGTTAAAGTTATCAAAGCCTATTATGAAAATGGATATTCAAACAGAATTTGAATGAGAGGTTCCCAGGTCACATCATCTCTTGAAACAGCAAAGTCAATTGGCCACCACAATCGTGCAACTTAATGCCTTTAGATTTCTTCCTTTGGGGTAATTTCAAAAGTAAGGTCTATGCCAACAAGTCAACAACAATTCAACAGCTGAAGGATGAGATAATAATGCATATTGGTGAGATCAAGGAGCAACTATGTAGAGACGTCATCAAAATTTTGACCATCGAGTGGAGGTGTGCCGCTGAAGCCTTGGCGGACATTTGAACAATATTTTTCACACATAATTGCCATGACTTAAATAACATGATCCAATAGAGAAATAAATAAATTTTCACAAATAACACTGATTTATTTACTGCTGACTTTGATCCGTCTTAATGAAACACCCTTTAGTACAAAAAAAAAAAAAAAAAAAAAAAAGAATTTATATAGATACTGAATTCTTACATGATTAATATGTATAGATAGACAACAACTGACAAAATATAAACAAGAATATTGTTCAAAGTGTTAAGTATTTCCATTAATTAATTATTCATATTAGTATCTTCATCTTTGTATAGCAATAGATGTATTATTTAGCCTTCTTTAATTGATTGATTTGTTTTTTATAGATTAATGACACTTTGCAGGTTATTCAAAGCCATAAAATATTTTTTGTAAAAAAAATTTTTTTTTTTTTTAGAATGATTTAGTGATATAAGTCTTACTAATTAACCCACAGCTGGGGAGAGAAGAGATGAATTCATACATTTTCTAAGGGTATTAGTGCGTAAATGAATATAACAAATTCAAGTGGAATTGGAACTCAGCTCTCCAATTAACAATTTGGAGCCCTCATCCATTACACCACCTGCACATCCAAGCTTATAGCACCTGGTATTCCCAAGTGTTCTTAAGCTTCTTTAAGGGTATGTTATATCCAGAAATCCTTGACTGTTACTTAATATTTTTTCTTTTAATAGAAAAATTGAGGTGAATCATCTAGATTGGTTGTGGTAGAAGGTTTGGATTAAAAAAAAAAAAAAAAAAAAAAAAAAAACAACACCAGCCTCTCTTACAATGAATGAGGAATCGGGTGTTAAAGCGCAGATGGAACAAATACATTAAAAAAGAGGCTGAAAAATAATCTGGATTTTGAAATAATTCTATATTGAGACCAATATTCAAACAAAATATATTTGGTCATTAAAGCCTTCTATATGAAAAATTTATATCTGTGTGGTTAGTGTTTTTTATTCTAGTTTGGCCTGAATTTATCTCACAGCTTTGTGATTTTAAACATCAGATTAAAAAACAGAAACTATTGTGTTGAGAATCCAACAAGCATATTAAGTGACACTAAGAGGCTACTATATGATGGATTCACTTGAAGAATACTATAAAAAAAAAAAAAAAACAAAAAAAAAAAAAAACATAGCAGCTAAAAGATTGTGATAAAAATAAAACAACAAAGATGTGTTTTTTTTCTGCTCCACATCTCAAAGTCCAGCAAAATGAGGCAAAATTTCATGGGAATTGTGAATTATTCAAGCCATTGACAGACAATTAGAAACAAAATGTTTTCAATTTCAAACAAGAGCTTATCATGGCTTCATTAGGAAGATGTATGTATGCATGTATGTATATATGTAAATAAACAACAGGTGACGACTGTCATCAATAAGTAGCAATGCTTACTGTCATCAATAAAAGGATGACAAGTGACTGTCATAAAACAAATCAATTATACGGGTCAGATATTTCCTCCATAGATCATAACTATTTCAACAGATCTATCTATAAATCAGTGGTCTCAAAACTGGTTCAAGAACCTCTGGGAAATGTGGAGTGTCAGTCAATGATTGAAGGTCAACAATTGAAAATTTATATTAATTAGGACAATGAGACTCAATAAGCCAAACTCCACAATGAATGAAAAATCTATTAGAAACTGGACACTAGATGAAAGTGCTGAACTGTTGTGCAAGATCTGCCCTCTTCAGGGGTAGTGAATGTTGCACAGTTTCCTTACAGGTGGAGAGAGTTAAGGCAACAGAAATGTGGTTCTACAGAAGGATGCTGAGAATACCATGGACTGAACATATGGATAGCAACAAAGTTTTAAGGAAAATAGAAACAAAATAACACATACTTAGAATCAAAAAGAGATAGTTTAAATTTCTTGGGCACATAATGAGAAGAGAATGCTTGGAAAATATGACACTCATGGAACATAATGAAAGTAAGATGAATAGAGGAAAACAGCGAATGACCTACCTAATGAGCTTGTGTAAATGGTTGGCAGAACAGGGTTTAGAAGGGATAGCAAAAAAAACAAACAAAAAAAAAAAACTTAATTAGAGCTAAAAAGGACAGGAAATTGTGGAGAACCATGATTGTCAATATCATAAAGGGACACAGCACATAGAAGAATATGGCTAAGAACTATAACATGTTAAATATTAGACCTACTCTGAATCTTTTAGAAGAGAAACATCATCCATTTCACAGAAAAAAAAATTATATGTAGACATCTATGTATTTTTAACCAATTTTTTTTTTTTTTTTAATGATTTTCAAAAATTGAAAAGTTAGCTATTTTAGTATTTCATTAATTACAGTCCAGAAATCAAATGCTAAAAGTAAGAGTTGGCTAGAATATTTCCTTTATAGAAGGTATCTTTGAATTTTCAGTTTCAAAACCTCTGCTCTGAAGACAATGCTGCCAAGAACATTCTGTTCTAAGATAAAAAGTAATTAATGCAGATATCAAATGAAATAAATTACAGTAATGATTCAAATTATTTAGAATCCACAAGAAAAGACAAAGCAACAATTTAGAAATATAGATTAAAAGAAGAAAATAGAGACAAACAAGATGTAAATATCAGTGAATGTTCATTTTCTGTCTTTCTTTAATGAGAGAACAGTAAAAATAAGATATAAAATAAGAAAACATTGTTTCTTAGCATGCCTCATACTGTGAATATGTCATTTTTAAAGAGAACAGGGTCCATTTTACTGTGTGCCATCTTGTAACAAGGTGAATTTATTTGAAGTTTTAATGGTGCATGAAAGTTGTAAATGGTGACTGGCAGTGAAAGGGTTAAGCTAACAGATTAAAAAAATACTAATTAAAGTATGGATCAATAGAAGATTAAAATTCAAAAATATTAATTAGAACAATAAAATGAAGATTAAGAAGAGCATTATAATGGCTTGAAACGGAGCCTATGAGTTTATATCACTAGAAACATACTTTTTGGTAACCCCAATGGTCAAGCATTTATCAAAATAGAATGTGTCAAAACCAAAACAAGCTGAGAAACTAACTTTTGACTAACTCCAAGCATTCATTAGGATGGAATATATCAAGACAAATCTAGCTGAGAAATTCAAAAATATAATTAGCCTAACATGCTAAAATGAATAATATATTCAACATCTAGGAAATCAGTACAACTTGATTGGAAAAAAAAAAATTAAAAACAGAATATGGGTCACTACCTAGGATATGTTATTGGTTTTCAAGTTCTTTGTTTCTTTTCCAGATAATTTGATGTGTGCTAACAGATAATGAGGTCTGGGAAAAGAGGTGAAGATACTGACTCATAAAAGAAATTTTGCATTACAAGAAACACTCGGAAGGTTACAGGTGATAATTGATTCTCTATATAAACCAGTGTTTACAGGCAGCAGTGAATAGAGCTGAAGAAGGGGCCCCAACCATCTACATTAGTGATAGAGAATTGAGAGTTCAGTCATTCACTGTAGTTACTTGGCTGCCCTTGATGATTTTAGATCTTTGCATTAAAACATCATCATTCAGACAATTTAAAACCTGAACTTATAGATATATTTTAACGTTACTGCTGTTGTGGATATATTTTTATCTTTACATAATTTACATTGCATACTATTGAAGTCTGTTTGTGTATATATATATATATATATAAATAAATAAATAAAAACATGGTGAAATGTCAGTCCCTAGCACTTGTGTTATAAACTAACTAGCACTTAGTACTATTTCCAAACAAGCATTTAGTAGCATATAATACAACCTATTTTGTCTCATATTTTTATTACATTGTGTATCTTTGTCTATATGCAGAGTGTCTGACTGAAACCAAAATGGCAGAATCCATGAAAATTGTGTGTTTACTGTCATTTATTTCTAGTAAACAACAATTTCCTGTTTTTCCCAAAACAGGCCAGCACAAGCAGGTAACAATATTATAATAATGCAACAGTTAAAAGGTTAAATGTGCAGGTTAACAATTTATGAGAGGAGCTCTTTTAGAATAGGGCCACTATATATACTACTTACATTGTTGCTACAAGTAAAACAAAATTACCAAAATATTACATTCCTGTATAATTCAATCCCTCATTTTTGTTTTTTGATTATGATACTAAATTTCTTTTATAAGAGTGAATCAATAAGCCTGCAGACTGACACAGCTCTTAATCTTGATCTGAAATTTTCATTGAATAATATTCAAAAATTTGTTATGAGTATTTCCCAATTGGAATTAAGTGCATTGACAAGGCAGGAGATTACATTGAAAAATAAATATTTGTTGTGTAAAATAAATACTTATTGTTTTTCCATAATTAGGGTGTAGATTTATTGATTTACATGCATGTATTTAAAAAAAGGAGGGAAGAAAGAGAGAGCAAAAGAAAGTAAAAAAGAGTTTGGTTTTACAAAGATGAACCAATAAGTATATAAACCGACAGGATTATTAGCTGTATTTTGATCTGAAATGTTCTATGTATAATGTTTGATTATTCTATTACTATTCACTGCTGAAGTGCAATGGCAAGAAAGTAAAGAAAAAATATTTGTGCTGAAAAATACTTCTTTCATTATTAGCCTACAAACTTAGTTATCTACATTTCTAGATAGAAAAAGAAAATGCAAGTGCCTGTGTTAAGGTATACATAAATAAATATATGACGTGTTTAAAATAATTTTCCATAAAAATCTGAATTTTAAATATTTATTTTACATTTAAAGTAAAAAGTACCTTTACCAAATATTGTTGTATTTCACACAGTAAACTTTCAAAACATTGTTATTTGTTTCAAGAACAAGGTAACTAACAATATCATTAGCCTATAAAGTTTATTGATATTTTTATTTGTCAAATAAGGCATGTTTATATATTTGGCTAATCACTTAATAAAACATTTTCATGAAAACAGAAACTAGAAGGAAGGACTGACAAGTAAAGAACATAAAAAAAATAAAGTTACAAATATTGGTTTATTTTGACAGCAATCAAAAACATTTTATTCTGTTTCTTTTATATAGATATATATGCAGATGTGTGTGAAAATAACATTCTTGTATAATTGAAGAAAGTCTATATCAGAAAAAGAGACAGCATTACAAATGGTTAACATTGTGGTAATTTTGTCTTTGTTTATAAGCAAAATAGTAATGAACCCATATACAGAACCAGTGGAGACTGACGTGTCAAATTCTTCATCTTTTATTCCTTGTAAGTTGCTGCATATATCCAAATGCAAGATTTACATTGACTTGTGAGAATCATTTTAACATTTTCAGATGATGCATTGCACAAACAGAAAATTGATCATTTCAAAACTACCAAGCAAAATAAAATGAGGATCACATTACAGACAAAAATATATTTGAATATATTATATTTTTGTCTATAATGTAAACCTTATACAAATATAAAGGATTGCATTATACATGAGATTGCATTATACATTATACAATAAGTTTCTATTAAACCCACTTCATGCTAGTATAAATGGATTTATAACCTAATTATCTATCATATGTATTCACTTTAAAAGGTTTTGTATAAGAGACTTTCCATGCATAGTAATGTGGGGATTGGTGTACTCCCACATGGCATAATGGTTAGCAAGCTTGTCTCATTAGATCAACTAAATAGTGACTTACTATAAATATTTTCATTCTAATTGTTCTGATGAGCTTTCCTCTTTGGTACCTCGACTTTACAAATTTAAGTGTACTACTAGATTGGTGGCAAGGTCTCATCATTTTATAGTTCTATGCTAACAGTTTCTTCTTTCACACTTTTCACATGTGGAACTATCTTCAGGATTCTTGCTTTCCAGTCAACTTTGGTTTTCAAAAATTTAAATGCAATTTCAACTGTTAACGTCCATCTTTTTAATTCCTGTTCTTTTATTGTTCTCTCCCCTTAATGTTTTTCTTTTTCTCATATTCTTTCACACTCAATAACCCCTTGCAATATAGTGGCTTTATTGGCGAGATGATTAAAAAAAAAAAAAAAAAAATTCTGTGACCAAGGCAAGCGTTCAAATAAAGCCATTCAATGGGGAGAACAAATGGTCGAGCAAACCGCTTCAGTGGAGAGAACAACCAAACAAACATTTCAATAATGGATGGAGAGAACAGCCTAGCAAATTTGTTAAGCATAGACAAATTCCTGTACTTGATAGTAAATTTAGCTTTAAAACGGGATCTATATCTTTAATCTGGGTAACTTGAACACATTTCAAAATTATATTTTAACTGCAGACATGCATTGCGGCATAACAGCTACTGGCATGAAAAATAGAACCAGCAAATTGAATTTGAGTTTATGCCAAGACTTTATGTTTTCGTACCAATTCCCTTGAGAAAGCATGAATCCACTTCTTCTCTTCACTAGGAGTGAATACCTGAACAAAAAGAGCTGTCTAACATTGGTTGGCAATCAATCCAAGTGACAGATACCAATTCCAAACCAACAGTGGCGTTTATTGAAATATATTGGGAATAAATTTTATTTCTTTTCTGGCAACTGCCAGTTTACTAGTTGTGATATCTAATTGTACCATGTTGCAGAAGAAAAATAAAAGACCTTCAAAACTGGAAGAAGAGTGGAATTATTCCTATACGATATTTCTCTCCTGTTAAAAAGAAAATGTTCATGCACAGATTACTGTATAATAACTTGAGGTTAGCATCAGCCATACTGATGGGAGGCAGAAAGGGGACTCAGATGATTAACAGAGAGAAGTTTTGTTTTGGAGGTGTTAAAATTAACAAGCCATTCCTTGTCCCAATTACCAGCAGATTGTAAGTCATTTTTTAGATCAGCTGCTAATTTGACCTTATGGCATTTTAATATCATTACTTATGTGTTGATCACTGAAACAGACTAATCAGTTTGGAAGTGGTTTTGTTTTAATTATGGATACAATGTTTATTTCTTGATACTGTCTAATGTGTCAGATGAAGTAGATTTTTTTTTTTTTTGTGATTTTCTATTAATCAAAATTAAAAAAAAAAAAATTAAGAATAATTCAATGACACAAACATGACAGACTAAATTATTTCAAGTGAATTTTGTATATGTATAAAACATGAAACATCTGGTTTTGATATAAATATTTGCGCAAATGCCATCAAATCAATAATCTCGCAATGCCTTTTTACACTGTCAATGATCTCTTGTTGTCTCTAGTCACAGCTGTATCTAATGGAGTTTAAACAAACAGCAATATTTAAATGGGGGTGGGTGAAATAATAAAATCTCTTGTCTATGACTAAGACAGAAAAGTAAATATTATCAATTGAAAATAAATAACTACATAAAATACTTTCAGGTCTTTAAGTGACAACTGGGTGTGCAGGTTATGTAATGGATATTGGCTTTGAATGTGAAACTGGAGAGCTGAGTTCAAATTCCAGTTGGGTTCATTGTATTCACTTATGTGCAAATGCACTTGTGATCGGTACAAATCCATATCTTCCCTCCAGCTATAGACTAAATAGTAGGATTTGTATCTAGGAAAATTGTTTAAAAAAAAAAAAAAAAAAAAAAAAAATATACTAATGCAATATTCACTCACAATGTAAAAAAAGGTAAGTCCAAAAACAAACAAATCAAGAGGTACTGTTTAAATGGTAATTTATTGTTATATTTATTTTCTAAGTGTAGCTTAAATGTGGCACAAGGCCGGAAGTATGGGGCACCCAGTGAGAATCAAACTCACTATTCAGTCGTAATTGTTCTAGTGAGACAAGCTTGCTAACCATTACACTGCCTCGAGGTGTTCATTTATTGTTATTATATAGATATCTTTCAGTTCTTTTAGTCACCAGTAGTTATCTCAATGAAGAAGGTTGTAATGACTTGTTCTTAATGTAGAATGGACATCACTTCTTTTTTTTTCCTGTGAACACATGTATATCTGATTTAAACAGTAACAAAGGCTTCTCATTATTTGAACCATAAATCTTGTCTTCAAGTATGTATCAATCCAAATGACTAATCAAATGGAATACTAATATAACTTACTTTGCTGATGATTTACAAAATCTTAGACGTCTGGCAAGGACCCCAATATGGAAACATTCAAACCTCAGCAGGAGTATGAAAAGAAGGAAATGTCCACATTAAATTAAAGATGCCCCCACCCCTGCAGAAACAGAACATATACCAATATACATCTAATCATTACAAAATCTACCTCCAAACATAAACAATAATGAACCTAGTGATGAAGAAATTAAAAAAACAAAAACAAACTAAAGAATAATAATGAATCACTTGATATTGAATCTGAACTTTTGAAAATAGCTCACTTTCTACTTCAATTCAATAACAAATTTCTCTATTTTATAAAAGAAGTCTGGAATCAGAAATGCCTCCGAAAAAGCCTAGTTTATCATGCATTAATGTACTATAAAAACAAAAACGTAACCCTCAAGACCATAACGCATATAGACACATCTCAGTTGGATCCATCATAGTGAAAGGATTAATGAACATTATATTAACAAGGCTCTCATCATTTTATGAAAGTTAACTCCTCACAATTCAGTTTGGTTTTCATTCTGGTAAGGGATGTAACGATGACATATATGCCATCAAACAACTTCAGGAAATTGTATACCTGCTATGTTGAATTCACAGCAGCATATGACCACATCTATAGATACTTCCTCTTCTCATCTCAAACTGCTTCCTAGTTCCGAATTCACTGAATGATCCATTGATCTAATAAAGGAGTGTTATCAGTCCACAAAATCTTACATGGCTGATAAGGACCCCAGTATGGGAATTTTTCAAACCTCATCAGGAGTATGACAAGAAGAAAATGAGACTTAGTCTATATTATCTTTTTTTAGACTATGCCCTGAGCATTTACAAATACAGATGTGACGAGATGGGCACTGATCATTTAAGTATTCCATACCACATCCAAAAACAAATCTACCAATAGAAGATAATGATCCTGCTTTCCATCCAAACACCAATGGACTGATGATTTGGGAGGAGGAGTATGCTGATGACAGATATTCATAGTTGGGATAAGAATGAACTTGAACATAAAAATCAACATCCTCTATCAAGTGTTCAAAGAAATAGGATATAAGATAAGCCTTTCCAAAACAGAAACTATGATCTGGAATTGGCATGAAAGCAGTGATGGCACATACTCTGAATCTATCATATAATTCAGGATATGGAATTAGTAAATACCAAACTTTAAATACCTTGACATATGGATCAGTTATAACAAATTTAGTAAGGAAATCGCTACAAATCCAAAACATTAACCTGAAACCTCGAGTCATGTTCTTATATAGTTTCATTAAATCGAGACTTTCATATGGATGTCAGGCATGGTGTCAAACACATTCAGAAATATCTAAACTGGCAGCTGTATATAACCACTTTCTCATATGAATAATTAAAAATGGCTTTGAGTGAGTGAAGATTGAAGGTCTAGGCAAAAGACCTACTTCTTCGAACATTGTTTATTACTATATAGTACCAGTCCACAAAGAAGTGTACCGGATAATACAAGCCACATCATTCAAGGATTTTCAACAGCAGCAACAAATGGAGAAAATAATGACAATCAAAATGTTGACATTCCACTCTACTTCAAACAAAAGGTTAGGAAGGAAACACCAACTAAAACAGGAAAGAGTGATAAGAGTTACTGTATTTGAGAAATCTATGTTTCTGAAAAATTGTTTTAAGAGAAAGATTTTATAAATTTTAACTGACAACCATACTGGCTTCTCAATCAATCAATGAAAAATGTTTCTTTTGAAATGAAACAACTAATATTAACATAACCATTATACACTCTGGTCTTCAACCAAACAGAAGTTGCAGGAGGTGATATCCCAGTATCAGTGAGAGTAGTTTTACAAACAAAGAGAGTACTGTACTGTTACATAATATCAGTCTTCCTATATGATAATGAATGCTGGACAATCTGCTGAGAATACCATGGACCAGACATGTGAAAAATGGCAAAGAAAATGGAAACAAAAAAGGAAACTTATACTTAACATCAGAAAGAGGCAAATGAAATTTCTAGGGCACATAATGAGGAAAGAGTGCTTGGAAAATCTGATACTCACAGGACAGATTGAAGGTAAAAGGGACAGAAGGAAAACAATGCATACTTAGTGAGCTTGGGTAAAGGGATGGCAGAACAAGGTTTAGGAGAAATAACAAAAAGATTAAAATTTATCAAGAGCTATGAAGGAGAGGAAATTGTGGAGAGCCATGATTTCCAACATCCTGAAAGACATGGCAAAGGACAAATTGAAGGTAAAAGGGACAGAAGGAAAACAATGCATAACCAACCAAGCGAGATTGGGTAAATGGATGGCAGAACAGGGTTTAGGATATAGCGAGAAGACAAAATTTATTAAGAGCTACAAAGGACAGGAAATTGAGCAGAGCCATGATTTCCAACAGTACATAAGAATTTTTTCAAGATGACAATTATTTACTGATACAAGCACTATTATTTAACCCATAGCTGAGGAGGAGAAAAGAGGTGGATTCATACTTAATGCCAAATATAAGTTTATAGGACAAAAATCACAATTGATTAATAGAAAGGTAGATATAGATGTCAAGTCAAAAGTAGACATTGATTGGATTTATATCCAAGTCTGCAAGTATTTACCCAAGAGATGGCTCCTGGAACAGCAGGATCTTGACCATCTGCAAGGGATGCAATCAATGTATTCTAAACCCTATCAACAGTTCATTGTTGCTTTGTGTTTATGACTTAACCATTGTTGGGTTATTTAAAGCCAGAATATATTTTGATTTGTAAGATTCATTTTTTTTTTTTTATGTATTAATTTTTGTTGTAAGAACAATGATTATTCTAGATTCAAGTCCTACTATTTAACCCATTGCTGGGGGAGGAGATACATTCTTATCTTTCCAAAGAGTATTTGCATTCAGATGAATTTAACAAACCCAACTGGAATTCAAAATAAGTGCTCTAATTTTTCATTCCAAGCAGATATCCATTACACCACCCACACATCCCATCCCTCTCAACAGAACAAGTCAGACAGTTATGTTGGTGTATATACAAGACAGATGTGATCACTTCAGTTTAATTCATATATGAATAATATATGTACTAACCAGGCAGTCATTAAATGCATTGCATGGTTACCAGCCCTTGGTATCAAGATAAGACCCAGGTGAACAATTAAAAGAAACAAAATTAAATGATAATGATGATGATTGCCATAGTAGTTGTAGCAATGATAATGATGGTATATGAGGAAATAATGTTATGATGAAATTAGGCTAAGCACAGGTATAGGTAGCCTAATAGCATTTGGGTAAACATTGGCCATCCAAGTACCACATTTTCACATATAAAATCTGGAGGGTATTTTGTTTGCCATTTTGGGGAATGGGGGGGCAGCAGTTACGAAGAGAAATAGAAAAAAAATTAAAGTAAATTGTGTGTGTGTGGGCAATCCCATTGTTTTACATACAAGGAGCCAGTAGCTCAGTTCTTAAGACCAAACTGCCAGACTACCCACACACATAATTTGGTTATAGTGGTGATGGCTTGTATAGAACAAATCATACTTTTCAGGAGAATACAGAGAACTAGAATATATAGTGTGCTACAAGGTCTTCAAAAAAACTCTTCAAGTTTTGGATTAAAAGTTGTTCTCCTAGACTGGTTTCCAAGCAAGGCTATAAAGACCCAGTTTATCCTGCCATTTACTCCTAAGGAAAGAAGAGATGAATTCATACCTTTCCAAAGGGTATTTGCATGTAAATGAATGTAATGTTCTCAAGTGGAATTCAAACACACAAAAGTAAGTGCCTCCTGAAGAAGCATATTTAAGATTTTTAATGTTTTCACAAAAAAAAAAAAAAAAAAAAAATCTCATTTTTCATGGGGAAGGAAGTATCAATCTCTTTCTCTGATATTAAGCCCTTAACAGTAGTAATAACTCCTATATGCAACCATTTACTTTAAAACTACCATTTCTCTTATTTTACCTTGAAAGAAAAATATTTGTGCAGTTTGAAAAATAATAATACAAAATAATTTTCCACCAAAAAGTTTATTTTCTAATTTTCATTTCTTCAGTAGAAACTGATCTGTATTGTGTTTTTTTTGGTTTGTTTTTTTTTTGTTTTTTAGACTACTGACCATTAAAGCATTGAATTAAATAATGAAAATAAAAAAAATAAAAAAATAAAAAAATTTTTTTTTTTTTTTTCTTATTAATTTCTCTCCTAGCAGGCAATAATGCCACTAAGATGCAAGGGGGATACTGAGTGTAAAAGAGAATGAGAATTTAAGTGAACGAGTCGGAAACTGAATCCGGAACAGGAAACAAGTGATAAACCACCACTCCTGTTCAAAAGACAAGGAAGGAGAGTGAACAGAGCAAAAGACAAACATATCTACTCCTATTGTTTGAAACAAATATTGTAAGATAGACATTTCTTATACATTTGTTTCAACAATTTATGTCAAACAGATTATGCTTTGTTTCATTAAGTAGACCAGCACACTTTTTTACTGTCTTTATAACTAATTTTGAACTCTTACTGGGATTAATACTTAAATAATTGGTTCATGATGAAAAGCTTAAATGTCAACATTGGGACAGATTACAAAAGGCCAAATATGAGCATCATAATTAGTGTGACCAGACACATGATTTATTCAGTGGCTTTTCTTGGAGGCACAGTGGAGTAATGGACATCAGCTTAGAATGAGAAATCAGACAGCCAAATTGAAATTCAAATTTCAATCAAGTTCATTACATTCACTTATACACCAATACCCTTGGAGAAGGTATGAATCCCTCTCTTCTCCCTGCAGCTATGGATTAAATAGCAGGGCAGATGGAGTCTTATAGCTTTGGGTGTCAACCAATCAAGAAGGACAAGGTTCTGGATTTAGATTTTCTTTATCAGACAATCTTACACTGTCCCTGCCCTGGCTGTAATGATTCAAATGTATCTTCTTTGTACGAGAATAAGGAGATTAACAAAAATTAATTGAACTGATTCTATCGGCATTTTTATCAAACGTTGAGTATAGTTTTCTAACTTCTCAAAATGATTTTCTGAAGTGAAATATTAGAACTGAATGCCATGAAGGCACATTGGAGGAGTGGATAGCAGCTCAGATTGAGGAATTGGAGAGCTGAGTTTCAATTCCAATTGAGTTCGTTACATTGACTTAAGTGTCAATAATCTTGGGGAAAGGTATGAATATATTTTTTTTTCCCA
This sequence comes from Acanthosepion lycidas, assembly GCA_963932145.1. NCBI lineage: Eukaryota > Metazoa > Mollusca > Cephalopoda > Sepiida > Sepiidae > Acanthosepion > Acanthosepion lycidas. Next base: position 92,311,997 of record OZ010597.1, read on the forward strand.
CAGATATGGGTAAATAGCAAGACAGACTGGGTCCTATAGCCTTGTATGGCAACCAGTTTAAGAGAAAAACAACTTTCAATTCAAAACCTGCATGGTTGCCAGCTAAACTGGCACCCTCACTAAATGCTGCTGGAGTTTCATTTATCCTCCTTACTGCACAAGAACCTGTTAAAGGTCAGATAAACTTCTCGGAGTCAATGCCCACCACCCCAACTATAGGTTAAATAGCCTCACCAACCTGCAATTAACCAAGCGTGGTGAGTATGGCTGCTATGGTTCCTGCAACAGGAGTAAGGCGGCTCTGGATTTGGATTTTCTTAAACTCAAAAATCAGATCTTTTAGTCCAATTGTAAAATATTACTTACATTATTTACAATCAGATTAATGTCCCCGTCTTTGTTATTACAGGTTGAGAATCTTTTATCTGAAAGTCTTGGGAACAGAAGAGCTTGGGTTTTCAAATTTTAGAATATAGGCTATTTAATTTGTATATAGAATCTATAAAATGGGGTCAGCTTAGGAATGGAACCCAAGCATAAACATGATATCCCTTTACATTTCCTAACACGGCTTATACATATATGCTGAAGGTAGTTTTATATAACATTTAATAAATTTTGTGAACATACAGACATAGGTAATGACGCTAATCATGTAATGCTCACACAGATTTTTAAGTAGTGAAATTAAGATCTCACATAAAAAATAATGTCTTGTACTTTCTGTACATGTACAAAAAAAACAAAAAAAAAAAAAAAAAAAAAAAAAAAAAAACAACAACATGAACACTACTTAAATATCTAAATGCAACACCAAACACTACTTCTAGAACAGGTGTGAGAAAATGGAGGAAGAGACTACCACTGATAGAGACTACCACTGATAATAATAATCATGCTATGGTTAGCCATTGTTTTCTGAAATTTTCCATTTGTGTCATGTTATGTCAGCACCTGAAAAACTTTCAGATTATCATATTTCAGTTATTATGCCCTCTAAACTTCTTCAGGTGTTTGTAGATCAGGGTAACCTTCAGGGAATTCCAAGCTGAACCCTTTATTTAATCTATATATATAGGGTAGATTGTTCTCGTTCTGCTGTCTGTGTCTAGGGATATCTCTCTCTTTTTTTTTTTTTTTTTTTTTTTTTTTAAGTACTGCTCAGTTATTGCTAGTTTTGTTTTTACTGAATCTATACTACCCAGACCAGGGATTGAACTCTTAATTGCCATACCACTAAATTCAAAAAACAATGCTTTAACCCTCTATCGCATGGGATGTCTTTTAGATATTCCCTAGACTTAGTTTTATATTGACCAACATCCAGTGAATATCAAACTCATGGTACTGATGAATGGTCTGTGAGGTAAGTTTTGCTTACCATCCTGTTATGGTAAACCATTTTTTTTTTTATAACTAATAAATCTAATTTGTATTATAGGTATTTTTAAAGAAATGGAAAGACAACTTGAATACTGGTTTCTCTGTTGAAATCTATCTTTCAAACAATGTTTCATATTTTCAGCTTCTTATTTTATATGATATTTCTGTAGATCAATGAGAGACATACAATTTGTCTACTTGCTCAATTTTCTTAAGACTTGGAGAATGTCAAATTTGCTGAAATATTTCTTAATGTTACTTTGGTATTTTAAGACAAACATGCAAACAGTGGTTATTCTTCAATCCCCACAGAGATGTTGCTGAAGTTTTCTGTAATCTGACATCTTTATATGGCCATCATAGTACATAATTTAAAATTCTCGTCTATATATAGCTGGAGCATTGGTACAAAAAAGAAAAACTTTACTAAATCTACTTTTGTATAGTAATAAACCAAACTGATGGAAAAATGGATGCTGGAAGACTATGTGATGTCAATTTTCTATGGAGTGGGTGGGGGTTTACCAACATCAAAGTCTTGGTTTTTAGCTATGCTTGTAAACCAATGATGGTGACAGTAGACAATATGCAACTATCAAGAAAGGTTTATACAATATCCACAATAGTTTAGCATTTTTTAACACAAGGTCAAATGCACAATACTTTTTCTTTTCTTTTTTTTTTTTAATCATTTCACCCCAAGCAAGGCAGGAATGCGACTAGTACACAAGGGGGTTACAGACAGAGAAAGTGAGAAAAGACTAGGCATAGGGGGGATTGAGAATAGGATAAAAGATGAATGGGGTTCAAATCAACATAAGATAGCGATTGATGTTGCATTTAAATTTTTGAAGATTGCAGTTATCAGAGAAGCAAATAAACAGAAGGGAGTTCCACTGGTGAAAAGTGTGAGAAAAGAAACTGTTGGAGTAGAAGTGGCAGTTATATTTAACTATTTCAACAGTAAAAGGGTGGGACCTAGATGCCAATCTAGTAGTATTCTTAAATTATGTAATTGGGACACCAAGGGAAAAAAATTGTCTGAACAGTTGCTATGAAAATATCTGTAAAAAAGATAGAGGGAAGCCATATCATGCCTGTGAGTAAGTGACTGACATCAAGATGCCAGGTCAGGATCAATTAAAATGCAGAGGAAACTGTGTTACACCAATCTTCCAAGTGGGGAAAACAGGATTACTTACAAAATCAGCTTTAGAAATCCTAGCCTTTAGCTGGTCATGAACAACCACCCTTGTTTTGTTTTATTTTATTTTTATTAGGCACAAAGCGGATTAAACAAAGCAAGATTTCCTAATTAGTATGTCTGCTGTACCAAGAAATTGGTACATTTGTTTTACCAAGAAATGTTCAATATAAAACAAAGTTTACTCAGGCTAAATAATTTTCAATGAGCTGACATACAGGATATTTATCATAGCTTAATAGTTAGCAAGCTCCTCACAAGAACTAATTTGTTAGTATCCTGAATTAAATTCTTACTTGGTGCTTCACTATACTGGCTTTGGACAAGGACCACCAACTAAACAGGTTTGCCTTACAATTAGTTCACGAGTAATAAATAATCTTCACTGAGTGCCCCATATTGTTTGTGGCCTTGTGCCAGACCAAGTAAGCTTAATAAATATTTTTGAGAAGTACTTTAAAATAGGAAGTTAATCTAACAGATCATTATTACTGTCTAATGAGTGATCCTTACTTGGTGCTCAATGTTAATAGTCTTGTGGCAGACTAAGAAACTGGTAACTTGTCATGGAGTAAAAGTTAGTGAGCTAATCTAGTAAACTATTATTACTGTATGGTCAAGTTCAGTTTTTACAAGCTAAACCACACAGATTAAACTAAGCAAATAACCATTACATTAGTAATTATATCAATGCATTGTATATGTAGGGTAAAGCAGGAATATCTTTTCATACTATGAGCTATGTGCCTATATTCATGTGTCCAGCTCTACTGTTCAAAGAGTTGTGTAGCTTGCCAAACATAACATGAGAATAAGCCTATAGTTTATTTGCAGTCAGTTTCATTATCAATATTGGAATTTTCACTGAGAAAGCTGCCAACTTTGAGAAATATATGAGTTGCTCAGTAGTCTGATTTTAAATTCAGTTGGTTCAATGATCATCCAAGGAACAGGTTGTGAAAGAATCTTGAGGATTGAACTCATCTATTAATTATAAAGCTAATATGATTGCATATATATGATACCATTTGAAGACTAAGAGAATGCAATGGCTTATGCTCAGAGCATGTTAAAGCTTTATAACTATTGTTTCTTTATCTTTGAATCAATATAGACTGAACAAACATCTATCAAGTCTCAATCGGTTTATCATTCATTGAAGTAAGGTACTTTCGTATCGGAGCATAGCTTTAAGATACATGGAAAATAGGATTAGAACAAAAATGTCTACTTCAAGCCTGAAATGATATAGTCTTTTTTATTATTATTATTATTGTAAACATTGATATTTAGACTAATATGTTCATCTTGGTTGTTAAACTCAATGTTTTGGCTATTGTACCCTCTAGAATATATAACTTTTCAGCACTACTAGCATTGGGTAAAACATGTGGTTGCTTGACAGAGTTCAATCCCTGAGTCCAGTAGTAGTACTGAAAAGTCATACTCTGGTTCAATGGAAGAAACAAACAAGTGACACAAGACTGGAGAGTATTAACTCATATGAGTTATCTCCTCTTAGCTTGGAAAATGGAACGAGAACAATCTATTCTCATGGATTTTTTTTTTTTTTTTATGGTATTACCTCAAGCAAGGCAGTACAGCCACTAGCATGTGAGGGTTACAGGGTGTGGAGGAATTAAGAACAGAAACATTAATATTGATTAGAAAGAGAAAAGCACAGTCAGGAGGACAGTAGATAGCTATTGACATTGCATTTAAATTTTTGCAGATTAAAGTTGGCTGGAAAGCATGGAGCCAGAAGAGAGTTCTACAATAAATTCCAGAGAGAAAAATTGTCTCGCCCTGCAGTGAACAGACTTTCTTAGCAGCTGACCTGGCAATGGATTCAATTCAGTCTTTCCACTTTATGTCAGCCAAGAACATTAGCTCAAAAGGGCACAATGATTCACTTTCCTGGAGGATAGCATCAGCCATGCTGATGGACAGCAGAGAGAGCTCTCTCATATGATTAACAGAGAGAAGTTCAGTTTTGGAGGTGTTAAAATTGACATGCCATCTTATGCTCCAGTTAATGAGGTTGTTTTAGACCCCAGCTGCCATTTTAACCTTGTCTGACTGATCAGCCTATCAAGGATAGAGTGGATGACAAGTTGAGAGCCGATGTCATCGGGGAGGTCGTTAATGAAAATTAAAAACAGTGTAGAACCAAGGATGGAACACTGGAGGACACCTGCATTAGTATGAAAAGATGTAGATGAGTGGCCATTCAGGAGAACTTTCATTTCACAATTTGATAGGAATGACTGGATCAGCTCAAAAATGTACCTGGAGATACTGTAACTTTTAAGCTTGTAGAGGAGTAAACACTAAGGCCATGCATATGAATGCTGGAATTTTTTCCGCAAAGCGAAAGATACCCTGGAACCAAGAATTCATTGGTCACAATGGAAGAATTAAATAGAAGGTTCAGTTTGAAATTCCAATAAGGTTACCAAATACAGTCATCTGAAGATAACCAGGGGTACAATAGCTGAAATGTTGAGTACAAGATGATCATTCTGATACAATTAGAAAAACACAATAATTCCTGATCTTAGAAATTGTGACAAAAAATTAAACCCTTGTAAAATACAGAGATTTTCATTGCTAAATAAAATGTCATAATAAAATCAACAAATTGAGATGGGTAGCCAATTCACAGTAAATGATTAATTTTTTTATTGATTATCAACCATTTGCAGGTTATCTAAAGCCAGAAAATATTTTTAAATTGTAAAAATTTTCTGAGATAATGGTTTAGTGATACAAGTTTTACTAATTAACCCATTGGTGGGGGTATGTGCATGTAAGTAAATATAACAAAGCCAATGGAGATTGGAACTTGGTTTTCTGCAATTCCCAGTACAGATGTTATAAAAAGCCTTTAGTGATCATAAAATATGAAAAATAGACATTAAGTTGTCTTTCATTTTAATCTTACATGCACAAAAAAATTGACATGGCCGTTTGGGTGCCAGATGTTTAGAGACTGGGAAAAATGTTTAAGAATAGAAATGCAGATAGAACACATGAACTGTTCTTAGATTTGAAAACATGGATACTATTGAGTACTTAAGGAGCCTTGATCATAATTACCAAATGAACTAAATGAAGCTACATTACAGTTGTTTAGTGATAAATGATTTTCGTTTTTCAATAAGTTACAGTTTTAAAACTTTTTAAAGTTCTACCTGCAAATAATGATGAATCAATCAAGATTTTGTTCCCAGTGCCTGAAAGTCTGGCACCAAATTAGCTGGTGTCCAAATAACCATGCCAAAATATCAGTACTCAAACAGCTCCACATCATAGTCCTATTCCATACAATCTACCTCAAGAATGATGAAGGTTCTTTCCCAGGAGATATGAGCATTCATTTTGTCTTATGTAACATTTAGTGGGATGTTATGTAGAAATAAAAAAAAAGATCATCAAATTTGAACAGCATATGCAAAAAAAAAAAAAAAAAAATCCTATTTAGTTATTGAAAAATATTCTTGTTAACTGAAGCAAGGAATAGCTTGTTAATTTTAACGTCTCCAAAACAAAACTGCTCTTTTAATCATCTGATAGAACCCATTTACCTTCCATCAGTATGGCTGATGCTAACCTCTGGAAGAGTGCTTTATTGCACCTTATCAGACTAATGTGTTCTACTGACATGAAGTGGAAAGATTATATTAAATCAATTGCTTAGTTTGCTGCTCATCAGTATGGCTGATGCTAACCTCTGGAAGAGTGCTTTATTGCACCTTATCAGACTAATGTGTTCTACTGACATGAAGTGGAAAGATTATATTAAATCAATTGCTTAGTTTGCTGCTCATCAGTATGGCTGATGCTAACCTCTGGAAGAGTGCTTTATTGCACCTTATCAGACTAATGTGTTCTACTGACATGAAGTGGAAAGATTATATTAAATCAATTGCTTAGTTTGCTGCTCATCAGTATGGCTGATGCTAACCTCTGGAAGAGTGCTTTATTGCACCTTATCAGACTAATGTGTTCTACTGACATGAAGTGGAAAGATTATATTAAATCAATTGCTTAGTTTGCTGCTAAGAAATCAGTTTCTCTGTGTCATGCTAGACAGTTTTTCTCTCCAAAATCTATCTTACATATCTATAAGTCTACCATTCATCCTTGCTTTGAATACTACTGCTATATCTGGTGTGGTGCTCCTTTTATATATTTAGAGATTCTTGATATAATCCAAAGAATCTGTAATATTTAATATTATTGGTTCTAACCTGGCATATCAGCTTCAATCACTTTCCCACTTCCATAATTAGGCTTCTCCGTGTCTTTTCTATAAATACTTTTATGGTAATTGTTCTAATGAACTTCTCTTTATGGCATCTAGACGTTATGAATTTAAACACAGTATTAGATTGGCTTCAAGGGTTCATCTTTTTACAGTTGAAATGGCTAAACGTAACTAAGTTCTATGATAATAGTTTCTTCTCTCACCATTCTCGCTTGTAGAACTCACTTCCGGTTTCTTGCTTCCCAGTCAACTTTGATCTTCAAAAATTTAAATGCAATGTCAATTATTATCTACTGTCTGAATTCTTGCTCTTTTAACGTTCTCTCTCCTCAGTGATGTTTTTTTTTTACCTTCATATTCTCTAACACTCAGTAACCCCTTGCATCTTAGTGGCTTTATTGTCTTGCTTGGAGTTAAATGATATAGAAAAAAATATTTTAAGAATAAAAATCCTGATATGAAAATTACATATTAGCAGTATAATGAATTTGTGGATGCCTGAAAACAATTTTTAAAAATGTGTGATTATAATATAAGGTCAGGTAAACACTTCAGTAAAAATAAAGAAAGAACACACATACAAAAAATTAAATTGAAAAAAAAAAAAAAAAAAAAAAAAAAATTTTATTTTTTTATTTTTTTCCCCAATTTAATTTTGCAAAATTTTAATTCAACCAAGAGTCTTACTTTGTACTTTAACTGAAAGAGTTTTGTCTGGAGCTCTGACACTTGAACCCAATACATGTAGGTAAGCCTTTAACATTTTTTCTTGCAACCCACTGACATTACACTACTTCTTTACACATCCACTTAGCTTCTGTCCTTTTCTGCAATGAATATTTCCGGCAATTGGGTCAAAAAGTAAAGAGTAAGCAATGAATTAACCATTTTTTTTTTTTCAATCTAAATGTTAAGCATTAAAAATAAAAATTGAAAATTAGTTAAAAAAGGACTGTTAGTAATCAGGAATTAACGCAAGTATTACTGACAAAAAAAAACAAAAAAAATGAACCATTAGTAGTCAGAAATTCAGTAAAGTGTTACAAACAAAACCTAGCTATTAGATGTATAATGTAACTGCATTGTCAATGAATTTAATATAGGAAAGCATTGCAAGTAATTTTTAAATAGATGTGTACTGAAAACCAGTAACAAAGAGATTGTCAGTGATGAGGATTTAATGACTGATTGAATAAGGCTATTATATATAATATTTATTATATATACATGATTTAAATAAATGAAAAAAACCTGATTTTGCCATTGTTTTACCTAATTTTATTTATTACTATTTATTATTACTTTATTGAGGTTATTAACTAAGTTCACCTATTGTTCAGTTTATACACCTCCCCAATGTTTTGAACAGGAGTAGAGGTTCATTCTTTGTTTCCTGTTTAGGATTGGGTTTCTGGTTCCTTCAACTCTATACCTCTGACATCTCAGCTTGAAATCTGAAATGTTATTCAGTAATTATTGTTTTTTGTTTTGTTTTTTTCTCCCAATAGGAGTAGACAGGTTTGCCTATCATTTGGTTCACACTCCTTCCTAGTCTTTTGAACAGAAGAGATTCATCTTTTGTTTCCTTCTAAAGTCTCCTTCAAATCTATATTCCCAACATCTCTGAAATTTTATTCACTAATTAAATCTTGACTTTTCCAAGTCTAGAATTAGACAATTTCCCTGTTATCTTGCTCTTTCTTATGCTGTACCCTTCTACCTTGAGTGGCCCTTGGGCCATGTATTGAATGAACATTAGTAAAAGAAAAAAAGTGTCTGGCACAAGGCTGTGTTGTACAGAGTTCCTAATAAAAATCAACTTCACTAACATAGTAATTTCTCCCTGAGAGAAACTTGCTAAACACTACCATTTGGCAAACAGTTCTTCTTGAGATTAATCTGGTCTTGTGTAACATTGTCCCCATTGTATATAGATGAATTAATGGTCGCTTTCAAAGTATTTCAAGAAGCCATTAGGCATCAGCATTCTTGAGTTTTGCACATTCAAAGTTTTCTTTAAGGATTATCATGTGGCTTCAGATTTAGCAATTTTTGGTTGTTCAATTTCTAAGATATTTTTAGCCGTCAGAAAATAATTCAAACATGACAAAATAGTACTGCTATATATGTATAATGGAAATGTATTTACTAATGATTCTTTTATTGAAATTCATTGAAAACAAAGAAAAGGATTGTCAGTGTTCCAGAGTTAATGTAAACATTCCTGATAGAATAGAGCTGTTGCATTGATGGTCTTGCTATTTTTATAACCAATTTTATTTATTACCATGTCCGAGAACACTGAAATTATCTATCAACCGTTCTTTTGGTAAAAAGGTACCAATTGTGATGGAGGTTAAAGTCCAAGCAAAAGTCAAATTTCCAATTCCACAATTTTTTTTCCCCCTTCTTCAATATGAAGCAGAAAGTTCCTGGATTATATGTACTGTTTAATTGAAATGTATGCAGCTAATACACACAGGTACCCATCCTGCTGAGTCAGTCTACCAATAGGCTTCATGATATTGACTTGTGTTTAATAACTTATTATTTGTAACAGTGTTGAAATAGTTCTGTGATGGCTGACAAATTTGAGCAAAAAACCTGGATTAAATTATGCATGAAACCCATGAAATCTACTATGCAAATATTCTTTTGAAGGAGCACATATATCTTGAACCAAGTTTATATTGAAGATGATGAGCATTCAAGATGACCAATCATCCACAAAACACCAGAAAATATAGGTGGGGGGAGGCTAATCTCCATTTATAAGGACTGCTGCCAAAAAAATGATCAATTTTCTAATATGACTAGAATCAGCTATAAAATTCGTCAGATTCTAGCTTAGGAACCTCCTATTACTATCTAATAATTAGCCAGAAGCCTGCTTTATGACTAAGATATTTGCATAATTCCCACTAGTGACAGGTGTTGATGTTCCAGCCTAAATAAAAGAAAAGATTTGGAAGGTTTAGTTTCAAGGCCATCCCCACTTGGCAAATCATTACATAATCTTTCAACCTATATTTATTGCCATTTGGTCTTGTGCCATTTTAAGTTGAGTAGATATCTATAATACTATACCAGAAGGTATCATTGCAAGCATCAAGAGCACTGAAATCTCCCGTTAAAAGTTACTTATATTATGGGTCAGAGCCAAAAATATTTGCTAGTTGATTAAAGCAATGTACTTTAGCTTTTCCTTCTGTTAAAAATGTCAATGTATATACACTATGTCTATCAGCAAAGGATATCCCAACCGATATAAATTGTTCACTAAAAGAAAAGCTAACAGGAGGAAAAACCCAGATCTGAAATGAGGTTTTATAATCCTTTTTGTACATTTTTCCTTTGCGTTTACAAATGCACATTCTTTATTCTGAAGATAATATCAAATGCTCTTAAAGTTATAAATTCTGTAAAGTATTGTATAGGATTTGCTGTGCCATTTGCTTGACCAAAATATGACACACCAAATCGTATGCAATATCTAACCAAAAGTTATATATATATATAAGAAATATAGTCTTAAGGTGTGCTATATTTATGGGATAAAGTGCTCAATATCAGAAATAGAGCATGTGTAAATATAAAAGTGAACATTGAAGTCAACACTTAGAGGCGACAGTCTGTTTCATGCTAGATGCAATATATATATATATATATATATATATATATATATATATATATATATATATATATATATATATATATATATTCAAGCATGGTTAAATAATTTTGTCATATGTCTAACTATTTTTATTTTAATCCTCTCAGTCATTGATCTTTTTTTTAATGCTGTGATATATAAGTGGTTCATTTGCTATTTGTGCCTGATGACTTGGGAAACTATGAAAGATTAAGTTGCACTACAAACATAGGTACATGTGTATTTATTAATATATACTTCATAGCTCTGTTTAACTACACATTGAGCACTGTTTTGTTTACACCATAAATTAAATTAAATAAATATTTGTTTGCTTATCTGTGTATATACACTATCGCATGCATATACAGCTACAAATATCTTGTTTATTTAGTTTATATTCATACACACACTATATATGTGTATATATATATATATATATATATACTCTCTCTCCCTCCCTCCTATGTGTGACAAAAGAAATAAGATAAAGAAAACCAAATTGAAATGACAGGAAAACCAACTAAGTTTTATAGTAAACAAAAAAGGGTTTTATAGTAATTTTAATGATTTGGTTAGTGACTATAAAGTAAAAATGGCTGTTGTGAAGTAAAGAGTACACCCCCAGTGACTACATGAACTATACCAATACTATAAAGAGTTCCATGGTATGAGGTTAGTAATAGTCATATTGGAGTCGGCCTTCATACTAACTATACAGGAATATGGCAATGGCCCAAGCATTACATATAGAGAATACTTAACAAATTATGTTATACCAAATACGAGTGTGTGTTATAACAATAACCTTACAATAGGAAGTTATAAGGGCTTACCGACAAGTTAGAAACACTTCAAAATAACTTCAGTTGGCAGTTACTAGGTTTTGTGGTATAGTTTAGACGCCAGGTCAGCGAAGAGTAGTAAATGGACTGCACTGAAGCAGGTTTAAACAACAACAACCGACTTAGCCAGGAGCAAGCTTGATTTTGGTGCCACTCAACGAATATCCGGATGAAAGACGTCCACTGGTAAGGTCGTCTGCCCACATCAAATGACCCAGAACTAGGAGAAGTTTCATTTATAGATTCCCTTAATAATACATACATGACAAATATTATAATAGATACTTTGTATTTGAAACAGAAGCCCCATTTTTATTTATTAAACTTAGTAAAAAGAATGCATTCCTAGCAGGAATTAAGCATATGTATATTCAATTCCTGCCTGGGAAATATTTTCTTAACTAAGATTTCTTGAGTGCACAGGCCAAGTAGCATAATGCATTTTAATAAATAAAAATGGGGCATCTACTTCAAACATGTGTATCCACTATAATGACTTTTGAATTTATAAAAATATCAGATTAAAAATAAATCCATTCTTTAAATTGTTTTTCATTGATTGTATTCTGCTGGTTATTTAAAACCAGAAAATACTTTTAGATTGCAAGAATTTTTGTTTTTAGAGGTAATAATGGTTTAGTGATACAAATCTTACTAATTAACCCATATCTGGGGGATAAGAAGCAGGTTCATACCTTTTCCAAGGGTATTTGTGCAAAAGTGAATACAATGAATGCAACAGAAATTGGAACTTGACTCACCAATTAACAATTCTGAGCCATTATCCATTACAGCACCTACATATCCAAGCTTACAGCACATGGTATTCCCAAGTGGGCACCCATTTATGTACTGACCAAAGTTGATGTTGCTTAACTTTGTTGATCGTAAGCCATAATTCTTTAGAAATAAGCATTCAAATGGTTTATGCCAAAAAATGATAATAAATCAACAAAACAGTAGAACGCTCAAAAATTCATAACTATATGTCTAGGAAGCCAGAAGTCAAAATGGTAACAATTGGAATGAAAAAGAGAAAAAAAGAGAGAAGGTTATGGAGTGATTGTAAAGTGAGAAAAAAATGACTAAAAGTACAAATAATCACAATATTCTACATGAATGCGCACACATACACAATGAAAAAGAAGAAGAAAAAAAAAAAAAAAAAAACTGACACCAATTAGTGGATATAAAAAAGAAAAAGTTAATAAGTATAAGCAGTCAATTGCTGATACCCCCCCCCCCTGACAATGGTCCATGTATGAAACTCTGGAGTCAGGATGCTGATGGTAACATCAATCAGCTAAGTGTCAAACATTTTACTTAATAATACTTATTATAAAACCCAGGTTGTGTGTGTGTGTGTGTGTACGTTTATATATTGGATCGGAATTCCTACATTTCTCAACCGATTTCAACAAAACTTCACAGGACTATGTAAAATTAACTTGCGGTGGTTCTGACAGCGCCCAAAATTGGAAAAACACAATTGTCTGTGCGTGAAATCAATTTGAAAACACGATTAAGAGGCATCGCGAGAATGAAAGGGGGACAACTCATATCGAGTTATACTTAAAAACCCAGGTTGTTTGTGTGTTCGTTGATATATGGGATTGGATTTCCTGCATTTTTCAACCGATTTCAACAAAACTTCACTTTTTTTTTTTTTTGGCAGGTAGTGTTTCTTATTGTCTTGCACACTTTTTTCTTTATTTTTACATTCAGAATGCTTTAAAAATTCCATTTACAAGACAATTGTTTATAATAAAATTCTATTCAATCGGTAGACTCATAATGATTGAAAACAATGTTTTTGTTTGAGTTTGACCAATTCGTTAAAAAAAAAAAAAAAAAAAAAAACTAATTAAGACATGTGTGTCCATCAACCTTAAACAATAATCTTTGTCAATTTTATTTTTCAGTCTTTATGATGGTCGATACTTGATCTATCTCTTACTGTTACATGCCCGAGCAACGCCGGGCTCTACTGCTAGTATATGATATAACAATATATAATTGTGTATAATTTTATATATATAAATAAACAGTATTTAGAAAAATATTATGACAAATTGTAAAAAAAGTTTCATCAGGGATGAAACATGACATGAATGTGTGAAACATGTCACAAAAACTTTTTTGTAATTTGTCATATAAATAGGGACCAAATTTTTCAAAAAAGTAGGGAAGTGTTTTATTCCACTCATTTGTATTCAAATAGAAGGAAATGGGCCAACTTTTTTAAAATTTTGGAAAACTGGGATGGATTCAGGCTGAAACATGCAGTAGCAAAAATATATTGCCAGCATTAAAATAGCTTCATATGACAGGCAACAGTATTCCAAATAATATCAATATTCACCAACAAATCTTCACCAAAACTATTCAAATAATGAAATTCATGGTTCTACATAGAGTCTACACATTAATTTCCAAAACAATAGGGTATTTTGGAGCTGAAATAGACCAAATTTCAAGAAAATAATGGGGTCAAAAATTGACTATTTTGAATTGAAATCAACAAATACTTCAACATTACATTCTATCAAGACACACAATCAGGCTGATACATCTTAAAACAATTAAATATGTATTAAGTCTTACATATGTCATAACTCCTTTCAAAAAGCTTAAAAATGAAGGAATTTTGTCAAAAAATGCTAAAATTGGTCTGAATTGCCAAAAGTTCAGAAAATATTAGGTTGGTGCAAAAATAATGATGTAATAATGTTGTTTTTTTGACGTTAAAAAATACGTCAAAAAACAACATTATTACGTCATTATTTTTGCACCAACCTAATAACTAATATAATGTCCAATGATAGAACTGAATTGTATGAGACTGTTCAGCTGTGGTTAAAAAAAGTATAAAACAGTCCAAGTTTTCTAAAAAAAAATATTAATATGAAGCACCAGCTTATCAACTCATTAACACTATAATGATTTAAATAACTCATCGATAACATATTATGCAAAACAAATACTGGTGCACTTTTTGTTAAGTCCCATGATCCAATTACATTACACGGAAGATTTTGAATCTTTAGTGTCTTCTGTTGATCTACTTTTGCTGGGTATCACCACAGTTTCTTCATCTTGTCATTTGGCATGCATTCAAGACAGTCAATCAGGTATTCATCTGTGCCAATTTTTTCTCAAGTCATTCTGACACACTAGTCTCTCCCATTATCATTGTCCCAAATGGGCAGGCATGGTTCATTCATCTTCATTCGGTGGAACAGATTCATCAACATTTTCCTGAGATTCATTCAGTTCATTGAACATGGTCTCTACATCTGAGAATGTGGCACCAGTATCACAATCAATTTCCTATTTACCCAACAACAACAGGATCACCCAAGTTTACTTTCATTTGCACTACTGTCATGTTGTTCATTTTGTACAAATCAGGGTATTCTCGGCAATTTTTTTTACTCATACTATTTCATTTCTCAACATCTTTTCTTTTCTGCTTATCTTTAACTGCTTTCATACCTTCTTCAGTCTCTTCTACTGATATGAATCGGCCATTGTGAGTTTTGCATTCATATACAATAGCATTCTGATGTTCATCCTGTCAAATAGACTTTCCTTTCGGTAAGCTTAGACTTGGTGATTTCCTCTTGACTACTGAACCATTTTCTTTCTTATTCATCCAACAGTTTTGCTATTTTCTTAGTCTCCTTGTCAATGGTAATTACTGAGGCCTTCTATAGTGTCATATCATCCCTCATACATTTTGCAGTAAAGTTATGATTCGAACAATATGCTGCTCAAATTGCTATCTTGTCCATATGTGAAAGATCTCTCTCACAGATGAGGTTTTATGAAGGGAGTTTTGACGAAACTTCAGGATCAACTTTAGTCAGATCATAACATTGTGGCTTTTCACCTTCGATGCTGAAACCGAACTCCCGACCAGGCTGTCACTGCAAATCAATTGCTGCTTGTTTGTAAAAACGGTCCAAGATATATATCTCTAATTTTGATGTAGGTTGCTTCACATCAAATGAGTAATCAACTGTATAGTTTTGGAAAGTGTCCATATTTGAACATCTCAGTCCATTATAAAGAACAGAAAGAATGGTCAAGAGGGTTTTTGGTGACTCCAACTGACATGTTTAAAAATGGCATCATGACTTTTAAAGTAAACTATGAAACACATCTTAAAATGCATTCAATATATTCCCCTTCGAGGTAGAATTCACATACACCTGTACCATTTGATGGTGTATCTGAAACAGTATTCCTTAGATCATCAAAATGGTGAAGCAAGGCAGCAACACTATATCCAAGACCAAAACGTCTTTCTTTATATAATGTAACCTTTTTCTTTTTACCAGCTTTAATACATCATCAAATTCCTCATAGATTGATGTTTTTTTCGACCATCATTCGATACAAGTTTACAAAATGTATCAAGTACAGCAGGGATTAAACCTTCAGCCAGAAAAGATTTCAAAGATGGCATTGTTTTGATTATGTTTTTCTTTAGTTCAAATTTACTTGCTACATGATTCAGAAGAGATATATTCCCTGTGTCAAACACCTCACAAGTGTGGCTCATGTAAAGATGTAGGTCTATGGGCTGTGACAGGAGGGTTGCAGCTACCATGATTTGTTGGTGAATATTGATGTTATTTGGAATATGCTATCAATTTTAGTGTTTATTGGGGGGGGGGCTCAGGCAGGTCTGGGCATGTTTTGGTCCAGCTCCATCCTAATTTTCAAAAAGTTGGCCCATTTCCTTTTATTTGGACACAAATGAATGAAATGAAACACTTCCCCACATTTTGAAAAATTTGGTCTCTATATCTCACCTCTAATATAAGCACAATGATAAGTTATTTTATGATTTGGATATTTAACCAAAGGGCTATTGTATAGAGAACAGCTTCATTCTGAAATTGAACACTCAGCTGAAGTCTACAGGCTGCCAGATATTGCCTCAATAATAAAGACCCGATGTTTCTAAGTTCACTTCTCTAGAAAATGGTTGATGCTTTAATAGTCTCAGTAGAGAGAATAGTGTTGAGAAAAAGAGCAAGAGGAAAAAGGAGTTTTCACAAGAGAGAAAAATTTAAGTTCCTAGGACACAATATCTGGGTAACTAAAGAGTATAGAATCATAGCAGCTTTCCAGATTATGTCAAACATATAGAAAGCAATCAATGAAGAAAAATCAATAAGTCCACTAATGGATATTCAATATCAATAAGCAAATATAATTAGACTAGACTGTTGCCTGTCATATGATACTATTTTAATGCTGGCAATATAATAATTTTGCCACTGCGGGTAATATGCTTTGTCATTTTGGGTCATCCATACTTCAGCTATGAGACATTCGTGAATCAGGGTTGCCAGATTTGGCTACAGGTAGTGAATTGAGCTACATTTGAAAGCTCAGTACTACTAAATTTTGAATTGACTGTCTTCTCATTAGTAGCATGTTACCCCCAGCTTATTTTTAAAAATAGCCCCAAAAATATGTAAATATCAAAATTTGAAATTTATTCGACAACCCTACCATAAATTTAAGCAAGCTTTCATCACATTTGGGTAGTGAAAGATAGCATGACTTTTGGGCATTATAAAGCAATGGACACAAAATAAGGAGGAAAATTGAAGATTATCACACTGTAATAAGATTGTTTATCAACTGACATTAGTACATCAAAAGCAATTGAGATTGTTAAATATAAAACAGTACTTGTTTATAATCTATCTATGAAGTTTGTCTGGAATGTATCCAGCCATTTTGAACATTTCAAGAACCATTTGCATGGCTTTAACTTGGCAACCAATCAGAAGAGACCTTACTGCAGATACATGAACAGACATTTTCTCATAGAGTTACTCAGTTAACAATGAAGCATTATTGAGTGAGCTTGGATACTGTATGGCCAATGCATTCCCAAGCAGAGTTTTTTTTTTTTTGGGGGGGGGGGGTATCATATCACCCGGGCCTGTCAGCTCCCTGTGACTTTTGCAGATAAAAAAAAAAAAAGGGGAGAGAGTTTTTGAACAGGAGGAGATCTAGATAAAATTAAGGCTAAATGATGAAGCAGCTGGTAGCAATCCTGAAAGGACTTTGCAGACTGTTTTGAAAAGTAATATTGGGATAAGTGTGTGAAGTTCTAAAAGAGTGTTCTTTGAAGAGGACAAAGGTGTCATTGGTTAAGGGAATGTTAAAAATCATCTGCAATATTTTGGCTATATCAGTCACTTTAATGTATTGAATGGGGGGGGGGGAAGAAGAGGATAATTTACATTTTTGAAATGCAAAATAACGTGGTAAGCAAAATGAAATATTATTAATGTATCAAAGGTGGTTTTCTATCCATGGATATGGTAGGATTAGAAGAGGGATTCCAGAGACACAGAAATGTACTACTGCTGAAGGGAGACAATGAATGCAGCAAATGACAAGTACTCAGAATTAGTAAAGAGAAACACTATTTCAGTAGAATAAAGCCAGATTGCATATTTCTCTGGTGAGCAATCCTGAAATCATTAATTTTGCTGAGTTTTTATTCATCTGCCTTAATCACCAGATACTGAACCTTCCAAAGTCTAATGAAAAATAAATGCAATTCCTTGGAAGATTGCAAAAGGCACTTAGAGCATTTTCTTTGCTTTTTTTTTTTAAAATGAGAACTGATAAAAGTTCTGGGAGGAGGGAATTATAAAATAGCAAAAGATAATGGAATAAAACAAAAATCTCTTAGCTATTATTTAATAAACCAACTTTTAACAAATCAACCAAAGAGGAACATATTGGGTCAGCCAATAAAAACTAAGGCATCAATACCTGCTTTAAAAAAAAAAAAAAAATAAAAAAATAAAAGTTACCATGACAACATAGGTATAAGAAAAAATTTAATTAATACAGTACCCAATTAACACTAGTATTCAGTTTTGTGGTAACAGCTGGTTAGAATAAGTCAATTCAAAGTAATATACTATTGATCAAGTATGGATACTTTTGTAAATCTACCAAGAAATGTTTTGACTAAGAATTTTTTTTCTAATAGTTTTTGTTATCAAAATATTTTGCTCAATCCATTATGCAACACTTTATTTTCTGCTCATTACCGTTCATAAGAAAACAAAATAAAAGAGGACCCCTTTCTTTAGATTGGCCAAACAATTGTATCAACATTAAAAACAAAAAAAAAAAAATGTCAAATAGTACAGACAACTCTTGGAACTGTAAATTTATACAAATCGAAATTACAAAAAGTAAGAATATTCATAAACTTAAATATATTTGAGTCCCTATTACTGTCATGAATACAATCTCATAGCCTTGTACCAGACTAAACTGAATAAATACTTTTAATTCAATGCCTTTACAAAAAATATTGAAAAAAATAAAATTGTATCAAAAACAAAAGGCGAGACAAGTCAGCAAAAAACAAAAGGCGAGACAAGTCAGCAAAAAACAAACGGCGAGACAAGTCAGCAAAAAACAAACGGCGAGACAAGTCAGCAAAAAACAAACGGCGAGACAAGTCAGCAAAAAACAAACGGCGAGACAAGTCAGCAAAAAACAAACGGCGAGACAAGTCAGCAAAAAACAAACGGCGAGACAAGTCAGCAAAAAACAAACGGCGAGACAAGTCAGCAAAAAACAAACGGCGAGACAAGTCAGCAAAAAACAAACGGCGAGACAAGTCAGCAAAAAACAAACGGCGAGACAAGTCAGCTAAAAACAAACGGCGAGACAAGTCAGCAAAAAAAGTCATCATCACTGTATAACAATTTTGTTTTAAGGATTTTAAAATTTATTGAAAAATAAAAAATGCCTATATTTTGATATATAAAAAAACAAAAATGAAATAATGAAACCAAATCAAAGTTAAAATTAAAAAGTTCTAGAAACTCATAGCAATCAAATACAAAAGCAGATTACTTGAAATGCAGACTTCACATTTTAACAATGGTAAAGAAAAATAATAGCAAATATCTGTCCTTTGACTGAACTGATAGCAGTAATAATTGTGCATATTAGATTGAGAAGAGTTACTGCCCCATGATATAAATATGCTATAAAATGAGATTACCAAGAGGGAACAAGAGAAAAACAGGCAAAGAGAAAAAAAGATATTCTAAGATTAATTAACAATTGGTAGCAGAGTTTACTTGTACTCAACTAAATCCTGATATAGAAAGTGGCGGGGGGGGGGGGCAATGGATTATTCAATGCTATTTAAATCCATGTGCTCTGAATGTTTTTGTTTCTCTGAACCTCATCAAGCATATAGTGTGATTTACACAATGGAAGAGTATAATGGCCAGATTGAATTACATGTGAATTGATCTTTTGCTAAAATATTTGAGCTGCATCCTCTTTAAACTTTAATTTGATCCCAGCTTTCTTCAGAGACTGTTTAGATAACAATAGTATATCACTACCTACAATATCTGTATTAATCATGGCTTTAAAAGTGTACAAATTATAACTGGAATACAAGCAAGTTGTAAAGAAACATGTTTGTCATCTGCAAACTTAAAAAACATTTTTACTTTGCTTTCATATTACCTTCTTTTTATTGTCATCCAAGGAAGCGCACTAACAATTAGACATTACTCCACCATACATTGTACCACTCACACAATAGTCTAAAATACTACAATTCATTGACTCTCTAACCAACAACCTGTTATTATGCAATTCACCATAAACAGATTAGGGTTATATGGTATTAGGTACCTTCTTCATGTTCTTGTTGGCATGCATTTTGTTCCTTAAATTCTAAGAATTGGCCAACCAACATTCACTACACCTAGATAGATTATAAAACAAAAAATTAGATGAAAAGTTACAAACAAAAGCTAGTCTATGTGCTCAAGTATTTGAGGACCATTTTGTTTAGGACAGAATGTCCCATATGCATGCAGGAAAGTGTACAAATTGCTTTGTGTCTTATTGCCTCAAGTTCATGGGTCCTTCATTCTATCAATTATAAAACCACTTTCCTACAAAGAAAACCAATTGATAGAAACATTTATCTATGTCCACCATGTGAATGTAAAACTAATAAAATTTGAAAACTTAAAGACTGTCTATAGATTAGCAGGTGTCTCTAGAGTTTGATTTCTATGACTCAAAGAGATGATCAAACTTTGTGCAAGGATAAATACATACTTTCCAAATGTTTTCTTGTATTCTATATATGGTCTTCAGGATATTTTGATCAACTTTGGGGGTGGAACTGAAAATTTTGAATTAAGTGTGATAGAAAAATTGAGGAGTAAATTTGATACAAGTTGTGAACATTCATCAACCATTCAAGTATATAAGCTTTTTACTTAATCAGCTTGATCTATCTGATTTGTTTGTTTAATGGCATATCAACTTCTTATGGGTAATTTAATGCCGAAATTTAATTTTCTTGGGAGTTTTGAAGTATGTTATTCTGCTTTCACAATTAAATTAAGTTTTTGTGCATATACGTGTTTGTTGGTTGATTTTGCTTTGCAGCATATCAACCTATATATGGGTTATTTAATGTTGACATCTAAATATTTTGAACATAATTTTATACTTACAAAAATGTATTGTTGATTTGTGTTTTGGGCTCTACTATTTGCCCATAGCTGGGACCCTAACAAGTGCTACCACCTCAGGTCAGGGTGAACCTAGGAACAACAGCAATTAAGAGGTGGTTCCAACGCTCATCAAAACCTTCAATCTCATGATTGTGGCTAGATGTAGTTTATTGTCATACCCAAGACAATTTCTCCATCAGAATCAATCAGGAAAATGACGTAAAAAGAATTCAGCTTATTAGCATGGACAGATATTGACAACTTCAAAAAGATGATGCAATTGCCACTGAAGAGGAAGCTAAACCGTGGTGCCTTGTTGGACAAATGAATTGCTGGCATGGCACACCTGACATAGGTGTTGCTATTTGCAAGTTGAGCTCAGCTATCACAAATGCCAAAGTTAGCCATCTAAATAAAGCAAATAAGATCTTAAGGTATGTGAAAAACACACATAGTGCCATCCAATTTGCAAGACTTAAAAATTTCAAAGACTGTAACATGCATAGCCTAATCTTTCAGATGGCGGATAGACAAAGGACAAATTGTTTTTCTTATTGATGAAAATAAAAAAAATGCCATCTATAATTTTAGTCAAGGAATTGTGATTTTAAGAGTTGATTTTTCAAGGCTAGTAGACTCTTTATTAAAAAATGGTACTACCCTATCTTCTTACTTTAATTTGGCTCAATGAACTAAATTTGGAATGTGGATATGTTGCTTGCAATCAATGTCTAGCAAACATGTCTTACAAATCATTATGACCAGCACACCAAACTTGTAACAAAGATAGACTAAGAAAAAAAAAAAAAAAAAAAAGGAAAGTACCTATGTGGAATAATAGTTAAGAATCTAGTCTCACAGATCATTACGAGAAAAGTGAGTTTGTTTCTCACTGGGTGCATTCACACTTGTCTGACTTTACCAGACTATACTTAGATAATATTAATAACAATTGTCCTAGTACTAGTTTGAAACTTAATAGCTATCACTGATTTGAATATTAGTTTGTATAGATTTTAAATGAAATTTTTGATATATTGAAATTCTTTTTTTTTTCTTTTTTTTTTGGTAGGGGATGTGATTAAAAAATATTTATTTACTAAGCTTAGCTTTGGTACAAGTTAACATTCTACTCATTACTAGATACTGAAATGACCAAAACTATGTTTCTAATAAACAAAAGTTATATATATTTGGGGAAGGGGTAGATTGTAATGTAGGACTTTTGATATTCATAACAGAGTTTTACTTGGAAAACAAGTTTTTAATTCAAATCTATGTAAAGAGTTCCATTCAGCTAACAGCCAATTTTATACTTGCAAAATCCACAAAAGGCAGAAGATGAAATAATTAGAGAGTAATTCAATGAAAACACAAATTTCATAGATGCTTTTTGCTTCAAAACAATTCAGAGAAATATCAGATTTTAGTCAGAGGAAATATTTCATCAAAAAGATAAATCCACTTTTTTCATGTAAATTACTATAATATATTTGACTACTGTATTTTGTCAGTAAAAATTGCCTTAATTTGTGACCAGTAGCAAAGCAAATTTAATCACCACTTTTCCTTTCTTCCTAATTTTCAATGCATTTCTACAATAAAATCATAAGTGGATTGCTCATCAATTTAAATTATAACTATATGCATGTTCTGCTACTAATGCTTGCATAAAGTTCTGACTATTGATTATCACTTTCTAGATTTCAGTACTATAGCAAAATCTTTTTTCCAAGTTTTCATAACATAAAAGAAGAGCTGAAACTTGCTCAATCAAGTGTTAAAATAAAATTGTAAAATTCAATGTTTTGCTGAGAATGGTAATGATAATATTAGCCATTTCCCTATAAGGAAACATTCAGCATTCATTGACCTAGCAGCCAATGCTACTAGAGTTACACTTTTCTTCACTCCCTGACCATCAGACTGGGATCAAAGTATAGTATCTGTTCTCATCTCTAATTGTAATGATAATATTAGCCATTTTCCTATAAGGAAACATTTGGCATTCATTGACCGAGCAGCTAGTACTGTTTTCAGTTGAAATTTATAAAATCTCTCTTAAAACATTTTTTTTTTTTTTTTTTTTTTTTAAGGAAAACACACTTCTCAAGGCCAATAGTTCTTATCGCTCTTTCCAGTATTGATGGGGTTTTCCCTTCAAACCTATTTGATGCAGTGTGGAACGGCATCATGTAAGAGGTTCACTATGAAGAAGGAGCCGAGTTAGTCAGAATATTAGTTACCATTTCTTTTTACAAATATTTTATTCCCTTAAAAAAAATAAAAAAATAAAAAAAAAAGGCTTGCCGTATTTTCTGGCTTGGAAGACTCACCATAATATTGGAAAGAAATTTCTAAGAAAAAGTCATTCTCATACAACACATTCACCATGCGTACCTCACATACATATTGTTTACATTAATCACTCATCCAATTTTGTTTGTATGGCAATGACATATTAGTCAAGAACAGAAAGGCTCCTGCTGCTGCTAGTAAACTGAGAATGTTTAAGCTTGTGGCTCGGCTCCAGGAAGGTTTATAGTCTTTGGCAATACTTGTAACAGCTAAGTACTGAGGTTACATCATATAAAAAGCTGAATTAGATAGATAGCTAACATTATAGTGTAATGACTCAATATACAAATCCATGTCCCTATCAGTCAAGCTAATCAGGTGACCATCCAAGCTTACTTGAGCCTAGGTATTGCCTTGAATTCATCTTGGAAAATGCACACATATTTTTCAGGGTATTTTTTTTTAGAAAAAAAACTGTCTTGGAAGCCGGAAAATATGGTATCTTTATAGACTGTACACCTCAAAAAGACTTCTGAAGTGATCTATTGTCATAACAACAAGCAATATTAAGTCGTAGACTTATTGGCAAAGAGAATCTTCATTCTTTGCTTCTGTTGACAAGTTATTTTGAGTAGCTGTATTCCATCACACTATCAGATGAATAAAAAAACAAAAAATGGCATCTTCTGTATCTGGAACAATACAATACAATATAGAATGGCATTCCATATTTCTGCCTAGTCAAACAGCTGCCACACCTTTAGGAAAAGAAAGAGATTGGATTTCAGATTACGTTTTTTTACCATGTTTCATATTATGAATGCTAATTATTTTAACATTTTGATAGCATGACTACTCTTCTAGAAAGAGAGTGAAAATACCCATATATTAAAAAAAAAAAAAACTATACAATAATCTCTGAGGAATATATTCTTAAAAAAAAAAAAAAAAAAAAAAAAAAAAATAGATGGTTAAAATAGTGAAGAGTACCAAATTACATATATACACATATTATATATATATATATATATATATATATAGATAGATATTTCGATACCTTGCTTTTCTCCACTCTTCTGTTAAACTGTTGTGCATTTATTTATTTTTGAATAATAAAAAGGTTAGGAAATTATTTAGCCCAAATCACCTGAAGATACTGAAAGGTTGAAACCAAAGTGGTGTGATTGGTTGATCCCTAATTTTTAAAAATTTATGTGTATGTGTGTGCTAAATGAGTGATGTGAAATATCTGACAAAGTATCTAAAAATAAAATGTGATAACCAGAGAACATTTTCAAAAACTTCCTTTGAGTTTTCAAATGTGTTTTGGAAAATGTTCAACTAGTAAAATGTCAACAGAAAAATAAAAATTTCGATATGCAATTTATTTATAAGTTTAATTTAAAAATTAAGCAAAAGAATAACTATAACCAATAAAATAAAAAAGAAGATACCTAACACCATACTCTGTAATAAAAGTTATCAGCCAAAAGATTTGTTCTTACTGTAGATTTTTAACATAAGATTTTTTTCCCTTATTAATTCAACAATCTTCTATTATTGCTACATCCCGAGAAGTGTCAACTATATAGGAGACAATTTGTAATACTTTTCTGGTAATGTAGATGTGTCTGTCTTTCTGTCTTATGCACTCACTCACTAATACACAAAGTGGATACTGGAAAGTTTTAGTCCCAACCTACTTCCCTAAATCTAACAAAATGAACAAATGCAGATTCCCCACCCGAGGGGGGGGGACTTCTTGGTTGAACTTATTAAACTTTTCAGCACCCCCTCCTGTTAATAAGCAGATAGATGTAGCATTTTTATATCTAGATAATTACAAGTTCACATATTCTCTTTCATGTTACATTCACCTGCTATGTTGAAAGTGGATTTGGTAAAATAAGATTGTGCCAAACTTGGCAACAATAAGCCAAAAGCAATTTTAAGAAAAACACCATTGTGCCTATAAGAGAAAAAGACACTAAACAAAAAGGGTGAAAAATAGTATATATAATATTTTCTTGCTTCCCTTTCCAATAGGAAATTTTCTATCATTAAAACAGTATAAAATATGAAAATAAAAGACAAAGAATGCAAACATAGACTTAAAAAAAAAAAAAAAAAAAAAAAAAAAAAAAAAAAAAAATCAATTATAAAACCTACTTCAATTTACAAAGTGGTTCAACAAGACAGAAGCCTATTTGCCCTAGAGTAGGCTTTTATTTAAAGGAAATAGAAATTACAGAAGAGAGTTATAAATGGCAAAGATAATACTATGTTTGTATGTCTTAAATAAAGGAAAAAAGAAAGAGTTTAATGAATAATTATGAAGAAAGATGTTTTGGGCTCAATTTATAGTGCCAAGTAATTGTTGCTTGTTAATTTGAATTTACACAAAAGGAAAAAAAAAAAAAAAAAAAAAAAAGGGGGACAGGAGTCCCAGTGGATAAAGGCATTGGTTAGATCCATTGACTAGACCAAAATAGTTGTGAATTCAATACCAGTGAACCAAAAAACTTGGAGAGTTGAGTTAAAGGGAAATAACTGATACATCCGGAAGAGGCATGGCATGTGAAACTAGAATAATCTACCCTGGTGGATGAAATAAAGGGTTCAGTTCAAAATTCTAATCACCTGAAGAAAGAGTGTACAATGACCGAAACATTGCGAATATGGCAATGAAGATGGGGATAACAGTCCGAATAATGTAAATAATGCAAGTAATCATAATACCACATCTCAGAGATATAGACAGATATAATAAGAGACATAGTTATAAAGGCCTGAGCGTACAACAGCCGAAACGTTGTGAATATGGCAATGAAGATGAGGATAACAGTCGGAATTATGTAAATAATGCAAGTAATCATAATACTTCATCTCAGAGATATTGCTTTCATTTAATTCATCACAGAGAACCTTTTCTACTTGTCTTTAACATGCTGATGCTAATATCCAGGAGAGCAACACTACGCCTTCTTGGATTCATATTTTCCACGGACATGAAGTGGAGCAATTCTATCAAATCAATAGCTATGCCTACTGCTCTGAAAGTTGGTTCACTATGTCATGCCAGAAAATTTTTTTTGTCAGAATCCATCCTGCATCTACCATTAATCTGTGCACTAAATATTGCTGCCAGATCTGGTCTGGTGATCCCACTATATATCTTGAGATTCTTGACAAAATTAAAAAAAAAAAAAGAGTCAGTAATGTAATCGATCCTGACCTGGCATCTTAACTTCAGTCACTTTCTCACCAACGTCAGGTGGCTTCCCTCTGTCTTTTCTATATTTTCATTGCAACTGTTCTAATGAGCTTTTTCCTCTGGAGCCTTGACTACATGAATTTAGGTGGGCTACAAGATCTTATTTTACTGTTGAGCTAGCTAGATGCAACTGCCACTTCTACACCAACAGCTTCTTGCACTTTTTGTCTGATTTCTTGCTTCCTGTCACCAACAATTTTTTAAAATGTCAATCGTTATCTTGTCTTCCTAAATCCTGTTCCTTTATTGTCCTTTCCTCACTAAAGTGTTCTCATTCTCTTTCACTCCCAGTCTCCTCGTGACATTGTTACTTTGCTTGGACTGAAACAATTAGGGGGGGGGAATGTAGCAGCAATTCCCCCACCCAATTGTATAGAATGAAACATATTGAGAATTTTCAAAACTCACAAAATAAATTGTATTTTCTTTTTATTCTATCACTGTATGAAAGGATGTAAAAAGTTTGGTTTGATTTACAAAAAGTGTCAGGCTGAGAATAAACCCTTTATTTCATCTACAGGTGGAGATTGTTCTAGTTCCATGTGCCATGCCTCTTCTAGATGTTTCAGTTATTTTCCTTTAACTTTCCAAGTTTCTTGTTTCTTGAGGAAACATGGCCCAGTGGATAAAGGCTTGGTTAGATCCAGTGACTAGAGTTGGGAATTCAATACCAGGCTACGACATTGGTGAATTTAAAAACTTGGAGAGTTGAGTTAAAGGGAAATAACTAAGGCATCCAGAAGAGGCATGGTACATGGAATTAGAACAATCAGTGGATGAGATAAAAGGTTCAGTTCAAAATTCCAATCACCTGAAGAAGGCTGGAGTGTACAACAGCTGAAACGTTGTGAATATGGCAATGAAGATAAGGATATAGTCCAAATAAAGTAAATAATCATAATACCTCATCTCAGAGATATAGACCAATGATTCCCAATGGGGGG
This sequence comes from Acanthosepion lycidas, assembly GCA_963932145.1. NCBI lineage: Eukaryota > Metazoa > Mollusca > Cephalopoda > Sepiida > Sepiidae > Acanthosepion > Acanthosepion lycidas. The sequence continues at coordinate 92,339,424 of OZ010597.1, forward strand.
CAGATACCCCTCCAGTTGGGCATGGTAACATTTTGGTGGGACATGCGTAGGATGTTCACCCTTTTGCTTATTATACCAACAGAATAAGGGGACAATTTGAGTTATTAACAGTGAATTATTTTCTAGCGAGTCTGAGTGAGAGTGTTAATGTTAATACATATGATGCATATACAGTATGCATCTCTGTCTCTTCTACAAATATTTTCATTGCAACTGTTCCAACTAGCTACTGTCACTGGTTCCCAGATTCCATGAATTTAAATGAGCTACCAGGCTGGCATCTCAGTCTCACCCTTTCACAGTCAAAATAATTAAATGTAACTGTCTCTTCTCAAACTGCTTCTTCGCCTGCACTTCCCATCTGTGGAACTCTCTTCCCCTTACTTGCTTTCTCGATGACTATAATCTTCAAATATTCAAGTGTAATGTCAATCGATATCTGATACCCTGAGCTTGTTCCCTGTCCTTTTCTGTATCCTTTCCTCAAACACGCCTCTACTCTTGTTCTCAATCCTCTGTAACCCCCTTGTGTGCTAGTGGCACTCCCACCTTACTTGGGATGAATTCCCTTTAAAAAAAAAAAAAAAATTTGTGTATAGGTATGTACAATACATGTGTAATTGGCATACATGTAAGAATTAAATATTATGTGGGGAGGGGGGGTACCAACATTTTTGAAATGCCAAAGTGGGGCATGGCTCAAAATCGCTCAGGAACCACTGATATTGACAGATGTAGATTTCTAATACCTCCAGTTGACCATGTCATGGGCGTTAATGCTGTGCATTGAAATGCACCGCTACCCAATTACTAATGCATTCAGGCATGACCATGCTGTAAGCATGTGAAACTTGCAGGTGCATTTAGCTGCTTCTAACCTTACAGGGTTAAAAGAGAAATTTTCAGCTACTTGAACACAAGTGATTCTAATGCAAATTTATGTAGGTATCACCACATTAAAACATTTTTTTTTTTTTTTAAACTTTATGATTATAAATACAATGTTTTCTGCCATGTCATCAGTTTAAATTCAATTAGGTGTGTTTGTGTGTGCATGTGTAACAAACAATAAAATAGTCTTTGAAAATGTCTAGTGCTAGCCAAAAGTGCTTAGATATGGGAAAGTTTGTATGTAAGGATTGAAAATTAGGAGATTAGTCGATTCTGCTACATTGGTTTCAACCTTTTGGTATCTTCAGGCGATTTCAGTCAATTGATTTCCTAATGCTTTACTTTTTAAAAAGAAAAAATTTATGAATGCTATATTTTAATAATAAATAAATGAATAAGCGCACAACATAAGGTATGGTAGGTGAGGAGGGGAAATCAAGTGTATTGGGAATGTATTGGTGGGGGATTAAATGAAATATACATACATTCTTTTAATCCCACTTCAAATGAACTCAAAAGGAACTTTTTAGTATGTATACAATGGGACAATTTCAGATCTCTGGTTTAAAAGTTTTTGGGGGTTTGAAAATGTTATTATAGCTAATTTTTCTTGTTGCCAAATGTTGTAGTTGTATTAGTAATGTGACAATACCAATGTTTTTACTGATTCCAATACTGTTCTAAATTACCAATTCTGATACCGACAATGATTAAAATTCATTATTTTCTGGCCCTACAGAGTACATTTATGAATGAAACATTTAGTAGAAAAATGAATAAAAAAGCTTCTGACATAAAGCAAGTGCCTCTTATATTATACCACACATTAGTCATCACTTGTTTTAAAAGGGGAGAAGAAAAGGGACAGTTTAATTGATTAGCTTCAACCCTTTTAGTATGGAAAACTTCTTTTAATGCTAGATTTAGCTTCTATTTGGAAGATGAAAACCTTATTCTAGTAACATATCTTGATCCCAGGTTCAAGTCTGGTTTCTTTGAAAATAACTACAGTGGCCTACCTAATCATAAGGCTATTGCAGAATGGTTCACTCAAGATATCATCTATTCTATAACAGAAGGAAAGAAAGACACCTCAGCCAAAGTATCTCAAGGCATGGAGAATGACTCGTTTGACATGTCTGAAGAGAAAAGTGATATTGATAGTGACTTTAATTTTAGTTTTATGAAGTGCCTTAGTGAATTAAAGGAAAAAAAGTGAAGAAGGAAAAGGAAAAGGAAAATTGACTTAAAAGAGAGCCTGGCAGAACAACATGAATTAATTTTGTGTTTATATTGCAGAATTTTGATTATAATTATTAAATTAATAATTTATAATATTAAATAGGTGAATTAACAGTGTTTAAAAAGAAATAAGAATAAAAATTTTATTTTGAACTGAAACAGACTTTAAATTAGCAAACTTTATGAAAAGTTTGAGAACTGAGTAGAAACTTGCACATTCATTTTTTTTTTTTTTTTAACACAAAATAATTTTACATCATTCTTAACTAAGGTGTTATTATGATCTATAAATTTTAGTTTTACTGACACTTTATATCTTTTTATCATTAGTACTGAGAATGGAAAATTAAGTTTTAAACAAACAAAATTCCAAAGAATTGTTTTTGAAATCGAAAATTAGATTAAAAATTCTCCAATGCCAATTCCACAAAAAATTTTGATATCTCCAATTTGTTTGTCCCATCAATTATATATATATATATATATATATACACACACACAAGGTATCAACTGTAAAATCAGTATAGCATGATATTTTGATAGGATATCAATTTTCCCTTAAAGAAGAATGTGTTGAAAGTATTGATTTTCCTACAAATACCATAGATCTGTTATAGTCCTATTGAAAGCCTGTATTTCAGATGCTGATTCTCAAGGCATACAAGTCTTACCCACTTGGAAAACCAGCCCAACACAATTATCCTTCTCCAAAATTTCCATAAATTTGGTCTTGTGACATATGAGGCCAAGCTGAGTATATCACAAGAAGCACGTACCAAAAACAAACAAAAACTTCAAATATCAGTCAGTATTTTGACCATTTACCACCAACCATTATACTGATAATTACATAATCTCCACCTCACTTGACATGATTTACAGCCTTTCACTGAAGCTGCCTTAAAAGCCTAAGTGGTATTATTATTATTATTATTAGTAGTAGTAGTAGTAGTAGTAGTGAGAGCAATAGTATTGCCAATTTTGTTGATTATACATGACAATAAGTAGAGAGGCAGAATAACAAAAATAATCTGTTGAGAAAGAAAATATGTTTACCTTGGAGTCAAGTGATGACTGATTTCATTCAATTAACAAATAGATTTGCTGATTTAATTGCAAATACAAAGCAATAAATTATAAATCAAGACAACAAATATTGATGCCAGTTTGAGACGCGGATTCTCTAAACAATGTTTAGGAATTAGAGTTCATTAACCTCTTTGATGGTATAAAAGATGAAAGAATATTGTTTTAGTTTGCTCAAAATGGCTTTGCCTTATCGAATTTCTATATTTATTATAGAAGAATTCTTTGGAATGCATTTTCTTGTCTTTATGAAACAAAGAGAATTTGATGTCTCCAGCCTTTTTAATAATCTAAGAGCCAAATTAATATATCAAGATCTTTACTTCATCTAACTGCTAGATTTATGAAACAAAGAATCATTAGCAAATATTCTCCTGGAATTGTTTTTGGAATTCTAATTATAACATTTTGCTTATTAACATATTTCCTTGGGTATCTGTTATATTTAGTAATCACCCAAAAATGTTAAAAGAAATCCATTTTTTATCCCTGTGGACAGGGCTGGATTTAGGCCTTATGAAGTACCTAGATTAACAGAAATTAGATGGACTCTTCATTATATATATTCGATCACAATGAAGCTCCTTCAATGATGCACTGAGGCTCATTTTCTCAACAAGGAATAAAGGAATTTATTTCACAGATGGAGTTAATTTTTGTTTACAATAATTGTTTGTGACAATTTAATTTTGTATATATTTGAACAAATTTTTCTTATTTCATCTCCAAAAAATGCAACATTATTTTCTAACACACAATAATTAAGTTTTATTTTACCTCTCTTAATAATCTCAATATATCAACAGAATTTGCAGAAAAATCAAAGTTTCTCAAAAGTACACATGATGTTTCTTTGTGGTAACCACATTTTTAAATGTCACATTTTCATTTGCCAAGTGCTGTCTAAATTATATTTACCAGTGGGAGACATAAATATTGCAATTGAGTGTGAAAAAAAAAAAAAAAAAGAATTTCTAAAAAGTTAGATTTTATTCTTAATCCCACATATTTTTATAACTTCACTAGTTATTAAAGTAATAAACATGTTGGGTTAAAAATAAAATCCTTTAATTCTCTAGAAATTGCTTTGTTTACTTTTTGAATATCACACTGAGCAGATAAGCCTTTCAAGAAAATCTGAACGCTATACAGTGAAAGAGAGATATGTGCATAGAGAGAGATAGATAGATAGATAGACAGACACAGAGATAGATAGACAGACACAGAGATAGATAGATAGACAGACACAGAGATAGATAGATAGATAGACACAGAGATAGATAGATAGATAGACACAGAGATAGATAGATAGATAGACACAGAGATAGATAGATAGACACAGAGATAGATAGATAGACACAGAGACAGATAGACAGACACAGATAGACAGATAGACAGACACAGATAGACAGATAGACAGACACAGATAGACAGATAGACAGACACAGATAGACAGAGATAGATAGATAGATAGATAGATAGATAGATAGATACAGAGATAGATAGATACACACAGACAGACACAGAGATAAATAGACAGACACAGAGATAGATAGACAGACACAGAGATAGATAGACACAGAGATAGATAGATAGACACAGAGATAGATAGATAGACACAGAGATAGATAGATAGACACAGAGATAGATAGATAGACACAGAGACAGACAGATAGACACAGAGACAGACAGATAGACACAGAGATAGACACAGAGACAGACAGATAGACAGACACACACAGAGACAGACAGATAGACACAGAGACAGACAGACAGACACACACAGAGACAGACACACACACAGAGACAGACACACACACAGAGACAGACAGATAGACACAGAGACAGACAGATAGACACAGAGACAGACAGATAGACACAGAGACAGATAGATAGACACAGAGACAGATAGATAGACACAGAGATAGATAGATAGACACAGAGATAGATAGAGAGCAAAAATTAAATTGCTCTAATTTCAGTCCAGTACTTTTCAATGTATGACGTTACAGTAGCAAAATAATTTGTTATCTGCTCTTGGACAAAGAAATTCTCTCATTAGCTATCTTGTCAGCCAGTTCCAAAGGATTAATTCTACTTCCCATGGTAATTTACTGTTGCTCCTCTGTAATGAAACCACTTATTTAGATATGATTAAGTAATAGAGTTCAATGCTCACTAGGTGCTCTCCTGCACGAGACCAGAAATATACTATCAAAAATTAGATTAATAAAAGAAGATAAAAATGACTAATTCAATTACAAGCAACTTGAACTATAAGATAAACTATTATCAGTGTGTCATGACCACGATTGCATCTCTCCATAAAAATTATAGATTGTTTTGCAGAGAATCCATTTAACTAATCAACGATTCAAGATGATAAATTCAATATCAGATTTTTATGATTTTTATTTCTGAAGTTCTGTATAAACTTTAAAATTTATTTTATCAGCTAGTAGCTTTTAATGAAAAGATATGTCTCTTTACCTGATGGAATTTGAATTATTATAAATATCCTCATTCTGTTAAATTCCAAAACCATACAAAAATATGCACTTAATTATATAATTGAATTAAAAAAGTTGTAATTCTAACAATATATTTATTAATATATAATCCTATCTCATATATAATGCAATCCCTACTTTATACATGCAAAGAGTGTTATACAAAAGCCTTGTAAAGATTACTATACATGATTAGGATCAAAATCCATCCATACCCTTGTCAAGATAGCATAATAACTTACTTTCTTTATTAATGCACAATGTAATTATATGTATAATTGTTATGGCAAATGAAAATTTTTCTTCCTCTGTATGAGTTTGAATCCTCGTACGCCAGATAATTGTTGTGGTCGCTGATACTTTAGTATCCAACTAACAGTTGTCCAGCATCGACTGACTGCCCGAACCCCTGAGCGACTCCGCGACTGACTTGTTACTCTTACTCCTTCTAGTTATTATAGATGAGAGAGTCTATTAACTATAGAATAGGTGTGTTCCACTATGACATCCCCACCAAAACAGTTTTCTTTATTTTTCATTTTTTACAGGAAATATGAAGAAAAAAAACAAAAAAAAATTCATTCATTTTTTTTTTTTTTTTTAGCAGCATCGTAGCGTATCTCCTACGTTTTTGATCCACTATTAAATGATCAGCTGCCTTTCTTTTTTCTTCTGGATCGGCGTACCTCGGTTAAAATTGTTGCAGGCGTTGTTAGATCAAACATAATGAAAAACACTTCCATCAGCATTCTTCCGCGGGACCGCTGACAACCACATCCGAAAAATGTTGTCTGATCTGGTTACTGCACATGAATTTTTCACCTTTCACCAAGTACATCATATTGCCAATCCACTTTTCTATTTTTTGGTACCTCCATAATATTACCAGAAACAACCTTCTGCTTTGAGCTTCTTAAGGATGGGGTCACAGTTTCTGTAGGTTCTTCTTGTGGTTCTATTTGTTCAGCCTCTAGCTTTCCTTTTGTTGATCTTGTGCTTCTTAACGTTTTCTGTGGTGACTTCAGTTGACTTAAATCATTTAATAATACTGCATGTCCTTCGCTGCAGGTAACTCACTCCCCAGTTTTTCTCGGTGTCAGCTTCATTTTTACTTTCTGGAGCTTTTTTTTCACATATATCGTCGGTGTCACCCATTCAACTTTTTTAAATACACCGGTTTTCTCTAATCTGTCCAATTTTTTATCTATCTGTTCAATTGAAGCAAACAGCACATTCCCTTCTTTTTGAATACCACCTGAGCGTTTTCTTTTGGCTGGAATTTTGCCTCCATCTTGGTACACATTCCCAAACCTGGAGAAAAAACAGTAGGAAATGTTCTCTTAAGTTTCTTTACTAATTTTTGGGTTTCTAAGTTTAAACTTTCAACCTTGTAACAGAAAGAATTTATCGGTAGATCCCATAATTGAAATTGTTATCCAATTCGTACCAAGTAAGTTTGTGGTATTTTCTATGACAAATAGTTTAGCTTTTTGTGCTTTTTTCTTATTTAACGTGACGTTTGTAACAAATTCTCCAATAAATTGTATTTTTTCTCCCGTCACTGACCTCACGATTTTATTTGTCTTCATTAAAGTTGGTTTCCCCAACTTCTTCCACGTATGCAAATTTATGATAAATAGGTCGAAACCAGTGTCGAGTTGCATTTTTATTTTTTTTATTACTTATTTCGATGGTAACAAATTTTCTGGCTATTCCATCGCTCACCTCGTCAGACTTTAATTTTCTTATTTTATTGCCTTTATTTTTTGACCTTTATTTTTTTTTTTTTTTTTACTTAAAAAATTCCTGAAATATATTTTTGCATTCCTCCATCTTTGCAAAAAGTTTACACAATGCTTAAATATTGTAGAGGGGGGTCCTAATGAATTTGCAATTCGTGACCTATTTGAGCAAACTGTCTTATCAAGAAAAAAAAAATTCTTTTGTCAGTTGAGAATAAGACAGATTTTTTCATCACTAAGTTGACGTCTTGTCTTTCGAAAAACTTTGCCAGGTTTTTTTTTTTTTTTTTTTTTGTGGATCCAAGATTTTGTCGCCAAAAATTGTGGCGAGCAAGTTTTTTTCTTTTTCCTCCATATGAGTATGAATTTCGTCATCAAATAATGTTGTGGTGAATTTTTTTTTTCTCTTCCACCATATGAATTCGAATCCCTTCGCCAAATAATACTGTGGCGAACGCAATTTTTTTTTTTTCTCTTCCACTGTATGAATCCGAATCCTTGTGGCCAAATTTGTTATGGAGTGTGAATTTTTTTTTTTTTCTCTTCCACCATATGAATCTGAATACCTTGTCGCCAAGTGTGTTATGGCGAACGAAAATTTTTCTTCCTCCATATGAGTTTGAATCCTCGTACGCCAGATAACTGTTGTGGTCGCTGATACTTTAGTATCCAACTAACAGTCATCCAGCATCGACTGACTGCCCGAACCCCTGAGTGACTCCGCGACTGACTTGTTACTCTTACTACTCCTACTTATTATAGGTGGGAGAGTCTATTAACTATAGAATAGGTGTGTTCCACTATAACAATAATGCAATCCCTACTTTACTATACATGTATATTGAGCTGTTCAAAACCATTATAAAGTTACTCCATAGGACAGATAATTAGATTATAAATCCATCTATACTGAGCATAATAAAAACTTAGTGTATTTATTAATGTACAATGAAATCTCATGTATAATGTTATCACCTATATTTGTTGTATGTCAAAAGCATGATCCCTTATAATAAAGGTAAACAAAGTAGTATATAAACTTAACATTTCAAAATTGGTACTTCATTGTAAAAGAGGACCTTACGAGACTGGGTTGTAAGCAATCCGAGTTGGATTTTAAAGCTCTGTTTAGATGGTATAACAAGAAGAAATTATAAGGCATATTTGTGATGTATGCGAACAACTTCCTCATATTTTCTTGCAATGGGATTAATGACAGTCCTGTTAAAACCATCAGCAAAAGATGTGAAGTCTGTAAGTGATTCAAAAAAGATTCCTGCATAATCATTGGTGTCTCTTCCTTTGGCTAAACAATTTAGTGATGTAGTAGCAATGGATTTAAAGCAATATAGATGTGTACTTTCTGCATTCAATTGATCTCTCTTCACAAGATTCAGCAAATGCAAAGTAATTAGAAAAAAAATAATCTCTAAAGCAATTATAGATGTGTGTGCGTGAGCAGAGAATGATGGAAGATCCCCAAATGGAATTAGATGTTGCTCTTGCATATGCAATCAATGCTAAAAACTGTTTGTAAAACCATCAGTTCCAGCAAATAGAAAATCATCGACATGCATCTCAAATATTCCTTGTAATTTCCTGTTGTTATACCATCTAAACAGGGCTTTATCAGACTGATTGCTTACAACCCAGTCTAATAAGGTCATCTTTTACAATGAAATACCAATTTCGAGATGTGTCATCAAGTCTATATACTGTTTGTTTAACTTTCAAATAACAGTCTTCCTTTATTTCTATAGGTAGCATGACAAATATATCTCTATCACGTTGCCTGCCCTGTAAAAATGCAGCTTTAATGTTAACTGTCTCAAAATCACTATTTAAATACACATGAAAATGGTGAAATGTTCAAATATTAGTTTGGCTGATCCATCATCTTATATCATCAAAATGCTTTTAGAAGCTAGCGTAAACCCCAGACTTGTATTTGGTTACTTAAAAGGGAGAAAGTCCGACAGAAATTAAGCCTAGCTTAGTTTTCACATAAGGCAATAAAGATAAGATGCTCAGTGAAGATCAAACTCATTATCCAGTAATGAGACTAGAGTGTTAATCATTACACAATACTCAAGTATAGTGTGGGTTTTTAGGACCAGTTTTTACACAAAAAAATGGGGTGGGGTGGGTCACACTATACACAGGTAACTTTTCTTTTTTTTTTGTAAGAGATTAAAAGTCATCCATTTTTTTTTCTAGAGTGGTTAAAATTCATGCCAAAAAATTCAGTGGTTGCACTATGCTTGAAGTTTGTTTATACACAAATATATATATATATATATATATATATATATATATATATATATATATATATATATATATATTATATATAAATAATGGTATGTGGATACAGATGTGCTTCATATAAAGAAAAAAATATCACTGTTAAAACCAAACATTTACAAGCATGCTGTCTTACACTCTGGCAAACAAAATCAGAAAATAAGAGGTCACCTCAGCTGGTATAAGCACCCAGACATCAGAATAACCATAAACAGTGAGTGGTAATATCTGACAGCACAATCAATACAGCCTGCTTGTGGCCTGGACAATTTTTTGAGTAGAATGCATAATAGACTATTTTGTGCAGAAAGCAAGACTTCAATCAGTTTATTTTATAAAAGATGAAATTGCCTTAAGTTATTTTATATGTTTCTCCATTTTAATAGAAAATTCATATGATAAGTATTATTCTTAGGGTGCATATTTTTAATTAGCCATCAGGAAAAACAGAAGTCAAGAAAAAGTCAAGGATTTATTCAAAAAAATTTTAAATATTATAAATGAAACTGTGTAGTTTCATGGACAATCTTAATGATTACATATTTTCCAGTCGTCAGTGTTTTGTGCAAAAAAAAAAAAAAAAAAAAAAAGCTTGACAATGTGAGAGGTCTTGATCTGGCATCTAGTCTACAATCATTTTCCCACAGACATACTGTCACTTCCCTTTGTCTCTTCTACAAGTATTTTCATGGCAACTGTTCCAACAAGCTACCAAGCTGGCATCTCGGTACCACACTTTCAGTCAAAACGGTTAAATGTAAATGTCTCTTCTGCTCAAATAGTCTTCTCTCACACTTCCTGTCTGTGAAACTCCCTTCCACTTGCTTGCTTCCCTGATGACTATAATCTTCAAATATAATATTCATAATAAAATATTCAAGTGTAATGTCAATTGACATCTGACACCCTGAGCTTATTCCATCTCCTTTTCTGTACCCTTTCCTCAAACACACCTCTTTACTCTTGTTCTCAATCATCTGTAACCCCTTGTGTGCTAGTGGCACTTCCGCCTTGCTTGTGGTGAATTGCTTAAAAAAAAAAAAATTATATATATTATATATATATATATATATATATATATATATATGTATGTATGTATGTATGTATGTATGTATGTGCATGCATGCATGCTAATTTTCTAAGCAAGTAGCAAACCATCCTCACATTCCCTTCCCTTTCCATTGATGAGATGTAACTTCCACTCAAGCAGCTTTCCACAAACTGCTGTTTTGTGAAACCAACTCCCAAGAGAATGCTTTCCAGATAACTTAACATATTCAAGTCTAGTGTAAGCCTTTATCTTCCCCACATATCTGCCAAAACTGTGCCTCTTACTCTGTAACTCTCTACCTTAAGTGGTTGTCTGGCCTGAAACATTGTTAAAAAAAAAAAAAAAAAAGAGAGATCACCCTGCTTGGAAAATAGATACAACAATCTCTGTAAATACATTTCTTGTTAGTATTGTGCCATACCAAACTATTCAGCACTTAGCCAAGAAGTAATGGTTAATGACCTAGTTCATTATGAATGTGCAGAGAAATCAATCCTTACTGGGTACTCCATACTTAAGGTCACATGTCATAAGCTAATCTTACTAAACATCAAAGAGCATGTTACTGGAAACCAATTAACAAACTAGTCTTGCTAATTTATTACTGCTGTGATTTTGATCCTTACAGGGTGCCCACATCTGCAGCCTTGTGCCGTACTAGGTGAGGCTTACTTAATATGTAATAAAAGGATTTTACAAAATATTTTTAAATTAAATTTTATTTTTAGAAGAGACTGGAAGGTTTCCATTGATTAACCAGCACTATGTAACTACCCCACTCCTCACATTTCAGCCATAAAACAAGCCAAATTTTGTTAGAATTACTATACACATCTAGACTATATGAATACAAGCTCAGTATTAGATTGGCAGAAAGGTTTCATAATTTCACAGCAGAAATGGCTAGATGTAACCATAAGTTTTATGCTAACATTTTCCCCGCACTTCTTGCTTGTGGAACTCTTCTGGCTTCTTGCTTCCCAGTCAAGTTTGATCTTCAAAAATTAAAATGCAACATCATTTGTTATCTTCTGTCTTCTTAATTTCTGTTCTTTTATTGTTCTCACCCTTTAATGTTTTTTTTACATTTTTTTAAACTCAGTAACCCCCTGTGTGTTAGTGGCTTTGTTGCCTTGCTTGAGGTGAAATGATTTAAAAAAGGAGAGCAATCATTACCTTTCAACAACAACTTGCAATCACTTACATCTTTATTCTTGTCTTTCTGCTAAAGCTCGTTTTCCAAATCATTTTCATTGCAATATACAATTTGTACTAGTCTCCACAAACCTATACTCTGCTCAGAATAATAGACTAAAGTAGGCAAGACTTTCAGTAGCAAGAAATAAGGTTTGTCAATTTATCTACAAGAGAAAAATCTTGGATTTCACTAAAAAGTTAAAACTGTTGTTGTCTATGGCTTTAAGTAACACATACAACATTATTTAGACATTTGAATCTCTTCTTGATATAGTTGTTGCTAATGTTAACACAATATTGGTATACGTGACACTATAGGAATATACTAGTCTGGCAGATACATTAATGAACAATACCACTCATCTACAGTCGCTCTCCCACAGACATGCTGTCGCCTCCCTCTGCCTTTTCTACAAATACTTTCATGGTAACTGTTCTGATGAACTACTTTCACTAGTTCCCAAACTGCATGAATCTAAACGTGCTACTAAGTTGGCATCTCGGTCCCACCCTTTCACTGTTAAAATGGTTAAATGTGGCTGTCTCTTCTACACCAATAGCTTCATGTCTTGCATCTCCCATCTTCCTATTACTTATTTCCTTGATAGCTATAATCTCTAACTATTCAAATGTAATGTCAATCGACATCTCCAGATGCCTTGATCTATCCACTATCCTTCTCTTCATCCTTTCCTCTATCACACCTCTTTACTCTTGCTCTCACTCACTGTAACCCCTTGTGTGCTAATGGCACTTCCGCCTTGCTTGGGGTGATATGCTCAAAAAATTTAAAAAAAAATAAAATAAATATACCCATGACCAGGTTGTTTTTTTTTTGTTTTTTTTGCTAAAATAACATTTTCTTTCTTCCACATTATATCTGATAAGAACTAAAGAATATATCTGTCGAAACATTAACAGAAAATATACAAAATGAGATTTGAGTGTCCAAATTATTTTTTTATTAAAACTAATTGCAGATCAAACATTTGGCAGGAGGCAATAAAAAAAATATTAAACATCATATAACTAATAAGTTTAACAAATCGGAATAGTCCTGAAAAGAGCAGTTCTAGAAATAGTCAATATGTACTCAATATTTAAAAAATAAATAAATAAACATTCTCTTAACAGGTCACTAAAGTTGCCCCAAAGAATCCACCAGTTTAAAGTTAACTTTGATCTCTGCTATTCAATTTAGAACACACTATATGTGTTGTTATACAAGGTGTGACTGAGTTTTTTGTTTTTTTTTTACCCCCCTTTATTACAGGATGGGTTTGAATTCTAAAATAAAAGCAATGACTCTTATAAAAGATCTAGTCAATTTTGTCTGAATGCATCTCACTTTGAGATTCTGTGAAGAATATCAGACAGGATGGCACTTTATGGATTCACATCCAATAAATACCAACCAACTATAAACACTTTCTTTTGTCTTCAATCATAGAAAAAAAAAAAAAAATCAGCACATAATAGCATATAAATATAAATGTTTATGTAACCTATGACAACAAAAGATTTATTAAACAAATATATTAAAACATTTCTTTTTATTAGTTATGCAGTTCCATAGCAAATACGAACAGCATAATTGAGAAACGGATATTAAAATGCCCACGATATATGTTTAGTATATAAACCGATATAACAAATGTAATATTAATCAGCATAATACCCATCAAAAAGAGATTATTTAAATACTAATCAGTACTTCTGCCTTAAGGCAGAGAGTATCTATATTTTTGGCCTTGTGCCATTTTGCTATAATTTTGCAGTAATAAATATTTACAGTATCTGTGTGCTCTGTTAAGGATCAAAGTGTAGTATGCGTGTCTCTTTTTTGTCACGTTCTTATTTTACAATTCTATGAGGTGAAGAATGAAAATTAAGAGGGAATTTGCAGCCTTAAAATATTCCAATTCGATTTCAAATTATCTTTCCATAATGTTTTAAACTGACTTGCAAGACCTGCGAAAATTTTATGGTTTTCCTATTTTGATTTTTTGATGAATCTTAATTCTTAAACCAGCTTCATTTACAGTATAGCCGACTATCAATATGTTTGCCAGCCTGTAAAATACTTTACACTCATACAAATTTAAATATAATATGGTATCTAATCTATTATAGATAAGAGGCAAGTTATGAAAGGTTCAAGTTGTACAGCTAGAGACCTGGGCAGAGTACAAGAGTTGAAAAATTGCTCTTGTAAAACATTTTGTAGTCATGGCTGGTGCAAGGGCTTTGCAGTCCCCACACTAAATCTGTGATATGGAATCTCTACTATATTTTCATAAGGTAGTATTCATATAAAATACAGATTTTATTCTAACCTAATTATGTACAATAATGGATCATCTGCAATATAGGTGAACAATTAGAACTGAAAATAAATACAATATATCTAAACAGAAATTAGAGACATGTTATAATAGATCATTTCATTTTAAATAAATCAATGTTTTGCAGCAATTTTTAACATCAACCTGTTGTTCCAACTCAGTGCAAGGCTGACTTGAGCTCAACCATTATAGTGATGCTACTACTCAGAGTTGGTGCAAAGGTCTTGTGGGACCTCACCTAATCTATGACACAGCCCCCCTCCACCCTCTACTACATCCCAATTTTCAAAAGGTAGCATTCATATAAAATACAGATTTTATTCTAACCTAAATATGTTCAATAATGGATCATATGCAATATAGGTGAACAATTCAATTAGAAAAATTGAAAATAAAATGTATCTAAATACAAATTAGAGACATGTAATAAAAGAGATCAATCCATCTGAAATCAACACTGCAATAAATCAACCAAAGACAAACAATAACTGTAGAGTTTGGTATAAAAAAATAAATTATTATGATTGGAAAAAAAAGAAGAGTTATAAGAGAAAATGATAGAAGACATACAGGTATTAAAAATTTACTTTATGTCCATTTTTTTCATCTTTTTCAAAAAGATCTACACAAAGTTTACCTCCAAGCTATATGAAATGTTATAAAACCAAGCAATTATCAATTTATAGGGAAAATTTTTTTTAACATTCTCAAACCACGCCCCCACCCCAACTAACAATCTTTGGAAAACTTGGACCTTCATGCACAAAAAAAAAAAAAAAAAAAAAAAAGTCAAAAGGATGTTTTTCTCTTGACACTGCTATTATTTTAACTACCTTCTATCCTCAGCTATGTTTGTGGTTTTAAAAAGCAATGATCGGAATTGTAATAAAACCTAGACATATGACAGTGAGTTTATATGGCTTTTTTTTTGTTCTTGAGAATACTATTATTTATTAGATTGTTTATTTACAAGACTAATTTTATATTATATTTACAACATTCTAAAAACTAATACAATTAAAACTAATGCAATATTTATCATTTACCAATTTATAAAGAAATAAATTTGCAACAATTTTTTATTTATGAACATTTACTAAATTATTAAAATATGTGACATATAAGGAAATCCTTATTTACCATTTTATAAAGTTTGAATCAACTGGCAATTAGCTGATGTTTTGCCAACCATTACAGTCATTGCATTTTAAAAAGAATAAACATTGCTGAAGAATGAAGGTAGTTAAAATAATAGCAGTGTCAATGGAAAAAAACATCCTTTTGACACACAGTTCTTTTAGATATACTTGCCTTGATGTCAGTTCCTAGTGTTTTTATTATAAACTAACTAGTAACTAGCGTTTGGCTAAGTCTGTACTAAAGGGTATCCAATTGGAACCAAGAAGGAAACACCCATGAGAAACCTCTTTCTTGCCATTAAATCGAAATTTTCTATTTTTATCTGAAAACAAGACAAGAAACAATGGTATAACATTATGCTAATACTATTGTTTGCAAATATACTGAGGAAAGTATAGCAAATTTAAACACTTCGTCTGTGCCAAAAGATAGGATCTAGTAGTTCAGAAAAAAAGAAAAGAAAATTTGCTAGATCATAAATGTAGGTATACCAGCAGATCAAAAGGTCAAAACATGAGAAAGGAAAATATTAGGATCTTGCCTATAACACATGAAGCAGTCATACTAGACACTATACAGTCAAGATTAGTTTTGTAAATTTAAAGAACGGTTAAGACTGTCCTTATTATGGCAATGTTTGAATTTGCAAGTAAACCAAGGAAGAAACTAGCTCTCACCTGATCCCCAGCAATAAGACATCTTGAGGGAATATGCATAAAAAAGACAATATAATAAATTTTTTTGGTAAACAATTGTATACAAACTTGACTAAATATTAAGCAATGCCACTAATGATGTCAGTATCGCATAAGCAAATGAGAAAACAATGTAAAATTAAACAAAAAGAGTTACTACACATATTTAATTGTGTATTCAAGAATTCTATCAATTCTAGTTATAGGTTTCTTTTTCTTTTCTTATTAGACCTAAACATAAAAAAATTAAGCAACTTGAGTAGTAAGTCTTGTGTAGGAATTAAGCAAACACAGTACTGGTCAAAATCCTAAATTGCTTCTTCATGATGATAATGATGATGAAGAAAAGAAAAAGGAGAACAAGAAAAGAACAGCAACAACAAACAGAATAAGAACAACAGCAACAACAAACAGAATAAGAACAACAGCAACAACAAACAGAATAAGAACAACAGCAACAACAAACAGAATAAGAACAACAGCAACAACAAACAGAATAAGAACAACAGCAACAACAAACAGAATAAGAACAACAGCAACAACAAACAGAATAAGAACAACAGCAACAACAAACAGAATAAGAACAACAGCAACAACAAACAGAACAAGAACAAGAACAACAAACAGAATAAGAACAACAGCAACAACAAACAGAATAAGAACAAGAACAACTATTACTACTACTATTCTTCAATTCACAGTGATATACCAGAAAATATATTATTCATCGTAGCCTAATTTTTAAAATCAAAACACAAGAAGGTCAAGTTCAGATTTCCTTTTTTACCCCAGAGAATTTCCGATCTACCTGGTCTGAAACCATTGCACCAACTAAAAGAAAAGGTCACTTGTTTGTAATTACAGACTGACCTTTCAATTAATCACAGACCACATCCTATGAGACATGTATTTATAGCTGGCATCTGATATAAGATTTTACTGATTGTACTGTTACACATTATCATTTATTTATTATGATAGTTAATCTAGCAATTAAATGTTTAGAGTCCATTATAAAATTAAAAAACTGAAGACTTTTTTTTATAGATAAACTAAATTATTTTAAATATATTTTCTTTATTTGAATAAATCATGCCACTCATCAAGAATTTGTCACTCACATAATTTGAACTTAAACCAGATAACATTGTAATCTATCTTTAATAAAAGCAAAATAAAGATTTTAAAAACATAGTAATAGATCCAAGCTTTTCTTCTATGTGCTTCTTGACATAGGTGATCATGGCTCTCAATAACTTTCTGGCTCTTAGCAGTTTTTCTCCCTTTGCTAAGGTTCCCCACCCTTTTTCTGCCACCCATTCACACAAGCTTGTCAGGTAATTGGCTCGCTGCCTTCTCTTAATATGTGCCATGTGGGTTAAATTTTCCAAGTCCTCCTTCCTCATTATGTGTCCAATGAATTCCAGCTGTCTTTTCCTGATTTTGAATAGAAGTGTTTCTTTCTGTTGCCATTTTCTTTAAGACTTCCTTGTTGCTTATTCATTCTGTCCATGGAATTTTCAGTATCCTTCTACAGAACCACATTTAGATTTTTCCTCATCTATGGGAAAATTGTCCAACATTCACTGCCATATAATAGGATGGATATCACAGAGCAATCTTTTCTTTGATTCTAACAATTTTTTTCCATTTCACAGCACCTTGCTTAGCTCAAACCTTACAAAGATTTAAAAGATTGGAACTATTTCTCTTTTTAATGCCATGTCCCTTCAGGATGTAGGTGATCATGGCTCTCCATAAATTCATTTTTCTTTATTATCTATTGAACTTGGGGAAGTGGTTTCCTGTTGCCTTCTCCTTGATCTTGAATTCAGAATAATCCTTCTCATAGACCAGCTACCATTCAAAGCTGAAGAGCCCCACCTAGCCTATTTAATTCATTGAAATCAACAGATAATAGTAAAATGCTTTTTCAAAAATATCAACAATAATAAACAAAACTAGCAGAATTTTTTCTAAAGAGCATAACAGTTTAATTGATTTCAAGTAATTAACATTTTTTAATTAATTTATCCCTTTGCCCAATCAACAATTTTTCCTTTAGTTTTCGCCTGGCCCCTTGTCTCAAAATAGGATCTCACATCACTTATCACTTCAATCCTCATTGGGAGGAGGTTAAAATGCCTCAACTGGAGGGGGGGGTTCACTCTCAACCTGTTACAATAATAAATAATAAGAATTAAGCTTAGTGGTAATTAGTATTTTCAATTAATTTTAATATAAATACTATGAACAGGAAGTGACTTGTCATTGAGTAGAGGCCACCAAAGACAAAATTCAAACAAGTCCTAAGAAAATTTACATGGTTAAATGACACGCTAAATACTTGTGATCAAAGGTCAAGTATCTACACCAGTCATAGGCAAAGTGGGCCCCTCGGGCTACATGTAGCCCATTTCACTTTCCGAATGTCATGCTGAATTCCATGAAGAAAATGAGGGTTTATTAAAATTTTATTTCATTTCATCCTCACTTGTTCACTCACATTTTCTCGTGCATAACCACATAAACAATGACTATCCAAACATTTCTTGTAACTTTTGTAACTTTTCATTCAAGGTAACATTTTCATCAGCTTAAACAATTGGCAATTTTGACTAAGGAAGACCATGTGTGTAAATATCATTTCCTTTACCAACAGGACGTTCATAATTTTTTTGTCTGGAGAAGAAACATAATTTTTTAATTTAAAAATTATAATTATTTTTTGTATTTTCAAATGAATAAATCACATGCAACAGTGTTAACTACTGTCATCTGTGATAAAATTATACCAGGATATCACTTTTTTTTTTTTTTAAATCATTGAGAAATCTTTTCTCCACAAACAATCAACCTTTCACCATTTCTATAGCAGATGCTTACACATATGGTATTCTGTGATGAAAATGGCTGAGACAGCTTCAATGAAAAATTACATTGGATCTTTTTTTAGTAGTGCAGCCCGGCATGCAATGCAGCCCACTGGTCGGAAAAGGTTGCCCATGCCTGATCTACGTATAAACCAAATGTGTGGAACCAACCCTGTGGATTTCAAAGAATCACTTAAAAATTGAAGGCTTCATGCCTTTTTCAAAGCTGATTTACTAGCCCACATCAGACTAGGACTTTTTCTTCCAGATAAATTTTCTAAAACAATAAAGAAAAGTTTCCTTCAAATTTCAGCTCTTTTTGTCTAACTTAATCTAGCAGCTGGTTGGTGGATTTAAAATTTTAGGTAACCTACTCTCTTAAAAATTGGATGCTAACAGTTTTTCTTAGCTTATAAATAAAAAGTATGAAACTTACTAATTATTACATAAAAGCAAGAAAGCAGAATCGAGCAATAGGAATTGTTGTTAGGTATCTACACTAATTAACATCATCTAATGTTTAAAATGAAGTTTTAAGAATTAAAAATCTTTCCTGAAGCTTATATTTTAGTTCCAATTTCAAGTTAATAGATATGAATTTAATATTTCCAATAAGCAAAATACTTTTCTCTATTTCAAAACTAATTTAAATTAACTGGAATTTTTTTTTTTTTTTTTTTTTGCTAAAATTTCATTTTAGCGCCATTTTTTAGCCTGTGTATATTGCAATGTAATTCACTTTATTAAAAAATATTCCAAAATAAAATCTACTTTTCTGAAACTTTATTTAAGGAATACGAACCAATTTAAAGTATAATTAATTCGAAATGGAACATTATTTACTTTAAAATATCACAGAAATGCCTTTTTTTTTAACATATCAGTAGCTGCTTATTTAAACTGCTGACATGTTTGGCAGCTTGATGACAGATTTGGTGGGGGGGCTGTAGCCATAAAAAGTAATTGAATATAACATGAGCATCTTTTATATGTAATTTTTAAGTACTTAGTAAACTTAAAAATTGACGAAAATATTCTCTGTAATGTAAAGTTTTATTGAATTTTAACTTTAAATTTACTATAGTTATCACTCTTATTTTCTTATAATGTCTTGTATAGATGTCTATCTACAAAAATCAGCACATTTGTACATATAAAAAAAAAAAATTCAAAGGTCTTTTAAAAATATCGGTGTATGATGATTTGTACTAAGCTTTTCCATGTATGATTAGTAAATATGGTTTTTAATTAGTAATATCTAAGTGTGTAAATAATACAGAATTTTAAAAGATTTAAAACTTAAATCATTTTAATTAAAATTAAAAAAAAAAAAAATTCTTTTAAAAATTCATTATTCATTAAAAAATCATTTTTAAGATAATAGTGACCTTAATAAATCTTATTTATAAAACCAGTTACTAATTAAATAATGTCAGTTTTATTGCATTTTTTGATTTTCTGATTCATACCTAATTTTCAGCAAATGGTGTTTGTTTTACAAAAAAGAATTAATGATTTAAATTCTCCAAGGAGTCCTGTTTTTAACTAATATAAATATGAAGGCAGTGAAATTTAATTAATCAAAATTTCATAAAATTATCTCATTAAAATACATAGATTTGATTTTTGCAAGAATTTCTTCAAAAAAAAAAAAAAGACAAAGCTAAAATTTCCAATACTAATCAGACACAAGAAAAAACAAGATTTTTAACCAAAATTTCAAACTAGAAAGGATTAAAAAATTTAATAAAGTAATTAAAAATAATTTGGTCTTTCCTCTTTATAATAACAAATATTTTGGTGATAAAACTTTGTTTTTACCAAGTTTGGGGACTTTTTTCATCTTTTTATTTTTCAGCAAATTGCTGAAGGTACCATGTTTATTTCTTTTCATCTGTTTGTTGAAAACAAGGTGACAGTCTGAACCTTAAAACTCCAGAAAAGAGAAAGAACCCTGAATGAAAGGTTACATAAGGTCTTTTTTTTTTTCTTTTTTTCTTTCTTTCCTTTATAACTAGCTAAAAAGGTGAATGTTGATAACTGTCTTTATTTCTCATTAATTTCTTAGGTGTATATCACTATCATTTGATGTTCCTTTTCGTATTATATATGGTGGGAAGTACAAGAGAAGATATGACTGGATCCAATGAAAGTAAATGTTATCCAGACTTCTGGTCATTATCAAGATTAAGGGGGGGGGGGGTAATTTAAAAACAATGTTTGCTGTATTGTGCATCATCATGATATATGACACTACTTTTCACTGGGTGTAATGGTATCAGTTGTTAAATATATTTTAAATCACAGTTCTCAAATTAACAACAATTTTATTTACTTTTGGACTTCAATTTCATAATGATTATCTTTACAAAATAGTTCATTTCATTATTTACACTATTTCAACTATTGCCCTCAAGCCTTCTTCAGGTAACCTTCAGGCAATTCTGAACTGAACACTATATTTAATCTAGACTGTTCTTGTTCCACTACCCAAGAGATATCAACTAGTTTTTATTTATAATACTGCTCAGTTATTGCTCGCCTGTTTCCATAGAGTCCAAGTACACACTGCTCGACCCAGGGATTGAACTTACAACCGCTTTGATGATATTTCTAGGCATGGGCAATGGAAGGAGAACAACTCTAGCAAATTTAATCCTCTAGATTAACCAGATCAATATACACCTGAGGAAGGCTGGAGGACAACATCTGAAACATGATAACACCAAAGATGAGGTCAATAGTCTGAATATAAATAGTGTAAATAATGATAACTACTTATCCGAGAAATTCAGACAGAAAAAGGCCATTTCATTAAGAATTCTAACAGCAATATTTAATGGTTTTCTCCAACTTCAAAGAGACAAACATTAATTTGAAAAAACAGTTTAACACAAATAAGAGAGAAAAGCTGAGGGAACAACAGAAATCCATATCTCAGTTTGACCAGATTCCAGTAATTTACAAGAAAGAACTCCTTTTGAATTCCACAAAATATAGAAGACAACTTACCCAGTAAATTTCTTTTATTTTTTTTTTTTTTTGTAATGTCAACGAATAATTGTTGTCACTTTCATGATGCTCATTGTAGTAGAGACTTTGTAATCGCCAATACAACTATAGTACGCTGGGGTCAGATGCCTTCGAATAACACGTGTATTAATAGTACTTGCTTGATAATACTCATTCGAACAGTAATCTGTATAGTGATCAGAATAGAAGAATAGTATAGTGAACAGAGTAGAGAATAGGGGTCAGTATAGTAGTAGAGGATGGACTAGAAATGGCGATCCATATAGTAAGAGGCTAGAGTAGAAATAGTTATCAATTAGACGTCACACGACTTCCTACTTATGTTTCCTCTATGGTCTACTTACTGGGATTGCCTGTGTTTGCTCACTGGTGATCTATGTTCAAACTCAAGTTTCGGCAGTGACATTTTATTCCTATATAACAAGTTTGAAATGTTGAAGACTGTCCAAAATTTAAACATTGATTACCTGTTTTAGATTCTAATAATAAATCAATTCTTTTATTACCAGTTACAAAAATGACTTGCAAAACTTAAGCAAAAATTGAATGTATCCAAGTTTTGATGTTCATTTCTATAATTTTATCTATGTGCCATATCTCTCAAAGATATGGATAATCATGGTTCTCTACAGTTTCCTGTCTGTTGTTGTTTTCAATAATACTTGCTTCTTTATAATTGCCTCTTTGCCTTTGTGATACTTATTCCTCCATCCTTTCCTGGGTATCATGATAAACTATCTCCTACAGCAGGGCCTCTGATCAGGAAGTTTTGAGGAGCATGGAATTGCTGGTGTTCCCATGTCCACCCTGACTCAGGGTGGTAGGGCCTGTTAGGGTCCTAGCTATGGGAAAATAATTGACCTTCCCCCAAACTTGGGTCAAAACACTAAGAAAGTGTAAAAATGAGTTTTAATACTTTATAAAAAATGATTACCAGCAATACATTTTTTAAAAAAAAGAAAGAAAAAAGATTACCAGCTATACAATTTGAAAAAAATAAAAATACTAATATTATATTAAAAAAAAATTTACAAGCAATAAGAATCTTGTCGGCATTAAATAACCCATTGAGGTTGATATGCCATAAAACAAAACAAGCCAAACCAATTATTCCTCCATCCATTAACTTATGTCGTCCATTTTCTGAGCTTTGATTTTTTTCTTCCTAAAGCTCAAGTAGGACAAATTACAGAGTTCAATAAACTTTAACGACACTTTTAAGATTTCTCTAATACTGCAGAATGTGTTTTCTACATCATCTAAATACTTTCATTTAATAATTTGTTTGCAGCCTAAAATTGTCATTTTTTTTAATTTACAAGAACAACCTTTTAAATAAAATGGATTTTATAAGTATAAAGAAAATCATTAGAACAATTTTGTTTTTTTTGCTTCGAGTTCAAAAACTCAAACAAACCAATACAAAAGAGTGAACTTTGACCTTTTTCTTTAACCAACGAAGTAAGACTTCGAAGTCAGGATGAAGATGGCAAATATAGTTTCTACACAAACTTAGGTTATGTTGGAAATACTAAACATCTATATCTATAAAACAGAAGATGTGTGTGTATGTGTGTGCTATTTATGCATGCCCACATTTCTTGACCAATTTCGATGAAAATGTACACAGATGTTGCAAATTTACCAAGATAGGTCAAGACCAACTATTCAATCTCTAGGCCCCACTGGGTTTGGCAGAAAAATCAATAAAACTGAAGGTGGGTACAACACTTTTTGCAAAGCCAAGGCAAAGTTACATGCAAACAAATTTTCACTGGATGAGCTGATCTTCTTTGCACTTTATGCAAAACATCAGCTCATGTTACGAGGTTTATGTAGAGTGATTGATAGTTTTCCTGCAACACTGGCTTCACACAAAAAATTGTAAAAAACTGAAAAAAAAAAAAATCAGGTTTTTCATACTACTTAAAATAAAAACTTGAATAACTTCATTTTTTAACCAATTTTCTTCAAACATGCTGCAATAAATTTGCCATCATGCAAGAAATAAGTGTGATTTTAGTCTTGCTCACTTCCCCATGTATAATGAAAAACTGTTCAAAAAAACCCTTTTTTGGGTCATAACTCCCTGGTTTTTCATCTGACGCTTTTCAAATTTGCCATGTACATTACATATGACACACAGAAATTGACTTGCATGAATGTTTGGCTTAGATTATTTCAGTTAAGTGGAGAAGGATTATTGAAACATTAAAAGGGAAAAAATCCCCCCCCCAAAAAAAAACCTAATACGAGCTTTACAGTAAACATGCAAAGAAGGAAGCAATGTTCAGGCATTTGTATTTGCAGTTGAATCAAGCTCTGATGTTTCATCCCTGTTTTTCTTTGATTATTAGATTTGTGAACAATGCCATATTATTTAAAAGTTATTACCGCCATAAGAAATTTACTGAATATCTAAAACATTGAAACAATTTAATCCTGAGCAACGATTACACAAGAAGGTTTCATTGATGGAATTCCTTTATTAAAAACAATAAAACACTTGTGAAGGACATACCATAAAAAAATGGGGAGGGAGAGTAGCTTACTATACTAACAGATGATGTACGCAAACGGGGATGCAGGGAGACATTTCTAGACAGGGTGAGCGGGTATACAATTGCAGCCATGTACACCCAGGCAATGCCAGGTACCTCAGTTAGTTTTAAAATAAAATCAAATTAAAATAATTTGAATTTCGCCAATAATTTTCTTTTTACTATTAAACATTAGTAAATGACATTGTGTAGATGTTAATGTGAAAGCTCCAGCATTTTAGAGAAAATTGGAAACAAAAAAGACACTTATACTTAACATCAGGAAGAAACAGTTGAAATTTCTAGGGCACATAATGAGGAAAGAAGGCTTAGAAAATTTAATACTCACAAGGCAGTATGAAGGCAAGAGGACAGGAAAACAATGCAAGTTAAATGGATAGCAGGACAAGATTCAAGCAAGATAACAAAAAGACAAAATTTATTAAGAGCTACAAAAATAATGATTTCGGTTTTGATTTGAAGAATTCATTGAAACCTGATTAGTAGATCTGCAAACAAGAACAGGAATAAAAGAATAAAAAAGAATAAAAGTAAAACTATTTAAAATTTAAAACTATTTTATTGGCATAATTGATGAGTAATTCACTGGAAATATTTCTTGATTAGGTAATGGGTAACTCTCAAAATAAATATTTTATTGTAATACAAATAAAAAAGGTTTTTCTACTACGCTCAAAAGACAAAACAAAAAGATGATTTTGTTTTTTAAAGAAAAGAGACCAAAAAAAGTATTGTTGAACGAGATGGAGAAAAAAAACAAAAAAAACAAAAACAAACCTCACATTCATCACTTAGCTTCAAGAAGAACGAATAATTTCGCTTCAATAATGACTTGTTTAATATTACAAACCACTGTATTTAATTAGTTTTTACTTTTTAGTCTTTATTTATTTACTCTTTAGTTAATTACAAGTACTTAGTGTACTAAAGAAAGTGAGGAGAAAGAATAATAATGAATTCTAATTTTTAATAATTTATATATTGTAACTATTTTTATGACAAAAATTACCTATATTCCTAAATGTTTATTTCTTATTGTTAGATTCCTCGAATTATTCAATATTTTTTGAATTCGCAAAAAAATAAATAAATACGACAGGTGAGAGGAGTTCTGGAAAGCAAAGAATTAAAAAAAAAGAAAAAGAAGCAAAAAAAAACAAATACTGGCTGAGTGCGTGTCCCCCCCCCCCCACACACACACACACGACATGTTTTTTTTTTTGTTTTTTTTTTAAGGAAGCCAGAAAAACAAAAGGGTAGGGACTTCAAAATAAACATAAAAATGTTCATTACCTGGCGCGAGTATAAATGGAAACAAAAACATCGTAGATTTTAAAATGGAAAATTAACTTAGAGGAGCTCAAAAGAAAAGAAAATATCGACGTAATTTAAATGTCATTTCTTCTGTCGATGAAGTGATCAATATTTTTATTATTTTTATTATAAATTATTTACATAATAAATATGCACGTTAATTTGTTTACGTACATATTATTTCATTTTTTTTTGACTCTTGCAAAACTCGGCTTTTTTAAGGATTTGTAAATTAATTTAAGAGTGACTTACACTTACGTCTTTTTAAACCTTCGTTGATCAACGAAATCGATAGGAGTCGTTGATTTAAGCTAAGCAATATTTAGAAACAAAGAATTTTAGAATAAAAAAGGACATATAAAATTAAAAATACAATGACCGTCTGTAGACATGACGACACAGAGTGATTTAAAATAGCACTGTTACAAGAAAAGGAGAGAAGAAAAAAAACACGGATTAAAATAAAATCAAGGTCGGCCAGTGTCTGAAAAAGTGCCAGTTAGATTTTGATAATTCCATTGTCATTCTATATATTATCATGATGAATCTAATATTGATTTATTGAATTTCATCACCCGAATATCGCCATGCTTAAACTAAATTAAAATATGAAAGACAAAATAAAAGACCAATGTAGGAAAATATATATTTTTACAATCACAAGAAGAAGAAATACAGAAAAAGAAGTCATAATTGTATTTTTATTATTATTCAGCTCAAAATGCGAAGTTAACCAGAATATTTAACTTTAACAGTACACAATGAATGGGGAATTAAATGAAGTTCCTTTTAGTTCTTTAAAAACAATATAAAACGAAAATAAATAAAACATGCTAAGAAAAAAAAGTAAAAACAGTTTTAAAAACTTGTTGAATAAATTCAAACTTTAAAAATAATTTTATCATGATTCTTTAAAGTAAAAAAAAAAAAAATAGGAAAAAATATTAATTAATATAATTATTGAATTTCAGAATCTCATATTTTTTTGGCTTATTTTTTTGATTTTTTTTTTTTATCCCCGTCTGATGCTTCTTCAGGATTTCAAATAAAAAAAAAAAAAGAAAAAAAAAAGGATGTCTTGAAATTGTGTAGTAATTAAAATTAAAACAATGATGTCGAAGGGAACTTTTTTTTTTTGTCAAATTCTTTTTTGTCATCAGTTTTTGCTTTGAAACGAAAAAGACACCAATTAGAGATAAATTATATAGAGATTCCTTCAAGAGAAGGAAAAAAAAAATCAAACGTCGGGCCACATAAAATTTAAAAAAAAAGAAAAAGAAAGATACTGAAATTGACAGTTTTTTTTGTTTGATTTAAAAACTTAATTGCCCAGGCTCCAAGAAACGATTTAATTCGTATTTTTTTTTTTTTTGTTCGTTTTTTAAATAATTATATTTTGCATACTTGAAGTCGCTTTAAAGACACTTTAATGAAGAAGTGTCTTATTTTTTAGCAGAATTAGTTTCTGCTTAAGCCTTAAAAACAATCTTCTTAATTTTCTAAAGGAATAAAAAAGTATACACGACAAATCATTTTTGTGATTTTTTCTTTTTAAAGTTTTACTTTTGTGACAAATACAAAACAGGTTTTACTTTTTACTTTTTTTTTTTTTTTTTAGTAACTACAACAAATAATTTTCACTTGATAAAATTTGATCCCTAAATTATACTTTATTCTGCCTTTTTTGTTTCATAACCAAATGTAGAAAACTTTATATTTTATTTAAAGAAAAAGAAGAAAAAAAAAAAAAAATAGTATAAAAAAAATACACATTATTCTTTTTTGGTCATCTTGCACATTGCACAGATATTGTTAAGGAAGAAGCATGGTTTATGTTCGATTTGGGATTTTTAACAAGTGATTTTTAGTACTAAGAACCACATTAAAAAAAGTGTCTAGTAATAATGGTGGATCATTGTCCTTAGTCTCCAGTTTAAGTTGAATGTTGATATGAAATTGTCACTATTCGATCTGTGACGGATAATCATTAAGAAACATTTAGAAGGAGAATATGTTGGAAAAAAACAAAAAAAAAAAAAAAAAAAAAAACATTTTTTTTTATCCAGGTTGCCCAGTTACGGACCTAATGAACCTTAACTCAACTCAAGCAATAATTCAATTTACGTGGGGAGATAGTTTCAAGTTATTTTCTTAAAATAAGGAAATAAAGCATTTAAAATAATTGTTTTTTGGGGGGTTTTTTTTGGTAAAGTGACGGTTTATGTTCGTAAATAAAGACAATTGCGTGTCACACACACACAAAAAACCTTTCCTTTTTAAAATGTTTTTTTCATGTGAGCATAACAAAAAGCAAACTAATTAATCAGAAATCCGATATGAAACTGGTTCATTCTCCACTCACCAGGAAACATAATTGGCAATTAATTTTATACAGATTAATTCACAAATTTCTTGTAATTAAAAAAAAGTATAACTGAACCGCAGATAAAGTAAAAGATAAGGATCATGTATACAGCCTGCTACAGATGAATAATAATCGATAGATAATATAATCGCTTCCATTCAATGAAAGATGTACTTGCAATCGGTTAATCATTACATTCATTAGGAGATAAATTGTTTGTTTTTTTTTAACGTAAGAAGCTGAAGAATTAGAAATAAAAAAAAAAAAAAAACTTTCGAAAGAAATTTCGATTCTTTGAAATCAATACGATCTTCTTAAATAATAAACAGTCTAATTTCCAATAATTAACTAAAATATGGAGTAACACAAAAAAATAATCTTGGACATTAATTCATTTGGTCTGTTGAACATTTTTTTAATTTTTTCAACCCTTCAGAACACAAACGAATTTGTTGGTACATTCATCAGGCACGTGATTTGAACATGTCTCTCTCTCTCTCAAAAAAAAAAAAAAAAAAAAGGCAATAAGGAAGCAATTTATTTTATTTTTAAATTTAGACCATTTGAACTTTGAAATCATTTAAAAGACAAGCCTTGATTAATAATAATAAATCTATACAGAAAACAAAACTGTATCATAAGGAGACGTGGATAACAAAACAAACAAAAATGATCTGAATTTGATTGATCAGTGGATTGTGTTTTTAAAGAATTTCCAGAAACCGGCTCTAGCAGTAAAATAGAAAGGAATTATAAGAACAATTCTTTTTAAATTCAAAAAGCATTAACTGAAGACACAACTACTCGCTTCTTTCAGGAAAAACATACCACCCCCAAACCAATTACAGAAATGCTAAAATAAAAATAAAAAGTATTTTCTTGCCTTTTTTGCGTAAAAATATTATTGGAATCTAAGAATATCAATGACTTTGGAATCGTTGGAATATAAGAGAAACATACATGCAAAGAAATTAAATTGAAAGTAAAAAGAGGGAAAGAAAAGTCGTTGATGACGTTGAAATTGAAGATGACGAGAAAAAAAAAAGGAGGTTGATGTTGTATTGTAACTTCATCCCCGCCAAAAGTTTCATTTTAAAAAATGGATAATTCTTCAACAAAAAACTTTTTTTAATTCATTATTTCAATCGAATTTAAAAGCAATGTCCATCTTTTTTTTTTATCACGTTGTTATTGAATAAATTCTGAATAACTAAAAGGAAAAAAAAGGTAATTAAATGTGGAATAATTCTTTTAGTTTTAACCAAAAAACAGTCTTACATGTAAATTTTTGTTTTGCTTTAAGTCAGAGGGATACTTATTTATTTTCGTGGGTAACCATGACAGCTGACCAGTTTCCTCCCCCGGGGATTGCCTTTTTTTTAGTCACATTTCATCTCGAAGAACATTGCAACAAATGTTTTTTTATAGCCATGAAAAAAATATGTATTGTTATTTTCTAGTATAGAACATCTTAGATTAGTTTGACACAAGGCCACACAATGTGAAGGACTCGATGAGAATTCAGAGTAACAATACCTTCGTTGATGTTTTGTTGTTTTTAATCAAATTAAAAAAAAAAAAAAAAACTTTTTAACCTTTTTTTTTTTAAATAAACATTTATTCACTAAAAAAAAAAAAAAAAAAAAAAAAAAAAGATTTTTAGAAAATTGAACTTTTGTCGTTCCTACGTTTCAGTCGATCTATTCTACAGCCCTCTTCAAATATACATGAAGAAGAGACGTATGAATCGACCGAAACGTTACGAGAACAAAACAAAAACTAATTAATAAAATGTTCTGATTTCTTCCAAACTATTCTGTTCTCTATTCTCTTTCACTTTTAAAACAATAACGGCAGTCTACTCTGATGTACTTACTTTGGACTTTGGAGGTACAAAGTTTTTTTTACAACACGATTATGAATAAAATTAAGTTAACTCAGAAAATCTAAGAAATTAAATATGAAAGTAATGAAACTAGAAAACTTAGTTTCAAATTAAAAAAAACTTTTGAATTTTGATCAACCAATTTTTTTATTGATTTTTTAAACTTTTTCTTTTCTGCTGTCACAGCTTTTTTGTTTTGTTTTTTAACTTTGTAGCAAATAAATTCTGCTGAAAGTGAATATAAAAAATTTCTATTAAATACAAAATAAAAAATGCATAGTAAAAGATTTCTGCCAGATCCACGTTTAAGTAAATTAAAGTTGATTTTTTTTTCTTGCAAGACAAATTAAGAAAAAAAGTTCGATCATTTTGTCTTCTTATGTCATGAATAAAAAAAATGAAGAGGTTTCGGTTTCACGACTTGTTGGGTAACAAAAAAAAATCATTAAAATCTTGGAAGGATTTTAAAATCCATGAATAGAGAAGACTTATAATTTATAATTATTTTCTTGTCGATAAAACGTGCATCAGGTGCTCTAAAAAAAGATTGTCACCAAAAGAAAAATATTTAGGATGATTGAAAATTAAAATAAAATTACTAAAAAAATGAAAATGATTTTTTTTTTAACAGTGATAAATAAACTTAATTACAAACAACTGGGATGATTTTCTAACTAAATTTTAGTAGGAAATTCAAGAATCTGATGAAGAAACCCAATCTACCACTTAAATGTGAAGAATGGAAGTCCATGATATTTTTACAATTGGTAATCTTCGACATCTTTCATTACTGTTTAAAACTGGATCGAAACAACGAATTAAGAAATAACAGTCTTCGTCTTCTTTTTTGTTTTTTATTTTTTTCGTACTTTTTTTTTTACTGGTGAAGGAGAGAAAAAAAGATGAGTATCCTGACCGAAACTTCGTAGACAAATTTTAAAAAGAGAAAGAAAAAACAGTATTACTGTGTTGTGCGTGTGTGTCAAGTTCTGATGTCAAACAAACTAAAAGAAAGAAAAAAGTGACTTACTTATGGGAGTCAAATAATTCCTTGGCCTCTCTAAATCCATTATTCAACAGCATGTGTATCCCCATCTGTGCAACTTCTATCTCATCAGTTGACGGGTAAGTATCGCCACCGTCCATCATGCCACTACCACCGGCGGCTGCAGCAGCAATAACAGAATCAGTCGTTCTACTGTTGCGATGACACTGGCCACTTGAAAAAGAAGTAGTACTGTTCGCTTGGCCAGAACAAGCTGGCTGGGCGACCGGAGGAGCTGAAGCTGGTGGCGGTGGCAGCTCTTGCTGGTGTTGATTGTGGTTCTGATGTTGTTGCTCTACTGACTCACTCCGACCCTCCGCCATGGCTGCTGCTTGCCGTCTGCTGCTGGCACTTAGAAGCCGGAAGTGGACACGTGCGCATGCGTTTTAAGAACCAGCTTCTCTCCCTTTTCTCTTATAAATTCGTCCATTGGCATTTTCTCTCTTCTTACATTCCCTTCAAACATCGTCAGTATCTATTTGGTTTTCCAACTTTTTTTTCCTTTTTTTCTTACTATTCCCACTTTTTTCTTATCGCAATATGCTTCAGCTTATATATCATAATAAATTACATTTTATACCAAATTGAATTAAATGGCTAAAAGGCTTTTTAGTTTTTAAAGCTAAAAAATACGACAGTACACACACGCTCTCTACACACAAAAAATAAAATAAAAACAACAAACCACAACAATTATTATTAATTAAAAAACAACAATTTAAATTTCATTTATTTTTAAAATCATTTTTCATTTTAAAATTGCTATACCGTTTTTAAGGCATTTAAAAATAATTAATACAATTATTAAATTAAAAAAAAACAATCCATTGGAATTTTTTGTTATTTTATTCATGTGTTATTATTTTTATTTACAAACAAAAATCAAAATTAATTCAAATTTGAATGTAGCTTCTAAATTTTTCAGTAATTCAAAGGTAGTTATCAAAAAATTTAATCAAGGGATTTACCTGGGAAAAACTAAAACGACATCTTTATTTTAGGAGACGTAGAAAAAAACTATTGTTAATAATAATTTCATCAAGTTCATTTTAAAGTCTCCACAACAACAATAATAATACTTTCCAACAAAACATCAATGACAATTGAAATAATTTCTCAATTAAATAAAGGCTCAATAATTGTTTTGATTCCAATTAAAAAGTTAAAAACATTTTTTTACAATGTCATTGCTGGTTACTTAGTTTTACTTACAGTTTTTTTTTTTAGGTTTTTGTTGATTATCAATTAAAAAATTGGATACTGTGCTAAACTAAATTCGAATCTTCTCTTTTTATTTTTTAAGTATAAAGATCTTTTGTGACAATTTTTATTTAAAAAAAATCACTGCTGATTGAGATAGCAAAAACATGAAAAAGTAAAATTGTTATGAACATCGCAATTACATGAAAATTGAAAAAGTGTTAAAAAGGACAAGGCAATTTTTAAGTTAAATCATTTAACTTAAATGTTTAAAAATGCTAGATTCTTATTAATTTAAAAATAAAATAATAAAATAAAAGACTTTAGTTTGAATGATTGCAATTTTTTTCATTACTAACTAAAATGCTTCAAGTCCTTCAACTTGCTAAAAAAAAATGTTTACTTGACTAATAAAAAAAAAAACACTTTTTCATCCCTCTCTACACAATGAATATGAAAAGACTCTTTTAGTCTTTTCAAAAGAGATTTGGTTTCTTTAAAACATGGTAAATAAAATGTTGAAATTCACAAAAATCGGACATTTCCTTAAAATAAAAACAAATAAATAATAATAATGATGATGATGGTGGTGAATGATGATACACCAGGGATGGGTGCACCAATATTACACCAGGCTCCTGATTGATTGGGTGTACTGACATGCACACGTTTTGTTTTGGTAAAATAAGATGTACTACAATATATATCCTATTCAATAACACAAATTTGTTTGTCACTTGCCTGACTATAACCAGTTAGTTCGGTATGTCACCTAGAGACCAACACATTATCTCTGTTCATGAGCGGGAGTAGTGGGAAAACATCATGGCCAGGTGTGAAGAGGATTTCTTTTTAAGTTTGAAAGTTGAAGCAGCCAAGTCAACTTGGGAGTCACATCTATATATTTGAGAACATCCTCAATCAGAGACTGTCTGAATGGACTGGGTTACTCAACCTGAAGGTATTTCTAACTGGGGCCCCACTTGAAAGGTTATATGCTGCTTTTATTAAAACCTACCACCATATCATGCACATTTGACAGTGATGTGTCTGGTATACTCTTATCAGACTGGGTCTCATGATTGGTATACTAGGCCTTATATATTTATCCCACAATATCTCTTTGTTGGCATGTACTCATTCAATTATGATGACAATAAAAAATAAATAATAAAAATAATAAGTAATTATTTACCTGCTGCTCCATGGTGGCAGGATGTAACACAAAGTCAGTTTAATGTGGGGAGCCCAACTATGTGCACCCGGGCCAGGTTCAAAAATAGCCCAACCCCCAAAACTCTTGGTTGTGCTGGTGTTGATATTACTACTGATCATCTCTCTTTAGTGAAACAAGGGAGGTACTGCTGCAGGCAGCTGTTTCCCAAGAATGGACACTTCTGGATAATATTTTCAGTTGCAGACTACCTACAGACAGAGACAGAACTGAGACATGATTAATGGAACCTCACAAGTCAGACTTGCCTTCAACTTCAACTTCAGCCGAATTTGCAAGAATTTACTGAATTTCCTCTTCAAACCAAAAAATATATGGTTCTTCCAACCCTCCATCAGATCAACCACAGTCAAGATTATTGTGAACTCAATGATCCTTTCATTGGCTGCATAGTATGTTTCACCAGGGCGACATATGGTTTTGAATTATCTTTCCTTCTACTAGACTGGTTGCTAGAGAGCCCAGTCTGCCATACTATTTAATCCATAGCTGGTGCAAGAAGAAATGGATTCATACCTTTCTCAAGACTATTTGTGAAAGGGGACATAATGAACTCAACCTAAATTCAAACTTGCCAATTTCTCATTTTGAGCTGCTAACCATTACACCATATGCACATATGGTGGTGTAATAATTATGATCTTGACTGAAATAAACAGATTGAGACAGACAGGTAGACAGGAACAGGCCAAGACAGATAGAATTTTTTTTTTTTAATCATTTCACCCCAAACAAGGCAATAAAGCTGCTAAGACGCAAGGGGGTTACCAAGTATTATAGAATATAAGACAAAAAAATACTATTACGGTGAGAGGGCAATAAAAGAACAAAAACTAAGAAGAAAGAAGATAATGACTGACATTCCATTTAAATTTTTGAAGATAGGAATTGACTGAGAAGTAATAAGCCAGAAGAGAGTTTCACAAGCGAGAATTGCAATAGAGGAAACTGTTAACATAGAACTTACGGCCAAAAATTTAAAACTTAAAACCAAAACAAAATAAAGTCAGGTAAAAGAAATAAATAATAACCATGTATAAATTTTTAGTTTAAAGAGAAAAATTAAATAAAATTTGACATATCTTGTACGGTAAGTTTGTTATTTTTTTTCTTAGAGTCAAATGGGGATTTAAAATCAGAAGAGATCAAAACGTGGATCAATTCCCAAAGTAGTAAATTGGAAATGCTTAATAATTTTGAAAATGTTGTTTTTTAACTTTTTATGTAAAAAAAAAAGCATTTTGTTCACTTTCACAATATAGAGAAATATTGACTTCTGATTGAATTTCTGGGATGTTATCATTTTATTTGGACTATTATCCTCATCTTTGTTGTTGTTATCACTAAGTTTTAGCTATTGTGCCCACCAGCCTTCATCAGATGCTTATTGATCCCAGTAACCTTTAAGGAATTTAAAACAAAACCCTTTATTTCATCTATGGTGATAGAATGTTCTCATTATGTTGTTCATGCCAAAGAAAGGTTACAAGATCAACAAGCACCTGATGAGGGATGAAGGGTATAATAGCCAAAATGAGACAATAACAAAGATGAGGACAATAGACCGTATGTAAATAATTTATTAGCATCTAGTGCCAGTTCTGGATTGACTTAGTAACAAAAGTAGAAAATGCTAGACTGCATTTTGAGGGCCTTGTATTAAAACTGTCTAATGAAATTAGAATCTTATGATCTGGTAACTGCATCTTTAACTATTCATCATTTCAAGTAACATTCTATTAAGACCGTTAAATCAACACAAATATGTCATTGGAATCATTTGCTTCATATTTTACTGCATTGGTTTGTTATGTTAATAGAAGTTAAATATTTACTTGTTTTATAAACTCTATTACTAATAAATGATTTAATACTTAATATTTGCTTACTTTTTAATTTAGGGCCCCTTTAAAACATAGGCTGTGAACAAGTTTAATCTGTGTCTAGTGATAATCGATTGCTTATGGCCATATTCTGTTGATCACCAAAATTAAGCAATGTTGAGCCTGGTCAGTACCTAGATGGGTGACAACTTGGCAATACCAGGTGCTGTAAGCTTGAATATGTGGGTGGTGTAATGGATAACGGCTCGGAATTGGAGATCAAACGGCTGAGTTCCAATTTCAGTTAGGTTTGTTATATTCACTTACATACTCTTGGGAAAGGTATGGAGCCACCTCCTCTCCCCCAGCTATGGGTTAATTACTAGGATTTGTATCAGTAAATCATTATTTTCTTAAAAGAATTCTTACAATCTAAGAAATATTTTCTGGATTTAAATAACCTACAAAGGGTTGATATCCTGTATAAAACAAATCAAAACTAGTAGTGAGTAGTCATAATGGCAAAGTTAATATCATTTCGTATACATTTTTGCAGGTAAGAATCTAGCATCTTGACTTCTAAATCCAGTTCAGCTGATAACCATTCATTTATAAGCAAATGCTTCAATAACTGAATCAAATAATTGTAGATAGAACTATAATATTAAAACTTTTAAGTGGGTTTAATTTAAAACCACTGACAAATTTTGATTTTTTTAATCATTTCCCCCCAAGCAAGGGGTTACTGGGAATGAAAGAGAATGAGAAGACTTTGAGAGAAAGGACAATAAAAGAACAGGATTCAGGAAGACAGAAATTAACGTTGCATTCAAATTTTTGAAGGCAGATGACATGGAAACAAGAAATTGGGAGGGAGTTCCACAGCGAGAAAAGAAACTATTAGACCAGCACATACAGTTACATATAGCTAGTTCAACAGTAAAATGGTGAGACCTAGTTGCCAATCTAGTAGCAAACATTAAATTAAGGCAGTCAAGGCACTAAGAAGGAAAACTAATCAGGATAATTGCTATGAAAATATTTGCAGAAAAGATGGAAGGAAGCCAAGTCACATCAGTGAGAAAGTGACTGAAGCCGAGATGTCAGGTCAGGATCGATTATATTACAGACACTTCTTTGAATTTTGTCAAAAATATATAGTAGGAGCATCAGAGTAGATATGGCAGCAATATTCAATGCACAGGTAAATGTGCAAGATGGATTTTGACAAGAAAAATTGTCTGGCACAGCACAGTGAATCAACTTTCCTAGCAGTAGACCTAACAATTGATTCAATATAATCTTTTCACTTCATGTCAATTGAAAACATGAGCTCAAGAAGACACAAAGTGTTGCTCTCCTGGAGGTTAGCATTGGCCATATTGATGGCAGACAGAAAAGGTTCTATATGGTAATTAAATGAAAGCGGTTTTGTTTTGGAGGTATTAAAATTTATAAGCCATTCCTTGCCCCAATTAACAACTGATTAGAGGTAATTTTCAAGCGCAGTTACTGGTTTTACTGTGAGAGCCGTCTGACTTGCTACTAAGACAGGAGTAAATAGTTGTTATCGGCATAAATACTAAATTGAAAACTGATTTAACAACTTTTTTAGTAATTTTCTCTTGTTTTTGTATAAGGGTGATTGTGATTCCAGTGCATGTAAAAATTATCTGTATCTATATTTTCTGACAAGATGTGTGTAATAAAGCAGTTATCAGCACGGGAAACAAGATTGGCATGTCAAATTCAAATGCCAACCAAGACCATTGTTGTCACTTTTGTACAGATCCATTTCTTCTCCCACCTGCTAAGGGTGAATAGTAAGTGTTGTATCTTGTGTTTTCAAGATAACAGAGGGAAGACAAACTTACAGGCAGACAAAGTCATAGGTAAGTGATGAAATAGGTTTACTACTCAATTATACACTTAGCAAATGACCTAATGCTAACTCTCCTCCCTCTATTTACGCAAACAGACGATTCCATTCATTTATATCCTATATAACAATAAGGCAGATTGAGCTCTCTAGCCTTGGTTGACACCCAGTCTAGGAGAACAATTCTAAATTCAAAAACTACTTGCTAAGGAAGTGTGGTGAATACGAAATAAAAATAACTTTTTTTTTCACTGTTTTCAAATTTACGGGCATGTGCGAAAATTTATTTTGACCACGAGAAAAAGAGATTGGCTTCAGGCTAAAGAAACAACCAAGCCAAAGTTTAATGAGTCTATGTGAAAATTTATTTTGACCAATGGAAAAGAGAGTGACTTACAAACTTTCCACACATCTGAATAGCGTCAGTGCCAAATTACACACTGATACATTACCAGCCTCCAATGAGAGCAGGGCAATTTCAAAGAACTCTATTCAACTCCAAAGCTAAGTACCTTAAAATATATCTTGTCATTCATGTTGAATACAACCATATAACTTTTATGTGAAAAATGAACTCTCTCAATTTGTTTTTTTGAATATTACTTTCTGTCCGATAATTTAATATGAACATTTTCTCTTGACATTTCATCGAAACTATGAATTTTAAATATTTGATTCCTTTCCCTGAAACAAGCTACTGACAACTCTAAATGTGTAAACTTGTAAATAAATTCTGTTTTGTTAAATATAACATGTTTCCTCATCATTATCCCTCATATACTTCAAAAGTTTGATTATACATACGGGGGGCGGTAATCTTATGAATGAGCAAGACCACACCTCTAAGACTCTTAGTTCTCAAATGAACATTTTAGGAATGATGACCCTGAAGGTGCTACCACCCCAGGTCAGGGTGGACCTAGGGACAATAGCAATTAGCATGTGGTTCCATCTTCCTCAGAACCTCCGGATCAGAGGCCTTAGCAACAATAGAAGAAAGCATAAGGGTACAATGGCTGAAACAACTAGTCACTAGTAAATCAGTGTATTATGAAACAGGTGAAAATATTTTCTATGATGAGAAAAAAAAAAAATACCTTCAACATTTTTTTATGCATATAGTCATTTGAATACTTTCTAATGAAAATACAAATTAAGTAAGTTTGTAATATTAAATAAATGCATAGATAAATTCTAAATAGAATCAACGATAATTTAAAATAATTTTTTTCATTATCTATAAAGGACTTTCTTTCAAAATTCATTTGAGATTACATGAAAAAAAAAAAAAAAAAATATTCTAGACCAAAAGACACAAAAAACATATTTTGTTTGGGTATTTGAGTTTATGCACTTTTAAAAGGATAAAACTTGAAAATGCAGTTTGTAAATAGAAATCTAGCAAAAATAAATAAAAATTGAAATTTTGCATTGTTGAATGTAGCACCTTTATATATCTAAAAATTTATTTTCAATGCTGTATCCCTTCAAGATGTAGGCAACCATAGCTCTTCACTTCATTTTCTGCATTATTTGTAAATTACGATGATTTCTTGGAAATGATATTGGAGTGGTTTCCTTTTTCATGGTTTCGAATTCAATGCTGTCCTTCTTCCAAACTGGCTGCTGCTTTAAGACTAGAGACTCAATAAAGGACAATAAAATGTCATATCATAAAAATGTCATATCAATAACAATGTTAGAATGTGTATCGCAATAGCTTCTACCAAAAAAAAAAAAAAAAAAAAAAACTTTCAAACATTATGATATTTCTTGAAATATAAAATAATAGAAAATTTTTACTGAATTTTATGCCAGTCTGCACAATTAAACGCAAAAACCAAATACTAGTTTTATTAAAACATGAAGTAATCTTGGTGCAGAAGTTTTGTATAAACTTTTGTCCTTAATCAAAATCAAATGCAACCAGCATAACAGACTTTCAACAAGATTTGAACAAAATTCCAATTTTTATGATTATTTAGAAGTAAGCTTTTAAATAAAATAAGTAAAAACAGTCAACAGAATTTATATTTTTTTATATAATTGACTTTGGACTTTGTTCCTATATAAATGAAAGCATGATGAGTGTACAAGATAAGTTGTCCCAGATTAACTAATCTGGTCACAAGTACAAGTTTTCTAGATGTGCATGTTTTCATATTCTACGAATGTAAAAATTCAATGTGTCAACATTATGGAATTCAATTGTCCAAACAGAATTTGATTTTCAGAAAAGATGTTGTTATTTACTATATATGTATGTCTACATTTTGACTCCTGCAAACCAAACCCTTGTCTACCTTTCTATTATCAAAATGACAGAATTCAGTATTGTTTCTTGTTTTCAATCCTTTCACTCCAAGCAAGGCAATAAAGCCACTATGATGCAAGGGGTTGCCAAGAGTGAAAGAAATTGAGACAGCAAACAGAATAGACTTTACGATTACATCAGTAAATTAAATAACCTGGAAAAAGTTGATATGCTGTAATGAAACCCAAGAGATAAGATTATTCAGCTCATTAATCTTTGTTGATTTTGTTTTAACCATATTTTGAGGACTCTATTGTAGGGCAGCATTTTTCAAATATAAAAATCATATAGGAAAAAGTTTTTAACATGAGTAGAAACCAAAAAATGGTAACTAAACAGAAAGAGATAAATATAGTGATCAGACCAACCCATTCACAGCAATGTATATAATACAGATGATTCCATATTTTATATTCACTATTTAGAATGGTTTCTGTGGAATAGATCAATTGAAACAGTTAATAATTAGACTAAACATGGAATAACTATGACTTCTCAAAATTATATAAAAATATTTTGCAAATTTTGTAAAGCTTTTCAAGTGCTGCTAAGAGATACCTTTAAAATTTCATTACAGTCACAATGAATAAACAAGATTCATATGATGAGAAAAAAATTTGAAGATATTTACATTATAATGTCATCTATTTTACAAGGACTACCTTCATGAAAATTTATTGCATAGGAATTGTAATTAAATATTGCATTTCAGATTGGACCCCAGTCCTCCAATTTACCTAACCATGCTTCTATACACTCATATCTTTAAGTTTTGTTTTTGACAATGAGCAATTCCTGACAAGAGTAAAATAACTTCTTGATGATAGGCTCCTTTAATTATTCTTGACATTATCAAATGAAAGATATATTAATGTTTCTTTAGTATCTGTCTATATTTCTGAGATGAGGTATTATGTACACTATTTACATTATTCAGACTATTGTCCTCATCTTCGTTGCCATATTTATCACAATGTTTCAGCTGTTGTATGCTCTGGGCTTCTTCAGGTGATTGGAATGTTGAACTGAACTCTTTATTTCGCTCGCTGGGGTAGACTGTTCCAGTTCCACGTGCTATGTCTAATGGATGTCAGTTATCAGTTATCTCCTGTTAACTCTCCCTTCTCCCAAAATGCTGATATGAGTAATCATTGATGAAGAGCTTTGTCAGTGATCAATCAAGCTTAGATTTATCACTTAATAGTAAAGAATTTATTGATGAGGTCACAACTGATGCAGCCTGGATATGACAATAAACTACATCTGCGTCCTGGGTAAGACAATAAACTGGGTCCAACAGCGGGACCTCTGATTGGGAGATTTTGAGGAGTGTGGAATCACCTCTTGGTTATTGGCGTTCTTGGATCTGCCCTGACCCACAGTGGTGGCACCTGTTGGGGTCAAAGCTATGGGTGGATGGTTGACCCCCACCCCCAAACTGGGGTCAGGGCACTGTGAAGGTGTAGGAATGAGTTTTTTTGGTACCAGCAGTGCACTTTTGTAAGGGATTATTGCCGGCAATGAGTTTTTGAAGAAAATATTACCGTCAATAAAATTTTGTCAGCCTTAAATAACCCGTTGAGGTTGATGTAAACCAAACCAGACCAAATCACAACTGATGATTGAATAGATAACAAATACACAGATACTTCACAAGTGCTTAATACTTATCAGAAGAATTTTTTAAAAATTTTATTTTAATGAAATTTTAGATATTGAAATAAAGAAAACCAGCCCTAGTAATGTGTCAGATTTTTTGCAATGATGAATTATGCATTATACAATGTTTTGAAGTCTACCATGTAAGTAGTGGATTTTTCAAAATAAATATTTTATTCTTATCCACTTTAAAGCATTTCCTTTAGCAAGTTCATTTTATTTTATTTTTTTTTTAAATTTCAGTTTCCAGGTCGACCATAGTCAGGATCATTGAATCAATATAAACGATCCTTTCTTTAGCCGTATAGTATGTGCTACATACAGTTTTTGAATTCAGAGTTACTTTCTCCGAGACAGGTCCCACTCAAGGCTAAAGAACCCAGTCTGTTCTACTATTTACCCATACATGAATGTAATGGATCTGACTGGAATTCAAACTTGGCTCTCGGATTCATTAATCTGAGCTGCTATTCATAACTCCACAGAATAGGGAGTTATTTATCCACAATTACTTAAAATATTCAAATCAGAAATTGGGCACTCCAACATGGTATAATGGATATCAAGCATTTCTCAAATTAGTGCACTAATGCTAACTGAAGACTAATTTATTAATTATTTTTATATTTTTTAAAAAAGTCTTTATTTGTAATAAGCTAACACAACCAAGCACATGACTTCAATGTCTAAGTCAAATCTTTGTCACAGCCTCGAAAGAAAGGAAGGAAGGAAAAAAAAAAAAAAAATAATAATAATAATTAGAAAAAAAAAGAAAAGAAAAAAAAAAAAAAAAAAAAAGAAAATTCTTTAAATGAAAACTGTACCATTAATCTTTGGGAATATTAAACTGAATGTCATATTTTCAAATTTCATGACTAAAAACTTAAAGTGTGTTCTAGAGTTTTACTTCATTTACAAGTGCACCCTGAAATTTAAAAAACAAAAAAGCAGAGAAACACTGCTATAGATCAAATCACAACTGAGTAGTAATGAGTTCAATCCTCATTGGGCAATCCAGACTTGCAACCTTGTGCTACACTTGGTAAACTGATTAAAAAGCTTCATTAATTGTCCTGAAAGTTAAAGTAACAAGCACACTTGGAAAAATGAAAACTTAGAAATCAACTATTTAATTTTTTTTTTTTTTTTTTAAATCATTTGATGTACAATTAAACAGATTATCTGGCTGTTTCAAGCCCCCAATCTAGTGTTTACACTCAGTCAACAATAAAATTTATTAATTGAAGGAAAGGTTAATGCTCTTAAATAAAATTAATTCTATCAATCAAATCATTGGAATGTAATTTCAACAATATTTGGAATTGTGATAAAACAGCTCAGAAGTCAGTTACCATAAATAAGTTTAATGACTGGC
This sequence comes from Acanthosepion lycidas, assembly GCA_963932145.1. Classification (NCBI taxonomy): domain Eukaryota; kingdom Metazoa; phylum Mollusca; class Cephalopoda; order Sepiida; family Sepiidae; genus Acanthosepion; species Acanthosepion lycidas. The sequence continues at coordinate 92,382,184 of OZ010597.1, forward strand.
CACTTGTTTTCGAGGATACCCATCTACTAAGGTGGGTAGCTAATCTCTATTGCAGATGCTTGCTCAGGCACATATGTCTTTGTTCAAACACCCTCAGAGCCAACTTGTGGTTTATACTGCAACTATACTGAACAGACCTTAGTTACAGTTTCTGGAAGAGAGCGTGCTATCTAGTGTGATCAACAAGGCAAGCATGCTCAAAGCTCACTCACAATGATTTGATAGCACAGCCATCAATGACCCTCAAGGGTTCCATCTGCCCAATTTCACTCATAAATCTTGGGTCAACACATGGTATATTTTCCAAAAGGTGCCACACGCTGGGACTGCCTCCCCCAGACTGATAACATCAGGAAGTCACCTTCCTGACAAATCGACTAGAACCCAGGTCTCATGGTCAGAAAGTGAACATTCTAACCATGTGGACATGTGCCTGTTGACCAAATATTTTGTGGTTATTCCCACACAGCTTTGTCAGTTTTGCCAAAAAGTTGTTTTTAAAAAAAAGAAAAAAAAAAAAGACACACACACACACACAAAGAGAACACTTCCTCTCTTTTCTGTCTAGCATGCAGTAGTGACTTCGGGAATGGGAATAGCTTTCCTCTTAGTAGTTGAACTTTTTCACACACACCCACAGACGTATCATCCACAATTTTTAATGTTTTTTTCTTCTTTTGCACTTTTTTTCTCAGTCATATAAAAACAAAAATAAAAACATTGTATTATTGAAATGATCTTCCATTTTCTTACACGTGTCATTTACACATGCAAAATTTGTTGCCAGATTTCAGTCTACTAGTAGTGCCCGCAACCGTTTGGCAACTACAGCACTATTTTAACATACACCTACTGCAAGTCTACTTGATGTCAAATAACTGACCTCTTCAAAAGGAAGGGTGGAGATCACATTCCTATAATAATTTCACCCCCTTATCAATATTGAATTATTCAAGAGATACCACCAAATATTTAAACAACAGCTCTGTGTGTGTGTGTGGTTAATATTGTAAAGTTTCTTAATCTGAAGAGGTACATCTCATTTGCATTTGGATACATTTACTGCTTAGTAAATATTTTAATAATAATTCACCAGCTGTATGACAACCAAGATAAAGATCTGTTCCATTAATAGAAAATTTCAGACTAAGATATTGGCTATCATAAATTATCCTGATTGCTACATGTTAACCCAGGGGTTTGGCAACCCACACTTCTGGCTCACACCCGGTCCGCAAAGGATTTTTTGTCTGGCCTGCCAGCTTAATACTAATTATCGAATTCATTTGTGGAGAAAGTGGCAGAAAAAACATCAGTTGGAGTCAATCAACTTACAATGTAACAATTTTTTAAAAATCAAAATTTAATTTCAAATCCGCTGCTGACTTCTACAAAAAATAAGTTTTTCCAGGTGGAATTGAATACAAAAATGATGATATTATTTATAAGTACATTTGCTTGGGAACAACTTTTTTCGAAAATGAAATATACCAAGAATCATTTAAGGATGACATGATGTTTTGCACCTGTCATCAAAAAATATTTCATCTGATATGGAGAAGTTATTGAACAATAAGCAAAAGCAACTGCCCTATTAAATAATTTGCCATTTCTAACTGTATTTTGTTTGTAGTAAGGAATTTGCATTTTTTGTTGCGTTGTTATCCTGTTATTCTTGCAATAAAATAAGGAAAATAAATAATATAACATTAACTTCATCGTTTTTTTTTTCTTTAAGCCTCCAGACCAGGGCAGCCTTATGGACGGGGTAGTTTGAGGTTGAGAAAATTTATTATAGTACATTTGATACCGTAGCCCTCCTCAGAGACACTGAACAAATTTTGGCTCGCTCTCTCCAAAAGGTTGCCAACTGGCTCCATGCTTTCTAACCAACTTTAATTTGCAAAAATTTAAATGCAATGTCAATCACTATTTACTGCTCATTATTAATGATTCTGTTCCTAATTCTTCTACATGCTGTAACATCTTTTGTCTCAGTGGCTTTGCCACCTTGCATGGGGTGATACAGATTAAAAAAGAAAAAAGATAAATATAAATAAAATTATCTCTTATTAGAAAAATCAAATTTTCTATACAATATTTCAGATATATCAAGGTGTAGAGAAACAAAAATACTATACTTAATAGACATCTTCATGGCTTTTTAAGTTTTAAAATATTGCAATACTAAATGCATGAATAAATTCAAAAAAATTTTGGTTATATTTCAAATGATTTTTTTATATCATTTTTAAGTTATTTTTTTTAATAATTTTAAGTGCTGAATTAAAAAAATGAAAACAATCTTATAAAACAGTTTTCACTATAAGTTTGTATGACATATATAGGTACTGTTGGAGTTCAATACTTTCTAATATTAAATCATGTTCAAAAGAAAAAAAAATATTACTTTATTAGTAAGGTAGAATATAGTTGAAACTGATATTATCTTCTGTTTGAATTTCTGGGATGAGTTATTTACATTCAGATTAATCTCTCTTCATCTTTGTTACTACCACAAGGTTTCGTTCATTGTACACTCTGGCCTTCCTCAGGGAATTTAAAATTGAACCCTTTATGTATTGCTATGTCAGAGCAATACTAAATAAGAACAAAATGGTATATCTCTAGACATGAACAGTGGAACATCTCATCATCTTATTTATAGTGCTCTAGCAGTAAAAGCAGAACAAGAACAATCTATTGCCATAGATTAAATAAAGGGCTCAGTTTGAAATTCCCTGAAGGTTAACCAGATCAACAGATGATGGCCAAAGGGTACAATGACCAAAACATGGTGATAAAAGCAAAGACGGGGATATTAATCCAAATGTAAGTAAGGTCTAGTGTTATATTGGGGATTTAGTGAAGATATAGTGATAGTAATGGTATATTTTTTTGACAAATAAATTAGGATATTACTATGTTGTTCACAATCATTTTGTTATGTCGAGCAGTTGTGTGACCATTCCAGATTTCATTTTTCATGATCATTTTGTTATGTCGAGCAGTTGTGTGACCATTCCGGATTTCATTTTTCATGATCATTTTGTTATGTCGAGCAGTTGTGTGACCATTCCGGATTTCATTTTTCATGATCATTTTGTTATGTCGAGCAGTTGTGTGACCATTCCGGATTTCATTTTTCATGATCATTTTGTTATGTCGAGCAGTTGTGTGACCATTCCGGATTTCATTTTTCATGATCATTTTGTTATGTCGAGCAGTTGTGTGACCATTCCGGATTTCATTTTTCATGATCATTTTGTTATGTCGAGCAGTTGTGTGACCATTCCGGATTTCATTTTTCATGATCATTTTGTTATGTCGAGCAGTTGTGTGACCATTCCGGATTTCATTTTTCATGATCATTTTGTTATGTCGAGCAGTTGTGTGACCATTCCGGATTTCATTTTTCATGATCATTTTGTTATGTCGAGCAGTTGTGTGACCATTCCGGATTTCATTTTTCATGATCATTTTGTTATGTCGAGCAGTTGTGTGACCATTCCGGATTTCATTTTTCATGATCATTTTGTTATGTCGAGCAGTTGTGTGACCATTCCGGATTTCATTTTTCATGATCATTTTGTTATGTCGAGCAGTTGTGTGACCATTCCGGATTTCATTTTTCATGATCATTTTGTTATGTCTAGCAGTTGTGTGACCATTCCGGATTTCATTTTTCATGATCATTTTGTTATGTCTAGCAGTTGTGTGACCATTCCGGATTTCATTTTTCATGATCATTTTGTTATGTCTAGCAGTTGTGTGACCATTCCGGATTTCATTTTTCATGATCATTTTGTTATGTCTAGCAGTTGTGTGACCATTCCGGATTTCATTTTTCATGATCATTTTGTTATGTCTAGCAGTTGTGTGATCATTCCAGATTTCATGATCATTTTGTTATGTCGAGCAGTTGTGTGACCATTCCAGATTTCATTTTTCATGATCATTTTGTTATGTCTAGCAGTTGTGTGACCATTCCAGATTTCATGATCATTTTGTTATGTCTAGCAGTTGTGTGACCATTCCAGATTTCATGATCATTTTGTTATGTCGAGCAGTTGTGTGAACATTCTGGATTTAATTTTTCCTATATTTGTGGAACATTTGTTGTTAATAAATAAATAAATGAAAAGTCAACAGAACATCATTCCATCATGGAATAAAACTTGAAAACCAAGACAAAAAGAAAGAGACCACCTCCCATTAACTGTTTCATTTGAAAGCCAAAAAGAAAATGCTTGTTCTTGGAATTTGAATGATAAAATATTTGAAAATAAAAAATACTGCAAAATTCAAGATTACAATAAAAAATCAGAGAGGAAAAATTCTTGCCCTAATCTTCCGTCAGCAATAAGGCTCTTTTATTACATGGATCTGATCTACCAATTCCTATTCCACCTAATAATATCGATTATGTTGATATTAACTCAAAGGAAAAGAAATGCTGTAGATAAAGATGAAGATTATGTTCCAAGATGTTCAACCAATAAGCCACAGCCATTCCCTTAGGAAGACCTTCATGATTTAGTCAATGATCTCAGTCATCCCAGAGATGCAACAAACCTCTTGGGGTTCAGATAAAAAAAGAGGAAAAAAAGAGAAAAAAAAAAAAGATTTTTATCTAGGGATAACTTCTAGCACCAAAATAGAGAAAAAGATTTTGCACTATATTTCAACAAAGATATGATGGGATGAAAATATTCTGAATGTTTGTTTATTTATTTTTTTACTGCATTCCTAAGTGCAAAAATAAATCACTACCCAGATTGGAAACAATTTTGAATGACTTAATTCTGAAAGACTGTGTAATTTCATTTCCTTTTAACAAGAAAATAAAGTTAGTCATAAAATTACTTACCTTTAAAAAAAAAAAGGTGTAAAACCTACCTTAAGCATACAAGTAATTTTTTGACAACAAATTGTAATATTTTCTCACAATTAAAACCAAAAAGATACAAAACCCTAATTTTATATAGATTCAGATTTATCTGAAGTTTGAAATTTATTTTTTCTTTTCTTTAGTAACTCATTCTTTTGACTAAACTTTACTTTAGCAACACTGAAGTTTTATGTAACAAAAGATCATATTGTATTTAAATTATTGCAATACATTTTAAAAGTTAAAAACGTACATGAGGGTAACTACCACCTATTAAAAAAACAAGTTTATTATATTCTATTAAAACTCACATAAAAATACTAATGTCTGTATAGAAGTTAAAATAGAAACATACTTGTGACTTGAAGACATTCATTTTTTTTTGTTTAAAAAATAAATAGAAAAACGTCTGAGATGTGAAAAATTGCATTTTGTAATTAGTCACTCAATTATCTTCAATTGTTTTTGACTTAAAATTCATTACAGCAATAATTGACAATCATAAGATTAATTATAGTTTGAACAGTCAATATACCCAGATGTCCACATTTTGTGGAAATAAAATGAAACTCCCATCCAAACAAATGTAGTCAGCAGCAAATGCATTTATCTATTATTGAATCACTTATCTGAATATTCCACCTCAAACTGTACAGTGGATTCTTTTTCTGCCAAAACAATTTTAATAAGACTTCACTAAAGATGATTAGAATAAAAACATTTCAGTTGTAGTACAATATATACCAGAATATTCTGATATTAAAAAAAAAAAAAAAAAAAAAAAAATAGTCTGTAATTTTTATATCTAACATTCCATATAAATCAGATTATTATATACTCTCCCAAGAGGAAAATAAACCCAAACCATCCCAAATCTTCTAGAAAAGCAGACATTTGCCAAACTATGATTCTTTTATAGTTTAGCACTAACAGTGCCAATAAGATTATTATTAATAACTACTGACCTGGTCAAAGTATGACTGAATCTTTAATTATGTACACGACATAAAGACATCTATATATTTAGAAACAGACACACACTTTACTCCATTTCAGTTGGCCTTGAGAGTACCATCCTTTTAAAAAAGTTATTTGAAAGCAAAATATTTTATGAAGAGAATACAAATGCATACAAGAAGAATCAAATTTAGCTCAAGTGTATAATTTAGCAGCAACAGAAACAGATAAAACAAAAAGGAGCTTATGTTATCCAAGTAATTCAGTGAAGTTAGATTTAGAAAGATTGATTGTAATTTTAAGAAATTATCTTTGAGGCATGACCCTGAGTAGAATAAAATGGTCTAAATCCAGCCTAATGCTTTTTTTCTTTTTTTTCTTTTTAAAAATCTTGAATACAAAATAATCACAGCCCTTTCCTCATTTTAAAACAATCATGGCAGTGGCAAGTAAAGAAACAACACCGAAATAAACAATTGACAAATAGAGCCATGCTTAGCACAGCAGTTTGTATTGAAACTTTAAATATTTGAAATTTTTGTTGTTGAGGAAGGATTTTGAGATCCTTGCTGTACCCTCAAAACTACTGGGATAGAAGAACAGGGGATGGCACCAAGCTCAGTGACTACAACAGTGACTAATTCAGATGGGGTTACATCATAGACTAGGTTCAGGAGATGAAGGGATTTAAATGAATGCCAATTGTTCAGAAGGTTCGGTCGATTACTCAAATAAACCAGTTCTTCAGGATCACCTGAAATAGATAAAAAAAAAAAAAAAAAAATTACAGGCAAGTTTTATATGAAAGTGGAACAGATGCAATGCAACCAACATTTTATCTGAAAAAAATGATTGCATAATCAGTTATATAAGATAATCAAAAAAAAGTCCTTGCTGTTTTTTTTATATAATGTGGGAAGAAGTGATCACTGATATGCAAATAAGTGCGTCATGTGTTGGGAAAGTGGTGGTGTTGCTCTTGGCCAAAGCAGGTGTGTTGTGCACACACATATCAATCATAACTTGAATAGTGGTGATGAAATATGGCAGTGTCAAAGCAGCTCATTTGGGGGATGTCTGCTTTATTGCTAAGGTGGGCTTGTCCGCAGCTGCATCAAGTCGCCAAATATGTCAAGCCTTTGGGGATAATGCTGTGAGTGAATGCACTGCTAGGCATTGGTTCCAGAATTTCAGGTTAGGAGATCTGTCTCTTTGTGATTAACCCTGCAGTGGCCAACCACAGGTCCTGGATGATGAGGCCCTGAATGCAGCTTATGGAGAACAAGAGCCAAACCCGTGGCAAGCTTACCAAATGCTTCTAGGTTTCTGTCAAACAGACATCACGTGCACCATATAGGGAAGGCATACAAATTGAGCAAATAGGAACCCCCCACACTGTCAGAAACCAACAAGCAATGAGTGACAGCCTGTTTCTCATTGCTTTCTCAGTACTGTAATATAAATGATTGTGTGCTCACCAGTGATGAAAAGGGAGTACTGTATGACACTCCCAACTGTGCAAGACATTGGTTGTCACCATGTGACCCTGTGCCTCACAACACAAGACCACTTCTACACCCACACAAGATCATGCTCTGTATCTAGTGGACTAGTCCTACAAGTGGTGCACTACGAGCTAGTACCAACAAGCCAAACCATCAATGTGGACCTGTACTCGCAACAGTTGGAATGTGTGCAACAGGCACCGAAGTAGAAGGAGCCAGCATTAGTTAATCACAAGGGTGTACTGTTCCTTCATGACAATCCCAGGCCTCATATGTCATGGGTGGCCAGAGAAAACCTGCGGCAACTTGGCTGGGAGACACTGTGCCATCCACCTTACTTTTCAGACCTTGCCCCCAACAGATTATCATCTCTTTCATTCCTGGACAACCACCTTCATGGGAAATCCTTCACAAATGAGGCAAACAGGCAGCAGGCACTCAGATCTCTTTGCACCCAAGACACCCGATTTTTATTGTCAGGGTATTGTGCAGCTGGAGGCATGTTGACAAATGGAAATTAATTTGTTGACTAATGACATATCAAATTTGCTGTATATTTTTTTTTTCTCAATAAATAAAAAAAATGGCAAGGACTTTTGGTTAACCTTTATTTGTAGATGAAGAGAGGATAACTGTTATATTATCGTTAGCTAATCTAATAACCTCCTAAATTTAGTTTAAATCTTTGTATGGTCACATGATTTACAATTGGACTATTATTCTCATCTGTTGTTATTTTCACAACATTCCAGTTGCTGGGCCCTTCAATCTTCTTCAGCTTCCAGTGAATCTGGTTAATCTTTACAGAATTTCAAACTGAACCCTTTATTTAATCTATAGGGGTAGATTTCTCATTCTGCTGAACACATTTAGAGATATCTTGTTTTGTTATTTAGTACTGTTCAGTTATTACTCATCCTGTTTAAGTCTCCAAGTTCTAGACGCCACATGGCCCAATGAGAATAGTCTAGTGAATTAAAATGTTGGTTCTTGAATATGGTGACATCATAAGTGTTAGCTTAATCCTTGGGCCAGAGCAGTGCAGACTTACACTCAGTAGAAACAAGGCAAGCAGTAACTAAACAGTACTAAAGAAAATGATGGTTCTTGAATATGGTGTTATCGTAAGTGTTAGCCCGATCCTTGGGCTGGAGTAGAGTAGATTTACACTCAGTAGAAATAGAGTAAGCATAGGTACCTCTGTGAGATCGCTAAAAACAGAGCATAGCATGATGAAAAAGACACCAAACTTGATGAAAACAAAATTTTAGCATCTAAATGTTTATGTTGTTATTAAGAGGAAAGAACAAAGTATTTTTTAAAATTTTTCCCTCTTTTTAGAACATTCTAAATTTTGATTGAAAAATCTCCATTTTTATGTTTTAAAGCAAAGACATGTTCTGTCAAATACCCACTTTATTTTTCAAAGATTTTATTATTTTTATTTATTTATTTATTTATTTTTTTTTTAGACAAATGGCTTCTGCAATTTTTTGTGTTCCTACATTTTGGCCAATCCATCCCATGTTTTTTTCCCCAGGTGTAATTATGATATGGAAAAGTCACTTATTTGGTTGTATAAAGCAAGCAAAAAAGATGGTAACAAAGAGAAAAAATGTTAATAGCAATGCTTATAAAATCAGTTTCAGCCACACATGCCGTGCAGTTTATTCTCAATCCTTTTTGTTAATTGTCCAAAATATTGTGGATAGGATAAAAAAAAAAATAAAAAAAAAGATCACAGAAAATGTCCAAATATCTCTGAAAAATAATGGATTTCTACAAAATTATAAACAATACCCATTTTATTTGTTGAAAACGATTTCAATATTCAAGTACAGATTTTGATTTTTACTTATATTTTAAGGATATGAGAGAGAAAGAGAGGTACACATATTGCAAGAAATGAAGCCCTTCAGTTGATTCACTCATATTCAAAGTAATATTTATTACATCACTAACCTCTAAAGCCATAAAATTGAGAACATCATACATTGAGATTGGGAAGCAATTGATTTTTCTTTCTTTTCCTTTAAAATTTAAAAAGACAATCATAAAATTAAACAAAAAAAAAAAAAAAAAAGAAAAAAAAAAAAAGAAAGATAATACTTACAAAGTTCATTTACAACAAAAGAATCAGTCTGGACTCTTTCACTAAATTTGTGACTTTCACAAAACACTAACACAGGAATATTATAAGATTTGGCCATCAAACAGAGTAGTGAAGTTCCAACTCTAGACATTACAAAACCATTAGACAAAAATCCATGAGCTCCTAGAAACACTTTGGTAGCCTGCAAGAGATGAAAAGAAAACAGAGTTTCAATGAAATTCAGATTTGACAAAATTTTTCGGGCAACTTCATAATTATATCTACCAAGAACTTTCATCTTTAACAAAGAATTCTTCTAGATGGCTTTTATAGTCTTTCAAAGAATTGAAATTACTGTTTGCTTT
>OZ010597.1:92396993-92516993 GCA_963932145.1 Acanthosepion lycidas
TCCTCAAATTACATTCTTTGAACAACAACAAAAAGAGACTTACGCTGAAAATATGGCTATGACATCACCATCTTCTATTTTTTCCAGGGCTTTCATACAAATGGCTTCATCTGCTTTATTTATTTTCTCCGTAATATAGCTACTGATTACTTGTAGCAGCTGTTTTTTAGCCTAAAAAGGAACCATTTAATTCAAAAGGATAAAAAACTGATAGTATCATTTTATCAGGTTTACAAAATATTACTGCGATTGTTATCAAAAAAAAAAAAAAATTGGTAAAAGAGGGCTGAGATAATGTCCTAGAATTATTTTTTTTATGTAGAAGGTTACTGTGCAAAGTCATATTAGCGTTGGAAAAGACCCAAGTTAGGAGTATAGAGGTGAAGTAGACTTTAGAAGTAATCGAAAACCCAATCCTAAACAGGAAACAAGGGATAAACCTCTATTCTTGCTTAAAAGACCAAGGAGTGTGAACCAGGTGATAGTTTTAAGCAGGTATTTTAGTTTTCATCAAGATTTTTAAATTTTATGAAAATCCCAAATTGGGTTGGGTAATACAGACCCCAATATCCTCACTTACTACTCCTGCACCTTTAGCCCCTCATCTCTTATGTCTCCATTTTTGCTTAATGGATCATCTCATTTTGTGAGGGCGACGATATGAATAAAATCAATGAGCTCTACTTGTACGGGACCAAAGTGTAAAAAGAGATAAATGAAGGAGATCTGGAGAATACAAATTTCTTATTCTTAGAAAAGATAATTGGATACCATTTTTCTTTTATTGTGTCATTGTTTTGGACCAGGTTGAATTGCAAGATTACAGCTGCCTGCTTGAGAATAACAATATTATGTGGATAAAGATGGTTTCTACAAGATTTACTGTATGCAAAATAGAATGGGTTCAGGATTCATGAAAGAATGGGTTTTATATTGGAAAAAGTGCATTAGATGGCCTCCAGTAAGGCTGGCAATTTCTAACATGTTTTGATTCTATTTATGTAGTGTTCACTTTGCACTAAAGTAAGGTGAAGGATCAGCTTATCGATATGCAAAATGCATAAACAGATACATGGAAATGGTCCGACTTTAACTGGCTTGTCATCTGAATACTAATGTCAACAGTTATCAACCAACAACCATAATGCACAGTTGACAGTTTTGCAAAAACTACAGCCCCACCCACCTCAAAAAGAGAACCACTCATTTCACAAGCAATCTATAACAAAACAAAAATAAAGCAAACTACCACAAATTCAGAGCTGTACATCCAAATATTCACAAATCCACTCTTCCAGCTCCCTCCTCACCTTTTATTCAAGGCCACTGGCTTTATGTGTTCGTGGGCAGCGTATACATGTTATTCCATTAACTGTTTTTCTTTCTTTCTTTTTTTTTTCTGCTATAATGATAGAATGAGTCTACCTTGGTTTTTCTTTGTATTATGGAGGCAATGGCATTGGCCAGGAGCATGTCCCCAGCTTTTTGAAGGTAAATGGATTTCTTCTGCACACAATCCCATTCAGGTAATCCAACTGAAGTTCCACAGAATTAAATTTTATGGTTGTATAAAAATATTTAGATTTCTTTATGGTCATACAGTACTTTTCACTAGTTCCAGTTCCCTGCCCCACCCATCTTATCAGTTTCATGTAGGTAATATGTATGGCCCACGTCATTAAATCCTTTATCAATATGGCCAGACCATAGAAGAACAGGGAAGTGATTTATACCACTGGATTTTACTGGTAAATCCTGGATTCATTTTAGGTTCAAATGTCAAGCACTTTTTTTTTTCTTTTTAAATTGTAATTGTCAAATTATTTTAAGGCTTCATTACACCATAGAGTTTTCCAAAGTTTTTTTTTTTTTTGTCTCACAAGGGCAGAAGGAATTACATTTTGCAAATGAATATATGGCAACTGATTATATATAACTGCACGCATAAAAATGAAACTAAGATCTGTATAATTAAAGCAACTTATACCTCTGGCTCTGGAGCATTTGGTTCGACATTGGTAACATGCCATCTCAGATGTCGGAAAGCATTCTCCATACTGACTGAGAGACGCCGGCATTTATCTAAAAACCTAAACAAATTTTGAAAGTAAGTTTTCTTAAACAGATGTTATACAAAATGTTTATATATATATATATATAAAAAAAAAAAAAAAAAAAAAAAAAAAAAGAAGAAAAAAATCTTACTGCAGTTCTTCATGAAGCAGCTCACTAAAATCTCTGCACAGGTCTTTATCTGATGGGGTGATGTAATCCATAACCAACTGAAATTAAACATTGCAGGGAAGCCAAAAATTAATATTTCATCTGATATGACAATTTGAAATGACAAGAGAAAAAGAGGAAGCATATTAAATTTTCTTTCTACAAAACATCAGTTTTGAGGTAGGTTGAAATTAATAGTTTAATATATATATATATATATATATATATATATATATATAAGTTCTCAGAATATATTTCACTTTTGTTTACCATCACTTGCCTTGATAAAGTCAAATGATGAAAATGTGTTGGCAATGACTAAGTACTATTTTCCAATTGTCTATTTAATTTTATATATCTCCAAGTATAGGATTGGTGTAGACGGAATAAATAAAAATAACCAAAAATACTATTCTTAAAAGAGTGCTCAATACAGAGTAGAGCAAATATTATTTATTCAAAAATTATAACATTCAACATCAACACTTGATAAGACACCAGAAGTGTTGAAACAAAATGACTATTTTTGTAGTGATGTTATAACATGTTTATGTTATAATTTTTGTGTAAATAAATTTTATATATTTTTTTTTCTACATTTAAAAATATTCCTATCAAAAGAGTTTTTTTTTTTTTTTTTTAAATAAAATTAAAACTAGTCATGTATGAACTTCAAGTATCAGTATAAGAAATTCTTTTTCTTAATTTATCACAAAAAATATCATGTTCATTTCATAATATAAATTAAGGTTAAAAATGCAACTCTACAAAGTGATAAGGTTTCCAAAACATGTAATTTCAAATTAAGTTTTATTATAAGTTAACCCACTGACTGTAGATAGGGGGAAATTTTTAGCATTGCAGTTCTATGGCAAGTTTTTACCACCCTTAATGAGTTAATCTATGATTGAAATGGTCAAAATAAATGTCGTTTGTAATAGTCTTACCCTTTTCAAAATGGTTAACAAACCAACACAACGAGCATTCGATCCCCGAATAAGGCCAAGAGAACATTGCAAGCCAAATTTCACAGTGTCTGGATGGGAAAATTTTAAAATTCTAAAAGAGAAAAAAAAAAAAAAAAATGTTAAAATTTTTTAACAATTTACTTAAAAAAATAAATATGGAAATCCAAAATATTTATTTTAAAGCTAAATAAACACACTAGCAAGATTTACATACAACACAAAGCCCATTAAATCATACACAATAATTAAATGTTTAACAATGCAAGTTATAAATATAGTCTTCACAGCAGTACTTTTGACAAAAAGTTTCAATTGACAAATTAAAAAAAAAAAAAAAAAAGAAAATTGTCTATACAAGTTAAAATAATTTTTGATGATCTTAAATTAATTGATAAAACAATGAGTAAGACATTTCACTTTGCAATCCTTGTAGGGTTATTTCAAAATCCCAACAAATATCAACTCTTAGACAATGAAGTGTAAATAGAATTTCCAGAAATATTTAACCTAAACTACAAAATATTACATTGGTGCAAAAATAATGAGATAATAATGTCGTTTTTTGACGTATTTTTTAACGTCAAAAAACGACATTATTACATCATTATTTTTGCACCAACCTAATACTAAGAAAGTGGGGGGGGAAAAAAAAAAAAAACTTACGGAATAAATTTAATAAGAGGAGCATAAGTTAAATTAAGTTTCAGGTGGCTGAATAATTCAACATCTGGGGTCATAGTTTCTAAAATTTCTTTCTCACTAATTTCTGAAGTTTCTTTACTGCCTTTTTCTTTTTCATCACTTGCTACATTTGGAGAATCTTCTTTCTTCTTTTTCTTCTTTGTATCAGCTAAAAAAAATAAAAAAAAAAAAAAAATAAATAAATAAAAGTGGGGAGGAGTTGAAATTCCACTCTTAGAACAAGAAGCAAATAGTCATGACTATTAGATTTGTTCCATACCTACTTAAAAGTTGTAGAACATTGCAATAAAAAGAAGCAAAAATAAGTAAAAAAATTAGTGCTTCATTCAGACAAATATCCTCATCTATGTTTTGGTCTTGTTCTCCGAGATTCAGGGAATTTCAAACTGAACTTAATCTACAGAGATTGTTCTAACCCTGTCCATGTTTAGGGATATCTTGCCCTGTCATTTTATTTATTTATTTTTTTAATACTGCTCATTTATTGCATGCCCTCTTCTCACTAAATCAGAGTCTGTATTGCATAGTTCAGGAAATGAACTCAATGACTATGATCACCAAAAAGGAATAAGATATCCCAAGACACAGACAATAGAACAAGAACAATCTACCTGCCACGAATTAAATAAAAGGCTCATTTTTATATCCCTTGAAGGTTACTCAGATTGACAAGTATATCTGAAGATCATAACAAAGATGAAGACATTAGTCCAAATGTAAAATGATGATAACACTTCATCCCAGAAATTTGCACAATGCTTCAACAAAAATATTTTGGACAACTTAAAGACAGTTATAAAATCATTGTTGAATAAGTTATTGTGTTACATGCTAGTTTCATGTAACGCAAGAGATTTTAGTGAGTAATGCCCAGTTAGAACAACAACTAATTATACGAGTGTAAGTAAAAATAGAAAATTGCAGTCATTCACAAAACAATTCTTTAACAAAAAGGTTGAGAAAAGTTCACAAAGCCAAGATTGCTTATTAGCACCTGCATTAATTGACATTAAACTTTAACCAGATCAAAAACTATCTTGGGTAAAAGGCTTAAAGTACAATGCTTAGTACTTATCTTATCACACCACCACATCTCAACAGCAGACATGTTTGTTAAGATTAAAACTGCTACCACAAGTTTATTCAGAATTCAAAATTTTATATAAATTACCTGAAATTTATGCAGACAAATATTATCAAATTGTATCATTTTTTTTTTTGTTTTTTTGGGGGTGTTGATAAACAATACAAACTGAATATGGTCGGCATACTGCTTAAATATTTTTATGGGGAAGGGAGAGGGAAGATTGGATCAATGTTTACTTTTTACTGAATTTATGTTTAAAAGAAAAATTGTTAGAGTTTATATTAAAATGTAATATAAAGAGATGAAATAATGAAATCTAATAAATGCTGGCGTTTCCACTGGTAGGAGTAAAACTAGAAAAATACGTGCTGAAAGGACCTACAAAAATAAGCCAGCTAAGGAAATTTTTGTCTTCCAGGAGAAAACAGACACACAAGTCTCTGTGTGAGTGTGTGTGTGTGTGTGTGTGTATATATATATATATATATATATATATATATATATATATATATGAGAGAGAGAGATATTCCAGCTCACCACTAGCAGTTGATTAGTTATTTCACGCTGCTGGAAAATCTTGTATGTTGTTCCTGTTATAAATATTATCGTTCCATTTCCAACCTTCGTTTTGGTTATTCTTATTCAGTAACCCTTTCCTAGGTTACTATATAATTATTTATTTTTAAAAATTATAACAAATATGTTATAAAATCACTGAAACAAAATGGCTATTTTTGTAGTGATTTTATAACATATTTATGTTATAATTTTTAAAAATAAATAATTATATCTGCTCTACTCTGTATTGAGCACTCTTTTAAGAATAGTAATTGTTGGTTATTGGAATTCATTCCGTATACACCAATTGTGTGTGTGTGTGTCTCTCTCTCTCTATATATATATATATATATATATATAGATAGATAGATAGAGAGAGAGATAGAGAGAGAGAGAGAGAGAGGAAGAGATCTTTCAATGATGATACAACAAGTGAAACAGTTTCTAAATTATTTGTTAAAAACCTAACATATTTTCTCTTCTCTTTTGGCTGACATGTTGTCTGCTCCGATTGGGAGGCAGAAATTTCTGGTGGATATTGGTGAAAGTCAATTTCGCTGATGTTTTTTTTATGGCTGGGAAAATATCCACTCCATATCCAGACAGGGGGCAAGTTGGAGTCATAGCTTGGGGAGAGGGGGTGGGGGGAGTTAAGAGCTGTAGTAGAAAAATGAGAAGAGATTCAATCTAAAAAGTGCCGAGATTCAAAAACTTTTAGTAGTCTATTTTTATTAGTATTCTTTTTGTCTTTCAGGAAGTGAGTAAAGGTGAAACAGGCATCTTTTGCTGACAGTCATCAAAAACAGGGATAGATTTGTGAGGATATTAAATAGGGATAGTACAGTACAATGAGATATATTGGTACTTTCTATGAGGGAACAACAAGTGAAAAAGTTTCTACCGCTGGCAAGCAAAACAAGAACTTGCAAGTGACCTACAGTTCTGGACAGCTAGCCATGGAGCAAGACCTGTTGGTCACCTAGTACCCACCTACATTGACCAGCTATGTTATGACACACAATGCCTCCCTAATGACCTTCCAACCTTAATGCAGGACCATGATGGTTGGTGTGATAGACTCATGAATGTCCAAGCTAGCTCAACTGAGTAAAGGAAATAATTCCAAGTTCAATCTGTTCATGCTTAAAGCATAACATGAAATAAAGGTTTTGTGTTAAATACTTACCATCTACAGCATCAGTAGTTTTGGCAGGTCCTGTAGTTAAAAATAAAAGAATTTTTTTTTTTTTTTAAATGATCACAAACAAGTGATTATTGGTTACATTCTGAAATAAAAGATTTTATCAACAAATTAATAAATGTTTTGTTTTGATAAAAAAAAAAAAAAGGTTTCAAAAATAAAAAAAATTAACTTCAATACCAATATTATTTTAAGTTTAGACAACAAATTGAAAGAAAATTACTGTAATTTCTCGAAAATAATATGCAGCCTAAATAATACGCACACCAACAAATGATCAAAAAATTAAGAAATATATCTATCCCTATGTATAATATGCATCTATAAATTTTGTCAAAAAATAAATAAATAAAATTACAAAGACATTTTGTCAACCTTTATTTACACTATTTACATTGTTCGGACTATCATCCTCATCTTTGTTGCCATATTTATTACAATGTTTTGGCTGTTGTACACTCCGGCCTTCTTCAGGTGGTGGAATATTGAACTGAACCCTTTATTTCACTCACTGGGGTAGACTGTTCTAGTTCCACGTGCTATGTCTAATGGAAGTCAGTTATCTCCTGTTAATTCCCCTCTCCAAGTTCTCCACCGCCTTAACCAGGTATTGAACTCACACTCTTTGGGTCCTGTCACTGAATCTAACTAACACCTTTATCCACTGTGCCATGTGTGCTTGAGGGTTACACCAAGCTAGCTCAAATATACGGTCTCCCTAAGATTCACAAAGATGGTATTCTGCTCAGGCCAATTGTTAGTTGCCAAGGCTCTGTGTGCCACCCTCAGAGTCACTTCCTTGTAGATATAATTGACCCATTGATTGGAAAGGCACCTTGATGTGTCCGAAACTCTGCCCACTTTGTGGAAATAATCAAAGATGCCCCTATCCTATCCAACCAGATGGTGAGCTTGGACATGGTGAGTTTGTTCAGCAAGGTACCCAGGAGGACGCACTCTCAGTAGTCAGAGACAGATTGGTCTCTGACTCATCCCTAGAACAGACCAGTATTCCAATAGATGGATGGAGATGTTGACTTTCTGTACACAAACAACACACTTCAGAATGGGATCACACACATATATCAACAGGGTGCGGGCTTAGCAATTGGTTCACCATTATCACTAGCAATGGCAAATATATAAATTCCATTTGCTTTGAGGAAATAGCATTAGAATCTATATCTCTAAGGCCAACTCTATGGTTAAGATACGTAGATGACATCTTCATACTCTGGCCACACAAGAAAGATGTCCAGGTTCTACGGGACCATGTGAACTCAATAAGACCTTCGATACTCTCTTTCTCCATCGTGAACTGTAACAATACACTCCCATTCTCGAACAGAGCATGGGTTCAAGACATCTGTATACCGCAAACAGACATTCGCCAGACAGTATCTCAATTTCAACACCCATCACCCAAGAAAAGAAAGGGATCGTCCGCTGCTTACAACATCAAGCAAAAGTCATAAGTGGTGATCCAGATACATTAGATAAAGAATTGGTCAGTATAAGCAGAAAAAATATAGACAGATATTAAACCTATTTATAATACACACCCCTACTATCACCTGTAATTTAAAGTAAAAAAAATGCATATTATTTTTGAAAAATTACGGTAATCAGAATTCTTATTAAGGCTAGCATATGGATAGCTTTATTTGTCTAGAACTACTATAACATGGTTGGATAGACACTTAAACCCATTTTGTACTTATTAGATCAGCCTTTCAGTATCCATGTTAAAGTTTATATATTAGATAAGATTCTAGATTCTGTATGCACATGCATCCCTACTCAAATAAAACAAACATATATATAACCTAAACATTTCATAGGATTCAAAAAGATCTTTCAAAATATGCCTGGTATTGACAAATAATTGTAGACATTATGATACAAACCACATATTCCCAATACAACATTATTGTTGTCAATGGTTGTCCTTAGATGAATTTGATTAATATGAGTCTACATATAAGTAGACAATCTCAGAGATGATCACCTGCCTCATTCGGTCATCTCGGAGATGGTCACCTGCCTCATTCAGTCGTCTCCATATCATACCTCATTGTCCTTGATACACCAATAGTTTTACCTTTTTATTAACTTTGGGATATTTGGTAAGAACAAGCCAGTTGTGGTAGTCATAGGATCATAATCATGTTTTTGAACAGGATTTTGCATACTTGGTCCAAGTAAGAAAAGAATATAATTTCTCGTCTCAAAAATTCCGACTAAATATTCAATAGACAATCTGTGAGTTAACTCCTGAAATGCTTCAGCTGAAAAATGAAAAGCTCTTACTTGCATCTCCTCCTTGGGCTTTTCGTTGTCTTTCTTGTTTGGCAGCTCTCTGAGCTTCCTGCAATCACAAGATAAGGTTTTCAAAGATTGCTTTCTGATAGTTTTATCAGTTGGTTTATTTGATAGCAAGGTAAACATATTTATGGTGACTGTATATATGGAAACATAAAATAGTACCTATTGAAATATACTTTTCCGACCCTTAGAAACAGTACCTTTAACACAAAGTTATCTTAAATATACCTGGGAGTAGATAAATCTACCAGTTGCTTTAAGAAATTGGTTCCATTAGAGCACATGGAATGGTCATAATTTTTGTTGCTAATTTCAATTGATAAAATATCTGTGGTGTTTTCCTATGAAAACAGAATGAATAAACACCACCATCTTTAGCATAAAGTTTGTAGAATGAATAAAATTGTTTTTATTTTGGATTATTGAATTAAATTTATTTTTACACAGACTATCTCCATTTCCTATATATTCAGTTTGGTTAGTGGGGATCACAAAAATAATTTTTCTTTCTCTTTTTAAAGAGTAAAAAATAGTTTTTTTTCTTCAAAACAAAAACTATCATAATATTAATGAAGAAAAGAAAAGAAGAGATTATTAACATAGGAATCAACAATTCTGCTAAGGATCAGTGCAATATTTCTGCATGCTCTAATATTTGCAATTTTATGCTGTTCTAGTAGAACAACACAAACATGATGAACAGGTCACTTGCCTCCTTAGATTCAGGTTGGCCATTCAAAGAAGAGTCACATTCATTTGTTTTAGTGTGACAAACATTATGAACAGAGGAACAAAGAAACATACAGAGAGAAGAAAAGAAAAAGTAGTTACTGTTCATTATTAAAAGATTCCACCTGATTAAGCGGCTTCAACTTAATAAATACCATACTAATCATACAGTTTAAAAGTAAAAAATTACTAATCTACTTATAGATTCTACGGGTAATTTATAAATTATATCATGAAAAAGAACAGTGAAAATGAGTATATAAATAATTTTGAATTGCATCTTCCCTTGTGAAAGAAATTAGATTTAATGTAGATTGTTCCTTTTTTTTTTTATAATAGCTTTGAGTCAAGAAATAGGTAATATATTCTTGTTCATGAATAAACTTTATTTCTATATATAGTTTTGAATCATCTTTTTTTATTTTTGTAGTTCTAAACACATTACAACTAATAAATTCTTTGACCTTTTCTCAGCGTGTTCTTTAGAATTATTCTTTTCTATATTATATAAATGATAATACTTAATTTCAGAAGTTCAAAAAGTAGATAAGGTTGATAAGAAACCCAAACTAAGTTGTAGTTATGTAAAAATATTACAAACATACTATTTTGAAAAAGATGCATATCATATTCAGAGTAGCGAAGAAATATGAATAACAAAAACCAACAAAATTCTACCAACCTGTTTCTTACGTCTTTCTGCTGCTAATTCCTTTTTACTCTTTGGTGGATCGCTTTGCGGATTCCCTTCTTTATCTTTTGTGGTTTTTTGTACTTGTTTTTGTATTTCTTTAGATTTCTGAATTTTATCTTCTGTTTGATCTTCTGATGGCTTCATGCTCAATGGCTTTAAGGAAGAAGGAAAGCAAATTGAACAATTCAATATTTATAAATGGAATTGCAAGTGGATGAATGAAGTTTACATTTCTTTTTGTTTTGGTTTTTAATTAGCTGATATCAATTTTTATAAAATTAATAACTGGCAAAAAATACTTTTTAATACTAAAAAGCTAACAATCTTTAAAAACTACCTACTTATTGTATACAAATTTTTAATAAAATTAATTTTTTTAACATTTTAAATTTCACATAGAAGACAAGTTTTTGTATATCGACATTAAATTATAAAATATTAAGTCATAAATTTTCATTTTTATCAAATTTATTTTTCAAAATATGACAATTGGTTTCCCAAAATGGAAATTATAACTGAAGCAAACACATATATACCATTGACCTTCAGATGTCAAGATTAACAATGGAGATAGAAACAATCCTGGACATTTAATCATTCAGCACTGTCTACCATTGTGACATGCCAGTAATAAGAATTAAGATGATTGGCAAATGGATCAAGTGAAAGAATTTGATTTATGCCTTCTGCAACAACATTAAGCTGAGTGATACAAATAGTTTCAATCAGAATTCAAATCAAAATTATGTGATCACAGAAAGGCATATAGATTAAATATAGATAAGGAAAAAAAAAAACAAAAAAAACAAAAAAACAAAAAAGAAAACTAAATCAAGTTTTAAAAAATGAATGTGTAATTGACTTTGGAAATAAGTGCCTTAGTAAGATAAAAAAAGGAGTTTCAGAATGACTTGTACAACTCTGCCTGAAAGCAAACAGTTCTTTACAATCATTTTCTTAAAACAAGCCCAACTGTAATAAGAACGCTGATCGGATGAGATTTATTATTTTATACTTCAGTCAATCAGCTAAGAGGACATTTTTAATTTTACTGCAATAATTTTAGCTATGTTTAACCTTTGTGCCTTAAAAAAAAAAAAAAAAAATAAGAAAAAAAGCAAGCTGTGTCAAAAGAAGTTTTCCCTTGACACCACTATCATTTTAACTCCTTGGCAACATTTGTTTAAAAAAAAAAAAAAAAAAAAAATGATGATTAGAATTTGAAAACCTAAACATATGAAAGTGAATGCATACATTTTCTTTGTTCATGAGAATTGACAACAAAAATAATAAACACTATTAAACTGTTTATTGAAATGTTTGACAAAACATCAGCTAATTGCCAATTAATTCAAATTTTCTAAAATAGTAAATAAGGATTTCATTATATTTGGTTCACATATTTTAATAATTTAGCAAATATTTAGAAATTTGTGAATAAAAAATTTCCATAGTTATTTCTTCATAAACTGGTAAATGATAAGTATTACATTAGTTTTAATACAATTGTATTAGTTTGTAGAATATTAATATAAAATTATTCTTGGAAAACAATTTAATAAATAATGTTTAATATTTGTTGCAAATTCTCAAGAACAAAAAAAAAAATTTATATAAATTCACTTTTATCACATTTCTGATCATCACTTTTTAAAATAAACATTGGCAAGAAGTGAAGGTAGTTAAAATAACAGTTGTATCCAGGGAAAAAACCTTCCTTTAAATATAAAGAAAACTGTAGAGTTTGGCTTTGTATAACAAAAAAAAACAAAAAACATTAATGTTCAATAGCATTTTACAATTCCAAAATCTTTTCCAAAAAGGTATTGCAAATACTTAACTACGCTTACGTATTTGCAATATCTTTTTGGAAAACTTGCAGGAAAATTTTATATTTGTGTTTGTTGGTGGGTGTGTGTATGGGGGTGGGGGTTAAGTCACCTTTTTTAAAAAAAGAAAAAAATAATCTTCAGTTATATAATGTAAATGATCCATGTAAGTCTTATATAAGCAAAGAATATTTCTGTTTTCTACATAAAGTGCAAAACCAATTCTTATACCATGCACAATTCCAAATGTCAGTAATTCAAATAAAAATTAATTTTCACATTTCATGTTACAACCATTCTAAATATTTTCCAAAAATTAATAAAGATCCAATGTAAAAATCCCTCTCAAAGTTAAGATAGTATGAATTAACTTACTTCAACATTTGATTTATCCTGTAATACATGTGACTCTTGCCTACTATGAGACTGGTCATCTTTCTTTTCAGGTTTTATATCACCAATGACGCTTGTTTCTTTTTGACCCTGAGGTGAATTAGAGTTAGGAGAAGCAGAAATGTCATCCAAAGTTTCAGACTTTCTACCACTCTTCCGTCGTTCTTTCTTCTTACCACCACCACCACCACTTCCGCCAGTTTTGGGAGGAGATTGTTCCTGAGCTCGAGGTGGACTTTGAGGGTTGATATTATCCATTGCAAACCAATAAACTAAAAATGTAAAATAAAAAAAATAAACAAAAAATGTTAAAATAAAATTTCTAAATGGTAATGGATCACCAAAGAAAAATCTCCAGAGAAATCATTTATCCTTAAATCTTATATGCCAACTCTAAAAGCAATTTAGACTCTTTATCATTCATGGAAAAAGAATTTAGTAACAAGTTTAAAATGAAAGAAAATGAATAAATAAATAAATAAATAAATAAAAAAATCATTAAAACCACAAAAACATGTATGAAATAAGAAGATACCAAATAAAGAACAAATACAAATATCTCTTGTAAAGGACTTTTTTTTTTTTTTTTAAATGCACTAGCATGGGGATAGATTCTTAAGACAAAAATAAAATAAAAATAATTAGGTGCATGTCAATTCTTTTGATTATATATTTATTACATACAGTACATATGTAATTAAACATGCGCATACAAATATTTTTATGCATACATATTGTATATGCACCATATTTATTAACTCATACACACTAGAAAAAACAAAATTACTGTTAATAACTCCTTGAATTTCCTAAAAAAAAAAAAAAAAAAAAAAAAAAAAAAATCAAACTGCTTCCCATGTTGGGAACTACAGTTATAAACTGAAGTTATCACAATTTGCGATATGGAAAATACATAATTTGAAGAAATAATAACTAAAAAAAAAAAAAAATGTCAGCTTAAATTATCAAATATTCCTTGTCAATTGTGAAAATTGAATACTTTAAGAAAAAGGAAGAAAATTGAAGGCATGTCATGATTTTATATCAAACTTGTCAGGCTAGGACCATTAAGACATGATACATCACAACACAGATTAAAATGAAGAGTTATTTCAACATGGGCTTATGCAAATCCTTTATAAGAAATGCTGTTCAAATTAAACATACCTGATTATTGAAGAAAAAAAAAATCAGATAAACAAAGCTCTCTGTAGTTCAGTCATAAATTTTAAGAAACTTCTGACAGTTATATACCACTTCTGTCTAAACATAATAGCCATTATGCTTAGTGTGTAACTTGAATACACATAAACCTGTCAGGTTCCTTTCAAAAGTAGTTCATGATACAAATGAGGTAATATTATTAATAAACACATTTTTTATTTTGTATTTGCAATACAAGTTATTGTAATAATTATTATTACTTACATTATACAACATTACTTAGATCAAATACAATAAAGAAAAAGTTTGCTTTTTTAGAATGGAATTGCAGACTGATATTACACTAAAGTCCTTTCCATTCAAATAATAATCACCCCAGGGTGACAATTTATACCAATTTTAGTATTTACCTTATCAAATCAATTTTCAAAAGGTGAAGGTCATTCTAAAAAACAAATGGCAATTGTCTGCTTAAGGATATTCATATTTATTGAAATAAATTATGGATGCCTCCTTTTTGTACACTTAGTTTCATTTTTTTTTTTTTTTTTTTTTTTTTTTTTTTAAGTAATTTTTTCAAAATAATAATTATATTTTTTTTTTTTATTATACATACTGGTTTCTTTATTTGAAAATATGTAATGGTGGTAAACCAGCATTCATCTATTTATCATCAAGTCATGTGAAAATTCTCCAGTTTAAGCACATAAATACAGGTATATCTTGAGTTACGTCATTCTCAATTATATGTTGTTTGTCAAAAAAAAATATATGGAAAAATAAAAATAGTTTGAGTCATTTTATTTGACTTTACATCTGTCTGCCACAAGTTGTAATATCAGTAGAAAAGTGTTAAAAGCATATAAAATCATGTTACTGTACAAGAATAAAAGTATATAAAATCATATTAAAATCGGTACATTTACAGTAAATGTTAATATAATCATCATGAATCCTAGAGAACGAAATATGAAAACATCTGCAACTCTGTGTTGTCTTATTTAACAAAAAATACCGAGATGAGAAAGATGTAGAGTTTAAAGCAAGTCAAGGCGGTTTATGAGATTTAAAGAACAAAGTAAGAAGCAAGGTGACAAACAAGCTGCAGCCAATTTTCCTAAAACATTGGCTAAGATCATTGAAGAAAACAGGTTTCTTCCTGAACAGATCTTTAACATTGACGTAACTGGATTATATTGGAAAAAATTGCCAGACCATCCTTTCATAGCTCATGCTAAGCATTAAGTTATACTGCTGATAAATTATTTTATTCAGAATACTATATATATATATATATATATATATATATATATATATGAATACTGTAATATGCAATGGGGATTGCTTATTTGCGGTTTATAGTATGGTTATTTCGACCTAAGTTGTGACCTCTGGAACCAATTAACGATGCAGGGTGAGGTATACCTGTACATACAAGATTAGAGTTTGCTTATTATACAGATGTGTTATGCAAATGAGGCAGCTATTATGAAAGACAAATGTAATATTAGTTTCCATCAGATTTAAATCATTACTTTCATGGATCATTAATCCAAAAGAGTGTTAAATGTAATCTTTTACAGTGTATGTCTGAATAAGCTTGAATCATGATCAAGTGGCTTTGCCCGAGATCTATTGTGAATGCAGTAGACTTAATCATCAGCTGTGGCAATAGAGAATGCACATAAGATAAACAAATAAATAGAATTAACATGTTGTTTTTGTTCTTGGTCTTTTGTGGAATAGGTTTTCAAAAGAAGCTAACTGCTGAACTGGAACAAAGTCAAGTTTTATGGCTACAAGCCTTCTCTGGGTGTTTAATCAAACACACCACCACACTTTTTTAAAACATATTTGACAGTAATTTAAATATCTTCACTAAAGTACTGAAGACCAAAAATAACAAAAACAGGAACCAGTTTTTCTTTGTCCATGTAAACTATGTGGCCAATTAAAATTGTAAAGTGTATGAACAAGTCATCCACTGAAAGGCTGCAAATGCATAAATCTGTTGATTGGGAAATCGGTATGTAGATAAGAAAAAACATTTTAAGCTCTTTCCATTCATACCAGTTGTAAAATTACAGACTTTCATATGGATGCCATGCATGGTACCAAACTCCTTCAGAAATATCTAAACTGTCAGCTGTATACAACCACTCTCTCAGACCAATGGTTAAAAATGGCTTAGAATGAGGGAAGCTTGTAGGTCTCAGCAAGGACAGTCTTTTTTCAGAACTTGTGGACTGGCATTACAGAATCACAAAGTACTGTACCAGATAGCAGAAACCATATCACTTGAGGATTTTCAACAGCACCACCAAATAAAATTGATAGAATATGTAACTTGAAAAGAAAATAATGACAATCAAGATGCTGACATTCCACACTACCTAAATCAAAAGGCAAGGAAAGAAACTGTCAATACTGAAAAAAGAGTGATAACAGTGGACTTAAGAAAACTAAGTTCCTGAAAAAATTGTTTTAAGAAAAAGATTTTATAAAATTTCAACTGACATCAGAACTAATTGTTGAGTCAATACATGCCAATAAAAAAAAAACAAAAAAAAAACTTAAGTTTTAGAATTCCAATATAGAAATTTACAGTAAAATTTTTAGAAACCAAAATTCAGAATTTTCAGTTATATAAGATCTGTGTACATTTTATATAGGCAGTGTTATATTTCCCTACATATTTGAAGGATTTTTTTTAAACCAATACTTGATACAAAGCACAAATAATTGAAACAGAAAAAAAATTCATGTTACAACAAAAAAAAATCTGCAAAACATTTTTTTAAATGTGAGAATCAGTTATCTTTTGTGGGCTTTACTAAATTTAAAGAGATCCGTATCGAATGCATACTGACTGAAGTTACAGAATCAGAATTTAATAGTAAAAATCCTGAAATTCCGTAAAATAACTACATACCAGACATTACTATCTAGATTTATTTTTAATTTAGTGCTGATTTTCATACTTTAAATCACCTTGGAAAAAAAGAATATAAAGTGAAACAGACATCAAACTTCATCTTCTATAAATCTAAATTTTATGTCCCCATCTTACATCAGAAGAACAGAACAGCCCATATTGTTAATGCAATCATTTTGATATCAGAGTTTTATATCACTTACCAATGCGTTGTATTTACAATATTAAATGGTAACAAATTTTTTCTGGAGGGATTAAAATTCATACAAAAATTTTGGTGGTGGTGGATGGCGGGGGAGATTGCACACAATACACGAAGTTGTCTTATACACAAGTATATATGGTAGAAGGAATTTATATCTGCTTTGTTAAATATTCAGAGTTAGAAAGATATTAACATTGACATTTAAAGAAAATGTAAAATATGATCTTGGTTTCTAAGTTTGTTTTTGTTCAAAAGAAACAGGCAATTTTAAAGGTGAGAATTTTTATAGCATTTTAGGCCTGGCAACATCTTTAAAATTATTTCCTGCAGCATTTTGTAATAATAACCATTGTTATATGCCATTTCACATTACAATAAAAAAAATAAATAAATAAATAAAAGAGTTAAAATTTGCTTAATTTGATTTTCTTAAAAATGTACTGAATTATTTAAAAGGAAAAAAAAAAAAAAAAAATTACTAAATTTGCCAAATTCATTTTTTATTAATATTTACAGAAACAAAATTATTCAGATGTTTCTCATGGTTTTCTTCTTTATGCAGTGATATGCCAAATAGAAAATTCAAGTGAACTAAGTATAATGACAAAAAAAAAACGTAACTTTAGAAAACAGATGTCTTGCTGTAAGTGTTTATACAATAATAATTAAATGGTAAGAGAATGCTTATGATAAACCTATTTCTTGTGTGCTGGACAGGTATTTGGCAAGTTTATTCATTTTACTGTGCAAAACTGAAAGGTTTTTTTTTTTACCCTGTTGGTATGAATTGCTTTCAAAGTCATTTTTAAAGATTAACCTTAATCATTGTTTATTCATTTTTTTTTTTAACTAAGGGGTTAAGAAGTTAATCTATTTTTGTAGTTTTCTTCTAGTGAATGAGCAAACAATTAAGAACGTCGGCGATGATGACCCTGGATACGTTACTTTATTTGTGAATTGCCACACACTCTCGGGAAAGATAGTGGACTGGAGTGGTTTCCTGTTAGGCTGAAAATGTTGGTATACCATATGGAAGAAAAAAAAAATGATAAAACACAGTAAGATATTATGAGGAAAAGAAAAAAAAAAGGTATCTTTTTAAGAGGTATATATCAGTGAACAATGAAAATTAAAAATAATAAATAAGCAAGACATTGAGTGAATTGACAGATACAATGCCACGACTTAATTCAAAACCTCCATACACTTACTTGTCAGGTGTAAAAATACTAACGATGGGACATAACTTATATTATTGTATTTAACAATACTCTGCCTTTGATAAGTCAGTGAAAATACGAATGTGGCTGAAATTAAATATTTTTAAATATTCAATTAGATTTTTCTTTTTTTTTTTTTTGTCCACCTTTAAAAATTTGATTTTAATGAGAAATTTTAAATTACAGGAAATATAAGAATTATTTGATTTTGAAGTTTAATTTTTTTTTTTTATTAAGACTTTAAAGTAAAAAGAGATTCCAAAACAAAAAATAAATGTTTAAAGAAAAATAAGGTCTTTTTCATTCTTTTACTCTTTTTTTTTGTAATTTGTCAGAGGGGAGAGTAGATATTTAACAATTAAAAAAAAATATTATAATTAAAATTAACGTAACGTAGACTAAAAAATAAAAATAATTAATGTTGTGAAAAGTAGTAAACTTGCATTTTAAATTTTAAAATGTCTTTTTAGCACCAAGAGATTTTATAAGAAATTTTCAATATGTCCAATAATTTATCAACTTTTGATTCTAATATTTTTACTTTAGGTATAACAGATTTGGTGACTAGGATTTATTGATTGAGTATCTCAATTCTCAATTATTACGTTCGTTTGTTTTTGTTGTTTTTTTTAATCAATATTGTTAATGATAATGTAAATGTTATTGCTAGAATTAAAATTTTTAATTTAAAAACAAATAAAACCTGGAACCACGATGTTTGAGTGACTGCTTTTATTTCAGTAATTATATAATCATCTTCCAAACTAGAATTAATGAACGATCAGACAGACTGAACTTGATTTTACAACTCAACCTTTTCATTTCTTTATCTTTTAAAAAAGAAGTTTTAAAAAATATATAAGGGTGCCATTTCGTAACGATAATTAAAACTGGTTACTTTGGTTAATCTATCTATTAAATAAAGAAACCAAACTATTTTTGATGAACAAAAAATGAGAATTTAACAATTCTTTACGCACATTTGCAAAGATAAAAAAAAAACCCAAAAAACATGAAATTACAAAAGACATGCCATCAAATAAAAGGCACTAAGGACGATTTTAAATGCATTTCTATTTTTATAAACAAAAATGAAATTAACCTGCCTTCAACTTGAGTAATTTTGAAAATACCAACTCAGTTTGGTTCCTCAACGTAGTATTTATAAACTTTAAAATACTTTAAATAAAGTTCAGCGTGTTCTAACGTAAAAACCACCATATGTGTTATGCATGCTAAACACACAAAATCCTTACGAATTACTCAGCTTCTGATGACGACATACACATCTCATCCGGGGAATTTTGGCTGATGAAATCCAAGCACGAGAAACGCAAAGTAGGTTACCTCCCTTGCCCAATAGAAAACCACATTTCGCGCCACTTTCAAATAAATGAAATTGCACAGTGTTTATGCAGAATGATCCACTACTAGTTCCAAACTAAACCTCATAATAAATGTTCATTCTACAAACTTAAACCTTCTGGTAAGATCAGGTGATTAGATTACTTTTTTTAAGTTTAAAGGACCATTTTTTATTGGCAAAAGCTTTGAGAATCTTCTTCCTTCTATAAACCATGTCTCTTCAGGACGTAGATGAATATGGCTCTCCACGATTTCCTATTCTTAACAATGTTTGTCTTCTTAATACCACATCCCTGTACTGTCATCCATTTACACAAGCTTGTACATTGGTTACTCATTGCTTTCCTCTTGCCTTCAGTATAACCTGTGAGTGTGAAATTTTCAAGGCCTCCTTTTCTCATTAGATGTCCCAGAAATTTTAACTGTCTCTGATTTTATGTATAACCTATTTTTTTTTCCATTTTCCTCATTTGCCCATTCATAGTATTCTAAGTATCCTTCTGTTAAACTACATCTCTGTTACCTTAAATCTTCTCTTCCTCTATAAGGAGACTGTCCACCATTCACTGCCATTTAGGAGAACTAATATTATACAGCAGTTCATTAGTCTTTTCTTTGTTTCTAACAAAATTTTCTTATTTCTTAATAGTTTAGTCTTTAGGAGGCACTTTTCGCTATTACAATTGTTGCAGACCCCCTGGAGCGAAGGTATATATATGATATGGCCTGTATGTAAAGATGAGTTACAGGAGGTCCACAAAGATTTCAAAATAAAAGACATTAATCTGACAAGTTAACAAATGGACAACAAAAACAAGGATACTTAAATTTATGCAAATTTATTTACAAAAATTTACAGTTAAAATGCAGGATATGATCAAAGTGTTTCAGTGTAAGAAACATGGACAAATAGAAGACCAAAGATAATATTGTTGGGGATGTGCAGAATAAACTAAGGAATTTGTTGTAGCATTGAGATAAATCAGAAGGAATTTTTTATGTCAAGTTGCGTGAACTTTTCTGCATCCACAGCAAATAAACAATTTCGATATAAACAAGGCAAAAACATGCATGCAATTCAAAACCAATAAATGCATTTATATACAAATAAGATAATATGTACAGAATATTTTTGAAGGTGTTAATGTGTTGGTATGTTTGTAATATTTGAAGTTTTTTGTATGTCCTTTTTTATGTCTTGTGTATCTGTATTACAGCCTTTTTAGAAAATTGTAATTAGTATTTAGAATGTCGTTATTATGTTTTTAGAATTGAATCATTACAAAGTAGTCTACCTTTGACTGTAAATGTTGAGTTCGTTCGATAATGTTATTTACTTAGAATAGTAGTGAGTGTTAATTCACTTTAGATAAATAAAGTCGTTCGGATAGAAGTTTCGGTGTTCACAGAGTGTTTTTCGGTTTGGGTTTGCGAGTGAGTCAGTTGTGATTTTAGTTTGCGCAGGAAGATTATAGTTGCAAGCGACGTGGATTATATTAGCATATCTCTGTGCTTGTTCGACTGACTGATTTATTGTAGATGATCAAAGAGAATGTATAGTTTGAGGTTCTTGAATGATGAAGAAGTTCGTAGAAGATATTGAACGGGAAAAATTTGTTATCTCGATTCGCGAGAGGGTGAATTGTCGTCGTCACATTTTTAAGCTTGAGCAAGCTGTCAAAAAATGGTCTGCTGCTGATCTGCCTAGGTCTGCGTCTGCTTCTGCTTCTGTGTGGTCACATCTGCTTTGGGTTCTTTTTAAGAGGTCATGATCACGTGGGTGGCTCCAGAATGATTTTGCGCCAAAACTTTGAAGTGCATGTGTGGGCGACCTGATTGGTAGAAATGAACGAATCAGAGGGCTAGATTTATGAATGAAAGTTAGAATAGAGCATTACTAGAAGAAGGTAAGATTGGGCTAATAGACAAGCCCAATAATATAACTGTGAATAAATGTGAAAAGTAGAGTCCAGATAAGTTAGGTTTGACTGGAAAAAGCCAAAGTTCAAAAGTTTAGTTTAAATTGTCAGAGTTAGCTCCTCCTTTAGTTCCATAATCCTTCAACAGGGGTCTCTCTCCCCTGGCTATAAATACTGGCTGACCCTTTGCCTCGATCTCTTTTTTCTTCAGGCCTTGGGCTTTATACCACCTCGCAGATGTGAGCTCTCACAGATACAGCATTTCCCAAATTCTGGGAACACGCTAAGAACAATACACGTACGTACAAACACTCACAACACACACACATAATTTTCACCACACAAACTTTATGTAACTGTCCATTTGTTTTGTAACTTGTTATTAATACATATATTTGTTTATATATATTTATCGGTCTTGTTTTTTGTTTTTTTGGACTTAATTAAAGTCCAATATTCTCATGTGGTTGGACTGGCTAGGAGGGAAAAATTAACTCACGTGTTCACGTGTACTCATCACCACCACGGTCCGCTACAAAATGTCCGGTGAAAGCGTTGAGTCTGTAGTATTTAACCCAAGTGTGCGAAATAGGTTGTTTGAAGCCTGGATGATATGCATGCAGCAACTTCCTGAATCAGGTGAGTTAGGTTGACAGGAAATGCCAGTGATAGATAATGTCCAGTGACATGTTGAGTGAACCAAATGAGTTAGGTTGAAATCAGAACACCAAAAATGGGCTCTCCATATATATCCAGAAGTAGAGAGCTATGGTGGCCATTAAATACGTAAGTCCAGAAAAGTCTGCAGTAAGGAGCTGTTACAGCCATTGTATCAGCAGTTCCAGAAATGCCAGATGTCGTAGGGGCTTTTAGCTATTGCAAGTACTGGAATGAAAGCCAGAAATAGAAAGCTGATGTGGCTAGAAGTATGCACAGGTCAGAAACAGTGGAAGTAAAGTAAGAGCATTGGAAGATAAGGGGCTGTAGTCGCTAGAAGTAATAAAGGCCAGTGATGCCAGAAGTAAGAGTAGACAGGAAAGTTTTCAAGTAGCATCTCGTTGGCAGACAAAAATAAATGGGCTGTAATTAAATATAGAACCCGTCCAAACACAGGGGTCTGTGATTCTCCTCTTCCCTTTTCCTTTCTCCTAGCAATGAAAAGTTGCTGGTTAATATTTAACAGCACCCCCCACTACCACCACGAGGGATGTATGTGGCACAAGGCCGAGTTTACTGTGGGTTCTCCGAGCCCATAGGCTTGGCCAAAAATATTCCCTTAGAACCCGTATAAACAGATTCAGGGCCTGTCTACCTCCCCAGATGAAACTTTGCCCTGCAGCAAAGCCTTGTCCAGGTTCCTCTCTGCTCAAGGTAGAGAGTTTGACAGTTGAACACTCTATACGACTGTTTCCAAAGTTGCTGGTTTATATGACAAGAGTGTGCTGCAGCATCACCAAGCTTGATAGTTAATATCTAAAAAATTAAATCCTGAGTTGTATTGAAAATATTATAAAATGTTCAAGAGGACGATTTAGATTTTGTTAGTAATAATCAGACAACAAAGAGAAATGTGGTTGATTATAAAATCTAAATAAACCTGCCATGTTGCATAGAAGAAAATGGGGTGATACAATGAAGAAAAGGCAAAGGTCTCGAAGTAATAACTCATCTGTCATGAACCAGAACTGGAGTAGGGGGGGGTGCTATGATACAATGACCCTTCAAATTTAGGAATCATATTTTTCATTGTTTATTAAAAGATATTGTACCTCTTTGGATCTTTTTTGCATACTTAATGTTTATAGCAAAGAAAACGGTGACTTACCTCGTCAAACCAAGCGACAGCGTGTTGCGTGTATCCTACGAGGGAAAATGTGGTGAAAAAGAAAATTACTTACCAAAAAAAAGGCCATGTATTCCACATGACATGCTGAAGACGGAATGTTTAAATTAAAAAAACAAGTCTGTTGCAGGAGTTGCTATAAAAGTATTTTGATATGCAAAAATTGGGCGTCCTCTCCCAGTTGTTGATGAAAGGAAAAAATGCTAGGCCGATTAAAGCAGTTCATGTTCTCGAATTGGGGGAGAAGATTTGTGTATTTTGGCTTCTGCATTCATTGGAAAGTTAGTTATTTGTCTGACTGGTTACATGCATTGTGATTTGTGAGATAGTGCCTGTGAATCGTGTTTTTGGCATTTCTTTCTGCTCCCGATATTCGAGTCTGAATTATTTGTTCTCTGCATTGTGGAAGTAATCTGCAACAAATATTTCCTTTGCTTTCAGAATGCTTACAATGTTTAACACAATATTTTGATTGATCCATTCTTAAGTTCTTACTGGAGAATATGGCAGGGAATTCTAAACAATTTCCTCACAGGTGGAGGAGACATGAAGCAAAAGACATATGGTTCTACCAACAAATGCTAAGAATACCATGGACAGAATATGTGAGCAATGAGGAAGCCTTAAGAAAAACAGGAACAACTAGGAAACTTATACTTACAACCATGTTTCTGGGATACATAATGAGGAAAGAGGTCCTAGAGAATATAACACTTGCAGAACATATTAAAGAAAAGAGAAGCATGAATAAACAGTGAATAACCTGCTTACTGAGTTTGTGTGAATGGATGGTCAAACATGGACAAAAAGAGATGGTCAAAAGAAAAGCATTCTTAGAGAAACAAAAGACAGGAAGTTGTATAAAATTTCTATTTTTACTATATTAAAAATATAAGCCTTGAATAAATATTTAATTGTCTAGGTCGTCCTGAGTAAGACGTTAAACTACATCCAGCAGCAAGGCCTCTGATCAGGAGGTTTTGAGGAGTGTGGAGTTTGAAAAAAATTATTATCAGCAATACAATTCTGAAGGAAATATATTACCAGAAACAGATTTTTGACAAAACAAAATATTACCAGCAATAAAAAATTTTGTCAGCATTAAATAACCCATTAAGCCGTAAAACAAAATAAACCAAACCAATCTAAACCAAAGAATACATACTCTATTCATACGAATCTATCTTTAAAATGTTGCTGGCATTAAATAACCCATTGAGGTTGATATACTGTAAAACAAAATAATCCAAACCAAACTGATTTCTTACAAAGAATACATATTCTATTCATACGAACCTAACCTAAAAATCTTGTTGACATTAAATAACCCAATGAGGTTGATATGCCATTAAACAAAATAAACCAAACCAAACTAATCATCTAGGTTGTTTTTTTTAGTAAACATTCTTATAAAAGAAGTGTATTTTGATGAAGGCCAGATGGTTTGTCTAAAAAATTATTACACTTGTATATTTCAAATTGATTGAAGAGAAGAGGAATTGAGGACAAACCCTTATTTAATACACTCTTACAGAGCTGCCAGTAGTCACAAGAGCCAAACTTGTGAGAGGCTATATGATACCTGACTATCAGCAAACAATGACTTAGCCTCTTTGAGCACACATTTGCACTTATTATGAGTGGACACACAAAGGAATCTGATGTGATTAGAACTATCACATTGGTATAGTTGAATAAAGTGTTTCCTGTGAGTTATAGCACCTAAACAGTCAGGTGTGAACCAAAAAACATTATGGTTTTATGGAATTCTACTGGCAGGTGTTGGAGAAAGATGTGATGTGCAATTTTGTTGTCATTGTTGCCACCAGCAAAATGTTGTAAATATCTAATGATGTCTAATGATGTTGTAAATGTCTAAGGAACTATCTCTCACCCATTTTCACTTAACAGCTGCACCACTTTTCTTTGGTGAGAGACAGATAATCAAGTCTTTCTTCAACTTTGAGAAAGGACTGTTTACCAGT
This sequence comes from Acanthosepion lycidas, assembly GCA_963932145.1. NCBI lineage: Eukaryota > Metazoa > Mollusca > Cephalopoda > Sepiida > Sepiidae > Acanthosepion > Acanthosepion lycidas. The sequence goes on from OZ010597.1 coordinate 92,422,339, forward strand.
TATAATGGTATCTCTAGCTGCTATAGCTATTTCATGTATTAACACATATACTGCAAATGAAAATTTCTTAGCCTGTGAAGTAATGCTCCTAACTTCACAATGTGCCTTAATATGGGTGAAGTACGAGGCTATGTCCATCTTGGAATTGATCAAATTTATCTCACAGATATTATTTTATTCTCCTCAAGATTTCTACTATATGAGAAAATGTTTTACTAGGTAGAAATGTAATATGCAATAAATGATGTAAGGGGGATAATGAATAGACCAGACTAGAGAAGATGAAGGATTACTACTAAATGGCTCATAGCTACCATCAACACCAAATAAAGAAAAAGGGGTGGAGCTGAACTATTGTTGAATTTGTTGTAGATTTATATCAACCCACAAAGAAAAAGGTGAGTATGAGTGTACAAGTGTTAAAGTTCCTTGTTTATAGTTGTTTGTGAAGATGAAAAGAAATGTGATTTCTCCACATGTATATGTGAAAAAAAGAGGCAAAGGAGAAAGTGAGGAGGAAAGTGTAAGTGTCATGTAGCTTGGTGAGAAAGTGTATTGAATGTTATGTAGTTTGTTGAGGAAGAGTGTATGTGTCACATAGCTTGGCAATGAAAAAGGATGAATGAGTAAGGAAATTTTGTTTAAGCTGTACCAATGTGAAACTGTTGCTGTAAGTTGCTGCTCCTTCTCCTTACTGACTTGTCTGGTCAAGAAGCTTTGCTTAGATACCCTTCAAAGGGATCGTGAAGCATGCTTTTTATTGTCAGTGGGAATGCAACCCATTGGTTGTTAAATATTTATTTTCAAAAGATTATTAACTGGAAAGATGCACAGATCCTCTGACTCAGAAACCATTTTTTTGTCATTTGATGATTGATTGTCTTGCTGTTTATTTCCATCTTCACCCCATAAAATCAAGCACTAGTAAGAGGCAAGTCAATTACAGTAATAGGAGATAAGTATGATGGTAAAGATGACTACATGGACAATAAATTTGAGATGGAGCAAGAAGCCAACTATATTCAATTTCAAGCAACAAAAAAAAAAAGTAAACTGCTTATAAAGGATATACACTGAAGGATTTCTTTACCAGAACTTTGCAACAAGTAAAACATGATTATATTGGGACTCTAATATGTACAATATCTTTCTGCTTACAGAGAGTGAACTAGCACCAATAACAAATTCTAAATGTAGTATTTCTAGAATAATACTAATTAGTGAAAATTTCACAGTTTGTTGGGATCTGTTTACCTAAGTTTTTGTTGCTGAGTGTTGGGATTCCAAACATTTAACAATACATCTTTTAAATGAAACATACAAAAGGTTATTTTCTGGAAGAAAAGTAGAAGCAGAACATTAGTTGAAATAACATTTATAGATTCTTTTCAGAAATATACAATGGCAATAAAATGTTCAATTTTCCTTGCAGTGAAATTTGTTTTATAAAGTAATTAAGTATTCTTAATTTGGTATGAAATGTGTGGACAGACTTACTTTATAACAGTCAGCCTAATGTGTTTGTAGTCAATGGCTTAGGAGGTAGTTGCTGATTAATCCCTTCTATTGTGTGTGTGGACAAGGCCTCAGTCAGCGGTTGTTGTAGCTTCCATTGTGTGTATGCATGTGTAGATCAAATTGGCCACCCAAATTGCTTTGAGTCCTGAGAAGCAGTAGGCTTCTATTTTTATATCCGTAAGGGGGATTTGAAATCTAATTTCACATAATGGTGTGAACTTTTTGAATACAAGGTTTTTCATTAGTGACAAAATAATTTCATACTGGCCCATGAAAATCTTTTTCTCAAATTTGTGGGAGTGGTGAAAGGAGTTATTATTGTTATTTTCTGAATCGTTTTCTGAACACGTGATTGGTCTACAACTATATCTGGAAGTATTTTGGCAGTATTTGCCCTAATAATTATTGTTTACACTATTTACATTGTTCAGACTATCATCCTTATCTTTGTTGCCATGTTTATCACAATGTTTCAGTTGTTGTACGCTCCAGCCTTCTTCAGGTGGTTGGAATGTCAAACTGAACCCTTTATTTTGCTCGCTGGGGTAGACTGTTCTAGTTCCACATGCCATGTCTAATGTATGTCAGTTATCAGTTATCTCCTGTTGATTCCCCTCACCAAGTTCTCCACCACCATAACCAGGTATTAAACCCACACCCTTTGTATCCTGTCACTGGATCTAACTAACGCCTTTATCCACTGTGCCATGTGTCCTTGATAAAGTGTATATATAATATATATATATATATATACAGTAAATAGTAAATATAATAGTAAATAGTGTACATAATATCTCATCTCAGAAATATAGACAGATACTAATTATTGTTTATCAAACAAAAGTTTCTGATGGGATTTTATTGGTTGAAAAATATATATAGAATTTATTTCTGAGGATTTCCAATTTGAATTTTATGATGTATCAGAATTTAATGATTGAATAAGCTCCTTGCAAGTTCCACTTCTATAAAAAACTCCTAGAAATTCCTGTATTGGATTGTTAAATATTTGAGCTTAATAACTTTAACAAAATGTTACAATAACAAGCATAGTAGTAGTTTGTACCTAGTCATATTGGGATTGTTACCAGCTCTCCTTATTCCGTTTCTCCTCTCTGGTGGCTGTGGTAGAGATGGTTGAGAAGGCCCAGCCTACTCTTGAAGAGTTATGAGCAGGAGTCATAGAGGAGAGTGAGTGGTGTACATGGCTGGGGAAATCAGGCCCTTCTGACAGCATGTCGCAAATCCTCTTCATGTTGATGCTGAAGTTTGAGAGAACAGACATGTTTTTTTCATTGCTCAAAGAAAGTGATGTCATATTTTAAAAGAGAAGTCTTAATTTTAATTATCCATTTATTTATTTTTGTTTGTTTTATTAGGTTGGTACTTTTTAACATCAAAAACTGACATTATTTTTTGCACCAACCTAATAATTTTGTTATATTATTATGCATTTACAATATTCTATTAGTAATATACATATTTTATTTTTTTTCTAAGTTGAGGTATACATCAATTGTTTTAGCAAGTTTAGTGATGTAATGGAATAACCCCCATGAGTGACTATACTATAGGTAGTAACTACCTATAAGTATCTGTAAGTCAATGGGCTACAAAGTCTAGCGTCAACCTGTTCCAGCTAAACAGTCAAACTCTCTGCTTTCAGGCAGAGAGGAACCCAGACGAGGCTCCACCGAAGGGCAGAGTCTTGTTTGGGGAGGTAGACTGCCCCTGAACCCATTTATATGGGCTCAAAAGGGAATATTTTTGGCTGAGCCTACGGGCTCGGAGAACCCACGTTAAACCATCCTTGTGCTACATGCAACCCTAGTGCAGGGGGTAGCTAAATATACTAGCTGGGATCTATTGAGTATGACTCAGACTTACACAAGAGCTACCGATCTTCCAATAGTAGCATTCACTACTGGATTGACTTGTGATGACCTTGTGCATAGCTATTAACTTTATTCTTATTGTACCGTATTTTTTACTATAAATCTGTACTTATTTTATCCACCTTGTTTTTCAAGTAAATATTCTTATTAGCATGGAATATAACATTTAGTTTATTTAAAAAATAAATTTAATCATAAATATAAATGAATATCATTATTTAAAGTAAGAGGATACAAATGAAAATATTTCAAATTGTAAAGGTTTTTGATTTCACTGATGCAGCCATTAAACACATGAGTGTATTCTTTCTTTTTCTTACTGAAACTAAGTAGCATCTCTAATATTTCTTTTCTGTCTTTCCTCATGAATGGAATAGTCCATTGTTTATGAGGTAGTGGCAAGGTGCAACATGTGTACTAACTAAATAATGAAGAAAAATGCAGATTTATAATATGACAAGTTTATTCGCAGTGATGCTTCTAGTGTGTTGTGGAGTAGCTGAACATCCCCACAAGATGGACTGATCTAAGACAATTTAAACAGCCCTCTCTTGTCAAAATCTTTGTCTCCTGGTGGAGAGGAACCCAGACAAGGCTATGCCAAAGGGCAGAGTCTCATTTGAGGAGATAGACAAACCCAACCCTGTGTATATGGGGTTTATGGGCAATTTTTGCCAAAACCTATGCGTTCGGAAACCCCACATTAAAAATTGGCCTTGCGCCATATCTTGCCTTGTGGGGAGGTTGGTAAATAGAGAGGAGTTAACGATTAACTGTTTATTACATTAGTCTGTCTTCTCGAACGTTTACCATATTATTCTCCGGAATAAACTACTTATTTTCTATGTGTGTCAACTTCTCCTATTCATGGCACAACATAGTGTGGAAATAATGTTAAACTATAAATCAACTAATAAAAAGTTTTTATTGCCTAAGTTGACTATTACAAAGTAGGCATTTGAAGTCAAATTTCATAATTGAGCTTTGGCAGTCAACGTTTTAAAAATCTATATAAATTAAGATTTGGCAAAATGAACAAATTAAACATTTTAATGTGGAAAACAGTTTTAAAGTTACAAATCAAGTCATAAAAAATTTTTATTGCCTAAGTTGATTATTATAAATTTCACATTTGAAGTCAGATTTCATAAGTGACCTCAGGTAGTCAATGTGTTAAACACAAGAGCATTATCGTCACCTGTTTGCTTTCTTTGTTCTCACTGAAACCCAACAGCATCTCTGATATGTCTTTTCTGTTTTTCCTTGTGATCAAAACAAAATAGCTCATTATTTATGAGGTATTGGTAGGGCATAACATATGTGCTAAGGAAGGAAGTGGGGAAACATTAAAGTCATGTTGGCAATTAACTCTAGCCCAGAGCATTCTCATAAAAAATTACAAGATTAGTGAATAGAAAATGATAGTAATCTCAAAAACCATTAAGTGAAAATTCTTGACTTAAGAAAAAATACCAGATGTTGAGGTTGATAAAATGAAAACAAATCTATACATCACATAACTTTTATTATAATATATTGTTATAATTGTTTAATTTTATTGTTATTAATCTCTTATGGCAGTTAATTTATAAATTAAACTTTATTATAATAGTCATCTATATGTGTCATTGAGACCATAAAGTGGTTAAATGTTAAATATGAGCTAGAAAGGGTTAAGCCTAAAATGGAATATAAACTGGAAGATAGAAAGAGAAAGAGAGAGCGCAGATACATTTTCCTTGGTGGAAAGGGGCCATCTGGCTTTCTTCTCCCCTAAAGCTTATTTTTTTTATCTATTGAGAATTTGGAATGCAGGTAAAACAAATTGAAAAAAAAAGTCTCTTCCTTGAGAATTTAAGCAAACAATTATTGTTAACAGGAGAGAGATAGATCTGGATTATATCTTTGCAGACAAAAACAAACTGGGAAATAATTTTGTCTCTTGCACAGAAATTTAAATAGGAACAAATGAGTCAAATGTACAATAGGGCAGAAGTTATGAAAACAAGTCCTGTCAACAGTGATCAGGTTTATATTTTCGCTAGACAGAGATAAGTTTAAGAATTGAGAAATAATTTTATCTCTTCCTTGAGAATTTGAACAAACAATTATTGTTGGCAGGAGAGAGAGAGAGAGAGAGAGAAAGAGAGAGAGAGAGAGATCTGGATTATATTTTTGCAGGCAAAAACAAATTGGGAAATAATTGTCTCTTGCTTGGAAATTTAAATGAGAACAAATTTTTTTCTTGAGGGTCAAATGTATGATGGGGCAGAAGTTATGAAAACAAGTCCTGTCAACAGTGATCTGGTTTATATTTTCACTGGACAAGAGATAAGTCTAAGAATTGAGAAATAATTTTATCTCTTCCTTGAGGAATTAAGAAAACATATCATTAACAAGGAGAGAGACAGACGTTGCATATATATTCACTGATGAAAACAAAAAGCGAAATTTAAATAAAGAACAAAGAGGGTCAAAGTTATGAAAATAGGTCCTGTTGTTGACGAGCAGGTGATCTGGTTTATATTTTTGTTAGACAGAGATAAGTCCAGGAATTGAGAAATAATTTTATCTCTTTCTTGAGGAATCAAAAAAATTAAAATTAATCACTAAAATAAAACTATGCCCTTTCATCCACATGTTCTAAAAATTAGATTTGTCACAAAGACAGTTATGTCTGCCCTAGGAACTAGGCTGAGGTTGAATGCTGAGAAGGAGGAAAGAGGGAGAATTTAGCACCACCTGTATGGAGTGATGATACGAGAAATAGAGTGAAGCAAATTGAAGGGAGGAGTGATTCCTGTAACTACTCCCAAGAAGGTGGATAATTCTCCAAATTTGGAAAGTTGATTAAGAAAACAGAAATAGAGAAAAAAGAACCTTTGTTGGGATTAATGTGAAAATTGGGGAATCACTGAATCCCTAGAGCCCTTTGGTTCCAGACTGGATTTGGGCAGAAGTGCATATAAGCAGATAGCTTTGAGATCTCAAGGACTTGCACTATGAATACCGCATCAAGTGTCTCTGGAAACCATGTCAGCTGCCACCAGATCTCCTTCTGAAGAACTTTGAACCCCAAATTTTAGATGAGGCACAGTGTCACTATACAGATTGATGTGGGAAGGGTTAATTTTTGTTGTACCAAGAACTATTTAAACCAATTGAAGATTGACCCAATGAATCTTTTGTTTTTATTTTTCATTGTGAAGATATTTCTTCCCTTCATATAGTGCTTGCCACAGCTCAAACCTGCACTTTGATTACTATAACATTCGATCTTCTACTGCTCTGAGATCAAGAACACAATGTGGGCAGTGTTGGTGTGGATTGAAGCATCCAGCAACCAACAACCAGCTTGGACCAGCATTAGTATTGACCAATGCTGAGTTAGCCTTGTGGTTAAAACATTGTGCTAAGACCCTGAGGACTGGACCACTAAATGTGGTTACACTACTGGGTGTAGGCGGTAGTAAAAGGGTTATATATATATATATATATATATATATATATATATATATATATATATAGGAAAAATATAGTATATTTAGGGTTCAGTAATTTCTGAAGTTTCAAGCATATGCTTTGGGTTGGAGGTGTCTTAGAACATATTCCTCACTGATAAGTTGAGGGGGGGGGCTATTGTTTGTTGGTTTTGTTCATAATTTTGTACAATGCATTTCAAATAAAGACAAATGAAATTACATTTTGAAATTGGTCAGTATAGAATCTTTATTATCATCAATTTCTACAATAATTTCAGCTTAGTTTCCTTAAATCATTTGGCAATGTTCAACCTTCGTGCCTGCAAAAAAAAAAGTCAATGTCTCAAAGGACAGTTACTCCCTTGACACTATTACTGTATACACTTTTGACTCCCTCAGCAAAATTTATTTAAAAGATTTTAAAAATATGCGAACCAAGTACAATGCAATATTTATTATTTACGTTTTATAAAGATTTATTTAACATTTTATAAAAGAAATAAATTTGAAAAGAAATCATTTCCATTCAAAAAGTTTTAAAAAATTACAAAATTACCAAAAAAAGTAAACCACCTACAATACAATATTTATTATCTACAATTTTATAAACAACTTATGAAAACAAGCTTTTTTTTTTATTCAATGAAATAAACAAACTGTTTAATATCTTTGTTGTCAATTCTGAAGAATAAAGAAAATGTCTAAATCCATTTTCATATGTTTGGGTTTTATTAAAATTCTAATAATTGCTTTTTAAATATAATAAACATTGCTGAGGTAGTCGAAAGTGTATACAGTAATAGTGGTGAAAAGAGAATAACTGCCCTTTTAACATACTGTATATTGCAGGCGGAAGGGATAAACATTACCAAAAATTAAAAAAAAAAAAATAAGCAAACCCACAGCAAAACTGATAAATACAATTTCAGATTGCTACAAAATACTCATATTGATAGTCTCAGATATAGACCAGTGTTTCTCAAACATTGTACACAGGCATATTAATATGACCTAAAAAGTAGCCGGGTGTGATCCAAGTTAACAGAAGAGTAATTTATTGATCATTTTTCTTTTTATTCTTATAGCTGATAAAACATTATGATCCTATTAAACTAAATCTCATTCATATGAACTTTGAAACTTGGGAGGAACATATTATATATTCTTTTTAAGTAATAAAAATATAAAAATCTTTCAGTGATGGAAATATTGAATGCTTTTTATGTAAATAGTATCCAAATTATTCCACAGCTTCTTCACTAATTTACAAAATCACAAATATATATAGCATTATTTTCGATATTCTATAATACTGTAAATTGCAATTACAAGAACATGTAGAAGAGGATACATATACAAAGAATTAATTATTTATTCCACATCTATTAAAATATAAAGTTCACCCCAGAGTTTAAGTTACTCTAGAAATTCATCCTGAAGTAAAAAAAAGGTTGAGAAACACTGATATCGACTATTTTACACAAGTAGATTTCAAATCTGTCTCTTTGTCAAAGGCAATTCATTCAATTATTCAAGTAAAGATAATCTTTTGTTCTCATCATAAATAACACTGAATATGAAGAATGAATTTATACAAATGAAGCTTAGAGTTTTTGTTTGTTTTTTTTTAAAATAAAATTTGCTAATGTCATGTGGATTTCAAAGTGGGGGCAGGAATTTTATTATTTACAGGCACTGTGCTATTTTCTTGATTCAATTCAAAGTATTTCTCTCGAAAGCTTGCATCAGCATAATGGTCAACTGGAATGGAGGCAGAGTACAATGGACAGCCATCAAGAACATTAACCTGAGGAAAACAAAAAACAAAAGAAACAAATAATGAAATAGTTGGAAAGAACATATTGACAGATAGTAGACAGGGATGCTTCACTACAGAACAAAAGATCAGATAGCTAGTTTGTTATATTATTGCCCGGTTCAAAATCCTCCCCAGTTTTTTGAACAGAAGTAGAGGTTTATCACTGGCTTCCTGTTTAGGATTAGGTTTCCAGTTCCTTACTCCTAAAATCTTTTCATTTTTTTTTTCACCCACAGTAACCCCTTCTGTCTTAGTGGCATTATCGCTTAGCTTGAGGTGAAATGATTAAAAAAAAAAAAAACAGCTGGAGAGTGAGTTTGATTCACACTAAGTGATCCAAAATTGTAGTTTGATATTTACTAAGCTTAGTACACAAGGCCTGGTGAGATAGAATGGGTTGGATAGATTGTGATGTACTAATGTTTCAAATAGTGTGTGTGGCATACATGCCTAGAAAATCTACATGCGAAATCCTTGTTGCCTTAAATTAAGCCAAGTATCAACATGAAGGTGTTATGGCAATTGTTAGTTTCATCTATCTTGAGTGCTCCATATTTGTGACCAGGTGCCATACTAGGTTAAGCTTTGTAAATATCAACACACAGACTTATTGTAAATTTATGTAATGAGCTGTCATTAACATTATGCTTCACTTATAAAAATAAACTGTCATTGGTAACAGTTTTGCCCAGAACCTAAAAAGTGAAGAAGTCATTTTGTTACCTCCATATATTGCTATATATTGAAGCTATCACCATGACACATGTAACATTGTTACTTCAGGAGGGAGGGGGCAAATTTTGATAACTCACACTTGTTGATTGGTTGTTTTTGTTTAACAAACTTTATTCTCGTATTTGTGACCTTATACTACAGTAAATGTCAAGTAGCAAATATTAACAGAATAATGCTTCATGAAACACATTTTGACTCATATTAGATATTTCATGATATACACTTCACCAGTGATTCACTGTGAATGGCCAGAATCTATTATAATTTTTATGTTATTTTTAGACATACAATGATAACAGCAAAAATTGCAATATGCGCACTGGTAAAAAATGTTGACATAAGGTTTATAATACCCAGAAATTCGTACACAGATGTCCTTAGCACAGTGGATGAAGGTGTTAGTTAGATCCAGTGACAGGACCGAAAGAGTGTGAGTTCAATACCTGGTTAAGGCGGTGGAGAACTTGGAGAGGGGAATTAACAGGAGATAACTGATAACTGACAAACAGTCTACTCCAGTGAGTGAAATGCCAACCACCTGAAGAAGGCCAGAGAATACAACGGCTAAAACGTTGTGATAAATATGGCAACAAAGATGAGGATGATAGTCTGAACAATGTAAATAGGGTACATAATACCTCATCTCAGAAATATAGACAGATATTGCTTTATGTATGTAAGTGTATAATAATTCTAGTTTGCCTATGTTGGATTCAGATGATAATGTATATTAATAAGTGTGTGTGTGTGTATATGTCTCATAGACATTGTGTTTGTTGGTTTGTCACATGTTGATTTGGGAACATTTTTACGTACATACCATTTGTTTTAAACATACGTTAGATTCTTCAAGAATGGATTCAATAAAGGTTGGTGGTTTAATATAATATTTATGTGTTTATAGCTGGTAATATAGTTATTAGTAATCTCTAAAAATATTTTCGACGTAAAGAATTACCTTTTTTTTTTAATTAGGGTGGCATTTGTAAAATCAAATCATCATAAATCCATCTACTTGCATATCCATTTATTCCATATATATCTAAACTATGATTAAAAACCATAAAGTGAAAATTTCACTGAGATATGTAGGAAAATTTCCAAGTTATATCTGAAATCAAGGAAACCTTAACTTTAAGCAAAATGTTCACAGTATAAAAAAAAGAAGGTGCCATTTTAAACAGAAATCAGGAGGATATGGGTGAAGCATAATTTTGATAATTATTGAGTGGAAATAAATAAAGATTTCTGTATATTTTCATTTTGACATGATGTAAGCGTTCTGGGATTGCAAAGGAAATATTTGTCGCAGATTACTTCCACAATGCAGAGAACAAACCACTATAAATTCAACCTTGAACATCAGGGGCAGAAAGAAATGCTGAAATCTCGATTCGCTGGTACTATCTCACAAATCACAATGCACGTAACCAGTCAGAAAAATAACTCACTCTCCGACAAATGCAGTAGCCAAAATACACAAATTTTATTCCTCCCTCACACCAACTGCTTTTATCGGCCGAGCATTTTTTCCATTCGTTGTCAACTGGGAGAGGATGCCCAATTTTAGCATATCAAAATAATTTCATAGTGACTCCTGCGACTGACTTGTTTTTAATTTACATATTCCATCTTCAGCATGTCATCGGAATACGTGCCCTTTTTTTTGGTAAGTAATTTTCTTTTTCACCACATTTTCCACCGTAGGATACATGCATCATGCTGTCACTTGGTTTGATGAGGTAAGTCACCGTTTTCTTTGCTATACATGAAACAAATGAATAGCTTATCTTGAGTAATTACACAAACATGACTTTTATGTCTCCACTATTCGCATATCAATATTTACATATATTTCAGTTAACCCATTACAACTCAGCCATGTGTGATCATGTATCTTTTGATACATGACTGATGAGGCAGATTTTTCCCCGCAGTAAGTTGGCATTTCTTTCTGCGATAGACCAGTTGCCATCCAATGCTACAGAACCTGGTCTGTCCTGCTATTTACCCATAGCTGGGGGGAGAAGAAGAGGATTCATACCTTTCCCAAGGGTATTAGCATGTAAGTGAATGTAGTGGATCCAAGTGGAATTTGAACTCGGTTCTCTGATTACTCAGTCAAAGCCGCTATCCATTACTCCACCATACCTCCACACCATCACATCTGCTATACTTTAATAAGTAATAAGACAAATTTTAACTTACAAGGGAGTTCTGAAAGTTATCAGCCTAACTGATAGGCTGCTGAAAACAAAACTTGGTACAACTAATACACTGTAATAAATAATAAGATCATGAAAAAAAAAACAACAAATACTTTTAATGCAGTTTTTTGAGAGGGTGATGAAAAGTTCTCAGCCTGACAAAGTGGGTGCTGAAAAATTCAGTATAGCTACTACACTGTAATATTCAAGTGGAAAGACCAAATGCTGTTAACACAGTCTTACAAGGGAGTTCTGAAAACACAACACTTCTACTGATACATTTTCAGGCCTTCCTCAGCAAAATTGTCCCTAAGGAAAAAGAAGATCTCTTTCTTCAGCAATGTGAAGCCAGACTTGAAAAATAGTTACAAAGAGAATTTTAAAAAAAATTATCTAAACAGCAACACTAATAATATTAGTTGTTCTGTTTTTCACTTTTTCGTCCAATATATGACATGGAAATATTCTCAGATCTTTTCTTTGTAAAATTCTCCGACATGTTTCTAAAGCAATGAAAACCGCATGGTGTTGAAATCTGTATTAATGCAACTAGTGTATCTGACAGACCAGCCAATATATGCCGTCACCTTTAATTTTCTGACTCTCCAATAATACTCTATCAGTTATTTAGACTTCATCCTAGTTGGGCTAATGTGTAGCTTTCTCCATCCAGATATTGTCTGCCATATCAGATCTTTTCCACCGTTCATTTGACTATAGTTTTCTTGCATATCTTAAATAGTACATTACAAATTATGGTTTGTTTCCCTTTTTGTTGTCGAGTAAATAAGACAGCCCAGGTAACACAAACGAACTAGGCAAGATGCCTTAAATAAAGAACTCCAAGTGAGTCAGTAGAAGTCTGTTGGAGTCAGTCAGAGAAAATTTAATGATGTTACAGTGAGTGGCCTAAAACTGTTAGGAGTGAGTCATAACAATTTTATGTACTTGTTTGAATGGAACATTGTATATACAATCTTTTGTCAGACGTTTCTCTCATGAAGGACTAACTCCATAAGGAGGTTACAGAGTGAAGTTCTATTACTGGACCTCACTTTGATTTTATAACAAAATCAGTCAGATCCACTGCAAGTGAATTACTTTATCAAGGGAGATAATTATAAAATTTACGAGTGAGTTCATAATAAAAGAAATATGGTAATGGGTCAAAAGTTAGTTTGACTAAAAAAGATAAGAAATTATGGATAATAATGATTGCCAACGTCTTGAAAGGACATGAGACTTGAAGGAAAATTGGAAGCAACTCTTATTAAAGTTGCTTCCCCGACAAGAATTTTTTTTGATGGGAAATCACTTGAAAAATAATGATAGTACATTGATTTCGTGTTCCCTGCAAAAAAAAAAAAAATGTTTTATTTTGGGATACTCTTCATAGTGTTGCGATTAAATAATTTCCATATACTGACTGATAACGTGTTTTTCATTAGTTCCGATAAAGAAGCTAAAACAACTAAAGTTTGCAGCTCAAATAACCATAGCAAATAAACACGAGAATAGAATTGGTAACTAGAGTTATTCCCCTTGCACTGGCGATTTTTTTTTGGTGTTTAAAAAAATAAAAAAAGGATTGATAGGTATGTAAACACACAAAAGCATAGAACTTACGCTTATATCTAGTTATTTCAAGTGTAAAATAATGAAACCTTGCTGCCAATCTAGTACTAAACTGAAATTCATAAAGTAAAGATATTAAAGAGGAAAGTTCATTGGAACAATTACCATGAAAATTTTTATAGAAAATGTGCAGAGAGCAATGTGATGGTGATGGGAAAGAGACTGAAGCCGAGATGCCAGGTCAGAACCAATAGGATTGCAGATTCTTCTTTGGATTTTATCAAGAATCTTTAAATATATAGCAGGAGCACAAGACCAGATGTAACAGCAATATTTAATGCATGGTTGAATGGTAGACTTATAGATATGAAAGATAGATTCTGGAGAGAAAAATTGTCTAGCACAACATAGTGAACCCACTTTCCTAGCAACAGATCTAGCAATTGATTCAATATAATCTTTCCACTTCAGGTGGAAAATTTTAGTTCAAGAAGGTGCAACAAGTCACTCTCCTGGAGGTTAGCATCAGTGATGCTGATGGAAGGCAGAAAGGGTTCCCTCAGGTGATTAAAAAGAGAGAGCAGTTTCGTTTTAAATAATCTCCTCATTTTTTATGGGCATTATGTTAGTATTGATTAAGACAGTATGACTGATACAGGCAGAACTAAATTTGACAGCAATATTCAATGCATGAGCAAATGTTTGTAAAATACAATGTGTATCCACATGTATTTAATTTTGAGTGTCATACTTTTATATACATCCTTGTGCAAATTAATTAAAACAACAGCTTTAGTTTCCTTTCTTTGACCATACAGTCAGTTTTAGACCCACTGGAGTGACAGGGTGTAATTGATTTCTATTGTTTTCCTCAGATTAGGTCATTTGCAGTGGTGTGCAGTAATATGAATCTATTTTTGGGGTGTATGATGAAATTTTTTTGGCCTTGAAAAATATTGCATCATCTGTGATTGCATCAGATTTTCATCATGCTCAGACACTATTGTCTTGACTGTCGATTAGTTGTCCTACGGCCTTTGTCTGCAATGGACGTTATTCCAAGGAAGTGTACAAAAATTGTAACACTGCATGAGTGTATTGGCATGCTTTACCACTGAGCAAATTAAAGTATTATAGACTGGTGTGGAAACTCTCCTGATTTAAATTCAATCGAGAATCTGTAGTCAATCTGCTAGGAATGACTTTGTGGAATGAGCATATGAAGTACTAACATGGGCACTTTTTCATTGGAAAAATACGAAAAAAGTAAATAACAGAATTATTTGTTTTTTTTCAATTAATTTGCACAAGGGTGGGCGTGTATATATATATATATATATATATATATGTATATTTTAATATATTGTGCTGTCAACTATGATCTTCAAAAACTGAAGTGAACTGTCACTAGTCACCTACTGTCTCCTTGAATCCTGCTCAGTTATTGTTCCCTCTGTTCAATAATGTGTTTCTCAGATTCTTTCACTGTCAGTAACCCCCTTGCAACTTAGAGGCTTTATTAATTTGCTTGGAGTGAAATGATTTTAAAAAATACTCAAAAACAGAAGAGTTCACTTCGTTGGTTAATTGTCCATTTTTTAATACTTAACAAATAAAACGCCTTGATTTATTAAAATAATTTTTAGATTGCAGATAAATTGATAGTACTTTTGTATTTACATTGTATTTGAAACTTAACTATTATTGATATGTTTTGATGGACCTGGTTAACTAGTTAAAAAATAAAAACAACTTGGACATTTTAGTAATTCTTGTACAAAAACAGATATCAGTAATAAAAAAAGCAAAAAAAAAGCAGAAGTCTTAATTTCAATAACTTAGATGCAGAAAGAAAAGACTACAAAATTGACATGTGAAATATAAAACATTTTTGTGTCAGACATATATTCTTCCTTTATGTTACGTCACTCTATAAGAGATACTGGTATGATGTAACCCAATACAATCTGGTGCATGATTAGTTATTGGCAACTAAACCATTTCCCCCACCGTCCTTTTCTAGTGAGGAGGGCAACTAGACATCCAGCAGGATAAAAGCTTTCATATCTATGTGGAAAGAACTGGTCAGGTGTTCAGTCGTGCAATGACTATGATCACACCTGATCAGAGGACTGATGATGACGATATTCTGTCTGGTGGTAGTACAAATCTTACAAGTAAAAATCACACTAGAATGGAAGAACTTACTTTATAAGATTTTACTTTCTCCATGGTTATCAGCCTTCGACTGACACGTGTTGATAATGGTTGTTCAGAATTAGCAATTAATTTCAGACATGGATGAACAGGAATATTCTCCTCTTTGTAACTGTAAGGAAAAAAAATGTATGAGTTTTTATTATATACTATATGATTCATGTGTGTGTTTGCATGTGTATATCTCAGTGAGGAGGAAACAAAATTGTTACTTACCATTTCAAGCTGAGCGTGTTGCCAAGTTCCTTACCAGATCAAAACTGTTACTGCGTTTGCTTCCTTTTTTTTATGGAAGAGCGCATATTGCTGGTGAACCGGAAGTCATCTGTGATTGGACTATAAACTGCCAAGAAGAGTTGCAGTTGGGAAAATGGAGAAAATTGAAGATGGTACACGAGTCAATACTCAATGTTAGTCCAAGGAGGTGCAACAAGTCACTCTCCTGGAGGGTAGCATCAGCGATGCTGATGGAAGGCAGAAAGGGTTCCCTCGGGTGATTAAAAAGAGAGAGCAGTTTTGTTTTAAATAATCTCATCATTTTTTATGGGTATTATGTTAGTATTGATTAAGACAGTATAACTAATCTGGGCAGAACTAAATTTGACAGCAATATTCAATGCATGAACAAATGTTTATAAAATACAATGTGTATCCACATATATTTAATTTTGTGTGTCACACTTTTCTATACATCCTTGTGCAAATTAAGTGAAACAACCACTTTAGTTTCCTTTCTGTATGTCCTTCATATTTCAAATCCTGAAAATTGCCATTTCATATTGCTCCACTAGAAGCAATGAAATACTAAATACTGTGAAGAGTGGGGTATGATGTTGAAACACCTGACATCCGCTAATGAACCTTGGCTAGAAACATCACTGATGATGTGTACCAAAGAATCCAACCAATGTATTTTACAAAATAGACAATTTATAATGCAGATTAAAAATGAAAGAATCTTTATTTGCTATTATTTTGAATTCTTACATATAAGATTGTTGGTTTTAATTCTGGATAGGAATGAATGCAAAAACATCACAGTAGATTCTATAAATTTATATTCCAGAGAATGTAAATAAATCTAAAAAAACATGTGAACTCTTTTGACTTAAGGTAGTAACCAATGAAAAGGAAAACTGAGTTCAAAATCAGCTTGAAGAGGGATGGGTTCTGGCAGGCTATATTGCCCTAGACACACTGCTGCTGGTATACTGCAATGTAGTTAAGGTATAATTCTAATGGTTTATGGGACTCCTAGTTTGACTAGACATTAATTTATCAAGGGAGATAATTACGAAATTTATGAGAAGCCTGTTAATCATGAAATAAATCTTAACTTGTATTAGGGCCAACAAGTATTAAAGTACGGCTGCTTCAGCATGTGGCCAGCGATTTATTCTAGTTGATTATCACTTAATGCTCAGATTGTTTTTAAATTCTACAGCTGTAACATAAGCAACATGTATTAGAAGTAAAGAATAAGCCTTGGCAAGGTTTGAGCTGACACCTTTGTTTGGGAACGTGTTTGACCAAGACAATGTATTACTGATTAACTGAAAACTAACCAGCAAGCAACATCCTCCTTCAAATTTATAGTCTGATTCTTTACTCGATTCCATACTGTGTTTTCTCTTAGTTGGATAATTAACAAGTGAAATATGAAAAAATCTAGTTCAGGGAAAAAGTCTTTTACCAGACATAAAAAAAAATGCTCAGTTACTCACTCGGATCGACACACTGGGAACCAATAGACAAGACGTCCATTCATGGTGAGATATTTAGCAGCAAAATTCAGAAGATCTTTAAAGATATCAGTTAATCGGTACTGGGTTTTTTCAGCAATATGAAACACTCTGATAATAATAAAAAAAAAAAAATGCAAATAATTATTTCCAATAGTCAATAAAGATTAAAATAATGGGTTTTAATTAAAATAGAAATATTTTTGCTTTTGTTAAATCACAAACATTTTGGTTTAATGACTGATTTCTTAATAAATATTATTTGATTGATTGATTGATTTTCTATGGCTTATCAACCCATTGCTGGTTATTTAAAGTCAGAAAATATTTTTAGATAAATATTTTTTGTTCAAAATCTTCATTGAGCTGGATTTTTCATGCTCTTTCAGAAACTGTAACAATAGTTTTCTCAGCATAGTTGTAGTAAAAAACATAGCTGGGTTCTGTAGGTGTTGAACAAACACTAATGTACCTGAGTGTGTCTGCAACAGAGATTAGCTTGTCACCCTAGGAAAGGGTGTGTTTGGAAACAAGTAACAGGCCATTATTATTATTATTATTATTATTATTAAAGAAGTTGTAACTGATGTAACATCTCTGAAATAGAGTGCTTATTATAAAGACTAATTCAATGATTTTGTCATGAAATAACCACCCAGTTCACTAGAAACAAAGAAAAGAGCACTGAACTGATATATATATGTATCCTCTTATATGGCAGTGAATGTCTGACAATTTTTTTCGCAGATGAGGAGAGGACATGAGGTAACAGAGATGTGGTTCTACAGATAAGAATTCAACACCAGAAAGTATAAATTTTGTTATTCAAGCTGGAAACAACACTTCTTTCATTTCAAAGAATAGACTTGGAACTTTGGTCAATGCAGCTCAAATCAGACCTAAGGTTGGGCCACTGGAAACAATCAAGGATAGCAATAATAGAGGAAATGTCAGTTTTAATCATGGTGTCCTTAATTCATCAGAAAATATAATCAATATAGATTAAGAATCACCTGTAATAACTGTAACTGAAAACCACAGCATCTAACCCTTAAAAATGCTCACTCTATTTACTAATCATCATCCTTCGACATCCCTGCAGTTGGCTGGAACTTCATTGACATTCTCTTTTCACATTGTTGAGTCCTGAATTGCTGTTCCCAAATCCTCAATGTCTAACCCTGAGTCCTGAGGTATGACGCGTGGGAAAGTCAATTTTCGTGAGAAGACACTTCCAGAAGGATGCCATAGGAGTAAGGATGAGATGATTTTTCTGTCCGCTTGGTGGCAGTGGCCGGCAAACTGTAACTGTTTTTGTTTGAGCTAAAGAGAGATTGATCTCAGTTCTCTGTAAGTTGTGTTAAACGTTTACATGGGATCTCCAACTGATGTTCAGGATTTTTCTAAGTAGATTTGTTTATAATCCATCCAGTCGTCTTTCAAAACAAACAGATAATGTCCAAGTTTCTGATCTATACAGTAGGGCTGGTTCAATTAATGTTCGAAAGGTTTGAACTTTTATGGAAGATTCGAGTGCCAAATCTTGTGAAGTTTGTTACACGCATCCCATGCAAGGTATTAAACCTATAGATTTCAGGGAGATAACTAGATTTGAATTTAATAAGCAAGTAGAGTTATCTTTCTTGACGTGCACAGCGGGCATAATATTACGTTGGTGCAAAAATAATGTCAAAATAATGTCGTTTTTTGACGTTAAAAAATACGTCAAAAAACGACATTATTACGTCGTTATTTTTGCACCAACCTAATAGTATACATATGTATAGAACCTTCAGTTACTTATTACGTGATGATAGGAAGAAGCAAATGCTAATAATTTCTTCAAGAAAATGACATTATAACAGTAACGAGGAAGAACGAACCCAACAGACTATTTAAGAATAAGTCAATGTTTCATCAAATTTCACTGCAGAAAATAAACAAACCTTTCTGGTGAGTTAGATTTCTCGTTATGAGCTGCAATCTTTTTGGCAGGTTCTCGTATTCCATAAGGTGCTGTAAAACATATTAAAGAATCAAATGTTAAAACATAGAAAATAATTGATGACAAGAAGCTCAAAGTTTGAAATGAGCTTTTCAAATCGTTTTATTTGATCGAATCAAAAATATTATCCATATAATAATGCTGTACCCTGTCAGTACTCCGATTCTTTAACCCAAACAGAAGTGCTGAAATCAACATCCGCAGCTCACATGACAAAAACAGACCTTAATTTTGCCCAGCTCTGCACATTCACTTCTGGAATGACGCCAACAAAATACCAGGGTCATAAAACATTTCTTCTGAGCAATCAGAAAAAAAAGCCCATGAGGTATTTTGCAGCAGACATTTCTGAGTCATGGACACACTATAAAGTCAGCGTTGATTTAACCCACAGAGGTAGATCTCATTTGACTGGTATTACCGATGTCCCTTAACAACACTTCCATCAACAGTGATGCTTATGACTAGTGATAAAACCAGCAGCAGAGATTACCTTCAACTACTACAATGTGATAATTTGTGAAATATTTCTCCCATGAGTCTGCCTCACCCGACTACATGTACATGTTCATTCTCTTCCCGAGTCTGCCTCACCTGGCTACATGTTACGTTTATTCTCTTCCCAAGTCTGCCTCACTTGGCTACATGTACACGTTCATTTTCTTCCCAAGACTGTCTCACCCAGCTTCTTGAGTACCACCTCTTAATTGCTAGTGTTCCCAAGTCCACCCTGACCCGAGGTGAGCAAATAGTTAACCACAGTCTGGGGTCAAAACACTATGAAAGTGGAAAAATAGGTTTTAATGCTAGAAATACATTTTTTAAAAAATTATTATCAGCAATAAATTTTTGGAAAAAAATATTACTAGCAATAAAAATCTTGTATTAAATAACCCATTGTGGTTGATATGCCATAAAACAAACCAAACCAAACCTTCCCGAGTCTATCTCACTTGACTACATATATATGTTCATTCTCTTCCTGAGTCTATCTCACTCAACTATATATACATGTTTATTCTCTTCCCGAGTCTATCTCATTCGACTACATATACATGTTCATTCTCTACCTGAGTCTATCTCACTCAACTATGTATAGGTCAATTTTCTCAATTTGAGAAATCTTATTAAAGAAAATTCAAGTTAACACTAATACTATTAACACTGTACTAATATTATTGCAATGCCCCACAGTACTAGCAAAAAGTTATATAGAATGTTTATTTAAAAAGTATTATATAACTCCTACAATTAATACTTGTAAATGTGCTATTTAGAGTCTGTCGTACTCTGTCAGAACTCCAATTCTTTAACCCAAACAGAAGTGCTCACTTTCACATCCACAGGTTATAACACAAAAACAGACCATAATTTTGTTCAGTCTCGCACATATACTCCCGGAATATTGTCCCCCAAAATACTTGTGTCAATAAATAATCTTTTCTGAATATTCAGGAAAAAGCCCACGCAGTGTTTTGCAGTAGCCATTTCTGAGTCACAGACTCACTATAAAACCAGCGTTGATTTAACCCACAGAGACAAAACTGGCTTAGCGGTGTGCCCCCATGACAAACAACCTTAACCGGGCCATCAGCAGTGATACCAAGGCACTTTCACCAACAGCAATGCCTTTGGCCAGTGATAAAAGCAACAGCAGAGATTACCTTCAACCACTACAACACTATAATTCATGGAATATTTCTCTTGTCTTACTCAACTATCTATAGATTTATTTTCTACATGTGAAAAATCTTATCAAATTAAAATGCATCCCCCAGCAGGACTTGAACTTGCATCACCCTTTGCAAGAGAAACTGTTGTTAGATCTGACATGCTTTTAACTTCCTCGGTCATGAAGAGCGACAACGATTTAGCAAGGTTGTATACTTCCTTTATCCACATCCTTTTCACTTAGATTCTTGAAAGTTTATAACTGCTTATACTCTTTATAATGTAATTTGAATATTCAGACTGGTAGACAAAAATAAATACTATTTAAAAAAATAAACAGCGGTTCTACTCAAATATGAATATCCACTAAAATTAATGTTTAAAGAGATAAAAATAGAAAAATAATAAAAATTTACGGTCAGTGATGATAGCATCAAAAATTTCTTTCCTCTGCCACATTCCATGTTTTGAAGAATCTGCAACCAGAGCATCTAGATAAAGATGACCAAGACCATATTGAATTAAATTAGAATGGATGCTTTCATTTGACTCTCTCTCTTTCTGATTATGACGAGACGGACGAGCTACAGAAAAAAAAAAAAAAAAAAAAGGATTAAATCAGAAATCAGGAAATCAATGTCAACAAATTAAAAAACAGAAAAATTCATTAACCTAATTTCTTGAAACAGGAAAAATTATTTCTATTTTTATTTAATTTTTTTATTTGATGAAAAATTATCAGCTATCTATATAAATAAAGTGCAGTGTATGTGTGTCTGTCCATCTGTTTTTCAATCTCAGTGAATCATAAACAACCTGAAGTAACAGGTTAATAACTACTGTAGTTACACGCAATTAAAAAATTATATAATTAACTCATTTAAAGTTAAATTTAAATATTGAACCAAGTGAGAGGTTTAAAAACCAATTTTTTATTAAAGATTTAACTTTAATTTCACTTTTCATCACAATTGCAACTGATATTGTCTATTTAAACCAAAATTAAATCTGAAGCATGGCATGGTACGTTGCTCAAGTTTTTTTACTTTTTCTAGCACATGTGCTGTGACATATTCAAAATATTACATAGTTTGGGTTCCCTAATGTCTTTTAAGAGTGAATTTATGTGAAGGGATCATAAAGAATGGTGATTTTAAAAAACAAAATTACCCGCAAAAGAAATGTAAACAAACTACAGAAATCGGTTGTGTATATGAAGAAAGATTATGACGAATTAAGATAAAATAATTTTATTCTTTCTAAATTCTTATAACTTTTACATGCATAGGCTGTTGAAAGTAAAAGGCTGAAGGCTCAAAAGCGCTCCTGCAGGAACTAGCCTAATGCCCACCCAAAGGGCAGCTTCTAGGTTAGTTATTACTAATTTTGACTAGTATTTAATTTTATCTTAATCTGTTTGATGCAGCATTGGTCAACTATCATCAATTTTGACAAGAATTTATTTTCGTCTTAATTTATTTGATGAAGCACTGTCAATTGTCATTACTTTTAACTCGTATTTAATTTAATTTTAATTTTTCATTAAAAGAGTATTCTCAACAATTAATTCTCGTTAGTATCTATTAGGTTGGTGCAAAAATAATGACATAATAATGTCGTTTTTTGACGTTACGTCAAAAAACGACATTATTACGTCATTATTTTTGCACCAACCTAATACTTCTACCATAATTGTTTTATTAGCTGAATCATTGTCAACCATTATTAATTTTTGACTAGCATTTACTTTCATTTTAATTTCTCATATATTGGATTACTATTCCCAACTTGAAGGTTCATGGATATATTGCATCACTTATAAGGGGGTCAGATAAAAAGAGACACATTTATTTACAAAAATAGTATATTTCTTAAAATCATCATCAAAGCTGTTTCGACTGAAAATCAGTGTCACTTATCTTCAGCAACTTTATAAATAAATCTTTTCAGTCATCTCCAAACCTTCCTGTCTTGTGAAAGTGTTACAGGTTTTCAAATCTCTTCAACATTTTTCACAAGAATGATAGAATTTTATTGATTGATCTTCAAATGCTGTTGTTCAATGTGATTATGATGGGTTTTTTTTCATCCAATACCTATGAATATTATTATTGTATTTGGTATTGATGAGAAAACCATTTCCATAACATTTTCTGTTTCCAAATCTGTTAGCCTGCTTTAATCTGATATTAATATCAAGTTCTTCTTTGATTTGGGGTTCTTGGAGACAACATACATCAATGTCCAGAGCAAATAATTCCTGCCTTTCTTTTTTCACAAATCCTTTAATATTAAATGTCTTGATTGTAAAAACCTTTATAACATTTACAAAATTTTAAATTAGAAGTTAGCAACTTTTAACAGTTGACAACCAGAGAAATCATTACCTTCTCCACCAAAGTATCATGGACAGCATAAATAATTTTAAAAAAGAGAAGAAAGAAAGAGTTCAGGTGTGCCATATATCTCTTTGAATTATGTAAATTCTTTACAGTGAGAGATACCCTCATTTATGTTGCTATTATTCCGACATTATAGCCATTGTGCCTTCTTCTTCTTTTTTTTTATTGCTTGCCCTATTTCTAATGGGTCTGAGTCTGTACTACCTAGCCCAGGTATTAAACTCGTAATTTCTATCCAAACAAATTCATGAAAAAAAGTTCTAATCCCCCTGAATCTCAATGTGGAACCTTAAATTTAAAGTTCTTATTGTCTTGCTTCTTCCTTGATGTCACACTTAACCTCCTTTGCCTACTACTTCTTCTTACCACTGCTGTTGAGGCCTTTTCTGATAAGCTTGACTCTCTTTGACATCATTTCTTTTTATCTATTAATGACTCCCATATGGTATTTATTTCTATGCTAGGCTTACTGCTGAAGGTGTCATAGTCTAGAAGATGTGCTGATTTCTTCAGTCTACTGATTATCCATTGTTGTTCTCTGATTAGTATTTTTTTTTTTTTTACTTCAATCCACAGGGGTTAGTCCAACTGTAAATAATGTAAATAACTTCTCATCCCAGAGATTCAGAAAGAAACCTTTGTTTTCTTACACTAGTGTTATTAAATGAAGTACTGTCATTAATTTTTTGCTAGTTTTTCTTTCAAATTATTTTTTGCTGCTTTTTTTATTACAACTCTCAAACCATTTTTAAATCCTACAATTTTAGCCAAATCAGTAAGGCAGGGTTTGAAAGACTTCCCAAGAATAAAAGATGTCAGTTCAAATGGTATCAGATTCAGGTGTTAACAAATTTTATGCTTATGATAAAGATTTAAAACTTCTCCAAAGAGAAGGCAAAAATGATTTTGATGAAAAGAATGCGACTTACCTTTACCATGGAGAAGAAGATAATCAAGATCTGCTCCCATCACATAGGCATCAAAATGGGCACAAGCAACCAGCAAACTCCCTGCCAAAAAAAAAAGAAAAAGGATGAGACCCCCAAAAAACAGAACAATTAATTCAAACTGCAGTTAGAAAGGAAAAAGAATACAGTTTGAGTATCCTAAGTCTATATTTCTGAAGTGAGGTATTCTATTTGCACTATTTACATTGTTCAAACTGTTGCCCTCATCTTTATTGACATATTCATAATGTTTTGGCCATTGTACACTCCAGCCTTCTTCATGTGATATACGTTGGAATTTCGAACTGAACCCTTTATTTCATCCACTGGGATAGATTGTTCTAGTTCCACATGCCACGCCTTTTCTGGATATCTCAGTTTCAGTTATTTCCCTTTAGTAACTCAACTCTGTTCACCTCTGCTGTAGCCAGGTATTATTGGACTCACAACTGTTTGAATCAAGTCACTGGATTACTTCAACCCCAAGGGGCCAGTGGATAAAATATTTCAGATTGTAGGAGGTTTCTTATAGTAGCCAGTGTTCCCAAGTACTGTATGTGATAGGCAACAGTAAACTACAGAAAAACTGAAAATTGATCACTGCATTTAAATATTCCATTATATTTGAGCTTACCTTTTAAAAGTTCAAGAATAATTCTTCTGCTTCCACTTAATTTAAAGACAATTTGATGTATGTAGGTCCTTACTTTCCGTAAAAAAAATTATTTTTATTTCATCGATTTATGTCACAGGAACATTGGGTTACAAAAATGTCATAATCTGAATATATTGTGACACTTTTCATGGCAGAATTGTGACAACATTCTCCAATTGTCCGTCGTTCACTCACCTATAATGACATCCAAGGTTGAGTGTATTTGCATATACACCCAACATGCTATGTGCACAAGTTTGTCTTCTCGGCCATGACCACTTTCAGCAAATAATACTAGTGACGACAAATGTTTTTAAAGACACTGGTTAGGAGTTCAGAACAATAGGATTTCTCATTTAGCCAGCTATCTTTTCCTTCAGCTGAACTGCTATCTCCCTAACTTCATTGGCCTCTGGGTTCGGTGACTCCTAATTTCCCACTACTGGTCCTTCTGTCATTGACTGCTGGGCAGCTCTCACTCCTCTGGTCACCTGCTTACTTCTCTCACGACTGGACCCACTTTCCTTCTTGACTTCTTGCCTCTCTCTGATTATATGGAAAATCCAGGGGTTCCCCCCACCATCTAGAAGTTTTGAAACCACCCCAAAACCACATGGGTGGTCAAATTTTCAAAAGACTACTTTTATGACTATCTAAAATCCTGGTGTCCAATCCCCCAATCCTGAAGTGTTGAGACCACCCCAAAGCCACATGGGTAGTCAAATCTTCAAAAGACTACTTTTATGACTATCTAAAATCATTGATAAAATTCTAATGTTTCACAATTCAAAGGCAAGCTGGAGACATGAATCCTGAAAAACTAACCCTTAAGTTCACTCAAGATGGACTAGAGACAAAATTCCTACAAAACTCCAATAGCTTTGTGAACTTAAAAGGAAAGAATTTACCTTATCTTCTAATGATGTGTGAGAAATCATATTGTTACAATATCAGGCAGGATCCATCTAGATTTGAACGAGATTAATCTTAATCTTGCCTCAATAAAAATAAACATGACTACGTATGTTTATCTGGATTTCTTTTTCATCCATTTATATTAAGTATTCCAGATTAGAAATTTTAAAGTAAAGGGTTACTAAATGAGGTTGTTGTATCAACATAGAGTCAGGTACATTCTGGAGTGGCATAAGAGCTGAGTTTGAATTCCAGTTGGGTTCATTAAATTCACTTACATACAAATATGCTTGGGAAAGGTATGGGTCCATCTCTTTGGTTCCCCCAGCTATGGGTTGAATAGCAGGACAGATTGGGTCCTATAGCCTTGGTTTGCAACTAGTCTACTGTAGAAAGAAATGGCAACTTACTGCAGGAAAAATATTCTGACTTGTCAGTCATGAATCAAAAGAGACATGATCGTCCAAGTGTGTATCATGTATGGCACTTAAATGACTGACCATAAGGAGCTGACCATTCTTCCATATTTAATTGTCTATAGTGATGAATAGTATATATGAGTTTCATTTGAGGTCTGGGGTGAAGTTGAGTCCCAAATGATGTTCAAAGTTGGGAGCTTCATTGAGAGTACAACCAACCATTCCTTGTGAATGGGGACTCTTTGATATGGTGTAATGGTTAGCAAGCTTGTCTTGCTAGATAAATTATGACCGAGTAGTGAGTTTGATCCTCACTGGGTGCCCTATACTTCTGGGCTTGTGCTACATCTGAGCTACACTTGGAAAATCAAGGGCACCTAGATGTGGTGTAATGGTTAGCAAGCTTGTCTCATTAGAACAATTATGACAGAGTAGTGAGTTTGATCCTCATTTGGTGCTCCATACTTTTGGCCTTGTGTCACATCTAAACTACACATAGGAAAGGGCACCTCGACATGGTGCAATGGTTGTCGCTAGGACAATTATGATTGAGTAGCGAGTTTGATTCCCACTGGGTGCTCCACATATTCAGCCATGTGCCACGTCTAAGCTATGCACAGGAAAAGGCACCTTAACATTGTGTAATGGTTAACAAGTTTATCTTGCTAGAACAGTTAATACTGAGTAGTGAGTTTGATCCTCAATGGATGCTCTATACTTTTGGCCTTGTGCCACATCTAAGCTACGCTTAGAAAAATCACCATTCCTTGTGACTGGTGGGAAATAAGGGTCAGCTTGGAGATGATGAAAAGTTACTAATTTGGCTTCTGAAGTATTGAAGTGAGATTGTCTGCTATGGTTTGGTCTATTATTTATCTGTGGAAATGTGAGTGCATAACACATATGATCACTAACAGAGGAACAAAGAGAATTATAATACATCAGAATATACAAAGTCAAAATGTAATCACAATAACAAACATGAAGATATAATTTTGAACAACCGACTTGAAGTACTAACCTGTCCCAACAAAAGGATCAAACACAACCTTATTTTTGCTTGTATGGCCCATGTTAGCCATGATAAATGAAAGACCAGCATCCATACTTGTATTACCTGTAAGAAAAAATATAAAATGTAATTACAGCAATAAATCTGATTTAATGAATATATTTCCAAATTCAAATCCAGGGTCTACTCATTCCTATTGCAGGATTAACCTCCACCACTTCCTATCGCTGGCCATACTGGGCCATGTGGGGCCAAGGTATCCAGTCAGGTCACCCTATCATTTTGCCTTTGGCCAACCTACTAGTTCTTTTTCCCCCAGTCTTGGTGTCCACTCTGTCCTTCAAATAGTCCACCTGTTGTTTCTGAGATGAGAGACATCGCCAGCACATCTATGTTTACCCTTCTTCATAGTCTTCACTCCAGGTGTAACTCTTCTTGTCACACACGATGATGTTGAGCATGATTCACTCCATTTTACGTTGGGCCGCTTTAAGAGTCATTTGCAGCGATGACATTGAGCCCTCATGTCTCAATTTTATAAGTCGTTACTGGAAGAACATAATCATTAAACCCCAGAAGAATATTTCCATGTTATCTTTAAAAACACTGATAGCTTCTTTGGATAGATATACATTTTTGTTATTAATTCAATAATGGTATTTAAATGGCATATCCATTAAGGAAATCAGTGATCATGGCTCTCCACAAAGTCCTTTTATTTTCCATGAATTACCGTAACTTCATAAGAAAGAGAGTGGAGTGTTTTCATATTGTCGTGTGGAATAATTGGCCATGGTTAAGCATAATTGGCAAAATGCTCGACAAACGGAATTGATAAAGTCTCCAATGAACAATAAGAAAAGGTAGAAAAAGATCTCTGCAAAATAATACTTAGCAAACAATATATATGCAAGTCAAAATTAGGCAAAGCAACAGTATTAAGACAAAAAGTTCACAAGTAAGAATAGTGTTCACATGCAAAAAATGGATAGTCAAGTGATTGTAGTGTCAGGATACAAAGGGTGCTTATCTCCCTTTGATGGAGATAATTCATGTGGGTCACATGACAGCCACTTGGTGACATCACTCCATACAGTGACGAGAGTGGCAACCAAATTAAGTTCTGCCTCCCCAGCATCTTACAAGTCCATGATTCTATTTCTCTTTGGGAATATATCTTTCCCAGGTATAAAAAGAAACTCCAGCTCTTCAATTTGTGAAAATCCAAGACTCGCTATTTCCTGTTCATGTAATATGTCCTTGCCTGGGTCATTTGAATCTGGAGCTCTAAACATGGCTTTTCAAGATACTGGAGTATTTATTCCTTTTTGTTTCTCCTAACATTTTGTTTTGCTGTGTAGATATATCTGATATATTATTCTCTGCATAGGATACCTGCATATATTGTTTTGTGTATGTCTTAGTAGTATAAAAGTATCTCTGAGGACAAAGCATGTTTGTCATCCTTTTTCCTTTCAGCCATTTTGTCCAGTCTCATATGTGAACTCCGGTGTTATTATATCACAGATATGATAATGCCCATAATGGGGGAAATCAAATGGGAGAATAAATCTTTCTTCCAAGCTCCCTCCCCTTAAAGAGGTGACCACGATGCTATCTTATTTACCAGACATGTAATATTATCATCCATTAACTCTTTCCAGTTTCTATAGAGTATGTTCCCATATTTTGATTATATCAACAAAAAGCAAAATAAAAGTGACTCCTCATGGCAGGTTCCCAAACTTGTTTAGCTGGGTAGTCAATGATACAGAAGGTGCTTATCTCCCTAGGGTGTAGATAAGTCACATGGGTGACTATATATATGCATTTTGTTTTTTTTTTAGTGTTATGTCAGATTCATTTTTGTTTTTTAAATATTGTGCCTTCACCTTCATGCTGGTTTTTATTAAGTATAGAGTCTTCACGAGTTAGTTTGTGTCGACATATTTCTTTTGTTTTTTATGTTTGTTCCTAAATTTGATAAATAATTATAATGTGGCCAAATGCCAAAGCCTTACCGTATTTTCTGACTTGGAAGACGCACCCTAATATTGGAAAGAAATTTCTAAGAAAAGAAAAAGTTATTCTCATACAACAACACATTCACCATGCGTCCCTCACATACTGGCACCATGTATTGTTTACATTAATCACTCATCTGATTTTGTTTGTATGGCAATGACATATTAGTCAAGAGCAGAAAGGCTCCCGCCGCTGCCAGTAAACAGGGCATGTTTAAGCTTGTGGCTCAGCTCCAGGAAGGTTTATAGTCCTGGAAATACTTAGTAAACAGCTAAGTACTGAGGTTACATCATATAAAAGGCTGAATTACATAAATAGCTAACATTATAGTGTAATGACTCAGCATACAAATCCATGTCCCTATCAGTCAAGGCAATTAAGTGACTGCCCAAGCTTACTTGAGCCTGGGCGTTGTCTTACATTCATCTTGGAAGACACACCACATATTTTAGGAAAAAGTGAGTCTTCTAAGCTGGAAAATATGATACTAAATTTGGTTCTGACTGGTTTCACGCTGGACTCATTTAAAAAGTCATTCACCATGTGTCCCTCACATACATATTGCTTACATTAATCGCTTGTCTAATTTTGTTTGTATGGCAATGACATATTAGTCAAGAACAGAAAGGCTCCTGCCACTGCTAGTAAACAGAACATGTTTAAGCTTGTGGTTCGGTTCCAGGAAGGTTTATAGTCTTGGTACAGCTAAGTACTGAGTTAACATCCTATAAAAGGCTGAATTAGATAGATAGCTAACGTTATAGTGTAATGACTCAACATACAAATCCACATTGCTATCAGTCAAGCGAGTTAGGTGACCGTCAAAGCTTATTTGAGCCTGGGCGTTGCCTTACATTTGTCTTGGAAGATGCATACGTATTTTTCAGGGTATTTTTTAGGAAAAAAAAGTGTTTCTTGTAAGCCAGAAAATACGGTATATGTATTTTAAGAAAATGAAAATAAGTTTTACCAATGAAACATCTGTTTTGCAATCGGTAATGCCGAATTTGATCTCTTTGGCCGTCAGCAATCTGAAATATTAAAAAAAAAAAAAGTTAGTCATAAATGAAAGACTGCAGTTCATATTTGTTTAGAGAACAACAAAAACAATATTAGTCTAAATAATTATGGAATAAAAATCTTTATTACATAATTTCTTACAATACAAGAGAGGTCAAAAAGTACATAAATTCAAATCATTATAAGGATGCAAATGTTAGAAATGTCATTGAAGGTTACCCACATTTTTATTCCTCATACACATCATTTATAGAACAGAAATTGACAGGATATTTAACAATGTTTTAGGACTACTATCCTTATCCTTGTTATTTTTATCACTTCATTTCAGCCATTGTATTCATTGACCTTCCCTATTATCTGAAATTCTGAGTTATCATCATTATCCTACATGTTGTTTAAGCTTGTTACCATTACTGTCAGTTTTATCACTAATTCTGTCAAAAATGCTGTTCATTAGGTTGCTTGAATTAATATCCAAAACTTTGTTGACATTATTGTTATTATTATATTTATGCTAATGCATTTTCTGGCTGTCCTGAGGTGTATATTTATTCAATAGTAGGAAGTTCATACTAACTATAGATCTAGATTTGAATATCCCAGATATCTGCAGGCAGTATTCATTTTTTTCATCAGAGACTGAAAAATATCCAGCTACATGTACAGATTAGATCACCAAATAAACTAATCTCAGTATACAAGGTGTGATGGGTAAATTGTCACCATTTTATATTTTTAATTTCACACATGCGTGTTGTTTGTTTTTGATTTTGTCAACTGCACAGTATAGTAGGGGTCAGTTGGGAAACATCATGTGAGAAAAAGAGCACCATAACGCAATTCATTCTGCCATAAATTTGGAAATGGCATGCTGTATTGCTTGGCATTTGTGCCAGAAGTGCCAATACAAATATTTCAAGTGTTTGTGTGTCAATCTGAAGACAGCGCAGAGGATTCGGAAAGAGTTGGATGAGTCTAATGGTGATTACAAATGTATGGCAGCTCGGAAAGATCACACTGATTGTTCTAAATTTGTTGGTGAGGGCCTCAGACACAACATGCAGGCCTACATCAAGTGCCTTGAGGAGTTAGTGCTGCCCTGGGTCATGAGAGTGGCTGCTAGAAGACCCTATGTCTGGCAACAGGACTCTGCACCATGCCACACAAGCAGGAGAACCCAGCCATAGTTGTTGGACAATTTCTGTGACCACATCATCCCTTACATCTGGTGACCTAATTCCCTATCAACTTAACAAAGGAGACTGTCCAGAAGAGATGCAGGAGATTCTGAAGTTGTCTGGAGACTGTGGTTGAAGCCAATGATGATTTTATTGAATAAATTTACTCTTTAGTATTTCAAGATATTTTGTGTAATTTTGGTAAATATATCTGTTAAAGTGAGATGTCAGTGTTATTTTCATTTTTGTGTAATTTAGATGACAATTGATCCATCGCAACCTTTACTCACAAGACATGAAAGATAATGAATAGATTCATGAAAGTGGAAGGAGTCTAAATTCTGATTATATCTGTTATGTTCACTTTCAGTCTTGGAAAAGCATAAATCCATCACTTTTTCATACCATTTGTAGGTTAAAGTGCAACCTTGGTTCTTGAATGTCTCATATGTTGAACAATTCGGTTTTCAGACAGAATATTTGAGATGAAAACGCCTCGGTTATCAAACAAAATTTTGGTTCTCGAACAACATTGCCAAATTGAGTTAACCCAAATGGAATCATTTCTTAGTTGGCCAGCATGTTGTACACATTCGTGTGCTGTGCTTTCCTTTTCCAATTTTATTGTACTGTACCGTTTTTTTTCTCTTTATTACCCCTCAGTCATGGCTCCAAAGAAAGCTAGCAGTAATACTAGTAAAGGATAAAAGAAAAGTTAAGAGAAAAACAATTGTTGATGATATTGTCTCTTCCTATTCAGTTTCATATGACAAAATCAACAATCTATACTATTCTTATAAATAAAGAGACGATCATGTCTTTCCTTCCCTTTTCCAAACAATAACATGTCTTTCCTTCACCTTCCACAATCAATTCTCCTACTTACAGAAAAGGTAAAATTAAAATAATGATGATGTCCTATGATGGTGATAATATTGTCTCTATGATGATTATGATGATGATGATGTCTCTATGATGATAATGATGATGATGGTGATGATATTGTCTCTATGATGATGATTATGATGATGATGATGATGATTATGATGATGATGGTGATGATATTGTCTCTATGATGATTATGATGATGATGATGTCTTTCCTTCACCTTCCACAATCAATTCTCCTACTTAAAGAAAAGGTAAAATTAAAATAATGATGATGTCCTATGATGGTGATGATATTGTCTCTATGATGATGATGATGATGTCTCTATGATGATAATGATGATGATATTGTCTCTATGATGATGATGATGATGATGTCTTTCCTTCACCTTCCACAATCAATTCTCCTACTTAAAGAAAAGGTAAAATTAAAATAATGATGATGTCCTATGATGGTGATGATATTGTCTCTATGATGATGATGATGATGTCTCTATGATGATAATGATGATGATGGTGATGATATTGTCTCTATGATGATGATGATGATGATGTATTTCCTTCACCTTCCACAATCAATTCTCCTACTTACAGAAAAGGTAAAATTAAAATAATGATGATGTCCTATGATGGTGATGATGATGTCTCTATGATGATAATGATGATGATGGTGATGATATTGTCTCTATGATGATGATGATGATGTCTTTCCTTCACCTTCCACAATCAATTCTCCTACTTACAGAAAAGGTAAAATTAAAATAATGATGATGTCCTATGATGGTGATGATATTGTCTCTATGATGATAATGGTGATGATATTGTCTCTATGATGATGATGATGATGTCTTTCCTTCACCTTCCACAATCAATTCTCCTACTTACAGAAAAGGTAAAATTAAAATAATGATGATGTCCTATGATGGTGATGATATTGTCTCTATGATGATGATGATGATGATGTCTCTATGATGATAATGATGATGATGGTGATGATATTGTCTCTATGATGATGATGATGATGATGTCTTTCCTTCACCTTCCACAATCAATTCTCCTACTTACAGAAAAGGTAAAATTAAAATGTTCGTCTATATTTTATCTGTTTAGTAGAGTTTATTCATTTTTTTTTCTTCTTAGATTTAATGATTTTCGTTAGTTTTGTGTATAACCTTGTGCACAAAGTACTGTTGTAAAAGTTTAAATAAGCAATCATCTTGGGACCAGGAATGGATTAATCCATTTTACATTGATTCCTATTGGAAAAATAGTTTCAGTTTATGAACATTTCGGGTTACAAACAGGCTTTAGGAAGAAATTAAATTTGTAAGCAGAGGTTCCACTGTAGTTTATTTCTCTCTCAGTAACCCCTTGCGTCTTAGTGGCTTTATTGCCTTACTTGGGGTGAAATGATAAAAAGAAAAACAATAGAAAAAAACAGAGATATGCATATGTTTTTCTGCATTCAGATATTTACTGCACTTCTTTTTATTCAGTGTTCCAGAGTGTGTAGTTTGGAAACACTATGGTAGGAGATAAGAGCAACTGTTTATATGGATTGTCTGTTAATGTTTTCCAGAATTTGGTTGGCACAAGGAGAAATCAATGGTGAAGAAGCAAACTTACCAAACGTCCAAAGTAGAGACACTTAAGTTCTTCAGCAGAATGCATTCCTTCTTCATATTGGTAATATTCAAAAAGATGAAAACTATGGTCAGGATCCTTTAACTTGATTTTGCCTTTTAAACCCATTTCCACCCAAGGAAGATCCTGACAAACAGAAAATTATGACTTCAAATTAAAAACTCACTACTTCATTAAAATTTATTTTTGAATGAGATATTTAAGCAATGATTTCATGCATTAAACAAGCTGGCAAAATGAAAAATTAGTGCAGGGTGGCCAATACTACCAAATGACATTAGGCAATATTATATATAGTAACACTGCTCCCTCCAATTTTTTCTGGAAATTAAAAAGCAAGAATAAAAACCCAATTATTACCTTGGTACTAGTAGCAAAAGCTAAGCCCTTTAGTGGGAAAGGCAATAAATGTAACTTATGTCTTTCTGAAAAATTAATAATCCTGAAAAATATAAAAAATCCTAATCTCTTAAACAAAAGAAGTGAGTTTGAGTACCTGCCAACATAGAACCAAATTTCTACTTAAACACGTTGACCCAGGTTAATATAGTCTAACTGGACTCAGCATCCACATATACTATTATTTTAAATATTTATACTTTTTACCTTTTGCTACCTTTACTATACAACTATGATTATTATTAGACTGGAAAGCATTTAACACTTTTTTGCTCATCCATTATTTCCATTATCTTATCATTACCATTTTTAGTATATAACTATTATTATTGTCTTGTTTTTTGTCTTTTCCTTTACCTCTAGTCATAATATTAGAAATGCGTTATTTGCATTTATTATTTTTATTTAATTATTTATGTATTTATATGTTCATATATATATATATATATATATATATATATATATATATATATATATATATAATAGAGAGCCAACTACTAATAACAGGGCCCTGTCAGCTGGGGCTTTAGAATACGCCGACTGCACCTCTGTAGAGGGGTAAGACCCCCCCCCCCCAATGAGGCGTCCTGGGTATGACGTTAAATTGCATCCAACAGCAAGGCCTCTGATCTGGAGGTTTTGAGGAGCGTGGAACCACCTCTTAATTGCTGGTGTTCCCAGGTCCACCTTGACCCGGGGTGGTAGCACTTGTTAGGGTCCCAGCTATGGGCAAATAGTGAACTCCTAGTTTTCCAAGTTTTACTCGTGCCCTGAGTATGACGGTAAACTACATCCGCGTCCTGGGTACGGCGATAAACTGCATCCAACAGCAAGGTCTCAGATAATGTTTACAGAAAAATAATGTTGCCAGCTCTAAGTTTTTTTGTAAAAAAGTAATGTTGCCAGCTCTAAGTTTTTTTGTAAAAGAGTAATGTTGCCAGCTATACGTTTTTTTCTAAAAGAGTAATGTTGCCAGCTATATGTTTTTTCGTAAAAAACTAATGTTGCCAGCTATACGTTTTTTTGTAAAGGAATAATGTTGCCAGCTATACGTCTTTTTTGAAACAATAATGTTGCCAGCTATACACTTTTTATTCCATACAAAATAGGCATTTAAAATTCATATAAACTGGATTTGGCATTAAATAACCCACAGTGGTTGATATGCCATAAAACCCAAACAAACAAACTAATAACAACATTACAAAATATAAACACATATCAAAAACATTATAATTACATCACCAACATTTATTGAAGCCCATTCTTAAAGAATCTAACTTATGTTTATCTAAAACAAACAGTATGTATACAAAAACGTTCTCAAATCAACATGTGAAAGATCACTAAATATAATATATACTAGACACACTTATGAATAAACATTATCATCTGAATCCGATATTATCATCTGAATCACACATAGGCAAACTAGAATTATTATACACGTACATACATAAATATTTACGTTTTTTCAATTAGGCTTGGAATCTGTTCATTTTTGGAACTTTGAATGAATGTGTTGTCTCTCCTTGAATTCAAAACATCACAAATTATACTAAAGTTGAATGCATGTGAAACATGATTAACCAATGAAAATCAAACAACACAAAAGTAAAGATATGAGAATGTCTTTCTTCTTTTTCTCCATATCTCACTCTCTGATGAAGCTTTAATAAAAGTTTAAACATTTTTCCTATTTGTTCCTTATCTTATTCTCTTGGATTCCGGTCCATATTTAGTCGATATTTGATCCCAACTCATATTTAACTCTGTGTGTGTGGGGAATGAGAAAAAGAGAGATACATATACATAATGCACTCTGATTATATACATACCTCAATTCTTTTTATCTTCTGCTTTGGGGGAATTTTTTTATTAAATGCTTCCACTACTATTTTAAATGTGGAATTTTCTGATGTGTAAGGATCCTGTAATAAATACATAATATGAGTAAGCAATATAGTTACATAGTGTGGAAAAACTATTATGTTATCACAACATAAAATATAATATGTCATTAGAAATTGTACACTGAAGATATTTTGAAATATGAATAATGATTCACTGACTAGGGAGAGAGATGTTGATGGCTAAAATTAAAGCAAATATTTTGTTGGCTGTCAAAAATGCCTGTATTGCACATGAATAAAACTTTCTCAACACTTTTTATCTTCTGCTTGCTATTAACTAAAAGTTTAATAAGCAGTTATCTGGTATCCTCCTGGCATCAGTTTAAACTGATCCCTTTTCCAAGTTTTCATACAAAAACAAGAAAATATTAACTTTAAGCTGAAAATGATCACAATATATGGGAAAAGGTGACATCAGTTTAAACTGATGCCAGGAGGATACGGTTTAATACTAAGATATTCATGTTTTTTTTTTGTCTGAACAGTAAGATGGAAGAAAACTAGAAATAAACTTTGCTGAAATGAATAGTTTTCTTTGTATCTGTACAAAAAAGATAAAGAATAAAAGAAAAAAAAAAAAAAAAAAAACTTACAGTGAGTTTTTTGGGCAGATTGGCAAGATTTTTATGAAGTTCATCAAAAGTTGTGGATTCTGCCCACAATTCATAAGCTGACCTGCAAAAACAACATCCAATTTAAAAAATATATTTAAATTAAGAACAAAATTTTTTTTTATTTTTATGTCTTACTGTGTAAATATAAAATGTATGTTCAGATTTTGCAGGAAATCTTTTAGAAAAAATTTACAAGTTTAAAGCTATTGCAAGAATTATGAAATATTTTTTTAATAAAGAACCAGTTTTATTTTTAAAACAAAATTTGAAAAGAAGCAAGAATTTAAAAAATTATTCTTCAATCCTTCTCCTTCAAATCAATATAAATCTAGGTTGATTTGAAAATGATTTGCTGGAATTGAGCATTATTAGTCATTTGTCTTTTATGTTCTTCCATAATGTTCTTGTCCTTTGGCTTTGCTGCGACTGTTCTGTAAGCTGATTTCTGTCTAACTCGTTCGTAGGGAATGTTGCAAATTTGTCATTTGTTGATTTGGTATTTCTGCTGATTATGGTCATTATTGATGCTCTTTTTCTTCTTTTCTATTTTCTGATTGTTCTATTTTCAAACAAGCATTTCATTGCTTTTCTTGCTGGGCAATCATTCTTCATAATTTATCAAATCATAAAATGAAGGTTATCTTGAATGACCACTCTTCTAGATCTTTTTGCATTAATGCAGGTGTCCCCCAAGACTTTATCCTTAGACCTACATTGTTCTTAATTTTCATAAATAACCTTCCTGATGTTATCAGTTCTCAGCTCGGTATCTATACTGATGACACAACTATTTACTCCTGTACTAATAGCAAGTCTGATCGGTTTGATAAGCTCAAATTGGCAGCTGATCTCAAAAATGAGCTCCTGTTGTTAAATAGGGCAAAAAGTGGCTTGTTAATTTTAATGCCTCCAAAACAAAACAGCTCTCTTTTAAATGTTTGAGAGAACCCTCTTTAACTCCCAACACCATGACTGATGCTAACCGTCTGGAGAGTAACTCACTGTGCCTTCTTGAACTAATGTTTTCCACTGAGTGGAAAAAGTATATTGAATCCACTGCTAAGTGTGCAGCTAGGAGAGTTGGTTCACTGTGTCGAGGTAGATAATTTTTCTCGATAGAATCTATCTTAAATATTTATAATCTACCATTCATCCTTGCTTTGAATATTGCTACCCCGTCTGCTCTGGGGATCCTAATATATATTTAGAAATTCTTGATAAAATCCAGAAAAGAATATGCAATGCTATTGGTCCTGACCTGACATCTTGGCTTCAGTCACTTTTCCACTGTGGTAATTTTGCTTCTTTGTGTCTTTTCTGTAAAAATTTTCATGTTAATTGTTCTGATGAACTTTCCTCTATGGTACCTAGACTTTATGAATTTAAGTGCAGTACTAGATAGGCAGCAAGGTCTCATCATATTTTTACAGTTGAAATGGCTTGATATAACCGTAAGTTCTATGCTAACGGTTTGTTCTATTGCATTTCTTGCTTATGGAACTCTCTTGCTTTCAAGTTAACTTTGATCTTCAAAAATTTAAGTCTAATGCCAATCATTTTTGTCTTCTTAATTCCATTCCTTTTATTGTCTTCTCTCCTTAAATGTACAGGGTGGTCCAAAAGTTTTGTTTGTTATATTCACTTATGTGCAAATACCTTTGGGAAATATATGAATTAATCTCTTCTTTTCCCATCTATGGATTAAATAGTAGGACAGATTGGGTCCTATAGCCTTAATTGGGAACCAGTCTACCATCATCATGTAATGGTGGCCTACTGCATTAATTCTTTTGCCAAGTCAGTCACGCATGACACCTCGGGATGGAAAGTCACGCATGACACCTGAGGATGGAAAGTCACGCATGACACCTCGGGATGGAGAAGTCACGCATGACACCTGAGGATGGAAAGTCACGCATGAGACCTCAGGAAGGAAAGTCACGCATGACACCTCAGGAAGGAAAGTCACGCATGACACCACAGGGAGGAAAGTCACGCATGACACCTCAAGATGGAAAGTCACGCATGACACCTCAAGATGGAAAGTCACGCATGACACCTGAGGATGGAAAGTCACGCATGACACCTGAGAATGGAAAGTCACGCATGACACCTGAGGAAGGAAAGTCACGCACGACACCTCGGGATGGAAAGTCACGCATGACACATCGGGATGGAAAGTCACGCATGACACATCGGGATGGAAAGTCACGCATGACACCTCAGGATGGAAAGTCACGCATGAGACCTCAGGAAGGAAAGTCACGCACGACACCTCAGGGAGGAAAGTCACGCATGAGACCTCAGGAAGGAAAGTCACGCATGACACCTCTGGATGGAAAGTCACGCATGACACCTGAGGATGGAAAGTCACGCATGACACCTTGGGATGGAAAGTCCCGCATGACACCTGAGGATGGAAAATCACACATGACACCTGAGAAAGGAAAGTTACGCATGACACCTGAGGATGGAAAGTCATGCATGACACCTTGGGATAGAAAGTCATGCATGACACCTTGGGATGGAAAGTCACGCATGACACCTCGGGATGGAAAGTCACGCATGACCCCTCAGGATGGAAAGTCACGCATGAGACCTCAGGAAGGAAAGTCACGCATGACACCTGAGGATGGAAAGTCACGCATGACACCTCAGGGAGGAAAGTCACGCATGACACCTGAGGATCGAAAGTCACGCTTGACACCTGAGGATGGAAAGTCACGCATGACACCTCAGGATGGAAAGTCACGCATGACACCTCAGGATGGAAAATCACGCATGACACCTGAGGAAGGAAAGTCACGCTTGACACCTGAGGATGGAAAGTCACGCATGACACCTGAGGATGGAAAGTCACGCATGACACTTTGGGATGGAAAGTCACGCATGACACCTCGGGATGGAAAGTCATGCATGACACCTCAGGGAAGAAAGTCTTGCATGACATCTCGGGAAGGAAAGTTTTTCAAGGATGTGTGGATAGTGTAACAGATATCAGTACAGAAAGTGGAATCAGCAAGCCAAGTTCAAATTCCAGCTTAGTCTGCTACATTCACTTTCACACTGATGCCATCGGAAAAGGCATGACTCTGTCTCTTCTCCCTCCCAGCTATGAGTTAAATAGCAAGGTAGACTGAGCAATCTAGCCTTGGGTGACATCCAGTCTAAGAGGAGAGTAGAAAATTGAATTCTAAACCTCACTGAAGTCAATGAAGAAACCACTCCATTATTTTTCCCAAGAATGCATAGCAATTCACAGATAATAAAGAAAAGTAATTTGTAGCGAATCATGACTGCCTACACTCAAAAGTGACATGGCATTAAAATAAAAATTCATAAGTATAAAATTTTAGCAACATTTGAAATATTTATAAAATCTAATACCTTTAACACCAGGAAAAATAATTTTGAAAGAAAATAAAAATTTAAGAAAAAAAAAAAAAAAAAATATATATATATATATATATATATATTGATCTTTATCTCTGATGGAGCTTTAATAAAGTGAAACGTGTTAGATTAAGATCTGAAAACTGATAACAATTGAACAGAGTATACACAGCAGAATAAAGTAAGGATAACTATGACAAGTACAAATTGTAACAAAACTGAAAAATAGTAGCAAATATTCTAACAGTAAATAAAAGTAGTGGACAAAAATGGAAGGTAAAAGCAACTTCATGGAGAAACTGAGAAATGAAAGAAATTTAAACAAATGTATATGGTTGCATACAGCATATTTTAAAAACAGAATAATAAAGCTTTCAGTTTTGGTAAATATAAGAAAAAACATTCATACCGAATTAACATTGTTCGATTGAGTATTTGTTTGACCGTCTCCTCTGAAGAGAGTTCAACAACTAAAAATGGGTTCTGAAAAAAATAAAAAGGTACTAATAATCCTTTTACAATAGAAATAATTTTACTAATAATATTATTACAAGAATATAGTAAAAAATTATATCTATATATATATTTTTATATATATACAGAAAAATTAACAGTAATTGTTCATATCAATTTCTATTTGTTATTTTCCTGGCTTCGAAATTTCTTGGAAATATCCAGCTAATATCCTGTTATTCGAATAAATTTATATAAGTTTATATATATATATATATATATATGATTTTA
This sequence comes from Acanthosepion lycidas, assembly GCA_963932145.1. NCBI lineage: Eukaryota > Metazoa > Mollusca > Cephalopoda > Sepiida > Sepiidae > Acanthosepion > Acanthosepion lycidas. The sequence continues at coordinate 92,463,375 of OZ010597.1, forward strand.
CAAATAATTTTATTACAGAAATAAAAAATATATAGATGTATTTGTAGGATGTATAATAGTATCTGAAACAAACATGAAGTTGAAAAGCTATAAACAATGTTTTGCTGAGAGCATCCGGTCCCTTTGGCTTTTTCAGGTTAACAAACCCAACAAACCCAGCAGGAGCAGATGCTTTTGGTGAAATGTGTCATTTTATATATACATATATATATATATATATATATATATATATATATATTACAAATAATTTTATTACGGAAATATAGTGCAAAATATAATAAACTATAGCGTGTGTATGTGTCAGTCTCGAGAAACCTTGGATCTGAGCCTGAAGAGTTATGCCTCAGATGCTGATGGCAGTGATGCTGGAGTGTCCATGCCACCGGTGCTGTTCAAGGGAAAGGTAGAGTCCAGTACCGTTTTGCACTGGTGTTGTCACAGGAGTTGGCAGAATGAAGTTGAACATAACATCGGACTGTCTTAGGGATTCCAGCTCTGGATTTGCCCTCACAGTTTACTCCTAAAGCCTTTTCTGAGTGATTATGACCACAAGGCAGCGGAAGTTTAAAATCAAAGTTTCCTTCTCTTAGATGTAGCTACGGTGAGACACAAGACCGAGAGTAAGGAACACTCAATAAGGATTGGACTTTCTAGTCATAATTAATCTAGCAAGACAAGCTTGCTAACCATTACATCCCATTGAAGTGCCCCATTCACTCAACCTATAAATCAGGCTGGTATGGTGGGGGTGGGGAATAAATTTATATACTTTTGATGCTATTGAGGCCTAATTTGCATTAACCAATCAAATGAAATTTGTTATAAAAAGCTTGTTCCCTTCCAGTCTTGATTGTTTGATCACTGCTTGCTTCGGCAATTAGTTGGAGATTCGTCTCTAGCTGAGCTGGTCGAACCCTGTCTTCGGGCGGAGAGGAACCCAGACGAGGCTATGCCGAATGGCAGAGTCTCATCTGGGGTAGTAGACAGCTACCCGACCCCATTTTTTACGAGGTCTATGGGGAATTTTTGGATACCCAATGTTAAATTCGGCCTTATGCCACATCTGACCGCGTGGGGTGATTGGCAAATATCTTTGATTCTTTGATCACTTGGTCTTCACCCTCTTCATTTGCAGTTCTTATTTTTTTCCACCCTGATTGGATTCTTCTTTCTTTTCGCTACTGAAAGATTTTCTACCTTATGAGACCTTTTTTCATGTAACTTGGTCTTTATCCATTTCTTTGCAGTTCCTCTCCTGGTTGGATTCTTTTTATTAATATTACATCAAGTATTTTACTCTGTATTCTTTCCCATCACTAACTACAGTGCTTTTTCACTCTTTTCTACTAAGTCTTACCAAAGGTAATTCGTGACCTTATGAAACCCCATTTCATTCAGACAAGGACACCAATCCCCAAAGGTCACCACAAAAGAATTTGTTGCAATTAACTACACTATGCTCATTAAGAGTCCTTTTTCATTTTACTGGTCGCTTATTAAGGTTTGGAGCTCTTTGAACAAATTGGGGTCAACTCTATTTCCGCTGGTGGTCTTGGTGTCTGTGTTTGCTTAGGAAAAAAATGACAAATAAAAATGTATCTTGAAAATTTACCAATATAGATTACTTAATACTAATTTTATTGAGAAAATATTGACGTGTATAACAAAACCTGATATTGTGCATTTATTTATTTATTTGAATTCCTTACCTTTTGTTCATTTGTTTCATTTTTTATGTTGATTTTGGTACCAAGCAGTTCAACAACAGACTTCAGCTCCTGTTGAAAAAGACACAAAAATCGGTCAATTTAAAAAAAAAAAAGGTTTTCTGGCATTATGAACTGTTTTTTGTAAATCAGGTAGGATTTATAAAACAAATACCTGAAAACATTTATTTGCCTATATATATATATATAAAATGTACCTTGACCTCTTGCCCATAAAGAACCTCCTGATGAAACAAATGTCTAAATATTAATTTTGAACACAGATCTTTAACAATTCTCATTTATTAATCTGATGTATTTCTAATTTATTTGTTTGTTTTTTTTTTTTTGAATCAATTCTCATAAATTGTTATATTCCGTGCTAAGGGAATAAACACATAACTCCAGGTGGATACTAGAAGAAAGATTTATTGTACACAACAAGTACAATATGAAATACGGTACGGTTATACACACAGGTCAAGTGGAGAGTGCCACTAACTGGAAAGTTGGACGTGTTTGCGTTGTCTCATTTTCACCTCTTCTTTCTCTCTCTCTGTCCAAGGCTCTTGTAGACAGTAGACTTTCTAGGTACTTACTTCCTATAATGTAATCATTCATTGGGGTGATTGATTGTTCCATTACATCATAAATAAAAACAGACCATCTACTCAAATATGAGTATCCATTAAAAAATGTTTAAAAAAAAAAAAAGAAAAGAAAAAAAGTCATCCTCCCCGCTCCACCTCTTTCAGTATTGTGTACATACTTTTTAATTTGGTCGTGGTGGGGGTGTTTATCCAAATTCTTTAGTTATATAAAAAGAAATCCCCAAAGATATTTTATTAAAATATTTATGCAACATCAAGTGTGAACATACAGAAATTGGCCCGCATCTTGCCAAAAACAATTCAATAAAATGCAAAAAATATTTTTTGTGAGAATTGGCGTTTGCATAATTATTTTCTTCCAGATTCAACAAAAAAAAAAAAATCTAAAATTAATATTTTTTTTAAATTACTTGTAAATGAAAAATTTCAAGTTGTAATTTTTCAGAGCAATTCTGTTGTTGTTTGTCACAAGAGTTTATTTTATTAAATAAAAAAAATGTTTTTGAAGATTTAAAACAATAAAGTTTAATTTCATTTTCAAGCGTAAAAATTTTTTTAAAAGAATTTTTTATTTTATTTTTTTACTTTCATTATTTTAGGTATGAACGTGCAAAAAAGGAAATAATTCTGATATCTCACATTGACTGACTACTATTCAATATTGGAAGAGTATTTAATTTCATATCTCCCGTTCAGTCAGTATTAAAAAAAAATATTCATTATATACTAAGTTTAAATAAAAGCATAGAATAAAAAATTATTTTAAATTATTTGTCATACGAGGTTAAAGAAAATTTAGTTTCAAACATAAATAATGAATTCGTGATTATCGTACTGCCGGTCTTCCGTACTTCTTTAAATTTTATATTTTTACTTTGATCTGCGCTTTTTCGGATAGGGGTAGAATTGCTGTAATTCTACACTGTATCCTTTGACCGCATGCGTAAATAAAATGTTATTTTTTTCATTATACTTTTAGAAATTCGTTTTTTTTTTGTTTTTTTTTAAAAAAAAAAAAAAACATTCCGTGATGGTACAACCAAATAAACCGAGTTGATAAGTAAGTGTTAAAAAGGCAACGAGAAAGAAAGATTTCGTCAACTAAATATACATTTTTTTTGAAAAGTCAAACTTCAAACATAAAAAATTTAAGGAGGCATTGGTTTGGTTGTATGATGCTGTGTAAAAATGGTAGTAAATAAATTAAAGCTCAAGGCTATCGTTTTAAGTTTTTTTACTAAAATGTTTTAGTTCGTTCAGCAGTAAATTCAAATAAAAAAAAAAATGTTGTCATTCAGAATTTCATAGCTGCATAGCAGAACCAAAGAGCCTAACTTCAACACTTGTGCCATTCTGTGTCATGCACAAATAAATTATTTTTTTTTATAAAAAAGAAAAAATGTCATTTACACTATTAAATAATGTAAATGACATTTTTCTGGAAGATACAAAATAAAAATAGTGACTATTTTTATTTTGTATCTTCCATTTTAAGTTGAAAAGTATGTGAAAAAGAAAAAAGATTAAGTAAAAAAGATGTTTAATCCACGTGACACCAATTTGTTTTCATACACAACAAATCAGTTAGTAATTAATTACGTTACATTTGTTTTGTTGGAAAAGATAGGAAATTCAAACCCAAACAAAAGAGAACATTTTCTTTGTGTGAATATAAACAAGTAATTCAATTCACAATATCACAATTGTAGCGCAAAGATGGGTTTTTTTACAGACACACACACCATGCACTACAATTAATATCGCTTACCAATTCAATCAAAATAATACAACCTGGGGTTAAATATATGTGTGCGTGTGTATAAAAAAAAAAAAAAAAACATTACAAAGACCTACAGGTAATCTAAAATCCAAATGTTCATTAGCATAATGAAACAAAAACCGTCGAGTAAGGCTACAGGCAGACATCATCTAAGCAATTTTGTTGTCGTATATTTAAATTTTAAGACGGTGTTGATGAAAAAACATAGACATCAATTTTATTTTCCATGTTTTCAAAAATTTGAAAAAATTTTGAATAATAAATAATAAATCACATTTGTCTTAAAGTTAAGCTCTAATTTTTGATAGACTGGTTTTACGTATTTGTATTTGAGAAAGAAGAGAGTTTACCAATATAAAAAAGTGAAGAGTAAAAAAATGGTCACAACAAAAATGTATTTTTTTCTAATAAACTTTTGAATTACAATAAATTCTTAACAATAGCAAATTTCCCATAAATATTGAATGAATTGACTTCTTAGTTTTCAGAATCTCGTTGTTAAAATAAAATGATCTTCCTTTACCTTTTTTAGTTAAATTTTTCTTTTTCAGCTTGCAACTTTTTTTTTACTTTGAAAAGTTAAAATTTGTAATTCTTCACAAAATCAAAACAAAGTTAAAAAATATTCAAAGTTTTTTTTACTTGAATTCATATATTTATCTCAGATACTTCTAAAAAAAATTCTGTTTAAAAAAAAGCCTTTATTTTCGTCATTTTTAGTCTTAGAAACATTGTTTTGTTTGACCAAACTCGCTGAAATAAGCCATTAGAGTTATCTCCCTTGAAGACACGCAACAAAACGGTGTAAAGGGAAATTAAAGCGGCGAGAAGCGCTTAAAACTGTCATTCATTTTAAGTGGTTTTAAAACTAGAAGTAATTTACTTATCAGTTATAAAAATGAATTTACATCGTACCTGGAACAAATATTATCTCTAAGCATAAAAATACTGTAATTGCAAGAATGATGAATTAATGCAGTCGAATTTTGAAAGTTTTCAAATTGAGTAAGTTCCGACTTTATTCCTTCTTAAATTTATTTAGATTTTTTTTTTTATTAATGAGTTTTGAAATTTACCCGGTTTCGTTACCTGATGTCAAATGCTTGCACTGATTTCAAAACCGGTCTTTTTAAACCTAAAAATCTTAAAACTTAGACAATTTTAGTATCTTTAAAACTTCAGAAAAACAATTTTTACCGAAAACCGGGATAAACAAAAAATTTAAAAAACAGTCCCCCAAAAAAATGTCAATTCAAATAAAAATTGAATTCTTCAAACCCACAGCAGTTATTTTCCCCACAGAGATGTGATTTTTTTATTTATTTAAGTTTAACCAATATCAACGCATTTCAGGTCACTGTTTCACTTGTAAACAAAAACCCTGGTACGGTACGAAAGTTATGTTATATTCGCAATAATTTTGAAATCGAATCATGGTCCAAAAAAACAGATTTTAAAACACATGCTGACTGAAAGGAAGCATTTTAAAATGGCAGCTCTTTTAATGTTTAACAATGCATTTAAAGGAAGAATCTTGTGAAAACTAGCAGACTTGGCGGAAAACCAACGGTTAAACCGGCCGGGAGAACACCAGTTACGAGCCCCCGGATCAAGAGCTGACAACCGATAATCTCCCGGTGCTTCCAACGGATTTGACACGTCTGATAACACTAACAATCACTTTATATATATAAAAATTTAAATGTTTTCTTATACAAAACCGTTTTTGTAAGAAAAAAATATAAAAATTTACTTTGTAGGGATAGAATGAGGAAAAGAGAGAAAACACGTGACCTATCTTATCCCGTGTTTTGATGAATAAGGTACAAACAAATACTGTCTGTTCTGTAAATTGTAGTGTAGAAGTAAAAAAAATAAAATATATAAACAAAAATAAAGAGAATTCAAGTTAAAATAAAAAAAAAAAGGCAATTAATTTTCTTTAAAAACCCCTTCTATTTCTCTCTCTCTCTACTAACGAGAAGGCAACCATCAAATGAAAAGAAAAGACTGAACCCGACCGAAAAACTCCTATAGTTTGCGGGGTCAGAACATATTTTAATTTTATTATTTATTTTTATAAATTAAAGACCGCCACAAAAATGCGATATATTGGGTTTAAAAATAAGTTTATAAAAATGAAAAATCTTTCTTAATGCATTTATTTTAGTTTTAATTTCAAGCTAAATTTAATATTTTCAATAAGCAAAATACTTTGCTGTATTTCAAAAAACTAATTTAAATTTTAGTCGTCTTTCAACGCAACATAATTCTCTTTATTAAAAAAAAATCTTCCAAAAATAAAATATACTTTTCTGAAACATTATTTGTGAAATGTTACAGGATTTATTTTAAAGTATAATTAAAATCAGATTTTAAACAAATATTTAAGTTTAAAATATCACAGAAATGAATTCTTTAACCGACATTCGCTGTATTGGCGTGTTTGACGAAAAATGATGACAGGACTTTGTAACTGAGGAAAATGATGTGAGAACATTTTTTATTTAATTTTTAAGTATTCAGTAATCTTAAAAATTTAAGAAAATATTTTAATGTCTTATTAAATTTTGATTTTAAATTTACTATAGTCATCGATCTGATAATGTCGCGTATGGTCGCTCGTACTTGCAAAAAACAAAAAAAAACCTTTTTCTAAATGTCATAGGTCTATTGCATATTTTATTTTATGATTCAGGGCAGATTTTCAGTAAATGGTGTTTCTGTTTGGCAAAAACAAATTGCTTTTTTTAACTAATATGAAGATCCTGCAATTTTAATTTCTTGAAATTTCATAAAATTAAGTGTGAGTAACAGATATGTTAAAGAAAAGAAAAAAAGTTACACTTGGACAGCTTTTTTTTCTAAGAATTGCCACTTTTTGGAACAGAATCATGCATAAGTGCTTACCTGAACACTACAAATCTTAACCTCTTTAAGTCAAGGGTTAATTATTATCTATCCTTCTTATCTTCATAATCTCCACTTCCTTCCATTTCCGCTTTCATTCATATCGCACACCTTACCCATTATTATCATTTTAACAGTAACCTTCTTCCTTGAGTGACTCCCCAGCCTTGTATTCTGTGAATTCTAGTACAAATAAGTATATTTTTACAGCTGAATGACATGTATGGGAATTTGTGTCGATTATGTTTTTTTTGCTTGTTTTCTTTCAGCAGTTCTTTCAAATGGCTGCAGACACACAATTATTAGGGAAAAGGAAGAAAAAGATACCAAAAAACCCAAATCCTTTGTTTATCAAGTGGCTCACACAATGGAAGCATGAAGCCGCAGAGAAAGGAATCAGTCTCCAGTATACTTATAATAAGGTAAATAATTCTCATTGTAAAGCAAAAGGTGTTTTTATGGAGATTGGCATCCATTTCCATTGTTTAAATTTTATCATATTACAAAAGAAAATGATTGTTAATAAATTGTAAGCATTAAAAAAAAGAATCAAATAATTTTTAATGTTTAAAATGTTGAGCATGTTGACTATCTCCTATTCATATTGGTTATTTGCAAGTTGATTTGGTCTGCTTGACAGTGGAGTGTTGTTCAGTAAAAAAAAAACAAAAAAAACTCCAATATAAAACTTTACAAACCACTTTTTATACCTTCAATCATTTACAAAACCTTCTCCATTAACTCTGCAAATCATTATTTGTGCTTCAATTGCTTGTTTAATTTTCTTCTAAAAAACACATTTGTCAAATATTGCTTACTTACTGCAATGTTAGAAGTGTAACAATTACTGGTGTGGATTTTACAACTAAGTGAATGTATATTATTTACATTCAGACTATTGTCCTCATCTTTGTCGCCATATTTATTACAACGTTTTGGCTGTTGTATGCTCTGGCCATCTTCAGGTGGTTGAAGAAGGACGGAGTGTACAATGGCCGAAACGTAATAAATATGGCGACAAAGATGAGGAAAATAGTCCGAATAATGTACATAATACTTCATCTCAGAAATATAGACAGATAAGTGAATGTATACCTGTTGGCTGATTGAAATGAGAATTGATTTGAAAAGCCAATATAGACAAGTTAGCAACATGTCAAAATTACCTTCGGATCTTTCTTCTCTACTTAAGGGGTAATTACCATTTGTTCTTGTAAGTGAGCCAGTTCTGTGGTATAGACATGAGGGCAAACTTCAAAACAAGATCACTACAAGAGGGGAGAACTAATTTGAATGGGGTGGGGGAAGACTTAGTCTTTGAATATATGGTCCTTTATAGATCAGATTTTCTAACAGCTGCCACTTCCAGTGAATCCTTAAATATCTGCTGAACATGTGAATATTCATCAGGCAACAGTATTTTAAGAATTCCACTTGTGTATGCACTCTTTTCTCAATGTAAATGGCTGCCAGCATGCAAAGCATCATGCTCATTTTGCTTCAGGTAAGCGAGTCAGAAATTCATTACGCAATTTTGAACTAAGAAGCCTGAATAAAGTGAGATTTGAACATAAGTTTCACAAGATGCTGATAAAAAATGAGGCAGATATTTGGATGTTATTCATGGCAAGTGAAACTTGGAAAAAAAATGTCAGCATAAATAAAACAATTATCTTGAGGACATGGTTAAAACTTATAAATGACTATTAGAGAAATAAAAAGACCAGGTGGTAGAATTCATTTGGGACTAGGTTGAGATAATCTAAACAAAAATCTCTTTGGTTGAGAAAATGATGAATCATTGTCAATCATCAAATTTTCCCAATCTGCAGGATGGGCAGATAATTCTTGATAAAATTAAAGAAATATCTGATGTTTAAAAAAAATGTATGGGTAGTTGGAAAATTGAATACTGGGAAAATTATAATTTGACCAGGTAATGTTAATTGGTTGAGGGAATTGAGTAAGTGATATGAATCCACCCCAAGAATGGTGTTAAGTTTTTCAACCAATGCACATATGAGAATCTGATCAATGGTTTTAAAATAAACCAAATTTAGACAAATTTTGAAAATGATAAATTAGGTGTTTTTGATAATGAATCAAACTAACCCCAGAACATCCATACTTTGGTACCTCAATACTGATTCTGACCCTATAAGGTAGTCTGGTGCTTTGGATAGCAGTTGGAAGAAACAATTATGGTTTGATTGCCAGGGAAGACACTGCAAGTCAACATTGCCACCTCTCTTTACCATTTCTTGAAAGATACTGCTCAAGAAGAATTCAGTAACTAAAGGAATTTTCTCCAGCCTAAAAAACTTTTGAAATTGGTAATTGAATGGAAGAGTTGAAAACCCGATTTTTGAGATCTACTTTGTTAGCAGGCCAAAGTTTACTGAATTGTTGGAACTGACTACAGTTACTATTCCAGGGAATTGCTGTGAATTTTCTAATATGTTGTGAATAATGCTGACACCTACTAGCTCACAAATCTGTCATAATTAGGTAGATCACAGGACTGGGAAGCATTTTAATGAAGATTTAAATACTTTTCCAGTGTTTAAATGTTATCATATTGCAAAAGTAAAATGGTTAGTAATAAAATTATAAGTAAATTTAGTCATAAATCACTATTTTGTTTTTTGCTACATATTTATAAATGTATTTAAAGTCTAGGAGTGATAACTTTCATTTGATAAAACTCATTCTTTGTTGTTTGGGTGAGAAAATGGAAAAAAGTGACAGCAATTTGTCGGAGCCAAAATTAGGTTTTGTGGTTTTCTTTGATTTTGACAGTATTAGAGAGAGAGACACAGACATAGACCCCCCCCCCACCGCGCTGCACACCATATGAACAGGGATTCATTTTTGTTGTACAGCTTGTTGAGAATGGTTTCATTTGTATGACTTTTGTTGCTGGGAATGAATCAAGTCAGTTTATAGATTAGCCACCATTTTCTGTTTCCAGTCTGCTACTAGGTTGGGATCTCACTTTCCTATAGACTATAGAACGGATCTGCTGAGACATGGAAACAACAAAAGCAAAAAGACCAATAGTCTAAATAACTCTTTGAATGCTAATGAATCTTCTCAGAATTGTAAACAATATCATTTCACCAAATTTTGTATATGCTTAAGTCAAGTAGTTTTTATTTTTGGTACTATATTCAAGGAAATGCTGAAAAGGCCCATCCCCACCTCAAAAAAAAAAAAAAGAATTGGTCAGATAAGTAGATAAATCTGAGAACTTTTCATTCTGCCTCCATCAATTTTTTTCTGCATTTATTTTTTAGCATTTTATGTGGCCATATATTTTCTTTGTATATCATTAATAACAATACAATTTTCAATACATTTTTTGAAATCTCAGATTAAAAAGCTCATTTTTTTATTATTATAATTATTATTATTATTCCCTTTGATTTCTATTGTCTACTCACTTCTTTCTGGGCCCCAACCAGAGACCTAAGATCAGAAATGGCATCATATTTTCACTGAACATTTTTGACCCCACACACATTTTACATTGAAAGCCCTTTGTAAGGTGTGAGCTGTACTTGTGAGAACAATTTTCTGTATTTCTTTAAAGCATGGGCTACCAGGGATTCCTTTAATGAGTCTATCAGAACCTTTTCCAATCAAACCAAGAGCTCCAACCAGAACTGAATTTATTGATGTCTTCATGTGGCACATTTTTGAGAATTCATCATCATCATTATTATTTTCATCAGTAACAAGAAGTAGTCTGAGAATCTGTGTTAATCAAAATAAATTTTTATGTTTTCAGGCTTTGCAGTCTTTGAAAAAGTATCCTCTTGTCCTGGAAACTGGCCAAGATTGCCTTATCTTAGAAAATTTTGGTAAGTATTTGTAATAAAGAATCAAATGTTTTCTTGGAATCACTGGGTTTGCGGTTTGGAAAGGTGGAGAAGAATAGATGCTGTCTTAAAATTACAGGATGTTTGTCAGAAAAAATGCAGAATATAATGAAAATAAATCAAATTATATTAATAAATTACTGGTTATTTTTTTTATTTTTTTTTTTTTTTAACATCTTCAACCCTACTTGGGATAAATGTTGTTAATAAGATACAAGGGGTTACAGAGTGTGGAAAAATTAGGAACAGAAACATTAATAATGAGTGGAAAGAGTAATCAGGAGGACAGTAGATAGCAATTGACATTGTATTTAAATTTTTGCAGATTGAAGTTGGTTGGAAGGCATGGAGTCAGAAGGGAGTTCTAATAGCAAGAAGTATAAGAAAAGAAACTGTTAGCATAGAATTTGCAGCTATGTCTAACCAGCTCCACTGTAAAATTGATGAGATTTTGACATCAGTCTAGTACTGCACTTAAATTCAAAAAATCAAGGTACCATAACAAAAAGTTCATCGGAAAAAATACTATGAAAGTATTTATAGAAAAGCCAGAGAGACAACCTTACGGTGGTGGGAAAGTCACTGAAGCTGAGTGGCCAGACCAGGACCAATAATATTGCTGATTCTTTGGATTTTATCAATGAGCTCCAGGTAAATAGCAGAGGCACTGAACCATATAGTGTTGAGTAAATCCTCCTGTTACTATAACAATGAAATATCTCATCTCAAATATAGGAGATAAGGATGTGTGACTGATAAATATTTAAAGTCACATTGATTTTTATAAGACATTTTAATTTAAAATATTTTTTTTTTTTTTTTTGAATAAATTAGTATTTTGTTATTGCAGCCTTTATTCTTAATCTGTTAAGTTTGGTGACATTATTTGACAGTTTCCTTAAATTTTTTTTTTTTTTTTTTAATTTCAGGTAAAAAACTCTGTAATATGCTGGATGAGAAGCTCACAAGTTACAGATCAGAAAACAGTAACTTTTTTAAAATTTCATTTTGTAAACTTTTGCTTGAGGTTAAATTTTATATTAGCTCTCTACTGAAAGTGTGGCTTCCAGTTCATGGGAAGGACTGCAAAAAAAATTGATTGACCACTTCTTGGTCTCCTCTGTTCTTTCTTGTCTTGAAGTCAGAGTGCTGTGATTGCTGTCTGTTTTGTGTCTAAGCACTATTCTTAGTTTGTGAACCTTTTTGCCTTATTACTGTTGCTTTGCCTTCTTTTGTTTTGTATATATTGTCTGCTTTGTATTATTTTTGTCCTGTTCTTTTCTTTCTCTTGTTATTGTTTATTACAAATTTTGTCAATTCTGTTTGGGCATTTCTGCCAAATTACATTTAAACGTGGCCGATTACTCTACAGAAGGTTTCATCCTGATGCTTAATTTGCCTGTAATCAAAAAGGATGATTTTCCTGAAAAAAACTCATTAATGTAACAGCCTACCTTACTAATTAGGTTACCAAGACTACTGGTTGCTATTTACATCTAACAGTATACCTATATTTTCTTATTTATTACACCTGATATACTACCATATTTTTTTTTTTTTATTTACATACTCTAATAGTATTAGTAGTAATATTGTTGAAATAAATATCAGCTGGCCTAGATCGAGAAGTCTGCTTGACAGGAATTGAACCTGTATTCCCTTTTTCCATTGGCTTTTGGTTCCTATCAAGAAGCACAACTAAATTCCTCTGTGTGTATTATATAGGAATAAAGTGTCGCTGTCGATACTGTAGTTTGAACATAGATCGCCAGACAATCCTATTTTGACTAAGTATATCACATGATAGTAAAGGAAATGGGAATTAATTGTGTCACAACAAAAGGATTAGGGATTCTTGCATTGAGATCATTAATGTCTGCTGAATTTTATTTATTTTTGTTTAGAATTTAAAGTATTAGTTTTCTTTCAGATAACACTCAGATTGAAATAAATCCTGAAAGAACCATTTCTCAGAGTAGCTCTTCAAAAGTGAAATCTTTGCCTGGAAATGTCAATCAAATACAGAAGCATTCCCATAAGAGAATTCACACCCTCAGCAGTTCTGATGATAGTGATTGTGTCATTGATGAGATTACAGAACCTTTGAAATCTTGTGCAGATGTTTCAAATTCACCCAAGGAAAAGGTTTGTATTAATATAAGTTTTTTTTTTCCACTGTTTCTGAACAGAGATATGTAATTTAAAAAGTTGAGAAATTTCAAAATTATCTTGTCAGAATTTTCCAAACTGAGTACTAATTATTTCTTTAGTGTATCTATGCCATCAAAATTGACAGCAAGAAGGAATGTATTATAAGTAATTTTTGTTTAATCCAAGTACTATTTTAGAATTTAAAATTAACATTAATAATTGTACAGTGTACAATTTATAAACACCTAAGGAAAGATATCTGTATTTTATTATCATACAAGCTAAAATGTTTTTTTTTTTTTTTTTTTTTTTTTTTTTTTTCATTACTGCAAAAAAAAGTTCCCAAAGCACAATATTTTTTGTGTAAACTTTGGAAGGACTGATTAATCCTTGACAGTTTGTAGATTCAATCTGGAATTTCAGTCTGCTTATTTTTTGTCTTACTAAGAGCAACATAAAGCTGTCCATCCTTTTAGTTGGGTTTTTGTTAAATGTCAAAATTTGGAGTGTACAATTTATTTTTTACTGTGTTGGTGTAGGGAGCAGTTCTCTTGGTAGTTTGTCAGTGTAGTTCACTGCCCCCTCCCTCTCCAACTCGTGTGAAGATGGCTCGTAGTTTGCAGAGAGAAAGAAAGAAGGGGTTGTCTTTGTAGTTTATCAGCGCAGTAGCTTTTTGCATGTGAACGTGGAATAGGGGTCTTGACTTTTGTGTGTCTCGTCAAAATTTTTCACACTGCCCCTCAATTGTTACACAAAAAAAAAACTTTAGAAGTAATGTTTTTTAAAAAAAAAAGAATTTTTTTTTTTTTTTTTTTTTTTTTTTTTAACATCGGTGTTATGAATACTGCAAGTTTGAGGAGGATTATTTTCTATTATTTTGTTGCTTGTCTGTATGTATGACTGTCAGTTTTTTTTCCCAAGGGTGAGAATATACTATCTACCCAATCTTTGTCCCTTCTGAGCTGGAATTGGGGGATGTTGAGGGAGATGGGTAGGGGAAGAAGGTATGGAGAAAAATTATGAGGTAAGAAAACCAGTTGGAAGGAATATATATAAAAGAAATAACCAAAACTACAGCGTTTTTCTTACTCGGTTTTGTAACAGCACTAAGAAATTGATCCGTGAATTTGAGAGGATTAAAATAAAAAAAATAGATATAGTATGTCTAAATTATTCAACCAAACATGCTTAAATGAAGATATGCTGCCTAAATGTACATAAATTTATGTGTGTATATAAATTTAAACTCATTTTATTCACACATTGACTGCCAACAATTAGATAACTTGTGGTTAGCATTTTTTTTTATGATGCTGATCATGAATTATCTTGTTTTTGTGGATTTTGCTATCAAGTTTGATTTTTTTTTTTTTTTTTTTTTTTTTTTTTTTTTTGGTAATTTTAATGCAAATAACTGTTACCTGGCATCCAAAGTATGAATGAAAAATTATACTGGCAACTAAATAGCGGTACTTTTAGTGTGAAAACAATGTTAAGTCTTCAGTCGGAACTATAAATCAACTTATAAAAATTTTTTGTGCTGATGTTAGCTACTATGATATTGGCATTTCAAGTCAGATTTCATAATTGACTTCTGGCAGTCAATGTGTTAAATTCAACTGACAATGTCTAAATTTTTATTTTATTTTTTTCATTTTCAGATAAGTTTCTGTCTGAATTTCTGGGATGAAGAGCTATTGACATATTATTTATATTTGGACTGTTGTCCTCATCTTAGTTGTTGTTGCTATCACAACATTTCAGCCATTGTGCCCTCAGAAACTAGATGAGATATTGCTACATATGAACAGTGGAATGAGAACAGTCTACCCCCATTGATTAAATAAAGGGTTCAGTTTTGAAATTCTGTGTAGGTTAGTGAGATTGACATTCCCCTGATGAAGGCCAGAGGGTACAATGACCGAAACACTGATAACAACAGCAATGATGAGTTCAAATAAGTTGTTTTATATCTAACTCCAAATTGTGGATAAACTGTCCAAAGTTTTTTTTTTTTTATTTCATTTTGGTTTAAGTACTTTCAACCATCTCAGTTGATCTTCAAGAATACAGTATTGTCACTATAATAGAAAATATTTTGTCTATATCCTGACATCTTTTTGAAATGCTACATGTCAAAGTGTGAATAAAGCTAATATTTGATTAAATAATGTTATATTCTGTGCTAATAGGAATATATACTTGAAAAACAAGGGGATAAAATAAGTAAAGGTTTATTGTAAAAAAGCAGTACAATAAGAATAAAGGTAACAGTTATGCACAAGTAAATCCAGTAGTGAGTGCTACTACTGGAAGGTTGGCAGTTCTTGTGCAAATATGATTTGTACTCAACAGATCCCAGCTATTCTCTGTAGTCTATTGACTTACAGATACTTATAGGTAGTTATTATCTATAGTGTAGTCATTCATAGGGGTGACAGGTTATTGCATTACATCAAATATTATAGACTTAGGTGAGGCACGATTAGTAGTTTTCTACAGCACCAGGGTAAATATTAGTCAGATAACACAACTTTGCAGCATATAAGATCTGGAAGATGTTTTATGCAACATTTTTGAAATTTTGACAATGTCACAAATAGTGATATAGTAGAAGATATCTCCAGGTGTCACCTACATAACCACACAGACTGAGCAAAGCAAAGCCCTGAATAAAAACACCTACAATTACAAACCAGGTTGGAGTCATCATTTTTCACTGAGGCATTTGTTTTAATCCCTGTTACCTTGCGGAAATGTAGCAGTCTTTACCCAACTTTCTGTGCACACTGGCTTGAATGAGAATAGAGATGCAGCATAGAGTAATCATTTGCTGCTTGGTGCAAAGCTACGTGAGGGTCATGTATATTTATAAGACAGCTTAGAAAAAAAGTGTGAAAACTGTCAGTAGGTTAAACAGTTTTGGGATCTGTCTACCCAGGTTTTTGTTGTTGGATTTCAAACATTAACAACAACACATCTTTTTAATGAAATATAAATAAAGGTTATTTTCTGAAGGAAAAGTAGCAGCAGAACATCAGCTGAAATAACATTTATATATTCTTTTCAGAAATATTCTATAGCAATGTTCAATTTCCATTGCAATGAAGTTTGTTTTATAAAGTAATTAAACATTCATAATGATGTGCGAACAGACTTACTTTATGATGCTCAGCCTAATGTGTTTGGGAGTTCATAGACAAAGGCTTAGTTGGCAGTTGCTGGCCAATCCCTTCTATTGTGTGTGTGGACAAGGCTTTAGTCAGTGGTTGCTGGTTATCTTTCTTCCATTGTGTGTGCATGTACATTTTGATCAAACTGGCCTCTGAAATTGCGACCCCCGAGAAGCAGTAGGGTTCTATTTTTATATCTGCAAGGGGATTCAAAATCTAATTTCACATGGAGGTGTGAACTTTTTGAATATAAGGTTTTCCTTGGTTAGAAAATAATTTCACATTAGTTTGCAAAAATCTGTTTCTCAAATTTGTGGGCAGTAGCTACCCAGTCTTCACTTTCCAGTTTTGGTAGAGTTCAAAAGTGTCTCCACAGCCTTGTGGGTGATGAATTATTTTCCACCCTACAATCTCTTTCCCACAGACAAACATTGCAGGTTGATAAAAAAGGCTCACTAGACCTTTCTTAATACATGGGCCTGATGGGCACATGCCTGGAGCATAGGGATCCCATTCTAATCTGTCTATGTTAAGTGATTTGTGTTACAGAAGCCTCTTTTTAAGAAATATTAGGTTGGTGCAAAAATAATGTCGTTTTCTCACATAGTAACATATGTGAGAAAACGACATTATTTTTGCACCAACCTACTAAAAATAGAGATTACTATGATTGCGATTGGTGAAAATATGTCATAATAGAAAGATCCATTTCATTTGAGTTCTCTAATAAAAAAGGATGTGGGTGAATCTCTCCTTTTGACTTTTTGAAGTATACGGCTATGCATAGATTATTAGTGATTAAACCTAAGATTCAATCACAACGTGGTAAGCATGTAGTGGTTATTTAGGATTATGAATTTATGATGCAGTAATTATTGCCAGGTATTGATAATTTGTGAAATAATGAATGGATAAGCTTTTTAATTGTGCCAGTTGAGAAAAGTGTTGAATGTAGTCTTGTAGACCTGTACATAGATGAGGTGACACCCTAGTTATGCTATTAAGCTATATCTAAGTTTTGTCCAGCTGTTTTGTGAATCAGCACACTGTAGGGAGTTTGTATTAAAAAATAAATACTGTTTGTACAATTAAAAGAAGTACATGATCATTATGGAAGCAGAATGCTTAAATATTTAGGCCTTGTTGCAAACACAATGTGTTGGACTAAATACTAAATATTTAAGATATATATTACCATGTGAATAACCTTTTCAGCAGAAATAAAAGGTAATGTTTTGAGTGGAACACAGGAGAAGGAGAAAACAGGAAAACTTCCAAAATTAACATCATGGCTCAACACAGGTGCAACAACAGCCACTTATTCCATTCTTTCAGATATAGCATCCATTCCTGCGATGTCGGCCTCTAGTACCGTTCCTTTAGATATAGCATCCACATCGGCATCCATTCCTGCAATGTTGGCCTCTAGTACCGTTCCTTCAGATATAGGGTTATCTGCTTAGTTCTAAAGTATCTTTCACTCCTAGTAGGCCCTTGTATCTTATTGGCATTATCGCCTTGCTTGGGTTGAATTGATTAAAAAAAACAAAAGGAATTATCTTTCCATCCAGCATCTTTTAACACTTGGATGGATATTAGTATTGTCCCTATATTACAAAGTGCTGCCATTATAGATATGAGGTGTGTATTGAAAGTCTTTATAACATATATCTTACAGGCTTAGCAAATACTTAACCTATAACAGTTAAGCAGAGAATAACTTTTGACTTGGGGTATACATGGGGTATAACAAAGGTTATAAAATGTATTAACTTTTTCTCAATAAACAGAATAAAAATTGGTTTTAAACCTGTGTAACTTATTTATTCATCACTTAGATTATTATTTTATTTTTATTTTTTATTTTGCAGCAAGGCCGAGATGGTCGTCGGAAAGAATATATTCCAAATTACAGATCTGGAGCTTATTCCATCTTACTGACTTTGCTTAACAGTAAACAGGTATAGATATTGACAAACATTTATGTTTTACTGTAGTCATGTAGGAGAATTGATATACACACTCCACTTGATTAAGTGATTTGTTTTTTTTATGGCTTATCAACCCTTTGCAGGTTAGTTAAATCCAGAAAATATATTGAGATTGTAAGAATTTTTTTGAGTTTATAATGATTTCCTGATATGTCCTACTAATTAACTCATAGCTGGAGAGTGAAGAGGTGGATTCATACATTTCCCATATGCCAACTTCGTGTATCGAATGACTCCCTGAATTTATTTTGTGAAAAGACCTGTCTCAAGCGTTAACCATTGGCCAATGAGGGCTTACTGAGGTGTGGTTAGCCCTCACCGTGTTGTAAGCAACTTAAAGCATCTAAAATGTGGATAAACTTAGCTCTGTTTCTCTTCATTTTAGTTTAAGTTGCTCAACCCTGGGAATTCCAGCCCTATGGCAGCACCTTCCTCATTGCAATAAGGGAGGTGGTCGTTGGTGTAATATCAATGTAAATCATGATAGTGGTCACAAGGGCTGGGGCAAAACAACAGTTTTTGTCCTCGGTCTATAATGCATACATATGTTTATAGCATTTCCCATGTTAAAATAACCTAGTGCCACATCTAGCCTTGGTGGGGAGGTCAGGTAAATATACCTGATTTTTTTCATATAGTTGGTGTATAATGCAACCCCAACTTCTGAACAATACAAGTAGGCCTGTCGTAATCAAATATTGCAGTACTGAGCATCATCCTGGACATATTTTATAGCAAATAAATGATCTTCATTCTTTTTTGTACAAAGTTACCCCAAAATAGGGAGAAAAAAGCACTTATCATAAAATATTTGATAAAATTATTTAGATTCTGTACTTTTGTTTTCATTCATGCCTGGCTATGGTAACTTCTTTACCCCAGGTTTGCCTCCTATGTGGCCTAAGTTTCTTCTTTTTTATCATTACATGAAGAGCAAAACCTCATCCACTATGTATGCCAATTAAAATCAACAAATTACTTTTTGTATAAATGAAGAATTAATAGATTTTTTTTTTTCTGTCCTAAATTTGCATTCATCTTTGTTTCTCAAGTGTTTGTATCACTGAACCTTTTCATTGACAACCTTTTTGTCAGGATTACTTGTATCGTTAAGATTAGTCAAAGGTACCGTGAGAATATAGGCCTTCCAGATAGGTTATGATCATTGAAAATGCATGAATTTTAACCGCTCCAGGAAAACTTACCTATGTATAATGCAACCAGTCACCAAAAATGAAATGCATGATTTTTAACCTCTTCAAAAAAAAAAAAAAAAAATACCTGTGTATAATGCAACCCTCTATCTTTTAATGTAAAAAAAAAAAAAAAAAAAAAAAAATCATAAAAACTTGAACTATACTCGAGTAAAGATGTGCCATCATCTGAAATTCTTACAGTCATTGTAAACATAAACTGAATCCTCTTCTGACGAGATAAATTGCCTCATATTGTTTTTTGATTCTAATTTGTGTTGGTGTATATAAGAGAATGAAAGGTGAAAATATGAATGCTATTTCCAATATATTTGGTTATTTATTCTCCGATTCATGTGGGATAGTCTTTGGTGATAGGTATGTAACATTTGGGACAACTTTGCTTGCTACTTCTGTCTTATGACAGATTGATAGATCAGATTTTCCCTTTAGCCATTGAGAACTTCAACTCTCTCCTACCATTCCTCAGCTCATTTCTACATCATGACTCACAACTCACCCCCAGATTGTTTTAAATTATTCTACCCATTCTGTGACTCTGCTTGTATAAACCTTCTTAATTTCTGACCAAGTAGTACTTGGTCCTGAAAGGTTTTATTTTCTCTATTTCTTTTCCACTCAGCAGATTTATGCAATCATCTCAGCTCAGATGAAATCATTTAGGGCCCCATTGACTTCATGTGTGTTCTAATCATGGTCAGGGCCTATTGTGTAACATCATTATTCTATGAATTGTTCAGAATAATCCCATCTTTGTTCGTTTTATTTCTATGTTTCGACTGATGTATTGAGGAAGGCTGAAGAATGCATTGGCCGAAACCAAAATGGATAAAAATATTAATCTGAATAACTTGTGGAATAGTTACAAACACTGTCAGATTTTCAAAGAATCAAAATCATTTGAATTATTGATACTTATTAAGCTTAGATTGGAGATAGCCATGAGGCCAAATAGTGGTGGGAACATAGTATAATAGGATTGTATTATAGCAAAATAGTCTAAATGCAATATAGCATTTAATATGTAGCAATAGTCTAAATGCAATATAGCATTCAATATGTAGCAATAGTTTAAATGGGGAGTGTTTGTCTGTTTGCCTTAAAAAACACTATATAAACTTCTGTACGTGCTCTGTTCCCTAAGCAGTGAAGGCGGTTTCACATTGACACCATATAAACATCACTACTTGCATTCCCTATGATTATTATAATTTTAAATAATACAATGGGTTGAAGCATTTATTATAATAACCAAGGATTTTCCAACAATTTGCTGTACATGTATAGTAAAATTATGAATATAAAATCAAATGAAATTTACTCAAAAATGTTTTAGCCTATTTATTATCATTTCTTGTGGGACCCCTAGCAGCCTTTTGTGCACCCCTAAGGTTCTGCCCCGACACTGGTTGAGAAATACCAGTTTAAGCTGGTGCCAGAAGGACATCGCTTAATGTACCACCTTTAGAAAAGAAACGAGAATTTGAACATTTGGTGTTTGCTACATCACATTACTTTAGACCAGGGGTTCTCAATTAGTGGGGAATCCACACCCACCCCCGTTTTTAGGGTTTCTGGTTTAGTGGGTGGGTCACACAGACTGGTAGACTCAAAATATTAACTTTCGAACTCGCCAAAGCAGCACAACCTGCAATGTGCATCGGTCCATGCAACTGAGGGGTCATGCTGGGTTTTCTTTCTGCTAGCTCATGTTTTTTGCCACAACAAAAATAATCCATGTAAATGTATACATACTAAAAAGGAAAATAATGAAGATTTTCAATAATATATGCATATTATTTGGAATGCACCTTTTGAGTTGAATAATCTCGGAAAGAGGGGGGGATGACATCTTGGCTTATTGAGGGGAAAAGGGCATTGGGCAAAATAGGTTGAGAACCATTTCTTCAGACTGTCCATAAGGTATGTTTTCAAATAGCTGGTCCATCCTGCATGTAAGGACCCCCCAGGAAAGGAAGTAGTCTGATGTATATTACCTGAAAATAGCATGTACATAAAATCTGTTGGCTTTTCTTTTTTCCTGTCAGTGATTTTAGACAGGCAGGGGTCAGTCTTTTTCTTCTGTGTACATGCTCCTTCAGAAAGTTGATGATCATGTGTCTCCACAATTTCCTCTCTTTTGTAGCTCTTAATAAATTTTGTTTTTTTTCTATATCCTAAACCCTGTTCTGCCATCCATTTACCCAAGCTAGCTAGGTAAGTTGTGTTTTTTTTTTTCTTCTGTTCCTCATACCTTTAAGCTGATCTTGGAGTAACAAATTTTTCCAAGCCTTTTTTCCTCATTATGTGTGCCAGAAATTTTAACTTTCCTGATGTTACGTATAAGTGTCCTTTTTATTTCCATTTTCTCTAGAACTTTGTTGTTGTTCACATGATATTCTTAGCATCCTTCTGTAGAACCACATTTCTGTTAAAATATTTTTTACTGGCTATATATATATATATATATATATATATATAGTTTTTTTTTTTTTTTCTTCTTCTTCAATAAATTTGCAATTTTTGTTTGTTTTACCTTTCAACAGGTTTGCAAAGAAAATCATAAATTTCCCTCCCAAAAAAAAAAAAAAAAATTTATATACAGGATGAATCAATTTCTGAAGATTTAATGGATTTTATGTTTTAATTAAACATTTTTACTTTACTCATTATTTTTAGTAAATAACATCTGAATTAATAAAAATGTGTTGGATTAAAAAATAAAATCCATTAATTCTTTAAAAATTGCTTTGTTTACATTTCAGATATGAAACTGAGTAGATAGAGCTTTTGAGAAAAATCTGAATGTGGATTTAGGGCAAACAGAACCTTCATTGTCTGTGAGGCTCTCTGTGGCTGAGTGATCCAAAGCATGCTGGATCATGCTGGTGGTTTCTCCTATAAAGGGGGATGCAAATTCAAATCCTGTCAGCGCGTTTTCTTGAGTTCTCTCAAATTTGAAGGCTGGTAGACAAAATAAACAATGTTTAAAAAGAATGAGGCATTCTACTGAGATCCATGGAAAGTAATTGAAGTAACAAAAAAAAAAAAAATTCAAGATGGATGTAAAAATGAAGTGGTCTGTTTTCCTGAGAACTATTAAGAGTTGAAAGATTAATTTCTAAAATGAAAACTTGAAAATCACTTTGTCATTATTAAATACAATTTTCATTTTCTTGCAGAGTCACATGACAAAAACAGATTTAATTAAAGACGCTCAGGATTTATGTGATACTTCATTTAAAACTGTAAGTAGTTTTCTACTTTTCCCCAAATTAAATTATCATATATACTCATGCATAAGTTGACTTTGTGTATAGTGAAACCCATAAATTTTTCTTGCATGAATTTTAACCTCTACAGAAAAAAAATTTACCTGTATATAGTACAACCGGTCATCAAAAAGACATGATTTTTAACCTCTTCAAAGAAATCCCTTGTGTATAGTGCAATCCGCTATTTTTTTTTTTTATGTAAAAAAAAAACAAAAAAAACAACACTTTCACTATACTCAAGTGTGTATGTATATATATATATATATATATATATATATATATATATATATATAAAAGGCTCAAACACTAATATTCCAGGGTTATAATTTATTACATTGGAATCGTTATTGCGATCCAATTCATCAGACCTACCAATTCAGAAAGAAATCAGTAAATTATTTCTTTTTGAATTTGTAAACTTTTTATATTATATTCTTAATCTGTCCTGGGCATTGAGTTCTACCTGGATTCTGTCCTCTTGGGAATTTTTATATATATATATATATATATATATATATATGTGTGTGTTGACCACTAATATTAAAAATATATATATAATCTAAAACGATTTGTAGGCACATCTACATGTGACTGAATCCTGCTTGCTAAAGCTTTTTACTATTACTGGTACCGTGGTAAACTGGTTTGCCTAATAGCAGTGGACTACTGTATACACATGATAGACCTATTTTCTTGTAAGGCTTGTGTTCATTACTGAGTGTTGACAATCCCTTTCTTTCCTGATTTTCATTGCACTTCTGTTATAATTTTGTATTTTTTCTATGGAACTATTTTAGTTGAAGACTCCACAGCTGAATATTTGTATTTCAAGCTTCCATTTACATATGTAAATTTCCGGAAGAAGTAAGTTTAGATCTAACAAAACTCACTGCTTATAAAACACCAGAAATAGATGAGACTATCTTACTATACAACAATTTCTATAATAAAATTACATTATATTGTAGAGGACCCGTTTGAGTGTTGTTGAATTTGGGATACATGCTGTCTATTCCTGCTAGAACAATGCTGGACTCGAGTTAAGTCCAACCGAAGATGTAAAGAAAACAAACATATATGTCAACAAATATATTGTATTAAACGGCAAATTTACTAGTGATAAAGACATTAACATTTGTGTGTAGACGTAAAGAGTTTGTATATTGGTGAATGTTCGTACATATGTATGTGTATGTGTGTTTCATGGCGTTTTGCCATAAGTTGGCAAAAATGTTGATCTCTCGGAGATTACATTTTTAAATGTGTCAGCTGAAATGCATAGTAGAAAAGAGAATGAGGCAAGAAGTCGCCCAGTATTTATAGTGTAGTGAGAGTGACCCCTAGTGAACAATTAGGAAATTAAGGAGGAGCTAACTCCGACAATATATTTCATAGTCCTGTTCTGTCAGTAATGCTTACATTAATTTCTGAGCTTTTGACAATCTATTTCTTTTTCATTTTCAATACATAAAATATAGATCAAGTACTTAAATCTGTTACATTAGATTACAATTTGCAAAATTTGTTGCTTAATTCAGAATTTTTTTTCCCTCCTACCAGAAATATTTAGTCTGTTTGTGCAGAAAATAACTGAAGCTAAGTGTGCAGGGAGGGAAATGGTGGTGTAGAGGTAAAGTCAGTGGGTTTCACTAAGTGACGTTAAAACAGATACCAGGTTCAGATCAGGTTGACACTAAAATAGATCAGAGCTGTTTTGTCTTAAAGGCACACAACATGCTGTCACGTTGGCATCTCAGTTCTACCCTTTCACTGCCAAAATGGTTAAATGTAGCCATCTCTTCTACTTCTGTGGAACTCCCTTCCTCTTACTTGCTTCCCTGATAGCTATTAGGTTGGTGCAAAAATAATGACGTAATAATGTCGTTTTTTGATGTTAAAAAAATACGTCAAAAAATGACATTATTACATCATTATTTTTGCACCAACCTAATATAATCTCCAAATATTCAAATGCAATGTCAATCAATATCTCTATATGCTTTGATCTATTCCCCATCCTTCTCTTCATCCTTTCCTCTATCATGCCTCTTTAATCTTGCTCCCACTCTCTGTAAACCCCTTGCGTACTAGTGGCACTCTCTCTTGCTTGGAGTGAAATGCTTAAAAAAATAAAAATAAGCACTGTAAATTAGTGTGAGTTGACATCATTGGCATGTCACATTTGTGTTTAATCAGCATCCACGTAGCCAACCTGTGGTTTATATTGCAACTATGCTGAGCAGATCATAGTTATAATTCAAGTATGTACCTCTATAGAGTCGTGGGGCTTAGGGGTTAAAATGAACAGTTGATTGACCCATGCCAAGAAGATTAATGAAGGATGATAATGACTAGGAAACATGGATAATGTTCACAAAACAAGACCAGGAACTTATTCATGAATTTACATGCTTGAAATAGTGTCAGTAGCTTGTTTCAGGAAAATAAATCAGAATCCTTAAAGTCCATAGTTTTAACATATTATCATGAAGAGGAAATGTTTATACAACAGATTAAATAACTTGACACAATATTAAAAAAAATGTTTAAAACAAAGGTAAGATAGTTTGTTGCTCATTGAAGGGATATATGGTTTGCATGCGTTCAAAAGTAGACAAAGATAGTTTGAAATAACTTTCTTGAATTGGTGAGAGAAAATTCTTTGAAGTGCTTCATGATGATTAAAACCAGATAATATAATTGGCGAGTAATTTTACACTGGTGAGAACTTCAATG
The DNA here is from genome assembly GCA_963932145.1 of Acanthosepion lycidas. NCBI lineage: Eukaryota > Metazoa > Mollusca > Cephalopoda > Sepiida > Sepiidae > Acanthosepion > Acanthosepion lycidas. The sequence continues at coordinate 92,488,803 of OZ010597.1, forward strand.
CTGGTTATGAAGAACTAAAATGAAACATTTCATATGACTTTAGACACTCTTCTCTAATTTTTCTCCTTATTTTATATCAAAAAGAATTTTGTGTAGACTTGTTACTTTCTTTTCTTCTCAGCTGATTGGCTAATTTCTGTGAAGGCAAGGTTTCCGTTGATTCAAAAACAATTTGACATAGGATTGTGAATTTCTTTCCTCCTCCTCCTCCTCAGCTCACTGGTCAATTTCTGTGAAGGCAAGGTTTTCATTGTTCCAAAGAAAATTTCATATAGGTTTACAAATTCCTTTCCACCTTCCTCAGTCCTTTGAAGAGAGTAGGTGAAGGGAGTTATAATTTGTATTCACTCCACTCCACAAGGGATAAATATGATTTTGAATGTAGAGTTGTTCTCTTGTATTATATGGTTAGCAAGTCCAGTCTACTCTACTATTTAACAAAAGGCTAGAGGGAAAAAAGATATGCATACCTTTCCTAAGGGTATTTGTGCAAAAGTCAATGTAGCAATCTTGACTGGAATTTGAACTTGCCTTGCCACTTTATTGTTCTGAGTCTCCTAACTATTACACCACCTGCACATCTTCTAAAATAGAAACAGAATTATTTTTTCTATGCCATCATTAGTGAATGAATGCTTTGATATATTTGTTTAATAAATTCTGCTTGTCATATTTCACACACATAACTCAAATTACAATAATCTGCAATGCATTTTTATAGTAAAATCAGTAACAGTTTAATTGCATATTAGTTTGCTCTTGCTGTATTCTTTGTTCTTTTAGCCTCCACCTGCATCTCATTATACAGCCTGGTCATCAATGGGAATTCTTATTAAGAAAGGTCTTGTTTTAAAGGAAAGTAACCCAGCAAAGTAAGTGTTTTTCTGTCTTTACATAAATCAGATTATTTTTACCAATAACTTTCAGGCATTAATAATTTCTGACTAGCTTCCTTCATTTTAACTCTTTAGTATTCAACCCACCTCATAAAATATTGGCTATCAATGGTGTTCAACCTGCTGTAACCCTCGCCCCATGTATACTCTGCCATAATACATGATGAAATAATGCAGGAAGTCCTGCAAACAGTGAGACTTTGACCATAAACTGTGAAACTTTCAGAATTAGAAATATTTACAAGGTGAGTTTGGCTGTATGCTAAAGGGTTAATGTTGTCTTTTATCACAATGTTCTAGGGGAACTGACTGTTAAAGCAAAGCATTGAGATATTGAAATGAAGTAACTTCTGATAAAAAAAATGTATTTAATAAAGACAAAATGCAAAATTTTCATTTTGGTAATGGATCTTTAAAAACTCTTAATAGTTTCCTAGAAACACCCCCTTCCAATTTGCCTTCTTGTGTATATATATATATATATATATATACACGCACACACAGGATGTAACAGTAAAATTGTCCAATTTGTTAGATTAATCCGTGAACCGTTGTTTCTTAGAAATCTATTGGACTCTATTTTGAGCAATAGGAATGTATAATTACTCTCCAAGCTTAACAGAAGAATTGTTATGAAATTGATTATAAATGAAAATGACATGTTCACCATTAATTAATCATGACTAAGGATTGGAGTCTCATGATGGATTGAAATAAAGTTCCTATATATATATATATATATATATATATATATATATATGCGCACACACACTATTCCAGGATCATTTTCAAACTTATTTGACATGATCTTTGCCCTCTCTAACTTTCTGTCCTGGAGTACCAAGGTGCCTCACATGTTTCCTATATGATTTTATTTTCAAGTCTTTCCCCCCCCCCATTGCTCTTTGGACAGTCATAACTGAAATGTGCTAAATGTCTTATGAATTGAGTTGGATCTTTTCTAATTCATCTCTTAAGCTCTAAGTTGAAATGATGACGTCCTGATTCAGTTTTCCTCTCTACTGTTCCATCTTTTATAAACTTATTCACCATTCTCTTGATAGTTCTTGACTGAACTTTGAAGATGGAAGCCAGAGTATGAATGTTGGTACTGTTACTGAAGGCCTGAGTTATTTTTTCCTCTCACCATTGCTCACTTGAGAAGACAGTGAGTCTGATACAAAATGATTTTAACCTGTTCTCTTTCTGGCTGAATAACTCAAAGGGTTTTTCAGTAATTCTTATGTCAAATGGTATCAAGATGGCTAAACATCTGAAAACCTGGAAAAAAAAAAGAAACTGAATTAGTTTAGTGTTTTTTTTAGATATTATATTTTGTGGGATGGCCAATTATGCTGTTACACCCAATATATATATATATATATATATATATATATATTTTTTTATTTATTTATTTGGTGGGTCAGTTTTTCTTTGCAGGGTCAGTTTTCATATCCAAATTCCAGGAGTTTCTTTTACATGGACAATGCTTTAACCAATTCAGCTATGGAAAACAAAATTGAGCATGGGAATATTTAATCTCAAAATTCAAACAAGAATACAATCTAAAATTGTGGAAATCGTATTTATATTTTAACTCAAGTCTTGCTATGAGGGCTACTGGTACCTGCAGGAAGGTAGATATTAGCAAATCGTTTACCCGAACAGGCTATTCCGAGGAAGATGGCGGGGAGACACCCAGTAGGAATAAAGAAAAAAAAATCTGTTAAAGTGTGGATTAACCTTGTACCATCAATAGCCATCTAGTACAATGGAGGGTGGGGGTAGACTCCATAGTAATGCATGCAGCTAGTGGGGTGATTACACATCATCACTGGGTGAAGGGCTTCCGAAAATGAGGTCAAGGGCCAGGGCAGAGAGTTACTCTGATACAATCAATGGCCAAGTTGTGGTTTGACCTGGAGAGAGATGAGCTCTGCCAAATCTACTTGCTCCAGACAGGCTAGTCATCAATAAATACCTCTTCAGTTTTCAACTCAGATATGTGTGAGAACTTGTCAGGTACTCAGCTGTGCAGTAAACGTATGACCACACTCGGTTGTAGGATTGATGTTGCTGATTGTCTTGTTTAGAAAAACAATCAACTGATGCCACAAATTTGTAGCCTTGCATCAAATTAAGCTAAATATTGATTGGCTAAAGCATTGAAGGAAATGCATAAGAAGTATTATTATGTATGATGTTGAACTCTGGATATGCACATGGGTGTCATAGTTAGAGGCTCAGAATGAGAAATTGGTGAGGTGAGTTCAGATTCCAGCCAAAATTGTTACATTCATTTTTTTGGGCACTGGGGAATTTATGAATGCATCTTCTCTCCTCCCCTTATCTATGGGTTAAATAACTGGGCAGACTGAACACGGAAGCCATGGTTGGCAACCAGTCTGAGGAAGAGGAAGACAATTCTGAATTCAAAACCCTATGTAGGTAGCCTTTGTGGGTCACACACTTGAAGTGTAAGGTCCGCTCAGCATAGTTGCAGCATGAACTACAGGTAGGTTCTGTGGGTGTTGAAGAAAACCAAACTAACGACATTCTATCATCGCTGATTGGACCCAGAACTTTCACCAGTCTTGATGAATAGATATTCCCTCAGGGAGGCCCTGTGCCTTGGGGGTCTATTGGTACATAAACTGAACCCAGAACCTCAAGTGGAACTCGTACATTTGTTTAATTGCTAAAGATGCTGGGAAAATGGTCAGTTTCCTGTATCACTCCAGTAATTACCTGACTCCTCCTGTTATTTTCTGCTTTTACAAAAGCCATATCAGGCCAAACATGGAGTACTGCTGTTATATGTAGGCAGGAGCTGCACAGTCTTCACTTTCCAGTCTTAATAGTCCAAAAGTGTCTCCACTTCCTTGTGGGTGACAAATTATTTTCGACTCTACAAACTCTTTCTCACAGATGAAATGTTGCAAGCCTCTTACTGTTCTATCGCTAATTCCATGGAATGTAATCAGACAAACTACATTCTTTAGTTTCACCAGTTCTAACTTGCATGGTTAAGGCTTGCTACGCCACACACATTGTAGCAATTCGCTATCATTTTCTTTGTATTATTTTCCAACTTTTCCCATAGACAAAATGCTGCAAGCCTTTTGCTGCTCTATTGCTATTGTCCCGGGAAAGTGTTGAGACAAATTACATTCCTTAGTTCCATCAATTCTAACCTTCACACATCATAGTGAATCACCTTAATTCTCTTCGTATTTCATTGGTGAAATGTAAGTTCTACTTGAGTAGCTTCTTCCCACAAAACACTGCTTTGTGGAACCAAATCCCAAGAGGATGTTTCCATGGGGTTGCTACAATCATTGTCTGTTCAAGTCTAGGGGGTTAATCGTTATCTTCCCCTCCTATCCTAGATTCATATTACTGCTCACCATAATACGTGCCTCTTACTCTCTGCAACTCTCTACCACTAGTGACTCTCGGGCCTTGTAAAGGGTCAACATCTTTGTTAAAAAAAAAAAAATGCTTGGAAATGCACAGCAATACTGAAGATGACAAATCATTGATTTGCCTTCAAGGCAAAACGTGATGATTGAACTCTAATGGAAATTGTTTCATTTTTAATGATATTTGATAAATTAAAGTGTTTCGAAATCATTTAATAACTGAAATTTTTGTATTTCAACTTTTCTGGTTTTATTTATTTTTTTTTTTTTTTTCCCCCAACACCATTTCAGATACTCTCTGACTGATGCCGGTCGGGAATTGGCTCAAAAGATAGAAAACCGGGAACCTCCAAAGGAAAACATTAACTCTACTAAATCTACAAAGTCTAGTGGAAGGAGACAAGACATTCAGTCCAAATCAACTGACACAGAAAATGACCTCGGATCTTCAAATCATCTTCCATTCCAGTCAGACTTGTACACTCGAATAGGAACTGAAACCGAATTATTAAGGTTACCATCATTATTTTATTACTTATTATTAACATTTTAATAAGCTCAATTGTATAAATACTTAATCATAATCCTCCGTTAGTATTGTGGAGCATTGTCAAAGCGTTGATACAATGGGATTATCAAACATCCCCTTTAAAAATATCATAGATATATCATTTAGTATGTAGAATGAATGCATGTCTACCTGTTTGTATAGACTGAGGTTGAAGTTGAGAACTTTTGAAGAAAAGGAATTCAACTTTTCAGAAGGGATAAATTTCAATATGTGGAGGAATTTTTATGTATTTTTATATAACAATATGATTCACAAAATAGAGAAAATATGCTAGTGTGTACACATACACATCCTTGTGCAAATTAATTGAAACAAAACAAATAATTCCATTACTATTTACTTTTTTATTTTTCCAATGTAACATGACCCAGTGTACATGTTAATACTTCGTATGTCCATTCCACAAAGTTGTTCCTTGCAGATTGACCGCAGATTCTCGATTGGATTTAAATCTCCAGTGGGTCTAAAACTTACTGTATGGTGAAAGAAAGGAAACTAAAGTGATTGTTTCAATTTGCACAAGGGTGTAGCTGAAAAGGAAGAAAAGCACTGTCAGAAATTGTGTTTTTGAGTTAATATTTTGGAAGCAAAGATATACTGGCTTTGTTGCTAAAGAACACAGTTGTAGTCTGAGACTTTTAAGAGTGAAAGGAAAACGGTTAGAAAGGAGGTAGTTTTCTTTTCTGCTTTCCTTTCAGATTAAGTATTGAAATTTAGTTCTGCCTGTATCAGTCAAACTGTCTTATTCAATACTAACATAATACCTATAAAAAATGATGAGATTATTTAAAACGAAACTGCTCTCTCTTTTTAATTGTCTGTGAGAATCCTTTCTGCCTTCCATCAGCATGGCTAATGTTAACCTCCATGGGAGTGACTTGTTGCACCTTCTTGGACTAACATTTTCCACTAACCTGAGGTAGAAAGATTATATTGAATCAACTGCTAGGAAAGTGGGTTCACTGTGTCAGCCAAGACAATTTTTCTCTCCTGAATCTATCTTACATATTTATGTCTACCATTCGTCAGTGCTGCCACATCTGGTCTGGTGCTTCTGCTATACATTTGGAGAGTTTTGATAAAATCCAAAGAAGAATCTGCAATATTATTTGTCCTGACCTGGTTTCTGTTTCAGTCACTTTCCCATCACTATAATATAGTTTCCCTTTTTCACCTTTTCTATAAATACTTTCATGGTAATTGTTCTGATGAATCTTCCTCTATGGTACCTAGACTTTATGAATTTAAGCACAGTGCTAGTTTTGGGGTAATGTCTCATCATCTTACAGTTGAAATAGCTAGGTGCAACAATAAGTTCTATGCTAGCAGTTTTTTCTCTCGCACTTCTTGCTTGTGGAACACTTTTTTGACTTCTTGTTTCCCACTAAACTTTGATCTTCAAAAATTTAAATGCAATGTCTGTCATTATCTTCTGTCTTCCTATTTCCTGTTTGTTTATTGTCTTCTCTTTTTAATAGTATTTTTTTTTTTTTCTTCCCTTCATATTCTCTCACACTCAGTAACCCCTTGCTGTCCTGTGTATGACGATAAATTACATCTGTGTCCTGGGTAAGATGATAAACTACATCCAGCAGCAAGGCCTCTGATCAGGAGGTTTTTAGGAGTGTGGAACCACCTCTTAATTGCTGGTGTTCCTAGGTTCACACTGATCCGGGGTGGTGTAGCACCTGTTAGGGTCCCAGCTATGGGCAAATAGTTAACACCCAAGCTTGTGTAAAAATAGGTTTTAATACCAGAAGTACTTTGTAATTAAAAAAAAAAAAATTATTAATAGCAATAATTTTTTGAAGGAAAAATTATCAGCAATACTTTAAAAAAAAAAAATACCAGCAATACAAACAGCTATACATTCTTTGGAAAAAAATATGACCAGCTCTAGATTTCTCAAAGGAAAAATATTCCCAGAAATAAATTTTTGAAGAAAAACATTACCAGCAATAAAAATTGTCGGCATTAAATAATCCATTGAGGTTGATATTCTGTAAAACAAACCAAACCAAACCAAACCAATCAGTAACCCCTTGTGTCCTGGAGGCTTTATTGCTTTGCTTGGAATGAAATGATTAAAAAAAAAAAATTATTTACATAGAGACTGGCACTTCTATCTATGATTAGAGTGTAATATCTGTGTGGTTGGTGAAAAATGTAATACACAAAAAATTATATATAAAGAATACATTGTTAAAGAGGAAAGCCAAAAGCTAAAATCCTGCAACTCCCGACTGTGAGGGTTGACTATACAAAGGTGAAGATAAAAACCTCAACAAGACACACGTATACAATTACAAATATGCATTACCATCTGTTGCCCACTTAGACATACAAGAATCATCACAAACCTACATACACGTAGAATTATCCATGGTTTTAATACATGTGACACATGTCTGACCCAAACATAATTGAAAATACCAGTGTTTTCTGTCTTTTTGTCTGTTTTCTCTCAATCTCTGATGAAACTTTAATAAAAGTGAAACATGTTAAATTGATATGTTTCCTATTTGTTCTTTTATTTTATCACCCTGTTGGATTCCGATCAATATTTGATCTACATTTAATCTTTAACTCTTATGTGAATTCTCAAATTCTTTTTTTATTTATGCCATCTCTCTTTACATGCAAACACTATATTTGTCAGTTCCTATTTTTGTGGTTAGGAAAAAATAAATGAAATACAAACAAATTCAAATGTAGTGGAGTGGATGGTCTTTGCACTTACATCCCAAATTCTTCAAAATGGTCATTATCTTACCCGTCCTGTGACCTTTCCTGCTGACTTTTTCATTTTTAATTTCTTTATCCATTAAGAATCTGAGTGATGCCACTAAATCGACTTGATTTGTCTCTGAATCATAGTGATGCAACACTGTCTCATCAACAGTAACAATTCGTTCCAAATAATTATTACTAGATAGCTGAAAATACTGCAAAATCTACTTTATGCCATGTCTATTTGGCATTTTAGACCTTTTGGCACCCACTTGGCTATTAGTTTCTACATAACCAACTGTTCATTAATTATAGACCTAACACATTCTTGGATATCTCTTATGCTTCAGTATTTTTTTTTTAAAGATTTTGTAATTGGCCAAGATTAGATTATGAACATGATCAGCAATTTCAGTTGACTCTGTTAGAAGACCCCCCAGCCCCTAGTCGGTGGTGTTGTATCCTGGGTCTTAAAACCTCAAAGCAAAATATTGGTACAATTGGTGCACCACTTCTTCACAGGTGAGTATATCAGCTAATGTTTTCATCAAGCAATCATGGATTTCTTTTGCAGGAGCTTCATGATGGCCAAAATGTCAACACTTGAAAATTCCACACTTTCTTTTGATTGGGTTCAGTAAATGAAGATCCAGCAAATTGGCACTTTGCAATATAAAAGAATAGTCTTTCTAGCTGCACTAATAAAATAATGTTCAGATTTTGGGAAATTAATTAAGCTTAAAATATTCAGCACTCTCTTGCATATTTCATCACGAAAAAGAAAGCTAGACAATCGATAATGTTTTGCTGATTTTTCCCCACTCAGTGTTCCATTGCAACGACAGAATAACCAGAAAGAAGTTTCCACCAATTTGGCAATAAATAAAAACCCTGTCACTGATGATGCTTTTCCCATAGATCAATCAACTTCAGTTGAGTTCACACTCCAACCTGGAACATTCGATATCATTCTGTGTGTGGATAATTGTGAATTCTATGGAAGGTGAGTAAAAGTTGCTTGTATTTTTGTCAAATAAAAAGCTTATTTAATTCTTGTTGGTTAAAAAATTTCAAAATGTTATTGAGATTTTCATGGAATCTCGCATTGATGGTATCAAAGAAATGTTTTAATTGTGGTGAATGAAATTTTTATCAGTAAATAATATCCATATTGCTGCCTGAAGATTCAGGAAACTTTATTGAAAATGAGGCTCTTTATTTCTTGGTGATTTCAAGAAATGAATAAAATGGCCACTATGTGATGAAAAATACAAGGTAAATTGAGAAGTTCATCAACCTGTTCAAATTACCTGAACATTTGGGTAATACCTCCTGTGTTGCATGTGTGTATATATATATATATATATATATATATATATATATATATATATATATATATAATGAAATTGGGTGTTCACCTGAGCAGTCAAGACTGCCAGTTTGTTATACATTATTGCACACAGTCATCACACACACACATATATATATACACTTCAGTTCAAAAATTTGAGGAAACCCCTGGTAATTTTTTTTATTTGGCTCAAAAAGTAGTTGTTTTTTACTTTAAAATAAAATTATTATACATGGTTAAAAAAAAAAAGTGAGACATGATTTTTTTAGAAATTTTATTATGACAAAAAGAATAAAAAAAAAAAAGCATTTTATGATTAAATTTTGCTCTTGTCAAAATATCCTCCTTTAGCTTTGATTACTGCAGCATAAATTTTTGGCATTCATTGCAAAAGTTTCTCAAAGTATAAGTTTAATAATTGGGTCCATTCATTTTTTCAATGATTGTAAGAACTCCTCATTTTTTTTTTTTTTTTTCCACTCTTCTGTCAAGATCATCCCGTGCTAACTCTGGCGGTGGCTTCAAGCTTTTGAACTGTAGTCTCTCTCTCTCTCTCTCTCTATATATATATATATATATCTATATCTATATATATATATATATATATATATATTAATCCTCTCAAATCCCTGGATCAATTTCTTAGTGCAATTACAAAACTGAGTAAGAAAGACGTAGTTCTGGATATTTCTTTTTTTTCCCCAACTACTTGGATTAAAATAAATAGACATAATGTGTCTAGATTATTCAACCAAACATGCTTGAATGAAGATATGCTGCATATATATATATATATATATATATATATATATATATATATAATATATATATAAATAGCATTTTATCTTTTTATTTTAGGTATAAATTTTACATGCATACTTATGCCACAAAAAACTGAACATGTGATCTCTACCTAACCAATGAAAGCAAACATGGCTTTTGCCCTGTCACATTCCAAAAATTTCTGATGATTGCTTGAGGCATGAAACAGCCAGTCACCAGGCTGTGCGTGTGTGTAATTTTTCATAGTGTGCATAGAGAGTATGCACTGATCTTGGCATATGTGGTGATACACATGTCAATAATTTTGTTGTATGTATTATGCTAGTAATTTAATAAAGAAACACATACTATGGATCAGGCACATATTTATATAGAGAGTTTCTTTAGGTGTCAGTTTCTGTTTTCCAGCTTTTTGGCAAAGGACAAAGGACAAATTGACCAAGAGGGCACAATTTGTATTCATTTTTAGAATATTAACTTGTTTTCATGTTAAAAATATTTAGCCTTCAAATTATTAATTTACTTTGGTTTTTCCATCAGCTCTTCTAATGGCAAAAACCTACTTCCAGAATTAATTAAAAATGGTGTGAAGTGTAATTTACGAAAATTACATGTTGGAGACTTTTTATGGATTGCACAGGAACGAGTGTACAGCACCCATGGTAAGAATTTGCTTTTTATTCCCCTTCCACTTCCTCACTGCCTTATTCTCCATCATTTCGTATCCCTCAGCTTCATTGCCCTTTTATTTCCCCCCTCATTTTTGCCTCCTTTTATTTCCTCCCGACCTTGCTGCCCCATGCTCTTATTCCACCCACCCCCGACTTCCTACTTCCTTGCCATCTTATTCTCCCACCTGACTCCCTACTTCTTCGGCCTCTTATTCCCCCCGCCTCACTCCTGAATTCTTATTTCTTTGGACTCTCCACTTCCTTGGCCTCTTATTCTCCCCACACCCCTCCTTCCTTGGCCTCTTATTCCCCCCCCCCTACTTCCTTGGCCTCTTATACCCCCCTTACTTCCTTGGCCTCTTATTCCCCCCCTTACTTCCTTGGCCTCTTATTCCCCCCCTTACTTCCTTGGCCTCTTATCCCCCCCTTACTTCCTTGGCCTCTTATCCCCCCTCTTACTTCCTTGGCCTCTTATCCCCCCCTCTTACTTCCTTGGCCTCTTATCCCCCCCTCTTACTTCCTTGGCCTCTTATCCCCCCCTCTTACTTCCTTGGCCTTTTTTCCCCCCCTCTTACTTCCTTGGCCTCTTATCCCCCCCTCTTACTTCCTTGGCCTCTTATCCCCCCCTCTTACTTCCTTGGCCTCTTATCCCCCCCTCTTACTTCCTTGGCCTCTTATCCCCCCCTCTTACTTCCTTGGCCTCTTATCCCCCCCTCTTACTTCCTTGGCCTCTTATCCCCCCCTCTTACTTCCTTGGCCTCTTATCCCCCCCTCTTACTTCCTTGGCCTCTTATCCCCCCCTCTTACTTCCTTGGCCTCTTATCCCCCCCTCTTACTTCCTTGGCCTCTTATCCCCCCCTCTTACTTCCTTGGCCTCTTATCCCCCCCTCTTACTTCCTTGGCCTCTTATCCCCCCCCCTCTTACTTCCTTGGCCTCTTATCCCCCCCCTCTTACTTCCTTGGCCTCTTATCCCCCCCCTCTTACTTCCTTGGCCTCTTATCCCCCCCCTCTTACTTCCTTGGCCTCTTATCCCCCCCCTCTTACTTCCTTGGCCTCTTATCCCCCCCCTCTTACTTCCTTGGCCTCTTATCCCCCCCCCTCTTACTTCCTTGGCCTCTTATCCCCCCCCTCTTACTTCCTTGGCCTCTTATCCCCCCCCTCTTACTTCCTTGGCCTCTTATCCCCCCCCTCTTACTTCCTTGGCCTCTTATTTCCCCCCCTCTTACTTCCTTGGCCTCTTATTTCCCTCCACCTGTTTTTCTGTCCTCTTCTTTCCCTCCACCTGTTTTTCTGTCCTCTTCTTTCCCTCCACCTGTTTTTCTGTCCTCTTCTTTCCCTCCACCTGTTTTTCTGTCCTCTTCTTTCCCTCCACCTGTTTTTCTGTCCTCTTCTTTCCCTCCACCTGTTTTTCTGTCTTCTTGTTTTCTCTTCACTTTGTATTTCTTCTATTGTTTCTCTTTCCTTACCCTCTTATTTTTTTCATTATTTCTCTTATCCCCTCCACTTCCTCTGCCTCTTATTCCCCCCCCCGACTTCCCCGGGCCCCTTATCCGTACCCCCCCCCCCAAAAAAAAAACTTCCTTGGCCTTGTCCCCCCTCCCTCCTCGGGCTGGTGTCACCCGACTACTTCTTTGGTCTCTCATCTCCCCCCAAACTTCTTTATTTATCATCTCTCTGTTGCGTCTCTATCTTTGGGCTGAGTGCACTCAGGGGCTTCTCTGTTATACTGGCAGGTGCCCAACCCAGGGGAACATCTGCCCGAGGCCACGCCCTCCCATTGCACCAGAGGGAGGGATCGGTGCTCACACCAAGACCGGCGCAACTGATGGTTGCAGGGGCTGTGGGCAATTTTTGTCCTTGCCTGGGTGTACACACTTGGGTCCCAACATTAAAAAGACCTTGTGTCACATCTCGTCCTCGTGGTGGAACGAGTAAACACTGTATAAATTACTATAAATTAGAGTTGGGGCTTTTTTAATCCCTGAATTGAATCCAATTTTAGAATTATTCATATAGATTCCGTAATATAGGTTTTAGTTAATTAACTATTATGTTTCTCTAACTCTTCAAATGTTGAATGTATAACTAATTCTAATTTCTATTTTCCCATCTTTGTACTATATTAATTTTATCTTATAAATTGTCCCCTGTTCTGTCATCCATTAAATAAAAATAATTCTTTGTATGGAAAATTATGACCTACGTACATCAAATGGTTTTTAAATTAAATGTCAGCAGAAGAATTATCATTGAACTTTTAAAAGGTAAGCTTAAACATTAATTCATTACTTAAATGCAATGGTCAATTTTGAGTTCTTCTGTAGTTATTGATGCCTATTGCATCTACTCCTCCCAAGCTATTGTGATGATGGCCAAACCAAGAGTCCTCCACAAGATCTAGCCTGATGGGGTGGCTTTTAAGCTAGTTTATAATAAAATGTGCACTGCAATTTTAGATACAGAAGGAAAACTAGTTACTCCCCTTGAACCATGAAAGCAACAATAATGGCTAGTATAATATATTATATATTTTTAACCTTGCATAATCTGGCAAGCCTGAATCTCAGCTCAACGAAAATTGTTCCTTGTGCCTAACTTCCTGAGAAGGCAAGCAAAGAATATTTACTCATAAATTCTTTTGCATTTCTAGTATTTACCTGTCTGCTGTTAGGTGACATACATACATACATACACACACATATATATATATATATATATATATATATATATATATATATATACTTTTTTTTTTTTTTTTTTTTTTTTTTTTTTTTTTTTTCCCCTACAATTTACAGGTCCTTCCAATCCACGTGAACTTGTCTTGAATTATATTGTGGAGCGTAAACGTATGGATGATCTTTCCAAGAGTATCACAGATGGAAGATTCCGGGAACAAAAGGTAAGACATTTTGAGAAAAGCAAAGGAAAATAAAATAGCAAGTTCTTAACTCGCCATCTTATTGATTTTTTTTTTTTTTTTTTTTTTTTTTTCCCCGCCCAAGATAAGCAAAGCAAAATCACCAAGAGAAACGACTTAACAAAATAGTAAAAATACTAGTAATACATTTTTATATCAAAAAAATTTGGCAACAATGCATATTTATAGTAAAATTACCAAATTACTTCTTTCAACTCTCATGAAAATTAAATTTTGGTATTAAATGAAGTATGAGTTGATATGCCATTAAACAAACAAATTGATCATTGAAAAATTCTACCCTTGCTCACAATTCATGACAGCTATTAGGAAGATGTGATTAAATATACTTTAATGTTTTAAAAAAATATTCAGTAATATTATTGTTTAAGTAATAAGAATTATAACATAGCAAAAATAGCTATATAGCCTGTACGTCGCCAACATGACTACAACCAGTGTAGCCCTTGATTCTAGAACTTTCATGTACTCTATTTTGCTTTTTTGATAGCAGGTGGTTGCTTTGAAGATCTCGTATATAGATGTTACTGCTGGTCATAAAACACCAGATCCTTCAGTCTTAGAGAAAATAATTTAGAGCTCTCTTGATGTTGTGTGTTCCAATCATTCTCCTACACTAGTGGCCTTGTGTCATACTAACCTGATTGGTATATTACTGTAAATTAGAGTTTAAATTCAATATTTTCTGAATCAAAATTCCTGTACCAGAAATATAACTGGTTGTTATATCTTTGCTGCACAGTAATTGACTTAATGTCAATCTGATATTAAAGAAATCTAACTTTGAAATCAGCCATGTCTTTTCATCAAGATTAGTCCCATTTCACCAGAGGGTAATAGTTGTTGAAAACTTTTTCTAAAACTGAAAAGAAAATTAAGGTTAATCTTTGAACAAATATGCTAAACAAATATGCTTGAGGGGATGCTGAAAAGTTTTTGGTTCTGACAATTTTGCCAAATCTAACTGCTTACGGCCATATCTCTTTGAAACACTGGTTCTTGTATGAACATTGAAGTTAAGCAATGTCAAGCCTGGTCAGTAACTTGAAAATCAGAGAGGCAAGTTCCAGTTAGATTTGTTATATTCACTTATGTGCAATTACTTTTGGGAAACGTATAAATTCATGTATGGGTTAATTAGTAGGATGTATAAATCAATCAATGATTGATTTATACATCCTACTAATTAACCGTTTAATTAACCGTCTAATTACGTTTCTTCTTCTCCTGAAGAATTTCTTACAAATGTAAAAAAAAAAATTTTTTTGGCTTTAAATAACCTGTAAAACTTGATAAACCAAAAATCAATCAATCAAAATCTTACCAAAACATGGATTTTTTTTTTTTTTTTCTGAAATCCTATCTTGGTTGCATTGAGAACTTTTCAGTTACCTCATGTATGTCACTTTATTGAAAGATTAGATTCAATCTTAGATTTTTGTTCTGCTTTTTTGACTTATTTCTTTTCTTTTATCTTATTTATAGTTTCGACTAAAACACTGTGGCCTGAAGTATCCCAGCTACTTGATTGAACAATATGGCTCCGCAAAGCATTACAGTGTTTCCGAGGACAAACTAAAGCAGGCGATAACCAATACACAAGTAAGTCTCTCTGGAAATTCCAATAAAGTTAATATGCCAAAATGATGAAAGCTTGCCAGTACTGAAATTCAACCGTGATAATTGTTTTATTAATTTCCGGCTCCTAGAATATGATTTTCACTATATATGCGATCATGAATATAAATGAAATTTTTAGAAAAAAAAACCCCCCAAAAAAACGATCCTACTCATAGTTTCAGAAACATATAGGATTACATTATTTTCCAATGCTTTTCTGAATTATGCTGTTGGTAATGATAATATTAGCCATTTCATTATAAGGAAATAAAGTACAGACTACAAATTGCTGGTAGTCTCCATTCTCCTGTATAGGTGTGAAAGGTGGACACTGTTGGCAGAAAAAGAGAGAAGGATCCAAGCATTTGAGAAGAAATGCATAAGAAAACTCCTTGGCATCTTCTGTTGGGAGCATAAAACAAAATGAATTTGTGCAGAAAAGGGTTGAAAATTTTGTGGGCTATCAGGAACCTCTTCTTGCCGCTGTCAAACAGAGAAAAATGGTGTGGTCTGGACACATTATAGAGCATGACAGCCTGTGCAAGACCATCATGCAAGGCACTTTTGAAGGTGGATGTAGGAGAGAATGCCAACCTAAAAACTGGTTAGACAATGTCAAACAATGGACAGGTATGACTATACGAGAATTGCTGATGGCTGCCATTGATAGACTATTGGGGAGGAGACTTAGTGTGGCTTCTGCATTCAGATCCCTCCACTATGATTACAAAAGTCAAGGGAATGATGATGATCATGATGTTGTAAGGAAATGTTCGATATTCATTGACGAAGCAGCTGGTGTTACCATCAATTAAAATTTTCTCAGGAAAATAGGTTTCTCAAGTCCAGTTATTGTTATCACTCCTTCCAATATTAATAGGAAATTCCTTAACTTTTTCTCTCTAGAATGTTGTTCAAATCATTTGTGGGCAACTAGGGCAATAAATGATACAGTACATTATCTTGCTAGAATAACATATTTTTGTTTCGATGGATGGTAATAGTAGTCATTTCCTTATAAGGAAACATTGGATATTCATTGACAAAACAGCCAGTATTTTTGCCAGTTGAAATGTATAGAATCTTTCAGTAAAACAATTTCCCAAGGAAATTAAGTTTTCTCCATTTCAGTAGCTGTTATTGCTTTTTCCAGTATTTTTCCACTATTGATGGTAGTTTCCTTCCTAACCTTTTATTTGAAGTAGTGTGGAATGCCAGAATCATTTATAAATCTTAAATTATAAATTGCTTAGAATGTGTGGTAAATGAAGTAACGGAAAGGAAACTAGGTCAGCGTCTAAATACTTATCTTTTCAGCAGAACTTTGCACATTTATAAGTCTACTAATCCTAGGAAAATTGTTTATAATACTAATAATAATATCAATCATTTCCTTATAAGATAACCTTTGGTATTCATTGACCAAACAGCCAGTATATTTTGCCAGTTGAAATTTATAAAATATTTCCAGTAAAACAATTTTCTCAGGAAAATAGGTTTGTTATATACCGTACCTATGAACACTAATGTCCCAATCCTCATAAATATTTTGGACACTATTGTAAGTGGAGTAATATGGTGTCTAAGTAGTCCACCACTAGCAGTGGTTTACCTACTTCACGCTGCTGATGAGTATTGTATTTTGTTGATGTTATAAAGATTATCATTTTATTTCCAACCTCTGTTTTGGTTATTCCTCATACAGTAACCCTTCCTAGGTTATAAGTTTCTCAAGTCCAGTAGCTGTTATTGCTCTTTCCAATATTGATGGGGGTTTCCTTCCTTGCCTTTTGTTTGAAGTCATGTGGAATAACAACATCTTGGTTATTTCATTATTTTCTCTTTGAGTTACATGTGTCATCCATTTTAGCTGTTGCTGTAAGTCCTCAAGTGATGTGGTTTCTGTTATTTTGGTAACACCCTTTGTGATTTTGTAGCACAAGTTACTGTGACTCTAGAAAGAATAATCCTTAGAGTGAAGGCAAGTTGTGTTGTATTTGTTTTATAAGTCAAATATGCAATGCCCCTGGCTTCATAAGCATCTAGTATTACAATCATTTGCAATGCATTCTATACTAAAGTACTTTACAATGTCTTTCTATAGTAAAACTGATAACAGGAGTGCCTTAGTATGGAGTAATGGTCAGCAAGGCTCGTTTGGTTGATCAGTTATTAAGTTCAATCTGGGTGCCTCATACAAAATTTGAAGTTAAATAATCCAGCAGTGGTAGACACACAAAATCAGCCAATCTAACTGAACTCGATACCAATAGCAATTCATGGATTTATTAATATAGTTTGCCAGGCATTTATATTGTAACAGTAGTTTACAATTAATTTCTATTTTTGGTTTTAGCATTTTTTGTGCCAATATAGAAGTAAAATTCAGAGTAAAATAAAATTTACTTTGTTTACTAAGTTAAACCTGTAAGGTCACTGGCTACAGAAACAGTTTGTATTACAATAATTTACAATGAACATCTATATATAATTTTAGCATTTGTTGTATCAATATATATGTAATCATCAGAGTAAAAGTTTTGATTTATTTTATAAATCTTGCCACAAGTTAGATAAACTTATGAATGGGTAGCTAAAACAAATTTACCCCAAATTTCAGAAGACCAAAATGTAAATTCTTTCTTTCCTTTCAGGTGATTGATGGTTTTGATGTGAAATTTACTAAAGACTGCAAGGAATCCATTGCTTACCTGACTGTAATGTCACGTTACCTTGAAAGCTTTTATTCAGTGAGTATAAAATCATGTCGTCCGTTATTATATTCAGGTAATGCAAAGTTTTCAGTGAAAACAAACTGGTGGAAATGAAAAGAAAAAAAGTCTACGAGAAGGGTCTATCCACCAAAGAAAACTGCCATTTGGATTGAGAATATTTAAATTAGTGATAGCCATAACTGAAAGAGTTAAGTCTGTCATAAAAAAAAAAAACTTGTGAGAGGCAATTAAGTATTAATTTTATTTTATTTTTTTTTATCAAGGAATTAATAGGAGTAGATAGGTTTGCCTATTGTCTGATTCACACTCCTCCTCAGTCCTTTTGAACAGGAGTAGAGGTTCATCCCTTGTTTCCTAATTAGGATAGGTGTCTCTGGTTCTTTCTACAGTCTACTTTAACTCTAGATTTCCAGCATCTCTGTCTGAACACTGAAATTTTATTTTCTAATTAAATCTTGACTAGAATTAGCTATCTTTCCTGTTATCTTGACATTCCTTATGCTAATACAACTTCATTCTTTACCTTGAGTGTCTCTTGGGCCTTGTATTAGGTGAACATTAGAAAAAAAATTCCATAATTTTTTCCTCAACTTTTGGTTATTCTATAATATTTTCCTTTGCATGGTGAGGAAAAAAATTATACCATTAATTTAATCTACTTTGTTTAAGGTATATTTTATGTTATTATAAATTATTATGCCATTAATTTAATCTAGTTTGTTTAAGGTATATTTTATAATATTATAATATTTTTTATGAAACCAGAATGTTCAGCTACTAAATGAAGAATGTTTTGTCTTTATCTGTTTTTTTTTTTGTTTTTTTTTCTTATTTACCAGTAAATAAACAAATGATTTGTTAACAAAAAAAAAAAATATACACATGGTCAGGTGGTTAGAACATTTGTTTTCTGACCATGAGACCCAAGTTCAAATTTCACTATGGTCGATTTGTCAGGGAGGAAGTAGCTTTTTTTGATGCTATTGATCTGAAGGAGTTAATCTCAGTGTGCGGCACCTTTGGAAAGTGCCTGAAAACCATACCACAGGGTTGACCCAAACCATGTGAATGAAATTAGGTATATGGAGTCTTTTGGGAGCCATTGATGGTTATGCTTGCACAAAGTAACAAGTCATCATGATCGAGAGTTTGAGTGTGCTGACCTTGTTCAGACTATTGCTCATGCTAGAGAATGCACTCTCTTCCAAAAACTATAACTAAGGTCTGCTCAGCATAATTGGAGGCTCTGTGGGTATTGAACACAAATATGCCTGAGCAGGTGTCTGTAACAGGGATTAGCTAGCCACCCTAGTAGACTGGCATCCTCAGACATGAGTGGCCAGCCATCCAAATAAAAATAACGTAGGTGAACATCCTCTAAGTTTACTAATTCCATAATTTTTGCCTGGGGTTTATATCTCAAAGAATTCTATTGTGGGGTTATTAAAAACTGGAAATACTTTGTGTTTTCATTTTCCTGCTTGTAAACTCTGTGTACATTCTTCTGTACCAGCTGCCATCATAAACTTAAATGCAGCTTGTTTTTTTTTGTTTTTTTTCATGACTATTTATCATCTGACTCACTTTAAAGACGTGTCATCATGTATTTGTCACAAATGTTTGATCTGAACTTTTTAACATTTACTGGAGAAGCTTTTCTGTTTTTGTTTCATTTTATTAACAGTGCAGAGAATTTAAAACAAAAAAAATAAAAAAAAAAGATTCTTTTCTGCTACTTTCTTTTTCTTTTGTTCTTCAGACAAAAACTCTTCATGGAACTCGTGAAGCAATGAAAGATCAACTGACAGAATCTTCATCCGATCTTGACAAATCTTCAGAGACTCTTTACCTCTTTGAGGACTTCAACAAGTCTGCAATAAAAAGCAAAGTTGGTTCTGTTTTCATTTTTTTTTTATTTCTTGTGTTTAAGAATTGCCTTTTTTTTTTTTTTTTTTTTTTTTAAATACATGATTAAAATGAAAACTCTCAGATAAACCCAACCTTGTTATTTGTGTTATGGCTGATGTAAGAAAAAGAATATTCTCTACTGGGGCTAATCATTGTAGGGCTATGAATTTAAATGCTGATTTTCAAGGCAAGCAAGTCTTCTCTGTTCAGACAGTGTTGCAACCCAATCATCCTAACCAAAATCCCTTTTGTATTTGTTCTTGTACCACATTTATATTGTTAATATGTCACAAGGTCATACCAACACGTTAGAAAAACAAATTCATTCTTATATATCTGGACACCTTTATTTATACAGTATCTGATCTGCATTGCTTGGTGAAGAGGTGTCAAAATATTGGATTACTTTTAGTAAAATAAATAACCCCAAAATGTCACTTTTATGAAAAATATTTTAAAACAGTCTGGAAATGTATGTTTATGTTATATGAAAGTAACCAAATTAATCTGTATATCTGTTTGAGTTATAACATAATTTTAGTGAGTTACAAATGAATATGAAAATTTGAATACATTTGAGTTGGTTTAAATAAGGTCTTGGCATAGAACTATTTATTGATATAAGATGAGGGCTTCTAGAAAGGATAGCAATAGTTTGTCAGACCAGCTTGTTAATAATGATACCTTTAAGGTCACAAGTGTAGAGTACCCACTGACAATTAAACTGTTCATTATAATAATGGTTGACAGGATTAACTTGTTAATTATTACACTGACATGCCAAAAGTCATGGGTTAGCAGTATGTAAATATAACTGGAGTGGGTACCACTAAACTTTAACAATCTCATCTCATGAGTTTGAACATTTGGTTCGGCCGCTCATAGTAAAGCGATATGAATTGTAGAAGGATGGGAGATGATGGACCATTTCATTTCGGAAATGGTGTGACCATTTGACATCTTTTGATCAGCAAAATATGGTGTGTCAAACAGACGGTTTTTCCCTTGATACCACTATTATTTTAACTACCTTCACTCCTTGGCAATATTTGTTGTTTTAAAAAGTGATGATTAAAATTGTAATAAGACCTAAGCATATGAAAGTGAATTTATACATTATTTTTTTGGTTGAGAATATAAAAAAATATTAAACACTTTATTTATTAGATTGGTTATTTACAAGAATAATTTTATATTTACAATATTCTAAAAACTTAATTTTATTAAAAATAATACAATGCAATATTTAACATTTACAAATTTATAAAGAAATAAATATAAAAATATTTATTCATAAATTTATAATCATTTACCATTTTATAAAATTCGAATCACTTGGCAATTAGTCAATGTTTTACCAGCTATTCCAATAAGTAATATAATAAATAATGTAAATAAAACTAGTGTTTATTATTTTTGTTGTCAATTCTCAAGAACAAAGAAAATGTATAAATTCACTTTTATATGTTTGGGGAAAGGCATGAATCCTCTTCTTCTCACCTTAACTATGGGTAAATAGCAGGACAGATGGGTTCTGTAGCCTTGGATGGTAACTGGTCTACCGCAGAAAAAAATGGCAACTTACTACTGAAAAAAATCAGCCTCATCAGTCATGTATTACCTAAGCATGTATCACACAAATGGCATTTAACTGACTGATGTTTGTTTTATTACAATTCTAAAAACAATAAACAT
The DNA here is from genome assembly GCA_963932145.1 of Acanthosepion lycidas. Lineage (NCBI taxonomy): Eukaryota > Metazoa > Mollusca > Cephalopoda > Sepiida > Sepiidae > Acanthosepion > Acanthosepion lycidas. Next base: position 92,510,124 of record OZ010597.1, read on the forward strand.
TACAGAGAAGTGAAGGTAGTTAAAATTATAGTGATGTCAATTGAAAATCTGTTCTTTTGTCAATCTACTTTTTGCATGTATGACCAGGTTCAAGTTTGCTCTTTGATTTATGGCATCACATGTGTACTGGGAATACCTGTCGGAAGATATTACTACCCAATGTATGTGAGCATTGCCATGGCTCACCACAGTTCATTAATGATCATGACCAGAGGTGTCTGAATAGAATTATGTGGTAACAGACAAGCAACACTGGCTCAAATCTCATTCACATTCAATGCAGGAGGTACCAGATTTCTATCCATTGGGGTCAGTTCAGTATTCAGTTCCTATGGGAAATGGGAGTAGAAGCACCACCAGGGTGCTCCTGTTGACATGATGATACTGAAAACAATGCCTCACCTTGGTTTTTCATACCGCTAATTGAACTCTTTGAGGATTAGTAATATTGTGGCTTAGCCTGATGAGTCACGGTTCCATAATGGTTTGTAATGCATTCATGTGGCATGGCTGGGTCTGCTGGTTTCCTTAAACGCATCATTGATTAGTGGCAGCTATGTTGCACTTTTTCGTGAATATTTGTGCCTATTCATGGATTCCATAGGCTGCACTAGAAATAGTTTTACTAAACAGCAGATTTATACAAAACCAAAACATTAACCTGAAAACTAAAGTGATGCCCTTAAATAGCCTAGCACCAAATTCATTCAGATATATTTAAACAATCAGCTGGTATACAATGCCTTTCTCAGATCAATGGTTAAAATGTCTTTGAGTGATCCTGTGGATTCTTGCAAAGACCATCCTTCTTCAAAATTTATGGATTGGCACAACAGAACAAAACTGTACTAGATAAAAGAAATTACATTAAGGACATTCAACAACAGCTAAAATGAATATTGCACATAGCTTGAGAAAATAATGGTATAATCAAGAAGCAGATATTCCACACTACTTCAAACAAAAGGCAAGGAAGGAAACCCTGATCAGGACTGGAAAGAGTGATAACAGCTATTGAACTTGAGAAATCTATTTTCCTTAAAAATTGTTTTAAGAGAAAGATTTAATAAATTTCAATCAACAGTAGTAATGACTGCTCAGTCAATGAATACCAAATATTCCTTTATAAGGAAACTTCTAATATTACCATTCCATGTACCCAAACAAAAAATGGATTCTTCCAGCAAGATAATCATCAGTTGCCAAAGTTGCTCAAAATTGATTTGAGGACCATTGTATGCATTTTCAAAGAATGGTGTAGCTGCCATGGTTGCCAAACATGAGCCCAACTGAGAATTTATGGACCATGATGGAGAGGTTTGTTTGCATGCAAGATCCTGCATCTCTGATTATCAGGCAGCTGTGGATAGCTGTCATAATAGTTTGGCTCAACATTCCTCCAGAGTTCTTCTGACTACTTGTGGAATTTCTGCACATTGAGGATGATAATACATGATAACTAGTCACCTATGCTAGGACATTTGGCATGTCAGTATATTACAAAGAAAGATGATTTTATTTACTACATTCAACTTATGATGAACACTGCATGCAAAATGGGGGGTCACTTTCTGCATAGATTATATACCCCCTGAAGAAGGCCATAAAATGGTTCATCCAAAATGTGACACCAACAGAATCAACAAAAAGAATGAGGTCAATAGTATGAACAACTTTTGAAAAGTACAGCAACATTAATTTTTTAGGAATTGGTTGTTGTGTTTGTTTTGGTGCTGTAAGTGGCTAAAAGATTTTGTATTTTGTTTTCTCTAGGTCCTGACTGTACGTGAAATGTTTGCCAAGCAATTGACCCAACTTCCGAATATGTCTAGTGGTAAAGCTCTGGTTATTGTTGAAAAATGGTCAACACCAGCAAAGTGAGTAAAATTCACTCTATTTTTCATTGTTTTTATTAGATGTTTGCAAAAATTTTCATTCATTTTTTTTTTTTAAATCACAAAGACCCTTTTTTATGTAAAAAGCCCGAATATTATTTCCTTGTATAATGGGTTTCAAGAAATATTACACTGAAAGCTGGTATAAATCCACCAGAGGACATTCATTAAAAATTCAGCCGCTGCCTTATCCTCTGAACATACAAAAATATTAATTTTCACAGCAGGTAGTGAATGAGTGAAACACTCTCCCTCTTTTGGCAGTCATTGACAAGACTAGAATTCTTCTTCTTCAAAAAAAAATATTGGAATATGGTAATTGTACTTGTATGTGGCGTAAATGCTTTTATAATTAAATTTTTTAATTATTCCCATTTACTGCATCTTATCAGTGGCCTTCTTTTTTTTATGCCTTTTACCTTCCATTTGTTTTCCCATTTAAGCCTAACATAATGGTCAGCACCCCCCCTCCAAAAAAAATAATTTATAAGTCTTACCTAATCATCAAAACATCTTTTGTTTTTTTTTGTTTTGTTTTTTTTTAAAATAAGAGTAGATGTGTCAAAGACACGTGGCACATTGGATAAAGGCGTTAGTTAGATCCAGTAACAGGACCCAAAGAGTGCGAATTCTATACCCGGTTTAGGCAGTGGAGAACTTTCAGAGGGAAATTAACAGGAGGTAACTGATAACTGACATCCATTAAACATGGCACATGGAACTAGAACAGTCTACCCCAGTGAGTGAAATAAAGGGTTAAGTTTGACTTTCCAACCACCTGAAGAAGGCTGGAGTGTACAATGGCCGAAATGTAATAAATATGGTGACGAGGACAATAGTCCAAATAATGTACCTCATCTCAGAAATATAGACAGATACTAAAGAGTAGATAGGCATTTCTATCGCCCAGTCCATACTCCTCTCCCTTCACTTGAACAAGATTAGAGACTCATCTCTTGTTTCTTGTTTAGGCAGGGGTTCCCAGTTTCTTTACTTAGGCCTTGATAGTAGTGCTGTCATGAATTTTTTTAGATATATGAAGATGGTGGCAGTGTCTCTTCATACTGAGGGTACCAGGTTGGCAGTTTTCTGGTTGCTATTCCCAAGTGGTAAGTTAGGAGCCTGAACTCTTGTGTAGCATCTTGAGAGGCTGCTGCTCTGATTAACAATTGTATAATATTGACGGGCATGGAAGCACCTCTGGGGGGCAAGCCTATGTTGCAGTCTGTGCTAGTTTCCTTCCTGCACGTGTTACATTAGACGTCCGACTGCTACTATTACCCTAGTCCTTACCAAAACAACACAGCATGATTATAAGATACCAAAGATTTAAATCTAAACCAGCTCAACAAATATCACCGAAACCCCTTAACCTTTCTTTCTCCAACATTCATGATATTTGTACCAACTTTTGCAGTTTGAAGAGTCTCCAGACATCCTAGCTCTCTGTGAAATTAATCTTAACTCTTCATTCCTTTCCTCTGATTTCACAATTCCTGGCTATCTTTCTTCTCTTAGGAAGGACTTTAATGTCCACATGCATGGCCTGGGAGTTTATGTCCACGAACATCTACCACTGGCTAGGGAACTCTGTCTTGAATCTCCACATCACTCTTACATGTGTCTCAGTCTCTCTCTACTTAGTCAGCCATCTCTTCTTTCTCTACCGTTCCTCTTCCTCTCATGACTGTTGCATGCTGATCATATCTGAACATCTCTTTCTGCTCCCCTACTAGACAAGAGCCTCCTACCAACAGGATATTTCTGTTATCAATGTATAGATTGAGATTCATTCCAAGACGTCCCATGGAATGCAGTTTTTAATCATCCTGTTCATAAATGTGTGTCTGAGGTCTCCTCCTAGGTGAAAGCCGGCATCAATGCTTTCATTCCAGCAAAGAAATACCAAGTTATACTGCATTCATCTCCTTGGTTCTCATCTGCATGCTCAGCCGCTATAGCCCATAGGAACCACTTCTTCTTGCAACAGATGTCTCTGCTTGTAACAAGTGAAAGTATGTCCTCAAAGTAGTGAAGTTACTGGCGAACATTATTTCTAAATTGAACTTACATAATGCAAGTGTAGGTGACAAGAACCCAGCCAGCTGTCATCGTAAAGAAATGTTCTCCCGAGCTGTCTCCAATTCTCTCCAAACTCTACAACTATTGCCTCACTGCTTCCTACTTGTTGGAAGTCCTCCTCTGTAGTTCTCTGGAGAACCTTCCGATCCCTTATTAGTCTCCTACCGCTTTTCAGCAAAGTTTTCGAGGCTTTAATCAATGCCGAAATAGTTAAGCATCTTACCTCTTGTGACCTACTCTCTGACAAACAATATGGCTACTACTGCTACTACTAACAGCCATCACAGAATATGTATATCAAGCTCTTGATAATAACGATAAAGCTCAATCCTCCATGGCTCTAAATATCTCAGTGGTTTGGCACGTTGGTCTTCTACGTAAGCTCCAGGGTTGTGGTATTACTGGACAGTCGTTTGATTTAATCCTGTTATTCCTATCAAATTGTGAAGAAATGAAGGTCATCCTGAACAGGCTCACTTCCAGATCCTTTCACACAAACAAGGGTGTTCTCCAAGGCTTTATCTTGGGTCCTACATTGTTTCTGATCTTCATCAATTATCTTCCTGATGTCATCAGTTCCCAAGTAGGCATTTATATGGATGACACTACCATTTACTCCCGTCTCAATAGCAAATCCATCAGTTGACAAAGTTAACCTGGCCACTGCTCTTGAAAAGGACCTCCCTCCAATCTGTGGCAAGAAATGGCTTGTAAATTTTAATGCCCCCCAAAATGAAACTGGCTTTCATTTACCCACCATAAAGAAACTTTCCTTCCCACCATCAGCATGGCTGATGCTAAACTCATGGAGAACACATTGCACCTTCTTGGCCTCGTGTTAACTGACTTTAAGTGGGTCACTGTGTTGTACCAGAAGGTTTTTCTCATTGAAGTCCACCTTGCAAAATCTACCATTTGTCCATACATTGAATACTTTTGCCATATCTGCTCAAGTGTTCCTGCTATTCATCTCGAGGTTCTTAAAATCCAAAAGATCTGTAATGTAATCAATTCTAACTTGGCAAATCTTATATGTGTTGTTCTTGTCCTAAGTATTATCATTCATTATCAACCTTCCTGTGATTATTCTATTCAGTAAACTTTTCTAGGTTACAACACTTAGGAAAGAACCTTGGTCTTGTCACTTGAAAATTTATTTAACATTTCAAATATTAGGTTGGTGCAAAAATAATGACGTAATAATGTCGTTTTTTGACGTTAAAAAATATGTCAAAAAACGACATTATTACGTCATTATTTTTGCACCAACCTAATACAAGAATGATGAACTTTACTGTTTGTAAATCTGTATTTCTGTTTCTAACAAGTATGTTGAATTCTTTACTGCAGATCTTGTACCATAATTTTGCACTACAAAATTAGCAAAAAATATTTGAAAATCTAAGCAGGGGTAGTTTACTCTGAAAACTGCATAGTTCTCATTTTTTTTTTTTTTTTTTTTTTTTTTTTAAAGAAAATGTAATATTTTCCCCCTGTGATAATGTTATTTATAACATATATTGATAATAAAAAAAATTTATGACTAATCTTTGGTTTTCTTTCTAAAAGGTATCAAAAAAAGTATGTTTAGTATTAAAAAAAAAAACATAAAATAGTAGCAAAAGTAATTTAAGTAATTTCCCAAATTTCTGAAATTCAAACATTTTGAAATAGACCCCCAATTGCACAATGAATTGGACTGTAGTATAGAATGTCAGAAATAAGCTCATAGGAATTTAGTTGTAATAGTGTGCTATGTTTAGCATAGAGCCAATCAGTTATTGCAAAGATGAGGATGTCAGTCCAAATAATTATGGAATAATGATGCTGCTTCATCTCAGAACTTCAAAACACAGTCTGATTTCTTGATAGTATGTCAGCTCAGATAAAGAGATTAGCACAAATGATTCCTTAGATAAGGACAGTATTTCATCTTTCAGTTCAGATAGCAGTTAACTTTTTAATATAACATTCATAATTAGTCTATAAAGCAAGTCATTGTGTTATATTAACATTTCTGAGAGTTTTATTTTATTTTGTCAACAGGTTTTATGCAGCCTATGAATCAATGTCAACAAAAGTCAGCCGAGAACAAATGCTAAGCAGTCTCAAGTTTGGGAAAAGTCAAAGGTGATGAAAATATTTATTTTCCAAATTCTTCTTCAGTTAATTTTTTTTCTTCTCTCTCTTGTAATTATTGCTAATTTTTAGTAAACCTGTTCAGTTACTAACAGTTGCCTTAATTCTTGACAAATGACAATCCCTTTTATAATGTATTTACCTCAGACATATAGTTACTTTGTCAGTAATGCTTGCATTAATTCTTGATTTCTGTCTGAATTTCTGGAATGAGAGGTTATCATTATTTACATACAGTCTATTGTTTTTGTTGCCACATTTTGGCCATAGTGCCTTCTGGCCTTCATCAGCTGCTTGTCGATTTGAGTTACCATTGGGTAATTTTGAACGGAACCATTATTTAATCTATTTTTGTTCAGGGATGTCTAATTCATATTTTAGTACTACTCATCTTGTCTGCACAAAATCAAGCACAGGGAGTGAACTCACAATTACTGTGTCAGCAAATTCATGAGCTAAAGATTTAATCCACTAGTTATATATATATATATGAATAAATATATGTATATGTCAAAATCCACTGCCAATGCATTCATAATATAGGTTTATGGTTAGAACAGAGCAGTAAAAACAAATTTTAGGTTCTCTTTTTGGTTCTTATTCGTGAGACTTGTAAAGTAGGTGGGGGGAAACTTCTTCTATTTTCTTTTAAAATACTAGAAAATGCCATACCTTTGTGCCAGTAAATTACTAAAATGACTGGGAATCATATTTGCCACATATGTTTCACAGCCATTTTGGGAGACTTCTGTTC
>OZ010597.1:92524964-92532464 GCA_963932145.1 Acanthosepion lycidas
TATATACAAATTTACATTTTGAGTAGTTTTCTTTTGTTTCTGGTTTTTATTTTTAAAAAGATTTTTTTTTGGTTTTTTTTCTTTATATTTTCAAAGTCCCAACTCAAGCAAGTTAACTAGAAAACTTCCAAAAACAATCATCTACAGTTTTTTAAAGTTTTTTTTTTTTTGTATTGCACAATGACAATTGGAGAATTGTGTGGTGAGTACATACAGTGTATCATCTGTTAGAATAACCACCGTACAGCCTTCTATTTAATTGGGACCTGTGTGTGTGTGCGTGTGTGCTTTATTTTTTTTTTTTTTTTTTTTAGTTGGTGGAGGAGGTTAGCATCAGGACAATGCTTCAGTGGCACAAAACTTACTTGGAAGATGAAGTTCTAAGGTTTTTCTGGTGACACTAACATATGAATTTACTTGTTTAAAAGAAATTTCAAATTGTTTCTAAAAAGAAAAAGTATTAACAATTAGTAAAATGAACAAATCATTTAATGTGTGTTTTTATTTTAATCTCAAGAGGAAAAAAAAATGTAGCAACTGAATTTAAAATTAAAAAACTAAATATATATGAAAAATGCTCTTGTATAGTAAATAGTAGCTTTTTTTTTTTAAACCAGTGCTGATCAAATGCTGTTCATAGAAATCTGCACTTAAGACAAAAATATTGTTATATTTAGAACTTAGTCAAGTAAGAAAAAAATGTACTAATCAGAAGTAATTTTTCCTTTTTTTAGTTAAAATTAATGAACAAATCACCAACTAAATTAAACTGCATGGAACTGTAAAGACTTAACAATTGCACTGTAATGCACTCAGTGTATATGTGTGTTTGTGTGTGTGTGTGAATGTAAGTGCATGTGTGTGCGCACATGCATACACACTTCTTGCATAGCTTCTGACTTTGCTGGAGGAGGAGGGAGAGCCAGGCCTTGTATTGTAGGCAGTTTCATATAACTGTCTCCTTCCTCCACCCCCCATCACACATTTACAGGAGAAAGACCAGCAGACCTTTTCAAATTAAAGTCGATTAAAAGCATTGACTACAGCTTCCTAGACCGAGATTGAAAAAAAAAAAAAAAAATTTTTAAAAAGTGCTTGATATTAAAAAAAAAATGGAGGGGAGGGAATACCAACGAGAACCAAGTTGCAACCACAAGGCACAAGCACTTTTGCTTGTTCAAGTAGCCATATCTAAATGTTGAAAAATCAGTAACAGTTAAAATTCAGGTTAATGCAGAAATTCCTTACAAAAAGGTTTTTTGCTTCATCGTTAATACAGTCAATGTTCAAATATTATCTTATTATAGTTAAAAAAACAAAACAAAAAGAACACCCTTGTTTTTAACAATTGTATACATTTTAACATAAAAAAAAAAACCCATGCAAATGATGATAAGAATTAAGTTTTGAACATTTTGGCAAAGTTTTCATTTATAACAGAACTTACACTTGCATGCAAAATTGCTTGCTGATGAAGAACACTGTTTGTAGGCTTTGCTAACTTTTAATCTTAATTTTCTTCTGTTTAATTTTGGTCTGTGGATTTGAAATTTAAAAAAAAAAAAAAAAAAAAAAAAATTTAACCAATGGACTAAAAACCTTCTTCACAATAGAGTAACATTTAGACATTGACTTAACCAGAAAAGACCTGCATTAGCAGTGTAAAAAATTTCTATGCTTTTGTAGATATGTGCCATTAAAATTCACTGATTGCAAATCAATTTGTTTTAATAGCAAATCTCAATCTACAAGGCAGAAACTTAAACTACAGACTGAGGAAGATGCGAAGACCTGATTATTTTAGTTAACAATGACACAAAATAGTTTAATAAGAATAATAATGGTTGTTATGATGATGATTAAAAAAAATTGATTCAGACAACATTACTCTGAAGTAACTGGGAAGAAGCTTTTGTTGGTCAGTGGCCATGAAAATGTTTTGTTTTTTTTTTCTTTTTTTTTTCTTGGTTCACTCAGTACAAATTAACCAAGCAGTCTCTTACTATTTTTTTTATTTTTTTATTTTTTTTTATTTTACATCAACATTTTTTTTTCTTCAGATTTAAACTGTATTTTGGGGAGTTTCAAAAGAATCTAATGTTAACATCTATTTTCGTTGCATCAAAATGCCTCTCCCACTGACCAAGATAGAACCGGTAAATATTTAAAGAATGGAGACAAAAAAGGAGAGAAAAAAAATTAGTGATTTAAAGCATTAACAATATTAAACCAGGTAAATATGGAAGAGGAAAAGACAGCAAATGTTGAATAGGAAAAATGTGAGAATCAGGATAGGGGGGGGTTTAACTCCCAATTCGGTTAGTTTTGAATGGAAGCCCACAACACAGTCCACTTCACCCCCAGTATGATAAACTTTCTATCATTCAAGTTTTCGTAGGGTTGTTTTGGTACAACAAGCAGAAGTGGGAGAGACAGAAAAAAAAACAAAAAAAAAAAAAAAAAAAACAGCCTTGCCTATGTACACTTTTTTTCTTTTTGTTTTTTAACTCCTTTTACTTTTTTGGAATGGGTCTTGAGTAAAATTCCTTAAAGTGAATGATGCCTCTAAGGAAGAGGACTCTAAGTGGACATTTGTCGAGTGTACAGATGCTAAAGCAAAATGGTAAAAAATAAATGAAAATATTACAGGCAAAATTATGTGTAACAAGATAAACATATATATACAAAAAAAAAAAAAAAAAAAAAGTATGTATGTCACCAATAGTACCAAGTGGAACTAACAGACAATTTTTTTTTTTTTTTTTTGGTACATGGGTAAGGATTGCACACAGGTGATTGAAGAGTGAAATGGTATGAAAATGGAGAGAGAACAAAATATTTAAATGCAAGTTGGTTGAGCTCTGGAAGAGAGAAAAAAAGAAAAAAGAACAAATTTGAAAATAACGTATCTAGAATTTAATGAATCTGCACTCATTCTTTTCCCATCAATGAGACCAGTCGTGTGTGTGTGTGTGTGTATGCATATATATATTCATTTATTTCGGCAGCATATTTTCATTAAGACAGGTTTTGTTAAATAATTTAGACATGTTCTGTCTACTTATTTTTAGTAGGATCTTTTCATATCCACAGATAAGCTTTTTTTTTTTGTGTGGTTATTAAATGATGAGAGGAAAGCACCATGTTGGCTCATATTGTGTTTATTCCAAGTACGTTGAAAGTACTTGGAATAACTACAATATGAGCCAACACACTCTTTTCCTCTCATCTTTTAATAACCGCACAAAAAAAGCTTATCCGCAAATATGAAAGGATCCTATCAAAAATAAGTAGACAGAACATGTCTAAATTACTTAACAAAACCTGTTGTTTTATTTATATATGTATTTTTTCTTCCTTTCACCAGAGTTTCATGTATAAAGAAACCCATGAGTTGTGCTAATAGTGAGAAAAACAATGTATATTTATTTATTAGTATAAGTTTTAGCTCTCTTATCGACCACTATTTTATTAACACCAGCACTAATTGTGAGATATTTTATATATATATATCCCTCCACTTAAAGAAACAAAGATGTAGCAACCCAGCCTCTTATGCAGAAATAGCAGATAATCTTTCATAACTGAGTTCAAAATTCTTGAGCATAAGTTAGGAATTGACTTTCAACTTATTCACTTAAAAAGAAAAATGCCAAAGTACTTACTAGAAATTGCTGATGTGAAATTAAACTCCAATGAATATTTACTTACTTTATGAAAGTTAAGAAAAAAAATATTCTTAAAAAATTGATAGGTTATAAAAAAAACAAAACATGACCCTATTTTCTGTATACCTCAAATTGGGAATATATTTTGGGGTGTTTTAAAACTATTTACTGTAATAAAATTCATCACAGTATATAAACTGTTTTTTTTTTTTTTTTTTTTTTTTTTGCTCTTTTCTGATCATGTAACCAAATGTGTACTAAGGTAATATCATGGGATTTCTCAACTAATCTACATATGACCAATAAAATATACTATTCTTATTTAAAAACTTTTTGATATGTTTTCAACTGTGAAAGCTTTTCTTAAGTACTTACAATATGATAAATTATTAAAAAAAATGTGCAAATAATTTTGGAAGATGAGGTTTAATTAAAAAAAAGAAAGATACACAAATTAGTAAAATTTAAAAAATTAACTAATATCCCCATCTTTGTGTTTTTTAAAAAATTTTTACCATAATATTTTTGGCAATGTTTTTTTCAGCTGTCCTCAAACACATATTTCATCTGATTGGGTATTTTCCTTTTAGATGGCTCTTGGCTCACTAATACAGAATCATCTCAAAAGAATATACACTTAAAGAGAATCAAAAGTAGCAAAAAAAATATGAGAATAATAGCCTGAACAAGTTGTGGAATAATGATCATGACTTATGTCAAAAGAATGAGTTGGCACACTAAGGAAGCTCTTCTCTCGTACATTTAATAATGGCATCAATTAATGAACTGCCAAGGGAGATAACTATCATTTTTATGAGGAAGGGAATGAAAAAAGAAAAAAAATGGTGGTAAAAACATGAAAAAAAAAAAATTTTTGTTGTAACAACTTGATTTAGCTATAATAATGTTACATGTGGTGTTCAAATTTTAACAAGTCTTAATTAGTAGAACAAATTTTGATTTAAAATTTTTAATTCTACCATTGGATATAATATGAAAAAAAAAATGTAAAAAATATCTATGCCTAAAAAAAAATGATAATATTAAGTTTTTGCATCACAGAGTGTGATGATCAGTGAAGATCTCTCACTCCAAATAGCTGAGAGAAAGAAGGACAAATTATAAAATATGAAAATAGTGATGACAAAGTTGACACCGTGTCAATTTACAGACTGCAAAATTTAGGAATGTGACAGGGGGTAACATTGCAATTTAAAATCAAACAGGCAAAATGACTTAATGATGCAATAACATATTAGTTTTAATGAGTTATTTCCCTTGGCTATTAATGTCAGCCAATCACCAATGCCGACGTAAGCCAATAAATTTATAAATAGTGAAAAATGCTCAATCACAGCAGTAACTAGAACTTAAGTGTTGAAGAGGTACATGTAACTCAAAAGAGTTTCTTTAAAAAGTTTCAATATTTACCAGATGAGGTCAGGGTAAATCTTTTGTTAATTGAATGATAACAGGTCATTTGTACACATGAATGTATGTATGTATGTACACCTATGCTCTTGGGTCACCAGTTCTTCAAGCACATTAAATAATGCAGTGGTGAAGGGCAAAGGTCAACTGAATAAGTCCATATTTTTCTTTTTATGTTTCCATCAAAACAGATTAATTTGTTTTAAAAAAAAAAAAAAAAAAAAAAAAAAAAAAAAAGGAAAGTTGAACATGAAACATCATTGGGTAAATATTTCCTTTTTTCAGTTCAAAATATTAAGAAATAAAATTGCTGTGATCAGATATATATTGCAGAGCCCAAATATTGATGAAAGTTTATATATATATATATATATATATAAACAAAACAAATGAAAATGATTGTATATAGGAAAAGAGAAAAAAAAAAAAAAAAAAAGGCCTGAAGTTTTTGTTTTTTTCCTTTAGAGTTGCTCTTTCCTATATCTATATAAACTGTGGTTCACAAAGTAGTGAATTCTTCAAAAATGAATAAATTACAACAAGCCAATTAGGATCCAAAAAAAGATTGCCTGTTGCTCTATAGATTTCGAAAAAGAAATTGGAGGAATTGACAGAATAATAAGTAAAAAGAAAGAAAGAAAGAGAGACACAACAAATAAACAGCCTTAAATAGGTTATTGTTTTGGAAGACAAAAGGTGGAGGGGATGATATTTTTTTTGATTTTTTTTTTAAAAAACAAAAAAAAAAAAATACTCTCTTTTTATGTTAATGGGGAAATAAAAGGATATATAATTGTTTTTTTTTTCTTCTGTTGGTTTCAAATAATTTTTACAACAAGGATTTGTCAGTATCTTAGAAAGGGAGAAATGTTAAAGAAAAATGCAAGCAAGTAAATGAATTAGGTAAAAAGAAAAAAGAAATTGAAGGACGAACAGATACACACAAGAGTTAAAAAAAAAAACAAAAAAAACATAATAACATTTTAATCTTACCTCAATAACCAGATTCTGGATATTTTGCTATTTTTGTAATAATTTTTTTTTTTTTTATATATCTAATAATGTAAATGATGTGAAAGTTACGTGTCATAACTGATGATACAGCAGAAGTGAGCTTTTTTTTCTTTTTTTCTTTTTTTTTTTGGTTCTTAAATCTGCTTTTTAGCTTTTGTGTGACAAAAAGAGTTGGATTAAAAGAATGAAATATCGACAAGACAAAAAAATCTGATTTGGAAATTTCAGATATAAATATTAAATCATTGCAAGAGTATTTACTGGACAAAGAAAGAAAAAAAAAAAAAAAGAAGAAAAGTTTAACATATTCTCCATAAGAGATTTTTGTGGTTATTGTGGCATTTTCAAAGTTCTAAATTTGCAGCCTTTAACTTGCTTTGCATAACATTACACATGCACATAATTATATGTGCATATAATTTATATAAAGATACTGCATGCAATTTCTAATAACTCAGAACTGAGTTTGCTTCAACAAGAAAGATTTAGATATAAAAAAAAACGAAAAAAACAAAAACAAAAAAAAAACACTACTAAATAGAAAGAGAAGTTGAAAAAAAACATATATATATATATATATATATATATATATATATATATATATATATATACACACACACACACACACACACACACAGAAGTAAATAGAACAAGAAAACATTTTACTATGAAAGATTTTAAGACATTCTGTTTTACATTGTGCCTTAGCTAAAGGTGAAGAAGGTTTTACCAATGCTACCAAACCTATTGCAGCTTACAATAAACTGGGTGACAAATAAAAATATGATAAATTGGAGATTTTTTTCTAGCAAAAAAAAAAAAAAAATATTTTTTAATAATCCCTTAACTGTGGCTCTACATGTAACAAACTAACCAAAATCATGTTTAACATTTTTAATAAAGGTTCATGGAAAATAAATGATAACAGAAAGCTTGACTTCAAAACAAGGCTTTGTGACAATTCAATGAACACTGGTGTAGAATGATAAAGAAAAAAAAAAAACTGCCCAACATAGAGAAATGGAAGCTTGGCATATTAAATAAAGACAATGAAAGGTATCAATCTAAAATGCAATAAAACCTTTTGATCTTGTAGTACTTATAGCAGAGAAGAATATCTTGTACTTAATTCAACATTTAGCAAATTAATCTGGCAAATTATCATTCCCTTAGTAATTGAGATCCTTGCTGGGTATATTCACCTATGCAGCCACATGATAGATTAGGCTGGGCTTGGTAAATGTTGGGCTATGATGGTAGGAAAACTAATCATAAGGAAATTTCAATACAAACCAGGCTAAGCTAAGATTTCTTAGATGAAGAGAATGTCAAATGGAGAAAGAATATATTCTTTAACCTGGTAAGGAATTTCTACTGAAGGAATTCT
>OZ010597.1:92537464-92642464 GCA_963932145.1 Acanthosepion lycidas
AATGCAATCATCAGGTAAAAAAATAAAATTAGTGACCCCCAACATAACTCTCGGGGTTGACAGTCAATGTGTTAAGTCAAGCATGTCTTTCCATTAATCTAATTTAATGACAAAATAAAATAGGGTAAATGAGCCTGATAATTGTGCATATGCATAAAACAGACTGTCACTACTGGATTTTGACATCAATATCCACTTTTATATTTATGTATATATGTTATATTGGTGTAAAATTAATTCTACATTTATTAGTAATATTGAGGCTGATTCAATAAATTTTTTTTCTTGTGGTTTGTTTGTTTTTTTTTTGTTTTTTTTAATCAGGATTGCGGGTCCAGATCCAGCCCGGAATGTTTTTAATTTGCTCACGGAATTGGCCTGATTCCAAAATGGTATGATATGTTGGGCTACAGTCTCTAAGAGAAAAGTTGAAAAAGTGTGACACACTGACATTCACATTTATTATATAGATATTGAGGTTGAATGAATAAACTTTTTTACTTGGGGGATTGTTTTTTTTTTTTTTTCATACACACAATACATTTATAAAACATTCAAGTAAACGATAAGAATAGCCAAGCGCCAGATGCATTTCCCCAAAATTGCTCAGGAACCACAGACATTGCTTTATATAGAAATGTGCATAGAATGTCTCCAACATTTTGGAGAAGCAACTTAAAATGAAAATATAGCCGTCACCAGTATTTGGAGACCTGGCATAAATTGAAAGGCCATGTCACCAATATATGGTGACATGGCAGTCTACGCGATAAAAAGGCTTTGCCAGATTGAAAAAAGGAATACAGCTTTGATTACTGTTGGGAGACGTATTTTCTTTAGTAGGGCTTATCCATCTCTAGGCTGGTAGACATTAATTTCATGGTTTAAAATAAAACTGGGACGTCTAAAGAAACATGTATCCACTAAATATAATGTTTATCATAAGAAACGAATAATGTCAGATTAAAAGAAATCCATTTTTTAAAGTTCTTGTTAATTAAGTCATCAAAAGTAAAAACAAACATAAAAACTGACATTCCAGTAATATCATCAGAGATCATTCTTTTTTATCCATGAACATAACTAAATCAAATGATTTTGCAGGGAGTAAAGGTACCCCCCACCCAACAAATCAATCTTGACCAAACTGCATAGGGAGACTAGTTTAAGCTTACTTAAAAATGCTTTACACTCACTCCCCTAAGCTCCAAATTTATAAAGCTAATTTTCTTTTTTGATGACAGGTTTAATCCTCATTGGCAGCAACAGTTTTTATTCTAAAGAAGAGAACAATTTTAACATTAGCATTATCAATTTAAATACTGGATATTAAATGGCAGTGATAAAAATTCTTCTTTATTTCATAATCCCTTTTCTCAATATAATGAACAAAAAAACAAATTCTGACATTTACTTCCTTATTAAGATCCACAAATAATGAAAATAGCATTTGAAAAAAAATTACATTTTAATATACAGATTCAAATTAACATCAATCATTAACAAAAAAACAATGCATTTTCATGAAGGTGGTCTTATAACTATTGTCTTCGCATATTTTTGATCGGTAGGTTATTTAATAACCAAGAGATATGATTTAGATAATTATGAACAAATTTGCTTATAGCTTTCAAATTTCTGAATGGCTGATGATTTGATTTATTTTGTTTTCTTCAGCAGTGGAAATGACCCTCATGGAGGACAGTTGAAAAGTAGTTAATTATGAAAAAAAAAAAAAAATAAAAAATTTTTAAAAAAATGAAAAAAGCTCTGTAGATAACTCAAGTTTTGAAAGTAAAAAAATATTAAAATTTAGATTTAAAAAAAAAATGAAAAAAATTAAGCTATGAGTACAAAATTAAACAAGTTTTGGGTTCTATAAAATTTTGTTGAAATCTAAAAAAAGAAAGAAATATAGGAATACTGAAATTAGTAAATCTCAGAATGATTTCTACTTTTTTTGTAAATGTTTAAAATTTTGTCTTGTTTTCATCTCATACTATGAAATATATATATATATAAATGGTTAATGGTCAGAGTTCAATTAGACCAAAAAAAAGTAATATTAAAAAGTGCCCAATACACATGTGAAAAAAATGAAAATAAAAAAATAACATGTACAGCTTTTAACTTTAAAAATTAGGGGATCAATTGAAACCAAGGTAATGAAATCAACTGATCTAATATTTGAAGTGTGTATGTGTGTATATATATATATATATATATATATATATATATATATATATATATATATATATATGTTGTGGAGTAATTTTGCAGTGGAGGCTTGTATTTGTACTAAGTCGATTCTAAAATAGGTTCAACATACTAAACATTACGAACTTGATATAATAGGTATTACGCAGAGTAATCTTGTGGTCACTGATACTTTCGTATTCGACTAACTGTCGCCTGACATCGACTGACTTTGACCGACCATCGTTTCTATTACTACTCCTACTTATATCAGGTGGGAGAGTCTAACTATAGAATAGGTGTGTTTCACCATAACTATATATATATATATATATATATATATATATATAAAATGGATACACATGTTTGAGTACAATAGTGTTCTTTTTTAAAATTGTATGAATTACATGTACTCGCCTGCATATTTGAGGGACTTACTGAAGAAAATGTCCTCTCTGACAGGGTTTGAAACTGGACAGCTCATTTTCTTTATTAAGTCTCTTGAACACATAAGCTGCGAAACATAATTCACACTTGCTTTAAAAAAAACAAAAAAAAAACAGGATGTCTACTCAAACAATAATATCTGAAGTTAGAAATAATGTTGGATTAAAAAATAAAATCCATTAATTTCTTAGAAATAAAATATAAATATAATGTGTGCCACTAAATTTGGAAGAGAATCTGATGGAATGGTGAATTTATAAGACAATTTGAAATTATTCAATAAGGAAGAGGTGTCATCAGAAAAAGGATTTTATCGAAATCTACATTAGCAAAACAAAATATCATTTATGTTAAGCAGCTAAACGCTTTATTTTTAGTTTAACTCTATCATTATAGAAATTAGATTTTAATTAATTTCAACTCCATTTTCTTTGTTATTTATTTTAGTTTATTCAAAATTTAATATTCTATATTGTTTTAGCATTTAATTTATTAACAGGAATCACATTTTGTCATGCTAACATAGATTTTATTCTTGTGTAATAAAATTTTTTTTTTTTTTCATGACATCAGCTCACGGGCAAAACATGTCCAATGAAAATTGTCTTGTGTGTGTGTACACACACACACACACACACACAGAGAAGCAAAACAATGTGTGTCTGTGTCAAAATTCCTGCCCACAGCCTATATTCTTTTTTATTTATTTATTTATTAACAGTCATATTTTTTTGGCAATGATGTGACAAAGGCAACTTATATTGACATGCTACAAAACTTAAATGGACTTTCAGAAAGACATTGTATGAAACAAGACTGGACTGCGGCAGTTTGCCACTCATGTAAGGATTACATTTTTAGCACCCCCTCCCAAAGTGGGACAGATAAATAGCCACTGCCTGACTTAATGCTTCTTGTTTGTTCTCATTTTTTCTTTCTTTTTGGGGGAGATAATCTAAAAATCGCTAAACTAAGAACAATTCTTGCCCCAAAAGAAGGGATCATACCAGACTGATAAAAATACAGTGTGGATAATTTAAGAAGAGTTCAAAGTTCATGTATTAAGCATGTAAACTATTCTATAACAATGTATCTTTATATATATATTTATCAATCACAAATCTTCATCGTCATGTTTTTAGTCATAAGATATTTTGTTGTCATGGTAAAAGGAGACAATATGTCTTCTGTTATCAGAACAATGTAATCTCTTACTATGTAGTGAGAACAGGTTGCTAATTCATAACTTTTTATTTTTTAGATTTCATTGGTAAATTTACTTTTAATGATTTAAAAACAATTCTTTCTTATATTTGACAATCAAATTCATTGTATAGATAAAAATAATAGATTACTCATGCAAAAAGTATAAGCAATGCAGTTGCAAAATTATTTAAATTTGGCAGTCACATTTTGACAATAGACAGGAAGAAGTTTAATAAATATTTTCCTAAGGTGTAGGACATTTAAACACCTATATATATATATATTAAATATATATGAATCCCTCGATGAGTGCAGCTAGTGTGCACATTGGTAGCTATAAATAAAGCAATTTTCAATTACTATGATTAAACTGAAGAATGTTTTATCGCACTAATCGAGTATTATTTATGCACTAATCGAATTTTAGTAGATAAAGATTTTAGTGCACTAATCAAAAATGCATTAAAAAAAGGGATACCTGTACTTTCTTTTATGAGCAACTGTGACTGATTTATATCTACCAGTACAACTTAAAAAAAAGAGTTGTACTGCTAAGACTATTTTTATTGCACCTAGTTTCAGAAACAGATTTTCCGAGTTTTAATAGTAATTATTATTACTAATAATAAAAATAATACTAATTACTAATAATAAAAAGACTCATCTTTGATTGGTCTCAATAAACAGACAAAATAGAAAAAGATACTCAAACAAAACATTTTAACAAATGGCAGTGATTCATTTACAAATAGACAAAAAGTTTTGAAGATTATTTGCAAAAGACATTTAAAATAAATTTTAAAAAAATAGCATTTAACAAAAATTTAGTTATGCAGAAAAAAAACCCCAAAAAAAACTTAAAGTCAATTAGAACTGATAAGAGAATTCATATTTCTACAATATGGCAGACAGCAAGACTTATTATATAAAGTTATTAATGTTTCCATCTATCCCATGTTAATGATGTAAATAATTCTGGTTCCAAACAATAACTGGGCCTCAAAAACATGGTAAGTCTTTCTCATCCCATTAAGTACAAGAGAGAGAGAGAGAGAGAGAGAATCTGTAAAACCCAAAATATATAAATTCCTACTCCAATATAAAAGCCATTATTAATGACAACTACTATGAAAGAGTAATACATGCTGCATGTTCCAACTTTGGTAGTGCTCTATTTACTTAACTTTCAGTGGTCATCTCAATCTGAAAATGAATCCACTACACTTCGTAATCACTGTACTAAGCACATTGATGCAGTTGTAAAAAGATGATTTGAACAGTGACTAAATAAGGGAAAAAAAAAATGGTTTTATTTATTTATTTATTTTTTTTTTTAATTTAAAAATCTTAAAACTTCACTTAGAAAAAATAGGGCAGTAAAATGCTGACCAGTAAAGAACATTCTCCAATAAAGAAAATAGTCAAGGGGTTAACTTGTGAGTTTACATTTGGGTAAGGTGCTTGGATCTGTACAGTAAGAAACAAAAATTAGTGCTCACCACTTGTATTTCAACTGCATAGTAAATAACAGTATGACTATGTACCAATTTTGGTCAGTAGCACATGCTGTACGTCTGTATTTAGGTAATGTGTGTTTGTGTGTGTGTGTGAGAGAGAGACAATAATCAATCAGTGGAGATTTCCCAAGGACAAATGACATTAAATAGAGAAGAAATTTTTGAATGAATCAGATATATGAAGATTAAAAAAAAAAAATTATATATTCGGTCAAACCATTTTTAACATTGACTTTTTCTTTTAGTACATAAAAAAATGAATTTTCAAGAGACATTAAAAACCTTGCTAATTGAAAACATGAACATTTATGAAGTCAGAGAGAGGAGAAAAAAATCATCTATACTAAAAGATGATCATGTAAATGTTTTATCCCACCCACCCTTTCCAATCATGTTTTTTGTAATATTTGAAGTGTGTGTGTGTGTGTGTGTGTATATATATTTCTTTTTTTTTTTTCTTCTTCTTTTTTTACAACAAAATTTGTAAAAAGTTAAAAATGTAAGAATACAATTGTAAGGAAGATATTTTACAGATAAAAAAAAAGAAAAAAAGAAAAAAAAAAAAAAAAAAAAAAAAAAGAGAGAGAATGCTTGGAAAAAAACCCCAAAAAACATGCATCCTTATTCTAAAAGGAGAATAGTTACATGCCAGCTAAGTTTTTTTTAATTTTTTTTTTTTTTTTACTCTTCAAATATTTCAACATTAAAAAATGTTTAAAAAGTGTTTAATTTAAAATGATGGCCCATCACCATCTTCAACTGTTAATTTTAAACTTAGTTCAAAGGGAAATAATTTACATTACTTCACTTTGTATATGACTTGTTTTCACACAAACATGCATACTTCAGAAATGTAGATAAAGGGGTTTTATTTTCCTTTCCTTTTTTTTGTGTCTTTTTAGATTTTTAAACTTGGGAAAAATAAGCCCCATGTAACAACAACCTTTAGTATAAAAAAAAAAACCTTATCACAAAGGCAACCAACAAAACTGTCACCCATTTGACACTAAGGCTACTTAGAAAGAAATATTTCCTTCATTTATTGAGGGCAGGGGATTTTTTTTTCTTTAATTTTTCTTAAAAAAGGTCAACATTCCAAACCAGAAACAGTATGGGGCTTTAAATAATAAGAGATTAATAATAATAATAATAATAATTAATAAGAAAAAGAACTACCAGAAGTAAAAATAAGGTGTTTTTTTTTTACTAATAGAAAAAAAAATCCTTTCAACTTGCAAGGCATTTTAATTATAAATTTTTTTTTTTTCTATAAAAGATGAATGACAGAAGTCCCATGAAAGTAGTAAACACTTTCTGTAAGACATCTGTTATAAAAAAGAACCATTTGCAGAGATGTACATTTCAAGTTATTCAAGAAGGGGATTGGTGCTAAACAAAAGATTGATTGATTTCTTGAAGGCAAAAATAAATTAAGATAAAACCTTTTAAAAGCTTACAAATAACAATGATCAGTACCTATTATTTTAGCAGGGAAAGATGAATTCCTTTCAGTGACTTAAATATATAAATGAAAGGTTAGACTGTAAAAAAGCACTTTTTATTTTAAGTGTAGATAGCAACAGTTATTTTTTTTTTTTTTTTTAAATGGTGAAACTTAAGTCAACTTACATCTTTTGTGTAGAAAAAAAAAAAAAAAAAAAAATATAAAAAAGTTCATTTTAACAAAAGTGTAAAATTACTTGCCCAGCATGCAACAATATCTGAGTTGTGTCTCTTTCAAAGGGACCGACTTGGGTTGAAGTCAACAAAAAAAATATAGAAAGTAAATATTAGCCCCAAACCATAGCTGGAAGAATGAGGGTTGAACAGAACCAAAAAAGAAAACTGGGAGCAAAAAAAAAGCTGAAATGTGTAAGAGAGAGAGAGATAAAAAAAAAAGAAAAAAAGTAGAACCCAGCTCTACATGAAAGGGTGTACCGTGTGCGTGAGTGTCAGTTGGGTATGGAATGTCCAAAGAGAAAAAAATGTCTATTCTGCCTATTTCTTTTCTTTCTTGCAGGGGGAAGGGGTGTGGGGGGGATTGTTCAACAGATGGTGACATTCAGCACAGTTTGAAACCATTATCCATTTTTTTTATTTTTTTTTTATATATTTTTTAAAAAGTTTTTTTTTTTTTTTTCTATTTTATTCATTTATTTCTTTCTTTTTTTTTTTTTTTTTTTTTTTTTTTTAAATATTTTTAACAAACTTTTTGCATCCACAAAGTTAAAGCAAGAGAATCCTTAACTGGGTGCAACTGTTCCAAGCACGTCCAAAGGGGAACAGAATTTTTCACTTCAGGCCCTTGTTCACGCGTTTTCAGATAAGAATCTCAGGAATCAGGAATACAGACAATAAAGGGAAGGATATTTTGGTTTTTATAATTCAGAACCATTTTGTGTTTTTTTTTCCTTTCATATTTTTTTTAATGCAAAAATCCCAAAACACAGTGTGAGTGAAAAATTCTAATTGCACAAAATGTACATTGTCATTCTTTCTTTGTGTTTATGTATGTTTTTTTTTTTTGTTCTTTTGTTGTTTTGCATTCATTTTGTAAAGCTATAGACAGAATATATAGAAATTGAAAGAAGTTAAGAAAAAGAAAAGAAAAAGAGAATCATTTGGCACAACCATTGTAAGCTATAATAATAATAATACCCTTGAACAGTTGTCTTAACAAGTTTGTCCAAGAGATGAGAAATATTGTGAGAAAGGAAAAAAAAATATCAATACACAGCTGCTGTATGAAAATTATCACAGGATCTAGCAAAAAGGGGTAATTGCAATCAAGTACAAAACCTTTATGTGAGAAAGAATTTAGAGGGAGAAAGGGACATGTAAACCCCTTTGAAATGCTTACATTCATCTACTTGACACACACACAAAAAAAAAAAAAAAAAAAAAAAAGTATTGTGGGGGGGAGGAGGCATGGTTGGATTTATCTGGGTATATTTGTTAATGATGACAAGTAAAGTGCATTGCCCAGGCATTCGTTTAGCCTGTGAGCCATATTAGCTAATAATGTGTGGACTTTGGCTCGTCACCTGGTATGAAAAAAGTTTAAAAAGCGATAAATAAATCTCACATTTTACTCTTGAAACTACAACAATATAGAGAAAAAAATGGCAAGATGGCGGTGTTAGCAAAACCTCTTATTAGTGATCTCTGAATTAAGTTTAGAACCATTATTAAAAGAGCACAAAAGATGGCAAAAAGTAAAATTGAAATTCCTCCTGTAATAATAAAATACCTTAGTTATTATATAAAAAGAGATAGAAACAAAATCAAATCATTATGTGATAGCAGGTAGTAGTAGTAGTAGTAATAACTAGAACTGATGAATTTTAAATAAAAAAAAAATTCCTATATAAAGCTTCTTTAAAAACTTTAAAGATTCTTATGCATTTTCTGTGTGTCCCCCAAGGAAAATATAATTTTAGAGTGGAAAGAAGAAAAGGAAAGAAAAGGGGGAGGAGGAAAAAACAGAGAGGAAAGATGGGGGGGGGGGAGAGAGGAAAAGAGATGGTAATATATGTCGATGTAAGTTTGAAAACCTAAAAAAGAAAGGCAGCAAAAGACAAAACAAACGAATTGGAAGGCATGAATATTTAGCCCCCCACCCCGCAAAGCATCAAAAGCAGGTCACAGAGAAACTGGGTGTGGCTGGGATAGGAGGGAATATCGAGGAAGGGAATTTGAAATACAAATTTAATTTACATGCCACATAATTATTCTTAGCTGGTGATGGTATGACATTCATTATTCTTTCTTTATTTTTAATTAAGTTCTCACTTTTCTCTTATTGAACCATTTAACTGTTAACATGTAAAAAATACTAAGAGGTTGAGACTAGTAGACAGAAGACTATATTTCAAATTTAATTCCTATGATTCAGGACATTAAACTTGTATCGAAAGTATAATAATAGACGCTTAGACACACAAAATATGGATTAAATTATTTATTAAAATATTATTTTATGAAAAAAAAAACTAATTGTGAATACATCCTTTTAGTCAGAAAGAAAACAATAAAAATATGTAAATTAGGTTGGCACTGAATTTTTGAAGTTAAGAAGTTTATAGCTTGTTTTTAAAGGGGTATAATAAAACCACCACCTAGAATTCCTCATAGAATTTATAGAAGACTAATATCTCATTTTGTGTATAAAAAGACAAAATTAATCTGTCATGATAAACATTTTGCTTTAGCATAGAAAAATTTTTGTTCATCGGGATATAAATAGCAAATAATTTCGTAAACGCTATTATGAGAAAAAGATTTATTTACCTAAGGGAGACAACTCTTTCTTTCCAATTCTTGTTTATATAAGGCATTTTATGAAGCAAATGGAAAAGAAGTTATTCTGTTTTTAAAAAATGGTACTCACAATGGTCATTGGATTGTTTTTTATATTGTTTGATTTTTTGAAAAAGCATCTCATGATGGCGGAATTGATGAGCAGAGGGAATAGAGTAGAATTAAAAGAAAATAAAAAAAAATGATGGGGTATCAGAAGTTTTTTTATATACTTTTACTCCAATTCTGATTTCATAAAAGTAAAACCTATTGGTAACTCCACTATGACATTATTACATCTCTCAGTATAATTCCACTGTACCTTTAATGGCAAATAGGCTGAATTTCTGGCAATTTTGAGATTTAAAGTGGGCTTCAAAGCCACTGAAGCTGCTCATAGAATTCGGTAAGTTGAAGGAAATGAAATGATATCTGACTGTATGATTCCAAACTGATTTAAGTGTTTTTAAGAACAATGACCTGTCCCTTGAAATAAAACCAAGATGGGAATAACTATCAACTGTTAATTATGAGGTTTTCAAATGCATTGTAGAGGAGAAACTTATTAATAGTATTCAAAAACTTTTAGAAAAGCTCTGATATACAAGAGCTCTCAAGCAGTTTCCCTATGAATAAATAAAAATAAAAATGAAAATATATATGTATATATAAAAAACAGAAATCTATTATGTCTAACAAAAATACCTAAATTACTAAAACTTAACATGATATAAAGTGAGTTGATTCTTGTAAAGATAGTGCTCAATATTAAAATTAGAGTTAAATTATAGAAAAGTTCAGAACAAAAGAAATCTTAGAATTGATTTCAAGTTTTGCAGATATACAGCTTATCAGTCTAATAATCAGACACTGAAGACGAGTGAACCTGTTGGTCCAAAGATAAGTCTTTTGAACTTTTATCTTGGATATATATATATATATATATATATATATATATATATATATCCCATGAACAAAAATAAATGATAAATCCCAATAGTAATAAAACAGAATATATTATTTTTAAATCATGGAAGAACATGTTTGAAAAGCTGCTTTTGAAAGATGAAAATTCACAGATCCTTGTAGAGAGACAATGAAGGTTTAAATGTAGCCAGTTTCTAGCCAAAAAAAAACAAACTCACCTTGGCCCAGTTAGGTAAGATTATAATATTGTGATTGTCACAGCTTATAAAAGATGGTTGGTTGATGTTATGCCAAAGGGTTTTGGCATTAAATATGCAGGATTTTGTTAGTTTGGGATCAGCAAATTTCTAATCTTCTCAGTGTCACACAGCAAGAATTTCTGAATTCTATGAGCACCACACTAAGTTTTTGAGTTTGGAATTGAACACAGTGTTGTTCAAATCAACAAGTTTTCAAAACATCTGAAAACACTTCAAAGTTCATAAAAAACAACAAGAAATGATTTTATTGTATATGTATTCTTTCTCTCTCCCCATGTGTGTGTGTGTGTATATATATATATATATATATATACTGTAAATTTACCGGCAAATAGGTTGAAGTTCTGGCAATTTTGAGATATAAACTGGGCCTCAAAGCCACTGAAGCTGCTCATAGAATTTTATAAGTTGAAGGAAAGAGTATCTGACTGTATGATTCCAAACTGATTTAAGTGTTTTGCCATAAGTGCCTGATGACTTAGGAAACCATCAAACTTTAATTTGCACTACAAATGTAAGTATATGTCTATTTATTAATACATACTTCATATCTCTGTTTAATTACATCGAGCACAGTTTTCTTTACACCATAAATTAAATAAATATTTGCTAATCTGTGCATGCACACTATCGCACACATATACAGCTGCTAATATCTTATTTAGTTTATATTTAAACTTATCTCTCTCTCTCTCTCTCTCTATATATATATATATATATATATATATATATATATATACACTTTAAAAATCAGGACCTTGTGATTTTTAAAGTTATACTCTGTACATGTTATTTTTACTTTTATTTTATTTTATTTTATTTTTGACACGTGTATTGAGTACTTTTTACAGTTTCCTGGTCTGATTCAACTCTGACCATTAAACCTTTATATATATATATATATATATATATATATATATAAAAGAGGTACAGAACTTTATTATTGCTTTAAACATATTAAAGCAGTTAAAATATGTGCCAAACAATAACAAATATTATCTTTCATCACTTTCTCACTGATGTGACATCACTTCCCTGTTTCTGCTACAAATATTTCCATGGCAAATTCTCAGATGAACTTTTTTTTTCCTGGTGCCCCCGACTGCATGAATTTAAGCATGCTACTAGATTGGCAATTAGGTCTCATTGTTTTACTGCTGAGCTACCTAAATGCAAACGCCACTTCTATTCTAACAGTTTCTTTTCTTGCATTTCACACCCTTCTGATTTCTTACTTCCCTAATAACTACAATCTTCACATTTAAATGCAACATCAATCACCATTTTCAATCTTCTCATCCCCCTTCAATCCCTACATGTTAATGGAATTGTCACCTTTTTGAGGTGAAATGAATAATAATAAAAATTCAACCAACAAACAAGGGGAGAAAGATAATGAAAGTCACCAAATATTTACCCTTCCTTGTTTGTTGTTTGCTTATATTTTATTTTATTTACATTTATTATTCTATATTATTATTTTATATTCAAGCAAGTTTGGTTGAGTAATCTAGACATATTATGTCTATTTTTATTTTAATCCTCTCAAGTTCACGGACCAATTTCTTAGTGTTGGTACAAAATTGCTTAGGAAAGAAGCCAATTCATCATATAAGGTATAACGAACAATGTATGAGATTGATTGGAAAAGCAAGAAACTGTAAGAGAGATCCACAAGCGAGAAGTAGGATAGAAGAAACTGTTAGTCTAGAACTTATTGTTATATCTCGCCATTTCAGTTGTAAAATGACGAGACCTTGATGCCAATCTGTGCTTAAATTCATGAAGTCTAAGTATCATAGGAAAAAGTTCATTAGAACAATTACTATGAAAGTATTTACAGAAAAAGCACAGGTAAGCTACATAAGGGCAGTGGGAAAGTGACTGAAACTGGGATGCCAGGTTAGAAGCAGTAATATTGCAGATTCTTCTTTTATCACAAGTGAGAAGTGCGAGATAAAATGATAGCACAGAACGAATCTATCTATCTATCTAGGTCTGTTCATATCTATATATGTCTATTCTTTATCTATCTATCTCTATATGTATATTTAGGCAGCATATCTTCATTCAAGCATGTTTGCTTAAATAATCTAGACATATGTCTATTTATTTTTATGTTAATCCTTTTAAGTTCACAAATCAATTTCTTAGTGTTGCCATTAAACTGATAACTATATGCTTGCGGATAGGTCGCGCTTTTTTTTTTTACCAAAAATTTCACAAAATATGAGGGGTTTGACCTATAAATGTAAAACAACACTATCTTGTCATCATGATTTCTGAGGAATTGGAAAGGATACCCATAAGCACGAAAGCTGTGAATTCAGTTTTGGATGAATTTTAAAACTGTAACTTGATATATAAATAGATAAACACTTTTTTCTAAATGTACCGTAACATTTTCTTCTGCAGTTATTTCTTTTTCTTTTTGTCCAGTTGACTCGATATAAAAATAATATGTGGTAAATATAAAAATACTGGTACAACAGTTACTTCCTTTTGTTTACATGATGATTGACAAAATGTATTTTAACTGCAAAAGTTTATTAATAATTGTGTGTTTTGAAATAAAGGTAGATATCTGATAATTCTTATGTTTAAAAAGGGCTGAGTAACTTCCCAGATTATAGTGCAACCTATCTGCGAGTCAACAGTAAATCATCAATTATTAAGCCATAAAGTAGGGGTGTGACTTATCCGGTGGGGCAACCTATCCACAAGTATATACGGTAAGAATTATGTTGTAGTTTTTCCCATTTCTTTTATTTTCCCAATATAAAAGGAATGAGAAAAACTACGGCGCCTTCCTTAATGAGTTTAATGGCAACACTAAGAAATTGATCCATGAATTTGAGGGGCTTAAAATAAAAATAAATAGACATAATGTTTAGATTACACAACCAAACATGGTTAAATGAAGATATGCTGCCTAAATATACATCTCAACAAAAAGATGCTACAAAAAACATGGTGCTCAATGTATAATGGATAGTCACTTGTTTTGAGAATGCCTGTCTACTAGGGTGGCTAGCCAGTCCCTGTTGCAGTCACCTGCTCAGGTACATATATGTTTGTTCAACACCCACAAAGCCCACCTGTAGTTTTAACTGCAACTATGCTAAACAAACCTTAGTTACAGTTTCTGGGAGAGAGCACATTGTCTGTCAGAATCAACAATCAGAACAAGGTTAGTACACTCAAACCCTCGGTCATGCTGACTTGTGACCCCGTGCTAGGTCAACCATTGACATTTCCAAAATAGTTCCTTCTAACCAATTTCATTCATATGGCCTTGGGGTCAACCTCGTGGGATGTTTTTTTTTAGGCACTTTCGAAAAATGCCTTATGCTTGGATTCATCTCTCCCAGGCTGATAACATCAAGAAGTCACTATCTTGACAAGCTGACCATGGTGAGATTTGAACCTGGGTCTCATGGTTGTAAAGTATACATTCTAACTATTTGGCCATGTGCCTATTTCTGAATGTTAAAATATAACAATATGTATAGAGCAATATAGTAAAAGACAAAAAAAAAAAAAAAAAAACCATGAAAGATTCTCATATTTCACTGTCTTTCATAACTTGCAGTTTTATGTCAACACATTTGTGGGCAGTCACACAATTCACAGGCAGCTGAAACAGGGGAGGAAACTCAGTTCTAAATTGATATTTCATTCCTTTAAGCTATTAAATTCTCATTCACATTTCATTCTTTTAATATCTGATGACTGTGCAACCACTTGAAAATAAACTGCATGCCCACATGAAACTGCAAATTATAAAACACAACAAAATAGAAGTATCTTTTCCAACAGGAATTGAACATGTGTGTCCTATACAGAACTGTCATTTGATGTGACGTGCTATACAACTCAGCTATGAATTAATCAAAATTTCTTGAGCATTCAGTCCAGTAAAATGTAATTAATACTGTTTAATTAAAAAACAGAGCATTTACTTAAAATGAATTGTATCAATTAAAATAATGTATAAACAGAAGATATATTACATAATTGTTGGACTGAATCCATTTCATAATATATATATATATATGTGTGTGTGTGTGTGTGTGTGTGAGGATAAAACCAAATAATTAGATAAAAATTAAAAATCAACCATAATATTTTGTGTCTGATGAGTTGGTAGAACCATGAAACTAAGTTGCACTTCAAGCATGTGTGTGTGTGTGTGTATATATATATATATATATATATATATATATATATATATACATACACGCACAACTAATGGTTGATAAATGAATAACAAAATGAAAAAAAAAATTTGTTACTGGTTTTCTTCCTTGAAAAGATTTCAGGCTAATGTTTTTATTGATGAAGTCATATATATATATTTAAACATATATTGTTAAATATAACAGACAATAAATGTCTATTATATCTGATCATGAGCTGTTCTAAACTTTGTATGCTTGCTCTAATTTTGGGTGAAAATACAGAACAAAATTGTTTAACATTTAAATATTATTATTATTTTTTTTTTATTATTAAGCTGTTCCTTGATCTAAGCTTTTGGCTCACATGAGCCCTCTTCAGAGTGGTTATAGGACATTTAAACAATGTCACCATCAAAGATGATATGCTGTTATGTTGACATAGAAGATTTGCTATGCATCAATAATGTGGTTCTATGACGTCATATTTATTTTTAACAATACATGTTTAAATAATGATCTGCTGCCCCAATACATTATATATATATATATATATATATATATATATACATACATACACTATGCTATAAGTATGCTATACTTCTGATATTGTGTACCGTCATCCATAAATATAACATAAACTATATATATATATATATATATATATATATATATATATATATATATATATGTATGTATGTATGTATGTGTGTGTGTGTACACACACACACACTCTCTCTCTCTCTCTGGCAGAAGAGAAGGAGGAGGGAGAGAGGTGAAGAGTGATAAAAAAAAGAAACAATGTAAGGAACATTAGTTGTGTTATGTTGACAATGGTAAAAATTTGGCATTTTTAAACAAGGAATCAAAATGTTTGTGGATTTTTAAGTGTCAAAAGGTAAGCACCATTTTTCTTTAACAGCCTAAAGTAAAGAGTGATGGTAAAAAAAAGAATATTTATAAAATAATAAAAAACAAAACTTTCAGCAAAAGTACGTCTTTTGTAAACTTAAATTCTGCAAAGACTAAATATTAATTAGAAAATATTTAAAACAATTTAAAAAAAAAAAAATGACGATAATTCATTTTTGGCAAATGAGTTGTAATTTTTGTGTTTTTATCAAGAGCAGGTTTTTATATCTATTTGTGCAAACAGGTGAGACTGCAAAAAAAAGAGAGAGAGAAAGAGAGAGAGCAAAAATGCTGAAAGTCTGTTTGAAAAGGTGAAGAATTAAACAGAGAGAGATCACTTGCTAGGAAAGTAACACAAAATAAAAATAAATAAAGGGGGTGGGGTGCTAACAGCAGGATGCTGTACCGCCACAAGCCAATCATGTCAGTTCCATTAAAAAAAAAAAAAAAAAAAAAAAAAAAAAAAATGGAGATGAGGATGTGCATGGATCACAATCACTATTCAGAGTATAATGAGAAGAGAATGGAAGAACTGTAAAAGACCGTTTTCTTTCTTATCACTGAATTAAGGATCAATGTGGGAGTGAAGGTCGAGGGGGGGGCGGTTGAGTGAATTTGAGGGAATAATAAAAAGCAGTCAAGCTTGGCAGAAAATTAGATGATGGAAAAATTTTGGAAGTGGGGAATTTTTTTTCCGATAACTTCAAAAGTTAAAAGATATGAAGTAGAATGCTGCAAATTATTGTTAGGCATTCATTTTAGTTTCTCTAAGCTACAAGATAAAAAATTCCTAGAGTGCTCGGACTTCCAGCTAGATTCCTTTAAGCTGCCAAATTTTCATTCACACTCATTCACGTTTTGTTCTTTTAAGCTACCAAGTTTTCATTCACCACTACACCTTCTGTTACTTCAGCAAAATAAAATCTTTCAAATTCTTCATGTACAAATACATTACACACACACACACACACACACATATATATGTTATAGCATACCTACAGACAATAGTGGGTATGCCCCCATTCCCAAAAATACAGTAGTGAATACTGTATGTTGGTCTGCAGTTGAAAGATTCATTGTGGAATTCACTTGACTCACTTCTAGCAGTTGGCTATTTCTTCTACATGCCGCTTGCGAATCTTATGTGTGTTGTTCTTGTCCTAAGTATTATTGTTCATTACCAACCTTCATTTGATCATTCTATTCAGTAACCTTCCCTTCGTTACAGCAATATATATATGTAATGTATTTGTAGATTTATATCCCGTGAAAAGCGGACAGACAGGTCTGCCTATGAAACTGGAGTTGGTAACATCAATCAGCTAAGTGACAAACTTTTACTCATATTAATCCTATATATGTAATTGAAGATATTAATTGAAACATTTAGTAACACAAACATGCATTCCCATAATAAATGTCTATATTCTAAGATAAAGGTAAGTAAATAGGCAGGTAAATTAAGTACACATGATTAAATTTAAGTATAAAATTTGTCCTGATCGAAAGGACTAATAGAAAAGTTAGTAGGAAAAAGAGAGCAAGAAAAATGATGAATTTATATTAGGTTGGTGCAAAAATAATGACGTAATAATGTCGTTTTTTGATGTTAAAAAATACGTCAAAAAACGACATTATTACGTCATTATTTTTGCACCAACCTAATATATTGACTAAACTATTTCCCTTTTTATCCTATGTGTAGCTCGCTAAATTGGTGCTATTAAAGAAAGACAGACAGACACACATACATACAAACATAATAATAGGTGGCCACTTGTATTCGGGATACCCATCTACTAGGGCGGCTAGCCAATCCCTATTGCAGACTCTTGCTCAAGCACATTTGCATTTGTTCAACACCCAGAGAGCCAACCTGTAGTTTATACTGCAACTACGCTGAGCAGACCTTAGTTACAGTTTCTGGGAGAGAGCGGGTTATCTATAATGATCAACAATCTGAACACCAGCACACTCAAACCCTCGGTCACAATGACTTGTGACTTTGTGCTAACACAGCTATCGATGGCCCCAAGTATTCTGTCTACCCAATTTCACTCACAAGGCCTTGGGTCAACCCGTGGGGTATGGTTTTCAGGCACTTTCCAAAGGTGCCGCATGCTGGGATCATCAGGAAGTCTGCTTTGTGACAAATCGACCATGGTGAGATTTGAACCCAGGTCTGATGGTCAGAAAGCAAATGTTCTAACCACTTGGCCATGTGCCCATACATTGCACACACACACACACACACACACATACATACATACATTCCTGGGTTTCTTAAAAAAAAGAAAGAAGACAAAAAATATTCAGCCTAAAATATCAAACGAAATTAACAATCCAACAAGATGACATTAACTTGCCATAATCTAATCTAAATGACAGAACATATGAAACTAACTTGAATGAGCACCAAGTTCTCTCCTGAATAGTAACTAATAGTTAAAAAGAGAGTTTGGTATGCTGTGAAAGAAAAGAAAAAAGATTATTAATCATTAGCACTCTGTAGGTCACTACTTTTCGCCAAGCAAAATAGTAGTTCAGCCAATGTAAGTTGAATTTGAATTTCTTGGTTGTGTAGTCATATCCTTCTATGGCAACACTTAAAACAATCTTGACTGAAATTGAGAGCAAGGGTACTACAATTTCAAATATATAGAACTAATATATATAAAACACTATATTTTGAGAGGATTCCATATACAGTAAAAAGGGAAGTAATCTTTAGAATTGATGCAGAGTGCTAAATATCAAAAAGAATAACAAAATACCCCCCCTTTTTTTAACCCCCTTAAATAAAATTGAATAGGTTAACAAGCCAAAGTGAAATTGATGAGGTATATAAGATAAAGAAAAAAAGTATATTCTACAAGAGAGATCAGTCTGTTGCAGATGCACACACACACTGAGATATATATATATATTTATATATATATATATATATATATATATATATATATATATATGTGTGTACACACATATTTTTAAGCAAATGAAGGACAAAGTGGGAAAATCAGAATAAAGTAATATACTTATTGATGAAATTATATATGTGTAGGGGGAGGGGCAGAGACAAATATAAACGCCATTTATAATTATACACTGAAAGGTTCTCCCTGCTCTCCAACTGTATATAATTCCATCAATAAGAAAATTACTTTAGCCTGATGAAGTCTTTTCAGAGGACGAAACATGTTACACAGAGTTTTTTTTTTTTTTTTACTTTGTCATTCAGTTGCTTAACATTATTCTGATACATAGAAATTTAGGCACTACTTTGGCTTGTTATCTACAAGGAAAAAAAATTATCTACACCATGCAATTTTTATTTTGAAATGATATCTACTTCGTAAAACATATATATATATATATATATATATATATATATATATATATATATATATATAAAGAAAATGTAATTAAAATATAAAAATTTTTTCTTTTATTTATATTTTAGTGATAAACAGCATGTGCATCAGCTAAAAGTCTACAACGTACAAATTTTAATTTGGAATGATATCTACATGGTAAAAAATATCATTATATATATATATATATATATATATATATATATATATAGCATAGATAAAATGTAATTAAAATATTAAAAAAATTTCTATTAATAATATTCTAGCAATAAACAGTGCATACATTGGCTAAAAATGCTAAATAGATATCAGGATGGTAGGTTGCATACCAAAATAGATTCATGGCGCAGAGATAACAAGCCAAAGGTAACACCAAAATTTACCATATTCTCCAATACATACACACACACACATTTTATATATATATATATATATATATATATATGAAACAAAGGTAACAAATCAGTTGGTATATAATCCAAGTGGATCCTAGTAATATAAAATATTAAAACTGATCCACAAAAAGAGCTCAATGTATTTATTATTACAGAGCA
Organism: Acanthosepion lycidas; assembly: GCA_963932145.1. Taxonomy (NCBI): domain Eukaryota; kingdom Metazoa; phylum Mollusca; class Cephalopoda; order Sepiida; family Sepiidae; genus Acanthosepion; species Acanthosepion lycidas. Next base: position 92,557,332 of record OZ010597.1, read on the forward strand.
AATAATTGATACACAGTCAAATCCAAAATCATCTCATATGGGGAATAAGCTTATATTGGCAGACGAAAAAATATAATTCATCCATCTTATTCAACCCATGTAGAGACTGAGTTTGTGTCAGAAATAGAAATTTAATTTATGAAAGCTATATTAAAAAAAAAAAAACTAATACAGAATTTATCCAATGTTTCAGTCAGTTATATATATATATATATATATATATATATATATATATATATGTGTGTGTGTGTGTGTGTACACACACACACACATTTATATATAAACCATAGTTAATGGTCAAAGGTATTATATGTTTATTTTGGCACTTAACTAAAGAGATTCAATGTTAGTTCTTTTATGTCCAAAGGTCAGCTGAAAAGTTCGGAGGTTGACCAAGATATAAATGTAAGGAGATACACGAGTTGGTAAACTAAAAGACATGCAAGTGTACCAGAATACAACAGCTGGTCAACCAGATAACTTTTCAGCTGACCCTTTATATCTATGTACAATGAATGTAGAATTACTTGTAATGGACATGGATTGAATTGGAAAGTAACTGGATTTATACTGTCAAAGAATCTATAAATCATATTCAGGAAAATATCCAAGAAAATTTATATCTCATGAATAATTTAGAGACATAAATTTAAAAAAAAAAAGAAGAAAAAAAAAAGAAAAGCATAATTTTTTTTTTCTTTTTTAAAAAACAAATAATACTCCAAATATTACACACAATCAGTAAATCATCATACTGTTGTCAAATTTGAGTGGTTTTAGGTTATACTTGGAGGAAGAGGTCCTTAGCTTTCATGTGATTCTGAAAAGAATTCTTTTATTACTCAAAGAAGTTTAAGCAGTACCAATTTTAAAAAGACTGCATCAACAGTACCTATCCAGTCATGGAATGATCGATTGAATCTATGAGATACCAAAATAGAAATAAAGTTGACTTATGTCGACAGTAAAAGTTGAGGAATGTATGGTTTGTTAAATCTGTGAGAGTTAATAAGAGAACATGTGCTACATACATACATGCATGACATTTTACATGCATGCATACATACATACATACATGGACAGTTGTGTACACATACACTCATGGCAGAGAATTCTTTGCACTGATTATTTCATACGTATAAAAAGATCAAACATTAACTGTTTTCTATACTGAAATATTTACATCCCTATGTAATTTGTTAATTTCTGTAAATTCCAGTTGTATTGTTACATAATACTGTAGGGGACATTTTCTTTTCACCCTTCCAAAAAAAAAAAAAAAAAAAAAGTGTTTAGAAACACAATGGGTGTAAAAAAATAATGCTTATCCCTTTAAGGCTAGAAGCACCCAAATTTACCAGCAAGTTTCACAACTTACAGTCTAAGAGCACCTGAATATGCCTGCAACCGGGTAGCAGTGTATTTCATCACACAGTGTTAACATCCATTACATGATCAACTAGAGGTTCCAGAAATTTCCAACTTTGGAAAAGCTGGAGATTTATAAAACCGTTATCTAATAAGCAGTAATACTAAGGAGACTGAATTTGATATTATTTCAAAGAGAAATCAATTCCCTTTCATATAAAAATCAACTTTTAATGCTTGATTTTCAACAGTTTTCCAAGATTTATCAATTGCACAAGCATCACATTCAGATTTTTCAACAATTTGGTCACGATTTCATTGATTTACCAATTGAAATCTTTTAAGGGCTGATAGGGTTTTTGAAGGTCTCATGAATTCAGTAATATAAAAAATACAAAAAAGTTATTTGTGCAGGATTTAAAGGGTTAATAAAATTTCATGAATTGTTTGTTGTTGTTTTTTTTTTTTTTTTTTTCTAAGTACTGGTGATGCAGGACTCATTGGATATTCAGAAGTACAGCAGGGTCAGTCCTTAAGCTTAACAGGTCACCAGCGCAAATTTAATAGCTTAATGAAAGACTAACGCCCTTACTGGGAAGAGCTCACCATCTGGAGAAATCAGTTCACAGATTTATGCATAGTTGAAAGATAAAAGGAAATAAAATTCTTTGAATGAGAAGTAAACTAATTCTTTTTCAAGTTTCTCATCTGCCTTGCAAACCACCATTTTTTGCTGCCTGTAAGCATTCATTTTTTATTGTTTTTACTACAAATTTTCATTAATACTACAAGAAACTTACCAAACCATTTAACTTTTCAAAGATCATAATATTAAAATGCACAAGTAACTGCAGGCATGAACCCATTCATTTTAATTTTTAATAAAATCCTTTGCTTTTAATATAACTAAGTGAATTTGGTTTTAATTTGTCATCTCCAATATGGAGATGAGAGCTATAACTCACCTTAAAGTAATGGTTAAAAAGCTATTCTAGCAAGCCATTATTAATATGTTGTGAGGTCAATCCTCACTGGGTGCCCTATACTTGAGGCATTGGCTCAGGCTAAGCTAAGACACCTCAATGTTGGGTTAATGAGCTAATTGAGCAGACCATTTTATTATGTAACAAGTTCAATTCTCAGTGAGTACTCCATACTGGTGTCCTTGTGCCAGACTAAATAATGAATTAGTAAATAGACTAACAAGATGTACCTATATATGAATGAACTTTCTTTATGAAAGTTAGACAGTAGATTTAAACAAAGATAACAGTCACACCTTATGAAACTAAATGCCTTGAAAAAATCCCAAATAGTTCATATTTACTTGGCTGTGAAATTAAAATATTGTCATCTGAGATGTGGAAAGATAATCTAATAAAATGAGAAAAAAAGAAAGAAACTAAATAAAAAGGTTTATAAGTAATCAGCCTGTCTACACATTGATTGAACACAACCATTTTATAATTGCTGCCTACAGGCAAGATATCTAAGTGGCTTTACCAGGTGTAATGGAAGCCGAGCACAAAGGAAGTGGAAAGAATTTTTTTTTCATCCTTCAGATTTTTTTATAAAAAAAAAATCTTCCAGAGAAAACATTGATTTAAGGTTTATTATATATATATATATATATATATATATATATATATATATAATAAAAAAAAAAAAAACTAAAAAAAAAACTTGAGTAATCCAAAGTGCATTTATATTCATAAACATAAAAAAAAGATTTCCTTGCTAACATGGAGATCTTATCAATCACTGATACTGACAAGGCAAAGTTACCAGTGTAATAGTCAAATGAGTAATTTTAGTAATTTTGTTAAAAAATATAAAAAAAAAGAAAAAAAAAAAAAAAAAACGTGGAAAAGAAATTGTTTTTCGTTTTTCTCTCTCTTTTCATAAAATGGACGTTGGACTTTTAAAGTTTTAAACCTCTTGATGTGGGTTCTACTAATTAATGAAGAGAGAGAGAGAGAGAGAGAAAAGAATAACCCAAGTAGTAACAAAGGACTGGGGGGAGGGGAATGACTTTTGCCTTTCAATTTCTTATTGATTTTTATCAAAAAATTTCTTTCCTTTCTAAAAACTTGAACAAAGATGTTCAGATATTTCAGCCGTTTACTCTAAGTCCAACGCAATGGAAAGATTTGTTATCTTTGATATTTTTGTTTACTTTTTTTTAATTTTTATTTTTGGCTCTTTTAAAAAAGGGAAGTTCAAAGGTCATAAGACAATTTGCTGTACAGAAGATTCCGGCAGAGGCCTTGAAAGTTCTGCCCAACATTCCGCATTTGTCTGAGACTCTGAAAACAAAGAACCGAATGCACATTCTGGCACTACCTCTGATGCAGCTGGCACTGGGGCAGCCATTGTTACTGCTGCTGTTCCAACTGGTGCGGTCATCTCAGACGTTTTGATCCCTGCAAGATTCAAGAGGGCATCAGCACCCTCAGCAATTTTCTTTTTCTCGTCCTCATCATCCAGAGTAAGGAGGTGTTTTTTGCTGCGATACTGCCTGCTATTTAGCCTATCTTTGTTTTCGCTAGTGGAGCACCTGGGTGACCGTTGTTGGGGTCCCGTCGAGGGCAGGGTAGTGACAGTAGTGGCTGCAGTAGCAGTGGCTGCAGAAGTGGTGTTAGTGGGGGTGAGGGTGGTTGGTGTGGTGACAGTAGCAGCAGCAGACCGCGTTGGGGTACTGTTTTCCTCTTCCTCCCCACTGACACTGCCTTCTTCAAAGTCACTATGGTAACTGTCAAAATCAGTGTAGTCCTCCTCCTCCTCCTCCTCCTCTTCATCGTCGTCGTCGTCGTCTTCATCCTCATCATCTGCTTCAGGGCCAAAGTCATATTCATCATCAATGGAAGAGCTGGACACATCATGACTATCGTCATCAGTTGCAGGAGTAGATGTGGCACTATAGGTGTGGTCTTCACTTGGACTTGTTGTGCATATAATTGGACCAGACATCTTCTTGCGAACAGGGCCATAAGGAACTCCGCTAAGCAGGAAGAAGAAAAGAAAGAAAAAAAGAAATTCATTTACAACAGTGATACTCAAACAGGTGTGTGTGTGTGTGTGTGTGTGTGTGTGTGTGTGTGTGTGTGTGTGACTGTCTTGGTGGGGTCGGGAGTAACACTTGGATTCCAGTAGAGTAATTTAAAATCTCAGGCAAAGAACTTTGGTCATATATACAAACCAAAAACAATGATGAAATGAAGAATTGTCAAAAACTGGAATTGCTTCACATGTATTTGAGAAATGGTCCTTTCATGACTGTTAAGACATTTTTTTATTTTTAGATAAGTAGTTTTAACCATTATATATAATTTAAATAAAAACAGACCACTTTAAGGTTCCATGTAATAAATTATGGAACAGCCCTTTTAAATGTACTGTGGATCATCAGACTTTACTTCCAAACAAAAAAATGAAAAGAAAATTTACACATTTTTGACGGACCGTATTAAACATATGTAAATTGAGGAAGTGAGGGGGGAGAGAGAGAAGATATGAGTGAGTTAGCAGATATTGACACATTTAAACAGTTAACTTAATGGAAGTTATATATTGAAATCGAAGGGGTAGCAAAGAAGAAATCAAAAGAAAATGGTTGGATCTGTCATCACAACAATAAAAACAATATTTCTATACGTGAAAGTACTTGACGTAATTTTCATTTGACAATATGAATATAATAGCGTTTTCTAAATTCTTCCAGTTGCTAAGAACATTTTCTTTTGTTATTAATAGTTAATTTGTTTTAATAAATTCATTTTGTTTTTTGCCTTGAAAAAGTTCATATTGGACAAAACGCGTCGGCTAATATTACAGTTTTCCTATCGTCTTTTACTTAGATATATATATCAATGATCCTCAAATGGGAAGCCCTTGGCTTTCAGGGGAGGAATTTCAATCATATCTACAAGTCATAAGTGTAACACTGATTGACTGACTGATTTTCTACAGCTTATCAACCCTTTGCAGGTTATTTAAAGCCAGAAAATATTTTTAGATTGTAAGAATTATTTTTTTGTGGCTGTAGGGACGGGCAAATAATAATGGTTTATTACTACAAGTCTTACTAATTAATTAACCCATAGTATTCCCAAACAGTCACCAATCTAGGCAATGACCAGGCACAACATTGTTTAATTTCGATGATCATACAGGAACTGGTGTTTGAATGCCCAAGTGCAACACTGAAAAAATTACATAATTCAAAATCAGGGAAGAATTAAGAAATCCTTTGATAGCAAAAGGGGAACAATGTGTTTATTGACTGATCTGCTCACCAAAAATAAGGATAAACAAGTACTATTATGAATAAGGGAGGAAAAAAGTACAAGATCGTTACTAAACAAATACCAGTGATGTAATCACAGTTTCAAACTTGGCATTTATTATCTCTCAGTATTTATCAATCCACCCACGAGGACCGAATGTGGCACAAGGCCGGTGTAATGTGGGTATCTCCGAGCCTGTAGGCTCGGCCAAAAATATAGCCTTTGAACCCGCCTAGACGGGTTCAGGCCCTGTCTACCTCCCCGGACGAAACCTTGCCCTTCGGCAAAGCTTCGTCCGGGTTCCTCTCTGCTAATGCAGAGAGTTTGACAGCCGTCGCAAACAGTCAAAGACTGTATTGAGACGGAGCTCATTTATTATCTCTCTCAATTCGTATGTGACTTCATTTGCTTTACAAAAAGTTTATCCTGCCACTGAAGTTGACTGATCCCTGAATTTGAATTTCATAGTTGTGTTGTCATATCCTGCTATGGCAACAGAAAACAACTTTGGGTGATATTAACAATAAGCGTACTGTAACTGAGACCTTGAAAAATAATGAAGTGGATAGGGAAATAATATAAATAATGCAGAGTGCTAAAGGTTAAAGAAAAACAGTACAGATAAAGAAATTGGAAATTACTTTGATATTCTATTTATATAAGGAACAGAGGCCCTCACTTCTAAAATGTTAAGATAAACAAACAAAAAAAGACTATTTTTCCATTCTGACAAATGCCATGGGTTCAGAATGGTTTAACAAATGGTACAGTGGAGTAATGGATAGCAGCTTGGATTGAGGAATCAGAGAGCCAAGTTCAAATCCATTACATTCACTTACGTGCTAATACTCTTGGGAAAGGTATGAATCTTTTCCCCCCAGCTATAGGTAAATATTAGGTTGGTGCAAAAATAATGACGTAATAATGTTGTTTTTTGACGTTAAAAAATATGTCAAAAAATGACATTATTACGTCATTATTTTTGCACCAACCTAATAGCAGGACAGACCAGGTCCTGTAGCCTTGGATGGCAACTGGTATGCTGCAGAAAGAAATGGCAACCTACTGTGGGGAAAAAATCTGCCTCGTCAGTCATGTACCAAAAGATACATGATCGCCTAAGCATGTATCACACATGGCACATAACTGACTGACAAAATCTACAAAATAAATATATATATATATATATATACATACACATACATAAACCCCCACCCTCCAAAAAGACTTCCCGATTTTTTTATGGGCAGAACAGTCAATTTAAGAAGTGCTGTAATGTGACTTGGGACTGATTATTGTTGATTTTATAAAAGAAGAAACAAAATTGAAAAATCTGAAGCTATGAATCCAAAGAAAATAATTTTTATAAGCAAAAGATCTAATCAATGGTGCTGTACAATATTGACTTGATATAATGCTCTTACCAAATCCATGTTAGATTGATAGTCCTAATTACTGCTCAACAGTGCCTGGTTGCTCTTACAGCCATTCAAAAATAAAGCTCCTCAAACTTAACTATATTCAATAATATCAGTTTACAGTAAGTACAATTATACAAAATATAAATCAAGATGCTAAAAAAAAAAAAAAATATAAAAAAAATGCCGTTAGGCAAACGAAATTCAGCAAAGTTTAATGACTTTAGACTGATGTTTTCTCTTTCTTTTATTATTTCCAAGAAACCAAAAGAAACTTTTAGATAAAATGTTAAAAGAAAGCAAGAAGAAAAGACTAACTGTAAGTCATCAGCAAAAGACACAGTCCAAGGTATGAGGCATGGACTGAGGATGTCAAAATCAAGAAGATACAGAAATTGATTCATTCATTCATTTTCTATGGCTTATCAACCATTTGCAGGTTATTTAAAGCCAGAAAATATTTTTAGATTTTAAGATTTTTGTGTGTGTGTGGAGGGGAGATAATAGTTTAGTAACACAAGTCTTACTAATTAACCCATAGCTGGAGAGAGAAGTGGTGGATTCATACCATTCCTAAGGGTATTTGCATGTAAGTGAAAATAACTCAATGGGAATTGAAACTCAGCTCTCCAATTAACAATTCCAAGCCATTAACCATTGCACCACCCACACATCCAACCATATAGCATTTTCTATTCCCTAGCAGTCTCCATAGCTGTCCCGGTTTCAATTCTTGGTAGTGGATGCGCACTGCTGATGAGTCCCAAATATAGGACGAAATGGCTGTCTAATGCTTTCTGCATTCTGTTGAGGTTTCTTCTAGACTAGATGAATTATTTAATTATCTAAAATCCTCCTTAATTTCTATCATATATATATAAGAAACTTCATACTATTAACAATATTTAGCTTTACTCTGTATTGACCCGCTTTTAAATTAAATGTTACAGACAGTGGAATTATACTCCATTTGTTCTTATCTGATAGATAGATAGATAGATAGATACTATATATGTACTTAGGTTAGAACATTCAAAATAGTATTGGTGGTGAAACTTCATCTCCTAGTAAGAGTCTCATTCATGGATATTATCAATGTTCCTCATTTTAAAAATATTCAAGTAAACATATTCCTTGTTATATGTAGAATAACTAGAAGACCTGTTTGGTTTTAATTACAATGGCTTTGCCATGACTGAAAAAGGCACCCAAACTCAATGTGGCAAGAAATATAGGGTCTTTGTTTCAGAACAAACGTAACATTTATTGTTACCCACCAATGAAATGGATTTGTTTTCTATAGTTTATATTTACCCTTTGTAGGTTATTTAAAGCCAGAAAATATTTTTAGATTGTAAGGAATCTTCTTTTTTTTGTTGTGGGGAGAGATAATAATAGTTTAGTCTTACTAATTAACTCATACCTTTCCGAAGGGATTTGCATGTAAGGGAAAATAACTCAATGGGAATTGAAACTCAGCTCTCCAATTAACAATTCCAAGCCATTATCCATAACACCATTTGCACATCCACACTTATAGCAGCTGATATTCCCAAATGGTCACCCATCTAGGTACTGACCAGGTTCAACATTTACTGAACTTCTATGATTGTACAGGAACCAGTGTGTCAATGCGATGCAGCCGTAAGCCAAGGCTTGTTTGATTAAAACATTAGTTTGCCTCATAAATCATTTCTGCTTTTATTTATCAACTTTATTCTTAAAAAAATAATATATAATTATATTTTATTCAATTATATATTCACCATTATTTGCAACGTTTGTTGCCATTAATCAGGCGGCTATTCAATATCTTTCAAGTAAAATTCTGAAGTCTTGAATTTGGTTTTCATTAGAGAAAGTTTCCCTCGCATAAAAGTGTTTTGCAGCAATCCCAAAAAGTTAATAATCAGTTGCTGTAATGTCAGGTGCATATATGGTGAGTGAGGCAGAACAGACCAACCATGTTCCAAAATATTTGCCTTGTGTTATTCTTGCTGCATGAGGATTTGCATTGTCATGGAGAACAACCTTCTTTTTTTTTTTTTAATTTAATCTACCATGCACGCTGTCATTGCCATTATGTTAGTGTAGTCCTAATTTGTTCTTAACTGCTACAATTACTAGTTAGGATGACAGATCCCCAAAAATGGAAATTACTTATTTTATCTTACAAAAAAGATAGGAAAGTTATATATCAGTATTCAAGCTGAATATTTTAACTATTTAAAAAAAAATATCATTTAAAAAAAAAAATTAAAAAAAAAGCTAGTGACAGTAGATGAAGATGTTTTTGACTACAAATTGTAGTGTTAAAAAAAAAATAAAAAAAATAAAGTTCTTTTAAAAGTACACAATGACATAACTATATTGACATATCCAAATTTTTTATATTTGTTATTTAAAAGTACAGTAGGAATAGTTATTTGCAAAAACTAATAAGAGGGAGTATTAGCGAGATAAAAGAAAAAATGATTCTTATATAGCAGAATCTTTATCAATCAATATTCACAACAAAATGGCAATAAAATATATTATTAAACTATAAATATATAAAAATGACAAATTAAATAAAAGCTACATTTTAAGTACGGTGAATAAAAGCTACATTTTAGGTATGATGAATAAAAGCTACATTTTAGGTACGATGAATAAAAGCTACATTTTAGGTACGGTGAATAAAAGCTACATTTTAAGTACGGTGAATAAAAGATACATTTTAAGTACGGTGAATAAAAGCTACATTTTAAGTACGGTGAATAAAAGCTACATTTTAAGTACGGTGAATAAAAGCTACATTTTAAGTACGGTGAATAAAAGCTACATTTTAGGTACGATGAAGAAAAACTTTATTCAAATTAAATAAAAAAATCATAAATAAAAATAGAAAAGGTTTGTAAAAATGCTCACCGTTGTTTCCTTTTCAGTTTCACACGAGAAGTTTCTGAAGAATTCTCAACATCCGCTGATTGACCAGAATTTTCTGAGTAGAAATAAAACATTGTGTAAAATGATAACTGTTTTGTCTTCAAAATTAAGGAGTTTGCTAACATGTAAAAATGATGAAACCAATACTGCATTCATTCTACAAAAACATTTCAGATTCTTGAAGAATAAAATCTTTAAAAGAAGTACAGAGGAATCTCGGTTCTCAAACGTCTCACATGTCGAACAAATCAGTTTTTGAACAGAAAATTTGAGATGAAAATTCCTTGATTATCAAACAAAATCTTTTGGTTCTGAAATAACAGAGAAGAACCAAATTAACCCGAACGGAATCATTTCCGAGTCGACCACCATGTTGTATACATTCGCGTGTTGTGCCGTGCTTTTCTTTTCCAATTTTATTGTACTGTGACTTTTTTTCTCTACATTGATTCCTATTGGAAAAATAGTTTCGGTTTATGAACATTTCGGGTTACAAACGGCCTTGAAGAATGAATTAAATTTGTGAACCGAGGTTCCACTGTAGTGGAATTTTGGAAATGTTTAACGATTAATTAAATGATACAGAGTCTGCCAAGAAAAGATTTTCACTTGTGTGAATGCCTTGTGTATTTGGAATATCAACACAAATGCTATAATGCCCAAATCTTAAAACAAGAACCCTAGAGGGTTGGAGAACCATAACATCTCTATTTGTATTTTGTTTAAGGTCAGAAGTGGCCAAAGGCCCGTGAAAGTGAGTAGCACTGTATTTCATTACACAGCATTTAATGCCAGTCACGTGATCAACTAGACACATTAGAAATCTACAACTTTGTTTTGTTTTTGTGTTTTACAGCTTATCAACCTCAATGGGTTATTTAATGCCAACAACTCACCCCACCCCGGTAATGTTTTGTTTTGTCAAAAATCTATTTCTGGTAATATTTTTTTCCTCAAAAATTTATAGCTGGTAATATTATTTTAAAACATGTATTGCTGGTAATATTTTTTTTTTTTTTTTTTACAAAAACATATTGTTGGTAATAGAATATTTTCTTTTCTAAAATTTATTTCTGTTAAATAATTTTTTTTACAAAGTTTCTGGTATTAAAACCTATTTTTACACTTTTATAATGTCTTTTACCTCAGTTTCGGGGTTAACTATTTGCCCACAGCTGGGACCCTAACAGGTGCTACCACCCCGGGTGAGGGTGGACCTGGGAACACCAGCAATTAAGAGGTGGTTCTACACTCCTCAAAACCTTCTGATAAGAGGCCTTGGTGTTGGATGTAGTTTATGGTCTTACCCAGGATGCAGATGCATTTTATTGTTATATCCAGGACGGCTAGAACTTTGTAAAAGATGTTGATGTCCAAAACACTATCTAATAAACATTAATACCAAGGAGTCTAAATTTGGTGCCATTTAAAAGAGAAATCAATTTTGACTTCCTCAGTCCTTGTAAACATGATACATAATATAACATGTCAGAATCTGAGTGGTTGATGATGTTCTCCCACCCAAACCACAGGATGAATGTGGGGTGTGCAAGTTGGGGAATCTTGTCTGGGTCAAGATACTAAAAGGTAGATGAACTACAAGATTCAAAGTTGGCCACATGACCAGGGGTCAATATCACAAAGTGGATCACATGACCAGGGGTCAATATCACAAAGTGGATCACATTACCAGGGGTCAATATCACAAAGTGGATCACATAACCAGGGGTCAATATCTAATGAGTCAAGACAATTACTAATTTATTATTCTTGAATCAAACATGTTTAAAATCTAAAAAGATGAAATATTTGCTTGCATTCCAAAGACTTATATGTTTTATATTAATGCTAGTGTACCTGCACCATCTGCTACAATGCCATTAACACTAGCATACCTGTGACATTAAAAATGTTGGCAATTATTAAAAGTTTTAATAGTGAGATACAATGAGACAAAAGTCTTGAAACAATGTATTAAGATTCAATAAAGCAGAGATAAAGAATTCACAACTAAAACAGAGGTCAACGAACCATTTAATTAATCCATTCCATATATATATTTATATATATATATATATATTAGACATTCAATGGTATCTATGATTTATTGATTGCCCCTGGTATTATGTAAATTGTTTTTTGCTAAAAAAAATGTGTTTAATATAAATGAAATGGAAATATCTATCGGAAGAAAAAGACTGGCAACGGGACAACAAAGGCTATTTCAAGACTAAGTTGAAGATAATCACTTTATAGACAAAGGTATCTGAGTGTCTCACATGAAAGGCTTGAACAAATAAGACTGCAATTTAAGAAATATAAGTGAATTTAAAGGAATCGATTAATTATATGGTTCATTAAACTTGGTAAATAATTTTGTCTAAATGTAGGTAAATATTTTATTTGTATAGATTATTAAAATGACTAAGTAATCATTCATAAATTCATTAACTTATGTTGATTCACCTCATTTCCCGGTAGGAAATATATAAATACACATTGATAATTATTATATGGTTTCATGCCTGCACAGTTTACTGACAGTCTCATTATAAGAAACAACTTACGATTATTGAAGCCTTTCATAGACATCAAAGTGTATGCTACATCATGGATGTCAGAATCTTAAAGAAAATGAATAAATATATAAAAACAGGGTGATAAAAAAGAAGAAAAAGAGAGAGAGAAATAGGAAGATAAAAATAGGACATTGTTAGCATAAAGTGAAAAGTTTTTAGAAACAGAAAGGAAATATTCAATCGTGTATTTTATTTTCAAAAAATAAAAATATGTTGAGTGAAAAAAATAGAAAAGAATTATGAAAACAAATAAAATTAAATTAATCAATCATGTTGACATTAGCTGTGAAAAGTTTCTAGAAAAAAAAAAAAAAAAAGAAAAAGTTTTCATCTGTGGATTTAGTTTTGAAAAATACCAGTTTTCACCTTTATATTTAGTGAAAAAAAAAAAAAAAAAAGGCAGTTTTCAACGATGGATTTAGTTTCCAAAAATATAAGTTTCACCTGAATATTAAGTGCTAAAAAAAACAAAAAAAAAAAAAACAAAAAAAAACACAAAACAAAAACAATAAAACAACAACAACAAAAAAGTTTTCACTTGTGGATTTACTTTTCAAAAAGAGTTCAGGAAACTTTTGCATACACCTAATATTTAAGCATCAAATTAAAACATTCATTTTATTCCAATAAAATTTAAAAGTTGGACATTCTTACCACAATGACAAATGTCCCTAAAGAGATGAAAACTCTGTATTGTGTTTAAATAAAATATTAAAGACAATTATCCATATCATTTTGAGGAACTAATTTGTTTTTTTAAGCATATTATCTACCTTATAATTTTCCTCAATGTGCCGTGTCTGTCAGAACATGGTGATAATGACTACACAATTTCCTGTCCTTTGTAGCTCTCAATTAATTTTGTCTTTATGTTATCACTCCTAAACCTTGTTTCACCATCCATTTACTCAAGCTCTCTAGGTAGGTTAGGTGTGGTTTTCCTCTGTCCGTCTTGCCATCAATCTGTCCTGTGAGTATCACATTTTCCAAGCCCTCTTTCCTCATTATGCTCCCTAGAAATTTCAATTATCTCTTCCAGATGTCAAGTTTTCTCTTTGTTTTGATTTTCTCTAAAACTTCATCGTTGCTCACATGTTCAGTCCACGGTATCCTCAGAATCCTTCTGTAGAACCATATTTCTGTTGCTTCAAGTCTCTCCTCCATCTGTGAAGAGATTGTCCTGTATCAACTGCCATATATAAGGGACTGATATCATATAATAGTTAAGTACTCTCTTCTTTGTTCCTAATGAAAGTTTTTTTTTCTTAATATTAGGTTGGTGCAAAAATAATGTCGTTTTCTCCCATATGTTACTATGTGAGAAAACGACATTATTTCTGCACCAATCTAATACTTTGCTTAGCTTTTGGAAGGCATCAATGTGCCTCTGGACTTCAGTGTTGCACTTTCCATCTTCTGTTAAAACACTTCCCAGATATTTAAATTTTTGTACTTGTTTGATTTTGGTATCCTCAATTTGTAATTTGCATGTTTGGCTCATCGTTTTTGCTAGCAACCATTCATTCTGTCGTCTTCTTACAATTGATATTTAGTCCTTTCTTCTCACTTTCTGTCACCATGTTTAGTAGAAGTTTCTGTGTATGCTATCAAGATTGTGTCATCTACATATCTTATGTTGCCACCAAAAATGAATCCTGGTTGGACTTCTATTTTTAAAAAAATACTTGTAAATCAAGTTTATTTTCTCTTGACTGAATGTCTGGTAAAATGATCACAAATAAAACATTCAAACATCTCGACTTTAAGTTGAATATTTTACAATTGAGCTTCAGTGCTTAAATCAGTAAATATTAATTTCAATATGAGAGATTTGTTTACCTATTTGAAGGTTTTGGCCATTATTTAAATAATTTCTAAGTTGAGTGACTGTGTAAAAATATTATCTTTGGAATAAAAATTGAACCATAATTGTACTTACCTAAGTCACACCTTGACTGAGCCAATCTTTTACTTAGAAATGGGAACAAATCTACGAGAGAGAGATAAAATGAAAAGAAAAGAGATAGAAAAGAGAGAACAAGGTGAGAAAATGAGGAGAGGAGAGATAAAAATAGAAAAGAGAAAGTAAAGATAAAAAAGAGCGATTAAAAAATAAAAGAGATTTAGAGAGGAAAGAGAGAGAGAGAAAAAAATTGAGAGATAAAAGAGATAAAAAGAGAAAAGGACATAAAAAAAGGAGAAGGGAAATAAAAAAAGGAAAAGCGAGATAAAAAAAGGAGAAGGGAAATAAAAAAGGTGTAGGGAAATAAAAAAAGGAAAAGTGAAATAAAAAAGGAGAAGGGAAATAAAAAAGGAGAAGGGAAATAAAAAAGGAGAAGGGAAATAAAAAAAGTCATAAAATGAGAAAAGAAAGATAAAAGAAATACCAAGATAAAAAGAAGAAAAAAAAAAAGGTTGGTGCAAAAATAATGACGTAATAATGTCGTTTTTTGACGTATTTTTTTAACGTCAAAAAACGACATTATTACGTCATTATTTTTGCACCAGTAATCGATTGCATAAGATTTTTCAGTGAAAAACATCTCCATTTTAAAAAGGTACAAAAACTTTTAGCAATGTTTCTATGTTATCACTCCACTCTCTGTCAATTTAATTATTTTAATTACATATTGTTTACTATTCTTAAAACAAATTACTGTAGGATCAAGACAGATGCATTGTTTTAGAAATCCAAAAAATATATAAAACATTGTTCACTTTGTTAACTTATACAAAGATAAGTCAAAAATTATCTGTCCTTCTGCCATAACATATCTTCAGGTTTGTCACACTGCCTTCTCCTAATGTCTGCTTATATTTGGTAGTATTGTGGTCACGTGATCAAAGTTTGAGCTTGATCACATCAGTTTTCTTGCTGCTGTTACAGTGTAAACATGACCACTCTGCTAGCAGTGTTCACCAAGGAGGAACAAATAGAAGTGATCCGATTTCTTTGGTTGGAAGGTGTGTCAGGGGCTGAAATTCATTGAAAGCTTTTAACACAATACGGTGATAGTGCATTACATTGTAGAAATGTGTACAAGTGGATTGAGAAGTTTAAAAGTTGCCAGACAAACGTGATGCACAAAAAAGGCATGACACCTGTTAACTTGCGCCACTGATGAGAAGTTTCAGCAAACTCAAGTGATGGGAATGGTGAACTGGTGAGTTATCATCGATGAAGTAGCATGTTCTCTGCAGATTCAGATCACTGTTCTTTGTTCCTCCTTGGTGCACACTGCCAGCAGAGCGGCCATGTTTACACTGTAACAGCATCAAGAAAACTGGTGCAATCAAGCTCAAACTTTGATCACGTGACCACAATAGTACCAATGATAAGCATACATGAGCAGAAGGTGGTGTGACATAATTTTTGACTTACCCTTGTATTTTAGTAATACAATCTTAAAAAAAAATATAAATAAAAATTTTTTTTTTTTTTCCATATAAAAATTTAAAAGACTATTTTGATATTTTAAAAATTTTTTGTTTCTTTCATTGTAGGGTAAAGGGTGGTTCGAAAGTCTTGTTAACCTTACATAATATAATTTTCTTTTATTTCAATGCTCTATGTGGTATTATCAAGGAGAGAGTTTCACATGAACAATACTAGAATATACATCAGTTGAAAGATGCCGTTCGGAGAGACTTTGCAGCAATCAACAAAGCACAGCCTCATAAAATATCACACAGAACATGGTGCCACATCATTCTGTGCCACAAAAATGGCACTCATACAGACTTTCTCAATGCGTGACAGCGTCAATAAAAAGTAAATAAACTAAATCCAGTACATGTGCTTTGTAATACTGTGTTACTTGTTCTATTGTTCTCATTACATTTTGGTAGCGGTGATCTTAAGACATGTTTTTAATTCTAATTTGTAGTCAGATACATTGTATTTGTTTTCAATTTTTCTAATTGATTTGTTCATCGACAGGGTGGTCCGAAAGTCGTGTCACTCCTTACGTAATATAATTTTCTATTTCAGATGACTGACACAAAAATTCCTACAGTATGACAGTGCCAATGAAAGGGAATCCAGTACATGTCATTTGTATTACTGTATTACTTGTTCTATTGTTTTCATTACTTTTTGGTGGTGGTGGTGGTGGTGGTGGTGGTGGTAACAAGACTTTCAGACCACTCTGTACTAAGTGAAATTTTGTTATTAAAAATAACAATGAAAAATTAAATAGATTAATATGATGAAATATTAAAACATTAAATAATTTGATATGGTGAACATTTATTAACTTACGTGGTGAAAGGCTATTGGGCCCCAATTTTGGTGCTAGAGGAACAGGTTTGGCATTGCTGAAAAAAGAAAAGAAAATTCATTAAAAAATTTGTAACATTGAATGGAAAAACTGTTTTCTTTATAGAAAACGGAAATTTTTAAACTGGTGAGTGATTCTAGAAGAGCAAAGACTTCTTTTTCTTACACATTTATTTATGTAAAAAAGAAAAATGAAATACAATTTTCTTAACTCAAGAAAATGATCAAAAATTAACAATGACAGCATATGTCTAGAAAACCAAAACTCAAATTGGCATCAATTAAAAGAAAAGAAGCAAAAGTTAAAAAGATAAATGATCATAACATTCTACATGTATGCACATATGAACAGATGGGGGGGGGACGCATGCATACACTATTATATATATATATATATATATATATATATATATATATATATATATATATATATATATATATAAAAATAAAAAGAGAGAGAGAGAGAGAGAGAGAGAGAACTAGCACCAATGAAAAGTGTATATGAAAAAGAAAAATCAATTGCTGATATCTCCTGACGAGTGGACAGAGTAATTCCCAGATTGTCCATCTATAAAGTTCTGGAGTTGGGATGCTAGGAATTTTAAATATTTTTTTTTTTTTTTTTCCTAGCTGATTTCATTTACATTCCTTTTCTTTTTATTTCCATCACTTTTCTTAGTAGATATCCACGCTATGATAATAGAAATTCAGAACTTCTATTATCAAAGTGTGGAATATCTACTAAGAAAAGTGATGGAAAGAAAAAGAATCTAAATAAATCAGCTAGATTAAAAGAAAAATTTTTTTTTAATTCCCAGCATCCCTCGTTTGTACGCATGTGTAGTCGCACCAACATAACAAACTTTGTCTGATGAAGTCCTGAAGGACGAAACATAAAAAAAAAAACCCTTTTTCACTTTGTCATGCATTTTTCTTGCCTAACAGGAAGGCTCACATTAAATTTCATCAATTAGGGTCTCGTTTAAATACACATGGAAACCTAACAAAGTCTATCTGTTACATAATTGTTAACAATACAAATATAATAAACCTTATCCACATGTAAAAAAAGGATAAAAATAACGAAAGCATTATTAATAAAAAGAAAAAGCAAACACTCAATAACCAACCATGAACATGGCCACAACATGCTGATCATGTTTGGAAAATAAAACATTCTTATAACTCTAGATACATACATAAAAGAAAAATCCATAAATTCAGTTAAAAGTAAAAATAAAATCATCCTTGATAATGGCTTAAAGCAAGTGTGTCAAAGTCATTTTACTTCATGAGCCACATATCGACTCGATTTGATCTGAAACAGGCTGGACCAGTAAAATCATGGCATAAGAACCTATAAATAGCAATTTCAAAATTTTCCTTTTGTTTTGATGTAAAAAAACAACATTCTGAAAATGTTCATGTTTAAAGAACAATTTATTTTATTTTTTTATTTTTTTTTTTTTACAGAAGATTGATCAAGTGAAAGTGAATTATTAAAGACGATTGACTTATCACCCTGCCTTTTAAATGTATACAATTTATAAATCAAAAAGAATTTAAAAACACTTTTATTATATTTTATCATTTATTTTCAATATGTTCCTGAAACTTGGCCACTTTTTTCCTTTATGTACATCAATATCAGGCGTCAAATCCTGAGTAGCAGCCAGTTTCAGGACGTCATTTAAGTGCTTATTTGTGGGCCTTGAGCAAAGCTTTGTTTTATTGATGCTCATTACAGAGAAAAACATGTTCATGAAGGTAGGTAGTCTCGAACATGCACAAAACTTTTGCAGCAAGATCTGTTAATTTGGGGGTACTTTGGCAAGAAATACTGATAAAATGTGTCCAGGCCCACTGAGGTAGATTTGTTCTTCAAATCTGAATCACACTGCAAGTCAGTCATTTCAATTTGAATGTTGACAGAATGATCAGGTGTGTTGATTGTAAATGGCAAGTGAAAAACTATGAAATTTATTTCAAGTTCATCAAAATTCTGAAACCATTGCAGCAATCCCTTTCACTGTCAAAACTGTTAAATGTAGCCGTCTCTTCTACTTCAATAGCTTCATGTCTCGCACTTCTTGCCTGTGAAATTCTCTCCCCTTCTCCTGTTTCCCTGATAGCTATAATCTCCAGCTATTCAAATGTAATGTCAATCGACGTCTCCAGATGCCTTGATCTGTTCCCTATCTTTCTCTTCATCCTTTTCTCTATCACTCCTCTTTGCTCTCGCTCCAATTCTCTGTAACCCCTTGCATGCTAGTGGCTTCCTGCCTTGATTGGGGTGAAACGCTTAAAAAAAAAAAAAAAAATCATAACCACATCTTTTAGACAAGGAAAATGAGCAGAGTCACCACCTGACAATTGCGTCTCCTACAAAGTTAGCTTCAACTTAAATGCATGTTTGCTTTCAAAATACCATGTGACAACTTTTTTATGGCCTTGCAGCATTTTAATCAGATTATTCAAGTGCTCCATAATGTCCATGATAAATGCTAAATCTTGCAGCCATTCTGGAGATTGAAATTCTAATACTGGTTTGCCCTTTTTCTCCATGAACTGCTCAATTTCTCGGCTTGACTACCTTACCTCAGTGTGATATGGTAAGGCATAGATAATGCCTATATCAGTAAGATTATCAAACTAACAGTGATTCAGACCTCTAGTTCAGATGAAAATAACAGTTCAGAAAACCACTTCCATGACATGATCCATTTTTAACAACTTGCAACACAATACCTCCTGGTGCAAAATGCAATGAAATATCCAAAAACCACATCCTCCATTTGCAGTTTTTCTCTGAACTGTATCACAAAACCTGCCTTTTTCCACAATCATTGATGGATCTGTAGGCATGCTAATGATGGGCCTAGTCCACCACTCTGACATTATCTATCCAACACTCCAATGAGAGATGAAAATGTCATTTGCTGTTGAAGTGTCCATCATAGGAATCAACTCCAGGAACTCCTCAGTGACAGTCAAAGTCTCATCTATACCACAAATGAATAGGACCAGTCGCACAGAATCTGTAAGGTCTGTGCCCTTATCAATTGCAACTAAAAATGCAATAAATGACTTTGTGCTTCAGTTGCCTGTTCAAATCTGCAAAAAGATCTGAAATCCTATCTGCCACTGTGCTTCTCGTCAGGCTAATGTTGGTAAAAGTCTGTCTCTTCTCAGGCATACAATTTCTGCAGCCTTCAGCATGCATGTTTTCACAAACTTACCCTCACAGAACAACTTTGATGCTAATGATATTTCTCTAGCAACAAGGTAGCTAGCTTTTACTGCTGCCTGACCGATATCTCGGCTTTGGGTTAAAACAGACTGTCGTTCCTTCAGATCTGCTAACAATTTATTTACCTTCATTCTTCTCGTTTGTCCTTGCAAGTTATTGTATATGTTGGCATGATGAATCTCATAGTGGTACCAAATGTTTGAGCACTGAAACCTGGTGTGAACACACCAAGCACACAGGTTTCCCACCATTCACCTTCATGAATAAATAAGAAAAGGACCAATTTTCTTGAAATGATCTACACTCTGTATTATTCACTTTTCTATTTTTTGACAAAGACATTTTGGGGTCAGGTAAAACAGAACAAAATGTTGACCTAAAAAAAAGAAAACCTGGTGTTAGTCATTGAATAAATTTAAAAATAAGTAAATATATAATATAATTTTTATACTTTTCAAAATCATCTTGCAGGTCAGATGAAACCCTGCAGTGGGCTAGTTCAGACCTGCAGGCCATATGTTTAACACCCCTGGGTTAAAGACTATATCAAAGCACTCAGACATACAAAGCATTCGGACATAATTTATGTCCAGAAAAGAAAAAATTATAACAACCCAAGGAAAATTAAATAAAAAACAATCACAGTACCTTGTCAGTCGTTTTTAGCAAAACTAGTATAAAAGGGGGATTGCTGCCTAAATACACAAATATATGTGTGTGTGTTGGGGGTGAGGGAGAAAATAATATGCTCAATGTATTAGCTGTTCACCATAATGTGTATGATCACAATTTCAATTTAAAAAACTACTACTGTCTCTATCACCTGTAATGATTGCCACAAGGAATACACAGGAGAAACCCCAAAGAATTTAAAAAGATTACATGAAGACAAAAGGGGACTTTTACAAAACAACACACTCAATGTATTAATTGCACACTATAATGAGCCTGACATTTAAAAAATGCTACTTTAATTTACTTTAAGAAAGAAAAATATTTACTAAGACAAGAATATATAGAAAGTGATTTAATTGCTAAACCATCCACAGTAAATGTGGAATACTTAATAACAAAAGTGATAAAGATATAAACAAAAAGAAACAAAACTGATTGGCTATGCTATATATCCAAACACAGATTAAATAAAAAATTTACATTTAAAAGTTTAAAATTTTAGTATTTCCTCTCCTTCATTCACAAATGCAGTTATATCACTTTAGTACAATGAAGTCCTAAATTATATAATGTGTCACACGAAACATTTTCTCCACTTTGTCATTAATCTCATATAATTTATTCAAAAATTATAACATAAATATGTTATAATATCACTACAAAAATAGCCATTTTGTTTCAACACTTTTGGTGTCTTATCAAGTGATGGCCACACTTATAAGACACCAGAAGTGTTGAAACAAAATGGCTATTTTTGTAGGGATTATATAACATATTTATGTTATAATTTTCGAATAAATTATATTTGCTCTACTCTGTACTGAGCACTCTTTTAAGAATAGTATTTCTTGGTTATTGGAATTTATTCCGTATACACCAATCCTATACTTGGATATGTGTGTGTGTTCATGAATATTGTGCTAGCATGAAATTACAAGTCATCATGACTGAAGGTTTGAGAGAGTTGTCCTTGTTCAAGAAATTGATCACACTTAGAGCATGCGTTCTCTCTCAGAAAGTTTAAGGTCCACTCAGCATAGTTGGGGTATAAACTACAGCGAACTCTGTAGGTTGCATGGGCGTCTGTGATAGGGATTTTCTTCTCAAATTTTATAAGAACGTGGATTCAATTTTTATAATCTTCCAGATTTTTAAAATTTTTTTTTTACTCTAAAGAGGGAAAAAAAAAAAAAAAAAAAATCCATCTCCATTTATGAAAATCTGTTTATTTTCAACATTCAAAAATTAGAACCAGTTAAGTTTATGATTTGTAAAACTTTATGGGCGTATTACATAGGAACAAATTACATATAAATAATATATTTTCAAATAATATACTTTAACGTTAAAGTTTAACATTTTTTTATATTTATATTCAAAAATATACAAAGCTTACATTTTTCTTCGAACAACTTTAAAAGTTTATCAAAAGTTACCTCCCTTAGACAAGTATAGCCTCAAAAAATAGTATTTTACGATTACAAAAGAAAATCGTTATAACTTTCCGTCTTTTCTCATCTTGGCTATTATTTCACAAAATTAATTTAACCAAATTGAAAACTTTTTAATTAGAAACCTTAGCCAGCCGCTTCTTACCTGTGGGCTTTCAAAATTAATACCTAACGATTAATTAATGCAACGAATAATGTCAATCGTTTTTCAATGTGAAAGAATAAAAAAATTCTTCTCTCCGATAACAATTTTTAAAAGACAACACAATCATTTTAAATTTGATGAGTAAAAATCAAATATACAAAACATTTGATCATCAGTTAGTTTGTAACAATATAATTTCTAATTTGATTCTATAATTTAAATCACAGTGTAGACAATATTTTTTGTGATCATTCCATAAAAGAAATGATTGGTTAGATACTTAAAGGATAACTACAGATATCATTTTTATGCTACATTCTGGGTAGATAAGATAGTTATGGGAGAGTGGTTTACCCAAGTTCTCACACACCTATGGTATACTAGGCATGGGACATTCTCTAATATTTGGTGATTGGACAAAGGTGCAAAGAGCTTCATGTCTTTCCTAATTAATTTGGCAAACATTCATCTTTCTGTCCACAAAAAAAAAAAAAAAAAAAGAAAAAAAAAAAAATGTCAGTGTTAAAAAAGGACAGTTTTTCCCATGATGCTGCTTTTGGCAACATTTATTTTAAAAAGCGATGATTAGAATTGTAATAAAACCTAAACACGAAAGTGAATTTATACACATTTTTGGTTCATCACAATTGACAATAAAAATGATAAACAATATTTATTTATTAGATTGTTTATTTACATAAATACATATTGTTTATTAGAACGGTTGGCAAAACATTGGCTAATTGCCAATCAATTCGAACTTTATAAAATGGTAATTAATAAGGATTTCCTTAGAGTTGGTTCACATATTTTAATGATTTAGTAAATGTTTATAAATTTATGAATAAAATTTTTTTTCATATTTATTTCTTTATAAATTGGTAAATGATATTATATTGCATTAATCATTAATGACTTAATACAATTGTATTATTTTTTAGAATGTTGTAAATATGAAATTATTCTTGTAAATAAACTATCTAATAAATAAAGTGTTTATTTTTGTTGTAAATTCTCAAAAACAAAAAAATGTATAAATTTACTTTCAAATGTTTAAGTTTTATTACAATTCTAATCATCGCTTTTTAAAAAACAACTTTGCTGAAGAGTGAAGGCCGTTAAAAAAAATTGTCAAAACCAAAAAATGAGAAGAAAACACTCTTTTGTGTTTTTTGCAGGCATGAAAGTCCATGTTTGCTATTAATTTGATGCTTGACAGAAAATGAAATATTTTTTAACAGTTAATATAAATCATATTTTGTTTGAAAGTTTAAGTTAAAGCTTTGTCATCATTCAAGTAATGAGTGAAACAATTTTGCTCATATTTCCCCAGTGTATTCTTTCACTTTCCTCAGCTCTACATTGTGAATTGTATTCTTTCATCCTTATGTGCTGTGTCTCTTCAGGATGTAGGGGATTATGGCTCTCCACAATTTCCTGTCCTATGTAGTTCTTAATAAATTTTATATTTTTTTTATCTTTCCTAAACCTTGTTCAGCCATCCACTTATTCAAGCTTGCAAAGTAGGTCATACATTGTTTTTCTCCCTCCCTCTTTTAATCTATCCTGTGAGTATCACATTTTCCAAGCTTCCTTTCCTCATTATATGCACTAGAAATTTTAACTGTCTCTTCTTAATGTTAAGTATAAATTTTCTACAAAGTTTTAAACAGAATACTTCAATTTATCCAAAATTCTTTCTTTTTTATCACTCAAAACTAGACAATAATTCACAAACTTAAATGACAAAGAATCAACATGCACTTCTAGTTGTCCCAATTAGAGTAGTGTTATATTCTGTGCTAAGGGAATAAATACTTAACACCAGGTGGATAATAGAAGAAAGGTTTATTGTACACAACCAGCACAATATGAAATACAGTACAGTTATACACACAGGTCAATCTAGTAGTGAGTGCCACTAATTGGAAGGTCAGACATGCTTGCATCTTCTTGCTCTCACTCTTCCTTGCAGTCTCTCGTAGACAGTTGACTTTATAGGTACTTTACTACCTATAGTGTAATCATTCATGGGGGGGGGGGGTGACTGGTTATTCCATTACATCAAGTAATGAAAATTATAACCTAGAAAAAGTATTCTATTCAGAGCTTCTTCAAGATTAAATACAAAATATCTCAGAGGATAGCCATAATAATGAATCATTTTTATTTTATTTTCAACCATATCAAATTTGTAACTTTTGTATGCATCATTCAGAAACAAACCGAAAAAATTTTCTGGTACACAATAAGGGGACAATAGACAAGAACAAACATAAAACTTTAAAAAAATCTTAGTTAAATGCAGTAGGTATCACCAAATAATTTTTTAACCGAAGAGCACATCATTTTTTATATTACCATAACTGTTTTCCATCAGACCCAACCAAATCAAATAGGTTTCATTTCAGACAACACCCATCTTATCCAACAAAAATATTCTATAATGTCATGATTCAGTTCCTGCAACTCCATTCCAAGATGACATTTGGTATTTTGTTCTGTAAAAAAACTGCTTTTTATTTTCCTTGACATTTTGCAATGTGTTCCATAAGATTCAAAGATTTGAGGCTTGCATGGAACTCTTTTTCTGTGTTTATATTCAAAAATGGTAGTATGCCTTGAAGATAATTCCAAAATATGTTACTATCCTCTTTTGGAAAAGATTTCTTTTATTTCACAAGCACAGGTAGGGTGAAACCTAACATTACCCACAGGCTTTGTTGACATGTTATTTTGCCTATACCTTCATTTATCACAAAACAATTTTACAAAGACGTGCTCTCCCTGACACTATTGACCTGATTATCCTCATTGGGTTTAACAATCAATCCTATATCTGACATCTTTTTTTTTTTTTACATTATATGAAATAAAAAGTTATAATATACTCTGACATATAATGTACACTTGTAATTTGTCAATGAATATTTAAAATAAACAAATAATAATATTCAGCCATACTTACAAGCTTCTTTTTTATATTTTAATATTATTTTGATTTGTAATCATAATTTAATCATTTATATTTTATTCTGGGTCATCAGTGATTCAGACAGGGGTTTAAGAAGTGGCCTTGTATTAATAACCCTACTATTGAGATATAAGACAAAAAGAGATAAATTGGGTAATGACAGAAAAAAATTAATATTTGGAAAAAAAATAATGGCTACCCTAATAACTATTCAGATTTTGTATGTATGCTAAAGTCATGACACACTTTGTTTATGGTCCATGTACAATGATTTTTAACACAATTGTTTTGAATTATTATTTCTGTTAAATCCAGTTAGAAAATCCAGTGTGCACAGGTGGTGTAACCCTGCTCAGGTTGAGAAATCAGTTAGCCAAGTTAGAGTTCTGGTTGGGATTGTTACTTACACTTTCACAGAGATACTCTTGGGAAAGGTATGAATCCATCTCTTACCCCCTTCCCCAGCTATAGGTTAAATAACAGGGTAAATGGGATTCTCTAGCTATGGTTGGCAATCAGAGAAGGAAAAGTGAATTCAAAACAGTACGAGTCTATATTGGGGCACATACTTGAACTGTAATTAGAGTCTGTTTAGCATAGTTGCAGTATAAACCACAAAGTTGGTCCTACTGGAGTTAAGGAAACACACAAACCAGCCAGGCTGAAGATGAGAAATCACATTGATTTGCAGTGTGTTTTCAAATTGAAACAACTCTCATGGTGACAATGTTGTTGAGAAGGAGGAAATCCAGGCTATCAAATAAGAGAAGGTAGTAGCAACTGAAAGGTTGAGTTTGATGCTCACTAGGTGTCCCACGAACTTAGGATGGTGCTAGATTAAATTGAATTAAGTACTTGGGCATTTCAATGGCTAGCAAACTTGCCTAAAAGGCTATAACGAGTTTGATCCTGAAGACTGTAAAAGAGAGGGGGGAAACTGGGAAAGAGAAAGGGGTGAGGGGGAACTGGGAAAGGGAAAGGGGCGAGGGGGAACTGGGAAAGGAGGGAAATTGGGAGGGGAAAGGGGGGAATGGGAAAGGAGAGAGAAAGGGGCAAGGAAATGGGAGAAGACTGGGAAAGAGAAAAGGAAGAGAGACAATGCAAAGTATAGAAAGGAAGAGGAGGAGAAATGAAGTGAAAGTGGGTGTGTGTGTGTGTGTGTGTGTGTAGACAGTAGAAAAAGGAAGTAGATGCATCTTTTTCTTAAATAAAGTAGAGGAAGAAAGACAACAGTTTGAATAAGGACCAACAAATTTAAGTTGGTCCTTGCAAAGGTGTTGTGTACAGACAGAATAAACTCCAGCATTTATATAGTTTCATTGATTTTATAGAGTTTAACACTTGGATGACATGACCTGTAGATAGATTAGCAAAAATATGTTAGCTCAAAATGAATGAATATGTCTTTCCTATCACCTTTTTCTGCAGAATCAATACTCGGCCAGGTGTCTAGAGATTACCACTATTCTGCAGCTGAAGTGCAATATTATAAGGGGGGAAATGGTACTACCTTCCCATCATTAGATGGAATAATAGACAGACAACAGCATTAAAAAACTAAACAAAAAAAAAAAAAAAAAAACCAACTTGGCTAGAAGGAAGACTTGGACAGTGAGAAAACCTCGTTATAGAATGACTCAGAAACTGTCCCTCATACCTTCTAAATTTATCAAGAAAATATGAAATTATTCTAAAATATGCAGAAATTGTAGTTCTTATCACTGAACTTGCTTCTTCAAGATGGGGAATTGGGCCAGATCGAACTAATACACACTTGAGGCATACAAAAATAATTTTTGCTTCTATTCATGCATCTCCATTTTCAATGCAATCATTTCATTGGTTTTCTTACAAAAAACCCGCCACATACACACACACACACACACAAAATAAAGTTTATAAGTTCTTTTGACAACAACTAACAATTTGTATCAATATCAGGATTGTTGTCAAATTTATGTATTTGTAAAGGCCATGTCCATTCAAAACATTGGCATTCATGGTTATCCACAGCCTCCTTTTCCTTAATATCAGTGAATTATTATGAATGCCTTTGGAAGAATAGTGGATTAGTATCTTGTTGGCATTTTGAAGGTTCAAGTCTGTCTTACTATTTTACCACTAGGTGGGTGAAGTGAGTGAGAGAGAGAGGGAGGGAAAAGTAGAGAGAGAGAGGGAAAGTAGAGAGAAAGGGAAAAGTAGAGAGAGAGGAGAAAGGGAGAGAGGAGAAAGTAGGGAGAGAGGAGAAAGTAGGGAGAGAGAAGAAAAAGGGAGAGAGAAGAAAAAGGGAGAGAGAAGAAAAGGGAGAGAGGTGGAGAGGAAAAAGAGAGGTGGAGAGGAAAAAGAGAGGTGGAGAAGAAAAAGAGAGGTGGAGAGGAAAAAGAGAGGTGGAGATGAAAAAGGTGAGAGAAAGGTGGAGAGGAAAAAGGCGAGAGATGGAGAGAGAGGAAAGGACAGGGAAAGGACAGAGTGGAAGAAAAGAAAAAAAGAGGAAAAGGAAAGGATAAAAAGTGGTGTATGGCAGACTTATTCTTACAAATTTACAAGATGCATTGTTTCAATTCCTCTGTACCAAACTAGATCAGAAAAATACGATTCTGATATTGTAGATTTAACACGTAAAGTCGTGAATATGTCTTTGTAAAGAGTGGCCTTATTATTTTAGTTTCAAATTAGTATTTTCCCAGCCTCAAATGGTTCCGGTAATCAAACTTAATAAGTACAGAAAAACCTCTGATCTGGTGTGTTACAGTTCTATATACTACCACTAAGCTATCTTTGCAAGACTCGTAATATCTGATATTCTTCGTAAACTTTCTTAAACATTTTTAAAAAATTCTTTCCCTTGCGAACCACTGATCATTAATTTTATGTCAATAAGAGTTTGTCTTAAAGGTGCAAATTTCTCTTCGTCACACACTGATAATATCATCTCTAAGTTCCAGAGCATAATGACGACTACAAACACTACAACTTTTTTCACGTGAGTGTAACAATGATCCCGTGCCGACGATAGCCTAAGATACAAGCATAAAGTGGAGTGATGCCTGAGCCAGTTTTCTGATC
Organism: Acanthosepion lycidas; assembly: GCA_963932145.1. Lineage (NCBI taxonomy): Eukaryota > Metazoa > Mollusca > Cephalopoda > Sepiida > Sepiidae > Acanthosepion > Acanthosepion lycidas. The sequence continues at coordinate 92,585,751 of OZ010597.1, forward strand.
AAAATGATGCCCTCTGTCTTGATCTGTATGTGGAGGCTGCAATTTGAAATTGATGAATAAAACTGAATGAATACAAAGAATTAGAAAGAGACAAATACAGGGAACAACCTATAGACACAATTGTGTGTGTGTGTGTGCACTTTGTAAATCTTTGGAAACATAAAGAAGCAAGTTGGTGAACCATGCAAGGAAAGCAGTTAATTGCTGCCTATTGCTACGAAAGGGCAGTCACTGTAGCACTAACTGTTTATTACTATTATTATTATTATGATTACTCTCTTGCTACCAAAAGCAGGCCTGCTGCTGCTGACAATTCCAAACTGCTATTAACCATAGAATCCATTGATTTCCTCCCCTCTACTCCCAAACACCAACTCACTCCCCACCACCAATGCCAAATGAGCCAACTCCACAGTATTTGGCCTTTTTGTGCAATTTAGCTTCAGCACATTGCCATAGAAACGGGCTAAATTTAGCAATTCTTAAAGGGTGGTATGGCACACATGCTGTTTTGACTCGGAATAGCATTTGAATGCTTTGAGATCATCCATAGAGTCACCGGCATGTTGGGGGGGGGGGTGAAATGGATAGGTGAGAAAGTGGGAGAAGAGGAGATAAAAACAATTAGAGGAGGAGAGAGAAAAGAGTTGAGAGAAGAAAAAATGATAGAGAAGAAAAGGAGGTATTAGAGAGAGAGAGAGAGACAGACAGAGCAAGAAGAAAAGGAGTTATTAGAGAGAGAGAGAGAGCAAGAAGAAAAGGAGGTATGAGAGAGAGAGAGAGAGAGAGACAGACAGAGCAAGAAGAAAAGGAGTTATTAGAGAGAGAGAGAGAGAGCAAGAAGAAAAGGAGGTATGAGAGAGAGAGAGAGAGAGCAAGAAGAAAAGGAGGTATTAGAGAGAGAGAAGAAAAGGAGGTATTAGAGAGAGAGAAGAAAAGGAGGTATTAGAGAGAGAGAGAGAGACAGAGCAAGAAGAAAAGGAGTTATTAGAGAGAGAGAGAGAGCAAGAAGAAAAGGAGGTATGAGAGAGAGAGAGAGAGAGACAGACAGAGCAAGAAGAAAAGGAGTTATTAGAGAGAGACAGACAGAGCAAGAAGAAAAGGAGTTATTAGAGAGAGACAGACAGAGCAAGAAGAAAAGGAGTTATTAGAGAGAGAGAGAGAGAGAGAGCAAGAAGAAAAGGAGGTATTAGAGAGAGAGAAGAAAAGGAGGTATTAGAGAGAGAGCAGGAAGGGGAAGTACAGAGTGCAAGAAGGGGAAGTAAAGAGAGAGAGATAGCAAGAAGAAAAGGGGAGCAGAGAGAGCAAGAATGAGAGATAAAGGGGGAGATTCGAGATGGGAAGAAAGATGAGGAAGAGCGGAGAGGAGAGAGAGAGAGAGACGAGGAAGAGCGGAGAGGAGAGAGAGAGAGAGAGGAGGAAGAACGGAGAGAGAGAGAGAGAGAGAGAGAGGAGGAAGAACGGAGAGAGAGAGAGAGGAGGAAGAACGGAGAGAGAGAGAGAGAGGAGGAAGAACGGAGAGAGAGAGAGAGGAGGAAGAACGGAGAGAGAGAGAGAGGAGGAAGAACGGAGAGAGAGAGAGAGGAGGAAGAACGGAGAGAGAGAGAGAGGAGGAAGAACGGAGAGAGAGAGAGAGGAGGAAGAACGGAGAGAGAGAGAGAGAGAGAGAGGAAGAACGGAGAGAGAGAGAGAGAGAGAGAGAGGAGGAAGAACGGAGAGAGAGAGAGAGAGAGAGAGGAGGAAGAACGGAGAGAGAGAGAGAGAGAGAGAGGAGGAAGAACGGAGAGAGAGAGAGAGAGAGAGAGGAGGAAGAACGGAGAGAGAGAGAGAGAGAGAGAGAGAGAGACGAGAAAGAACGGAGAGAGAGAGACGAGAAAGAACGGAGAGAGAGAGAGAGAGAGAGAGACGAGAAAGAACGGAGAGAGAGAGACGAGAAAGAACGGAGAGAGAGAGACGAGAAAGAACGGAGAGAGAGAGACGAGAAAGAACGGAGAGAGAGAGACGAGAAAGAACGGAGAGAGAGAGACGAGAAAGAACGGAGAGAGAGAGACGAGAAAGAACGGAGAGAGAGAGACGAGAAAGAACGGAGAGAGAGAGACGAGAAAAAGAACGGAGAGAGAGAGACGAGAAAAAGAACGGAGAGAGAGAGACGAGAAAAAGAACGGAGAGAGAGAGACGAGAAAAAGAACGGAGAGAGAGAGACGAGAAAAAGAACGGAGAGAGAGAGACGAGAAAGAACGGAGAGAGAGAGACGAGAAAGAACGGAGAGAGAGAGACGAGAAAGAACGGAGAGAGAGACGAGGAAGAACGGAGAGAGAGACGAGGAAGAACGGAGAGAGAGAGACGAGGAAGAACGGAGAGAGAGAGAGAGACGAGGAAGAACGGAGAGAGAGAGAGAGACGAGGAAGAACGGAGAGAGAGAGAGAGAGACGAGGAAGAACGGAGAGAGAGAGAGAGAGACGAGGAAGAACGGAGAGAGAGAGAGAGAGAGACGAGGAAGAACGGAAAGAGAGAGAGACGAGGAAGAACGGAGAGAGAGAGAGAGACGAGGAAGAACGGAGAGAGAGAGAGAGACGAGGAAGAACAGAGAGAGAGAGACGAGGAAGAACGGAGAGAGAGAGAGAGAGAGACGAGGAAGAACGGAGAGAGAGAGAGAGAGACGAGGAAGAACGGAGAGAGAGAGAGAGAGAGACGAGGAAGAACGGAGAGAGAGAGAGAGACGAGGAAGAACGGAGAGAGAGAGAGAGAGACGAGGAAGAACGGAGAGAGAGAGAGAGACGAGGAAGAACGGAGAGAGAGAGAGAGAGAGAGAGAGAGACGAGGAAGAACGGAGAGAGAGAGAGAGAGAGACGAGGAAGAACGGAGAGAGAGAGACGAGGAAGAGCGGGGAGGAGAGAGAGAGAGAGAGACGAGGAAGAGCGGTGAAGAGAGAGAGAGAGAGACGAGGAAGAGCGGAGAAGAGAGAGAGAGAGACGAGGAAGAGCGGAGAAGAGAGAGAGAGAGACGAGGAAGAGCGGAGAGGAGAGAGAGAGACGAGGAAGAGCGGAGAGAGAGAGACGAGGAAGAGCGGAGAGAGAGAGACGAGGAAGAGCGGAGACGAGGAAGAGCGGGGAGGAGAGAGAGAGAGACTAGGAAGAGCGGGGAGGAGAGAGAGAGAGAGACTAGGAAGAGCGGGGAGGAGAGAGAGAGAGACTAGGAAGAGCGGGGAGGAGAGAGAGAGAGACTAGGAAGAGCGGGGAGGAGAGAGAGAGAGACTAGGAAGAGCGGGGAGGAGAGAGAGAGAGACTAGGAAGAGCGGAGAGGAGAGAGAGAGAGACGAGGAAGAGCGGAGAGGAGAGAAAGAGAGACGAGGAAGAGCGGAGAGGAGAGGAAGATTGGAGAGAGAGTGACGAGGAAGAGCGGGGAGGAGAGAGAGAGAGAGAGACGAGGAAGAGCGGAGAAGAGAGAGACGAGGAAGAGCGGAGAGGAGAGAGAGAGAGACGAGGAAGAGCGGAGAGGAGAGAGAGAGAGACGAGGAAGAGCGGAGAGGAGAGAGAGAGAGACGAGGAAGAGCGGAGAGGAGAGAGAGAGAGACGAGGAAGAGCGGAGAGGAGAGAGAGAGAGACGAGGAAGAGCGGAGAGGAGAGAGAGAGAGACGAGGAAGAGCGGAGAGGAGAGAGAGAGAGACGAGGAAGAGCGGAGAGGAGAGAGAGAGAGACGAGGATGAGCGGAGAGGAGAGAGAGAGAGACGAGGAAGAGCGGAGAGGAGAGAGAGAGAGACGAGGAAGAGCGGAGAGGAGAGAGAGAGACGAGGAAGAGCGGAGAGAGAGAGACGAGGAAGAGCGGAGAGAGAGAGACGAGGAAGAGCGGAGAGAGAGAGACGAGGAAGAGCGGAGAGAGAGAGAGACGAGGAAGAGCGGAGAGAGAGAGAGACGAGGAAGAGCGGAGAGAGAGAGAGACGAGGAAGAGCGGAGAGGAGAGAGAGAGACGAGGTAGAGCGGAGAGAGAGAGACGAGGAAGAGCGGAGAGAGAGAGACGAGGAAGAGCGGAGAGAGAGAGACGAGGAAGAGCGCAGAGAGAGAGACGAGGAAGAGCGGAGAGAGAGAGACGAGGAAGAGCGGAGAGAGAGAGACGAGGAAGAGCGGAGAGAGAGAGACGAGGAAGAGCGGAGAGAGAGAGACGAGGAAGAGCGGAGAGAGAGAGACGAGGAAGAGCGGAGAGGAGGGAGAGAGACGAGGAAGAGCGGAGAGGAGGGAGAGAGACGAGGAAGAGCGGAGAGGAGGGAGAGAGACGAGGAAGAGCGGAGAAGAGGGAGAGAGACGAGGAAGAGCGGAGAAGAGGGAGAGAGATGAGAAAGAGCGGAGAGGAGGGAGAAAAAAATATGAGAGGGGAAAGTGAAAAATATATCAGTTTGTGTGTGTGTATGTGGAAAGCATGGAGCAAACCCTAACTGAGGCAATTTCAATTGAGATAATTGTCAGGTTAGCAAATGGGTTGTATTAAGAACGAAGTGATAATTGGACCAGATATGAAAGCATTTTTTGCAAGAAAATAATGTATGAATTTTGAGATTTTGGTAAAAAGGGCAAAAAACAAAAAAAAAAGTGGGGAGGGCAAATTTCCACCTAATCCTGCAATCTACGATCATCCTAATTAGGAGCACAAAGTCTAGACATTCATAGAATTCTAGATTTACTTAAGGGAATCTGGTTGACACATTCCATTGTCTAAAAAAATAAATAAATAACGACTTCAATCAGTATAAAAATTGCAAAGAGCATTTTGTGAGTAAAGCATGTGATACTTACTAGCTGACTGACGTTTGTAGCCTTGTGTCAGACTTTGCAAAGATAAAGGAAACTTTTATTTTTACACATTGGCACTCTAAGAGTTAGTGCTGCATAACATTACCGTTCCTTGTAACTGACAATGAAATGCTTAAAATATCTTTGCAATGTCAAGGAATTAAGCAAAGGAAATAACAACAAAAATAGAGAGTACAGTATAAGCATTATTTTAAGCCCTTTTAAAGTAATTTAGTAATGGGATCTCAACACATCCCAATTTTCAATAAAAAAGAAATATATTTTTCCTAATGAATTTCATAATTCATTGGATTTCGTAATGCATTGAAAATTGTTGCCACGTTTGGTCTTGTTTCTGCCATGTATTTAGAGTTTCTTGACAAATGCTAAAGAAGAAGATGCAATGTTATTGGTTCTGACCTGGCATCTTGCTTTTAGCCACTTTTTCACCACCATAGTATATTTTCTCTGTGCCTTTTCTAGAAATATTTTAATGCAATTGTTGAGTTTTCCTCTTTGGAACCTTGGAATTTAAGTGTAATACTAGATTGGCAGCTAATTCACATTTTACCATTGAAGTTGCCAAGTGTAACTGAAAATTCTATTCTAATATAAACGTCCTTATTTCTGAGATGAGGTATTGTAATTATTTACACTATTTACATTGTTCAGGCTGTTGTCCTCATCTTTATTGCCATATTCATGAGCTTTCGGCTATTGTACACTCCAGCCTTCTTCAGGATCTGTGTATATTTCTGAGATGAGGTATTGTAATTATTTACATTCTTCAGAGTGTTGTCCTCATCTTTACTGCCATATGCACAACATTTTGGCCATTGTACACTCTGGTCTTCTTCAGGTGATTGGAATTTCAAACTGAACCCTTTATTTTTTCCAAGTCATTTAAAAAGAAAAAAAAGAAAAAAAGGATCACATATTTCATATTCACCAAATCCTTTTTGAACTCTGTTTACTTTTTAATTTTGATTTCATTTTATCTTAGTTACTGTATGTATCCATAAAAAAGTGATTCTTTGCTTTTTTTTAGCCAAGATTCCAGGTGCTCTTTGAGAAAGGCTATATAATCATCTGCAGTTATTTTTGTGACGTCAGACACTCTCCACAGAACAACCACGATACCTCCAATAATACCAGCTCAAATCATAATACCACCTCCTCCTTGTTGGCATGTGAAGCATTGATGACTATCTTGTCCATTTACAAGCCAACCTTTAACCAACCATCAGGGTCATCAAATGTTGCATGACTTTCATCTGTGAACAGAACTTTCGAGAAATTGACCCCCATGTTCTCCTTTGTCCATTTGCATTTGTTTGTGTACATTTGTCATTTGAGGCGTTGTCACCCGGGTCTCACTGATGTCCCGACCTTTTTTCAAAAGACGATAGTGAGTACTTCTGGACACTGTTGCTTCTCCAGTGATCCTGAAAAGTGCTCCACTCGTCAGGCCTGGGTTATTTACAGTTTCACGTTTCATTCGTGACAAAGAACGTCGGGAAACAACCCTGACCTTCATAGGAGCTGCAAGAAATCTTTTCACAGTTTGGTGATATCTTCCAATTATTTTGGATATTTCTAATGTAGATTTGCCTTTGGAAATTTGAGATGTTTTAATATCTTTCTCAGAAGAGGTCACGTCAGATTTACGACCCATAATTGTTTGATTATAATGACACTTGTTTATAGTCTGGAACACTTATATATCGTGTTAATATTGCAAATGGCCAACATTTGTTTCCTGTTGCGCAGTAAAATATAGTTTTTATACAGCTTGCGAAGATACCTATTCCTATTATACTGTGTAAATGGTCATTAAATTCTGATTGGTAGTTTTTGGACAAAAATGGAAAAATGTCACCTCATTAATAATTTGAAATGCAGTGTACATGCACATGTAAATCACTCATAATACAGATATATGCATATACATTACATACGCACATTCAAAGTGACAGGATGTGATGAACAAAAAACCAGCTTTTCTTTTATAATATAGTAAAATTCAAACAAGGTCCAAAACTTTATTTCTAAGGAACAACTATTGTTTTTGAGAGTAGTTCTTTGCCGTTCTCAAGAGAACATCATTTTGTTTAATGACAAACTATACGGCTATTTTACGTGTCATAGCCATTTGCAAATCAATTTAGTCTGGCACAAGGCTATAATACTAGAGCACCTAGTGAAGAGCAGACTCAAGAAATAACTCGGAAAACTAGTTTGCTCAACAACATGCAACAGATTTTATTTAGATTAATTTGAAATCCATTCAGTCTTCAAGTGTTTTCGCATTTTCTTCATAATGCATTGTGAAAACGAGACAATAATTAGCGTGAGATTATTTACAATATCATAATTAGGCACCTGCAAAAATCTAAATCATGACATCAGTACAATGATCTATCAGATGAGCTTCTTAACCATCACATCATTTAAATATACCTACCTATGTTTCAAAACCTTATAGGAAAAAGGAAATGAAAGCAATAAAAGTAATTATTTTTAAACATTCATTCAATTTGGTCAAAGTATGAAAGATTATTTAGCAGACAATGTAACATTTACAAGTTAAACTAAAACCATATCATAACAGAAATTTTTAAATACTTTATTGATTGATCTCAGATGAAGCCACAATAGTGGAACATTGAATAAGGATTAAGTTAACAATGGCCTGCAAGATTGGCTTACATGCCATCATTGTATATAAAGTGCTCTTTATAAATATTTAATGTACAACTTTTGAACACACTTATACGAAAATGTCAAGTTGCATCAAATAATGTTTCCTTTTGTGGTAGCAATGAAAGAGCTGACAGATGAAAAGTATGGCTGATAATTTAAAAAGTAAAAGAAAATCTTGGTGAATTTTTTTCTTTTCATATCTTAAATGCATTAAAATGTGTGTTCAGAATACAATCAAGCCAAAATTAATTCATACGTGTCATTTCAAGCATAAATGAAATACTTTCTTATTCTAACTTTAAAGAATTAGACATTTTAACATGTTTGTTGCAACCGGGGATATTTGAACCCTTACACGATGTTGTAATGGCACATATGATTTTTGATTGATTCCTTCATTTTCTATGGGTTATCAACCCTTTGCAGGTTATTTAAAGCCAAAAAATATTCTTACATTCTAAGAATTTTTTTTGAGATAATAATGGTTTAATGATACAATTCTTATTAATTAACACATAGATGGGGGTGGGGAGGGGAGAAGAGTTAGATTCATACCTTTCCCAAGGTTATTTGTGTATAAGTTAATATAAAGAATCCAGCTGGAATTGAAACTCAACTCTCTTATTCACAATTCCAAGTCACTATCGATTACACCACCCACACATCCAAGCTTACACAGCACCTGATATTCCTAAGTGGTCACTCATCAAGTTACTGACCGGGCTCGATGTTGCTTAACTTTGGTGATTGTATGGGGACCACTGATATGACTGTAAACCCACACTGATATCAGTAGTGGAGTGGGTGAAAAAAAAAAAAAAAAAAAAAAAAAAAAAATCATTTACTTCAATTCGGTAGGGGTCGAGTTTAAAAACAGACATATGCATATACATATAACACCACAAAAATAATAAACAGAAACTTTAAATTCTCGAGGCCCCCTATATCAAAAGCAACCAACCAACACTGGACAAGATTTATTACAAGTACTGTAGCAATGTTTTCAAATGCATTTGTGTTGAATAACATTTAACACCATTTTACAATTTATCATCTCTGGTTATCTCCCTTGCATTGGGAATGCTTGTTTACAAAACATTGTAACTACAATTAATTTTAAAATAATTTTCATTATAACAATGCATTTACATAAATGCGTGTTTACAAAAATCACCACCACAATAATTACAATAAGTTTATCTTTGCAATTCACCCCTGAGGATGATTTTTGAGGCGATCAAAGGGACTCGGGTTAACAAGAACTACGGCACCTTTCTTGATGAATTTCAACTTAGAACGAGAATGGATTATTGTAAAATAAATAGACATATGTTGATTATTTAATGAAACATGCTTGAATATATATATCTCAAAGACTGTTAATTTAATAATTCAAAAAGTTAGAGATCAATCTACAAATTCTATTGATCTTATCTTTCTACCTCGGATTTGGTTTAACTAGATGGTCACATCTGTTTTTCCCAAACACAGATGTGACCAATTTACATAAATCCACTGCACCATGGGTTACTAAACTTCTGACTTTACATTGATTTATTGATCTTTCCCAAACAATTATTTTCCAAATAGTGATGTTGTAAAATTTAGCTTAAACAATGATAGAGAAATATTTTTTTAGTTAGCATAGAGCCAATACAAGGCCCAAGGGCCACTCAAGGTAGAAGGTTTACTGAATGTGGAGAAGTTAAAGGTTTGGTTTGGCTTATTTAGTTTAACTAGGCATATCAACCTTAAAGGGTTTATGTCTATTTTACAATAATCTATTTTAGTTCTAAGTTGAAATTCATCAAGGAAGGTGTGCCATAGTTCTTGTTCACCTGAGTGCATTCGATCTCCACAAAAATCATCCTCAGAGGTGAATTGCAAAGACAAACTTATTGTAATTGTTGTGGTGATTTTTATAAACACATATGAATAGAGTATGTATTCTTTGTAAGGAATCATTTTGTAGATCAAGTTTCATCAACATATATTGTAAAAGGGGGATTTTGTCAAGTGTCAAATGTATTGCTGGTAATAACTTTTCCTTAAAAAATTGGTCACAAAACAAGGTAGGTAAGCAGATTTGGCAGAGAAGGTAAAGAGTGCAATTCTTGCGAATATGTAGAAAGATAATGACTTGAAGAGATTAAGAGTGTTGTGATCAAGGAAGCATTCACTTACAAGACTTTTCCACAAAGCAACAGTTCTTTGGAAAAATCTATTTGAACAGAACTTCCTCCTTACTAATGGAATATAAAATGGATGGAGATGATTTGTCTGTATGTATAGGGCATGGCAGGTTTTAGCTTTGAAGGTCAAAATTGGTGGAACTAAGGATGGTTTTGGATAATGTTGTCTTAGCAAACTAAATGATGCAACATTAAATAAATTAAGTCTTCTATTTTAATATGGTCAGAGAATTGTACAACAAAAAATAGAAATTTAATAAAACTGCATTTTATTTCTTCAGATACTGCTGCTTTCTAATTTAGGCCAATGAAAAGCTAATATAGAATGCAAAAAACTTATATGAAGTTAAAACTTCAAAGCTATACAGAATAGAAATTGTAATTTTGTTCAATGTCTAGTACCAAAGCATATGACGTGCACCTGAGAGGATGCTTCCCTGATGACTACAATCTTAAGCTCACCAAGTCAAGGGTCAACCATTATCTATCTGATATATACTCATAATCTGCCCTTTTTACCTTCTTTTATGTCCATACAACGACTTCATTCAGTAACCCTCTATCTTGATTGGCTCTTGAGCCTTGTATTGGTTGAACACTTAGTAAAAAAAAGAAAAGAAAAACTGGCTTTATTATGAGTTATTCTTTTTTCAGGAGGCAGATGCCTGAAACCTGCTCAATGGGATGACCAGGAGACGGAAACTCTAACAGAAGACTTTTACTAGATTTAAATTGATTTATTTATAGCCCTAAAATATTTTCAGATTGTAAGAATTTTTGCAGACAATGATTTATATATCATACTAATTAACCCATAGCAGGGGGAAAGCGATGGATTCGTACCTTTTTCCAAAGGTATTTGTGCGTAAGTGAATATAATGATCTTGACTGGCATTGGAACTCGGCTTTCTAATTCTAAGTTGTTATCCATTACACTATATGCCCAGCCAAGTTTACAACACCTGGCATTCCCAAGTGGTTACCCATCTAGGTACTGAGCAGGATTGACATTGCTTAACTTTGGTGATCATACAAGAACTGGCATTTCAATGTGATATGGCCATAAGCTTGACTTTTACAGCCATTGACCAACATGTTAGGTCATGCCAATAATGCCTTGGTTTAATAGGTAATGGTAGTAATGTGCATGCAGTACTACACCTTCAAAATAAATCCATAAATCTCATGGATTTCTACATTCCCAATCAAGAGGTCACAGTGAAAAAGTAGATCACACTCTGGTTAACAAGTCTTCTACAGATGCCATAGAACAATCAACCTTTTCTTCATGGGCTCTATCAGACAAAAGTGGACATTTGACAGGTATGAAATCTCTTAAAATCTTTAAAAAAAAAAAAAAAAAGATTGTGGAATAGAGTTATATGCTTAAAGGTTAGATTTGATCTTCTGCAAAGACATTGAGTTCTTGTAACTTGATTAGAGTAGCCGGTATGATTAGCTGAATTTTCCTGAAGCAAAAGAGATCAAAATTCCAATCTCTCCAAGAATACATCCTTCGTTTCCTGATCTTATAGTCTGCTTGTAATGTAAATTGATGAGTGGAGTAAAGTTGCTATAAAAAGTAATTGCAAGCTGTAAATGACAGTAAATATGAGTCAATTATAATAACTGGGAACAAATGCCAATGTGGCCATACCTGCTGATTGCAATAGAAAAAAGACCAGCAAATACTCTGAATTGACGGTTCCGATTGCCAGATTGTAGAAACTGCTCAAGAAAAATGTTCAGGTCATCCCATTAGTGATTAGAGTACTTGGCCTCATCCTATTGAATGGGTCAACCAACTTGGTGTAAAATAAACTTTGCGAATGCTACAAAATTCTACCTTATTAGTCACAGCAAACACATTTCAAAAAGTAATGTTGTTTGAGGTCCTTGTGACTTGACAGACAGTATCTTCCTTAGTACTTAAAACCATCTACAACAACAGTAACATGAACATTAAAAATAATGAATGCCTACATTATGTTTAAGTAGTTCATCAAGTAAAAAGATTCTAAGCTTTAACCTTTTATTATATCTAAATAATACTCTTGTCAAACATTATAACCACTTCTGCAATAGAAAGTGCATTAAAAGAACTGTCTTGTTCTCATGACAAAATACTAGCTTAACGAATACTTTCCAATGTAGCAGCCATATATTTAACAGATGAGGAGATATACTTTAACCTGAAATCCCAATTATGCTGTGACGACAACTTGTAATGAAAACCCTATAATGTTGATAAGATCAACTTGCTTATGCGTCACATTCCAGATTGAATTTATTTCCAAATTTCAACAGTTTTAAAGTAACTCAAATTTAAATTCATCTAGTGAGTTATCTATGCAACTCAGAGGTCACATATATTTTAGTCAGATTACATGCATAGCAGCACTATTTTAGAATCAGAAAGAAAGAATAGAAATTTATAGAATATGTAATGAGTAAGGAAAGCTTGTAAAATTTGACACTCACAGGAGCTCTTGAAGTGGGACGGTGAGAAACAGCAACTTGTGTAAAAAAAGATGGCAGAAATGGCAAAGAAAATGGCAAGCATAGTAAAAAAGATAAACATTGCTAAGAGCATGAAAAATTTACTTGAATTTTAAAGTAGAATTTTTTTCTTTCTTTAATCATTTCACCCCAAGCAAGGTGATAATACCACTAAGATACACTGGGGGGGGGGGGTTAATGGAAGTGAAAGAGAAGGAAGAAGAACCAGAAATCCAGTCCTAAGCAGGAAATAATGGATAAACCTCTACACCTGCTTAAAAGGCAAAAAGAAAAAGAAAAAAGAAAAGAAAAAGAAGATGGCAAATTTCAGGTTTGTCGGTTGTATTTTTACTTTCGTTCAAATGCCATTGAGAAAGGATAGACACTGTCTCTTCTCCTTCAGCTAAGTTTAAATAGTTTAAACAGTATGATTGACTTGACTCTCTAACTTTGGATGGAAACCAATCTAAAAGATGGAAAGTGTAGGGAAAGCTACTCCTTTATTTTTCCTAATGTTGCATTGCAACTCACATATAATAAAAAGGAATCATGAACAAGTCATGATCGTTTATACCCTAAAGGGATGCAGCATAAAAGAAAAAGAAAAAAAAAAAAAAAAAAAAAAAAAACTTCTTAAGCAAATGCAACACTAGACATTTTTTTTTTTTTTTTAAATACTATCAAGGTGCTATAATAATTGGTACATTTAGTGTAGGAAATGCAACAGTTAATACCGCCATCACGCTCTTGCTACGCTGCCACCTGACATCTTCAAAAACTTAAATATTAGGTTGGTGCAAAGATAATGACGTAATAATGTCGTTTTTTGACGTTAAAAAAATACGTCAAAAAACGACATTATTATGTCATTATTTTTGTACCAACCTAATACAATGCCAATTGCTATCTGTCTTCCTGAATTCTGATTTGTTTTTTTATTTATTTATTTTCATTTCTCCAAACTAAAGTCTTCTCACTCTTTCACTTCCAGTAATCACTTGTGTCTGAGTGTTGTTATCATCTTACTTGGGGTGAAATGATTAAAACTACTCCTCAAAAGTCTATAAGAACTATATGTAAATTTATAACATTTTTTCACCCTTGGAAGTGTGATCTGATGAACCAGGTAAAAACATATACCTGGGGAAAAAAATTATAACCAATGATTAAGGTTGGCTGTTTTCTATTTAAATTGAACATATATATATATATATTGATAACAGGAGATGTTGAAATGTTCTCTTCCCAAAGTCTAACCAAATATATATAAGATCTGGTGGTTTGTGGGTGGGCCTTCTTCATTGGGCTCAGAACTTGTCATATATATAAAATGTAAATTTTAGCTGTAACCTTTCTTTCAAAAGATGTTTGTTGGATATGACAGAAGGAGAATTTGATAATTTTTTTTATTTAGATTTTCCTAATATTTTTGTAAGGGAGTGTAAAAATTGTCTGTAGTGTCTATTGTCCCAAATCCTTTTCAGGTTCCTTCTTTAGACATTTCCAAGGGTCTTTTGTTGCTAGGTATTGTTAATTTATTTTTATATTTGTCTGTTTAAGATGTAGTTATTGCGGTGTCTAAATACTAGTATGTTTATTCCAAGCTATGCAAGTTGAGTGTAGCTGAAATTCTGTTTTAAAAAACCTTCAACACATCATTTCCACTGCTGAATATATATATATATATATATATCTCCTTTGTGCTCAGTGCTAAACAACAGAGATATTAGGCATATATATTAATAAATATCCATAATACACAGTACATAATGCCAACAGTACAGTTATATATATATATATATATATATATATATATATATATATATATATTATATATATATATATTATTTATTTAAAAATTATAACATAAGCATGTTGTAACATCACTACAAAAAGAGCCATTTTGTTTCAACACTACTGGTGTCTTGTCTAGTGATCATGCTGATTGCAAAAGTTTTAAGAGTTCAAAAGCCAACCTCCACATCCTGTAATTGGGGGAACATTATTATGTAAGTTATGATGGCCAATCAAAACATGTATGTGATAATTCAAATAACTTGACAATGGATCCTAGATAAAATTTATTAATGCTTTAATATCAGTATTAGATTAGATTGGAAATTGGTATAACTAATTACCAATTCACTATGCATTTAAAGAATAAAAATTATATATACGTGTGTGTGTGTGTGTGTAAAATACTAAGCCTCATAGCTAGGTAGACAGAAAAATATTTATAACAGTATCATTTGAAATTTTCATTTCAAAGGATACTATTATTAAGCTAAATTTTAATCAGATGCAAATTTATTTTAAAATTTAAACAAATGTTGAAAGATTTTTTTTGTAGTTTAAAAAGTTTCTGTTCTCTTTATTTTGAATTTTTTTTTCCTTCTCAGCAAATCTAAGTTTTATTCTTTCCTGTCATTTTATGTGAGATTCTTTATTTACCCAGCATGTTGAGGAGGAGGTGGTGACCCACATTCCCAGAGAATAATCAGGTTACTGAAATGCAATCCACTTTCCTTAATGGTTTGAACAAAGTCATTTCAGATCACCAATATTTATTTCATTTTTATTAGATATTATTTTGTTCACATTATGAAGTTTAACCTTAAAAATATTTACTATTTACATTATCTAGACTATTGTCCTCATCTTTGTTGCCATATTTATCTCAATGATTCAACCATTGTACGTTCTGGCCTTCTTCAGGTGGTTGGAATGTCAAACTGAACCTATAATTTCGCTCACTGGGGTAGACTGTTCTAGTTCTATGTGTCATGTCTAATGGATGTCAGTTAGACTGCCTTAACCAGGTATTGAACTCACAACTCTCTGGGTCCTGTCACTGGATCTAACCAATGCCTTTATCCACTGTGCCATGTCAGATCCAGTGACAGGACCCAAAGAGTTGTGAGTTCAATACCTGGTTAAGGCAGTGGAGAACTTGGAGAGGTAAATTAACAGGAGATAACTGATGTCCATTAGACATGGCACGTGGAACTAGAACAGTCTACCCCAGTGAACGAAATAAAGGGTTCAGTTTGACATTCCAACCACCTGAAGAAGGCCAGAGCATACAACGGCCGAAACGTTGTGATAATATGGCAACAAAGATGAGGACAATAGTCTGAATAATGTAAATAATGTACATAATACCTCATCTCAGAAATATAGATGGATATTTAAAAATATTTTAGTGTTTTTTTTGTAAAAGATATTTTCCAATATGGGAAGATTTTTATATTGTAGCTCTCTAAAGTTTTTGTCACATTTATGTGGGAGCTGCACAGACCTCACTCTTAAGAAAGTCCAATAGTCTTGTGGGTAATGAGGTATTCTCCACCCTCCAACCTGTCTTCCACAAGCAGGATGTAGCTAGCTTTGTGCTGCTCTATTGCTACTTTCACAGAAAGTGCTCAGGTAAACTACATTTCCTAGTCCTGCCAATTCAAACCTTTATGGCAAGGACACACCATGCCACTTACATGGTAGCAATTCATCCACATTCCCTTCATAATTCATCGGTGAGAAGTTCAAACAGCCTCTACCCACGGACCACTGCTCTGTAGAACCTATTCCCAAGAGGATGTTTCTCCAATCACTAAAATCTTAACCTGTTCAAGGCTAGGGTTAAATATTATCTTTCACTCCCATCGGTATAAATTGCCTCCTAACGTAACCCTCTACCTCAAGTGGCCCCCAGCCTTACTGGAATTGGTTAAACAACAAGTTTATTACCTTTTGGTACAGGGAGACATAATGTAGAATAGAAACTAGGTAAGAGAATGTTTAGCCGTGAATAGCAAACAGTTTTCAGCAAAGGCTATTGATGCTCCTCCTGATACTCCTCTTGATGTAGGAGTATTTTTATGTCTTTTGTCTGACGGCCAAGTCCAAACTCGTAGGGAAATATTCTCCCTCACAACATTATAAATAAAACATACTTTTTGGGGGGGAGTTTTTCATTTAAGCAAGGCACATTTTTTAAGCCTTCTCTTGTTTTCTGGCATTAGCCAAATTATTCAGTACCAGGAGAATGATCACTTGATAGAGCATGCTTAAATGAATAACTTCTGACTAAATATACAATGATTAAAGATAACAGACGTTTATTTCTATTGGCTGTAAACATCGTTCGTTTATTTGTTCAATCAACATTAATCATTTTCAAGAATAAAATATATTATGGTTTTGAAAATCAAGAAAACTTTGATGCATTGTCCCCCCACACACTCCGATCATAGCATTATTGCCAAGCCAGTGCAATATTGTGTAGATTAAGCTTGCTTGTTTTAATCATTGAATATATTTCAAATACTCATTCCTAGACTGAAAGATATTTAATGTGGGCTTTTTCTTTTTTTTGCTTTCATGATTATGGCTTTAAGTATTTTTTTTATTAAACATTACACACAGAAAAACAAAATTGCTATACCCAGAATATGTTTTTCAATTTACTCCAGATTAAATGTATTGGTAATATTACAGTAGCTGATTATATATACAGATCAATATGTGCAGAGGTTCAACATAAGGAGCGTGTCTCAACAGTACTCAGAATCTACATTCATACTCTGTATATTCTCCTTGTACTTGTGCATGAACTCCATCCTGTGTTACATTATCTCATCTCTTTTGCACCTGTTGAACTGGGCTTCTAAGAAGTTGTAGGTTAGTTAACTGAAGGATTCCGGTTCAACAGAGTACATGTCTGGTGATCATGCTGGTTAGAGAAGTTGTTGAACATCTTGCAGAGCTGAGTAGTACAGGTAACATGGGAGCAGACATTATTCTGCTGAAACAGCATATTGCTTTTCAGTTGCAGGAATGGTAGCAGAACAAGATCAACAATGATATATGAGATACATAGAACTGTTCAATGCTCTCTCCAGAAATACCAAAGGTAAGCAAGAGTTATTAGCAATAGCAGTGAACACTGTAATGGCAACAGTAGTGTCTGTGTGTCATGGGTGAATTAAAGACATTGCTTCCCATGTTTACATTACATGCATAAATGACCATCACTTGTATAAAAACTGAAATTGCTCTCTCCCAGAAACTGTAACTAAGGTCTGCTCAGTATAGTTGCAATATAAACCACAGGTTGGCTCTGTGGATGCTGAACAAACACAAATGTGCCTGAACGAGCATCTGCAATAGGGATTGGGTAGCCGCCCTAATAGATGGGTATCCTCGAATATGAGTGGCCAGCTATTCAGGAAATTTGAATAGATTGAGTAATGTGTTCATCTGTAAAGATACTCATTGTATCCTATACATCAACATTTCAGATACCCAAAAGAAATGATGAACCTACCATATTTGATGGCATATAAACGCCCCTCCCCAGGCCAATCATCAAGATTTTATATTACAGTATTGTCAAGTTAAGCTATGTAAAAAGTGTTGGGAGTCTACAGTGATTAAATTCTACCTACCAGATATCTCAATTTTGCATATAAGAATTTGGAGATATTTTTTAATTTTAACCCCCCCCCCCCAAAAAAAAAGAGTATGTGGTGGTGGAGAGGGGAAATATATGGCAATAATCAGTGACTATCTTAAGCAAATTTCACAAATTTCTCAAACTTCTAGGTGAATGAATAATATAAAGAAAGAGAAAGTGTAGACATAGGAATCAACCTTGCATTGTGACTGTCAGTTTCAAATTTTAACATGATCTTTAGAACACACAGGGTTAATTCCTATGTCCTCACCAACTATATCTATAAATGCTCTATCTCCAATATTGAGATCGCTTTTCTTATAAATATAGCAAGTTTTAAACAAAACACACACATACATACACACACACACAGACAAAAAAATCAACTTAGTTTAGTTTGACAGATGTTTCAGAACAGCTAGCACCTCTTCAGCACCCTACCAGATGGCCTGGCTCATAGTCTTAAATAGCCTACAATTAAGGATTTCAACAGTTGATTAATAAGTTGATACTAAGCTAATTAATATTCAGACTGATCTTACTTTGGTTATACAGCATTTGACCCTCTTCTATTCCCTGTAAGTTGTCTTGTTAATTGTTTTTGTAACTTTGCACCAGTGACTGGTGCTGAATAAATATTTTAAGCACTCATTCTTCTCTGTGCATCATTCACTTTGACAATACAATAGAAGACCAGACTGAAAAAAAAAATGATTAAGAAAGACTGTTAAGTAATTAGAAGAGGCTAGAAAATCCTCATTCCAAACCCTGGCTTTTACTTGAACTCTGGTACCAATTGTAAATACATAACTATTTCAGTTTATGTCATGTGATGTTAATAAACTTAAAAATAAACTGACCATAAAACATTTTTTTCTTTAATATTGGATGCATTTCACCCTGAATCTACTTATTGCAGACTTTAAAAAAATGCATGTTTATATGGTACAAATCATTCATTTATTTCCATTAAAAGTTAAGACTTAGTGCAGTTTCTTAAGGAATTGAAAATTTTTTAAATAAAACGTACATGTAAGATGATACTGAGCTACAAAAAAAACTACAATTTTCTTTATTTTTCAACGATAAAAAAAACAAAAAAAAAACTTTGAAATGTTTAAAGAAAAAGGCAGGGTAGTAGGGGGGTAATATGTAAGCAGACACTCTGTACTTGTGGGAAATTTTTTTTAGCTAAATGGAATGTCAAAGATTATTTAGTAGAGGTTGAGTTTAGAGATTGGTACAAGAAATAGTAATTTTAAAAGAAATTTGCACATTATCTGGAGATTAATAAAATGAGCTAATTTGGTTAAAATTTATTGGAAAAGTTAAAAAAAAAAAAAAAAAACTACCTGCAAAATAAAAAAAAAGCGCCAAAAAGACTGTTTTTCTCTTGTCCCCACTATTAGAATATAATTCCTCAATAAGTTTTTTTTATTGTGGGAATTATAAAAAAAAAAAAAAATTAAGAAGAAATTGTATCATATCTGGAAAATGCATTTTTCAAAATTTATAATTACAATTACTTGTTATGTGTCCAATTAGTATAGTTCCCAGACATTATAAACTTATGAATAAAAAAAAAAATTTGTTTTCACAGTAAATACTTTATTGCATTATATTTGATTTGTATATATTTATAATCTTGTAAATATAAAATTATTCTTCTAAATAAACAACCTAATTAATAGAATATCTATACATTCAGTTTAATGTATTTGGGTTTGATTAAAATTCTCTAAAAATAGCTTTTTAAAACAAAAATTGCTGAGCAAGCCTACAGTAATGGCAGTGCTGAGAGGAAAACTGTCTTTTTGATACCCCCCGTTTTTTTTTCTTTTTTTGTTATTGCTTTAAAAAGTGATTTTGAGAGTTTTAATAAAACCCAAGTATATGAAACTGGATTTACATTTTCTATTTTCTCAAGAATTGACAATAAAAAAATGAAACCCTGTTTATTCACAAGAATAGTTTTATATTTATAAAATTAAAATATGTGAACCAACTGTAATGCACTGCTTACCATAAAATAAAAACAATTTTTTTTTTAAATTCATAAATCTATAAAAATATATGTACTGTAAAATATGAAAAGTTAAACAAAGACTATACAGTAATAAGTGTCAACAAAAAAAAAAAAAAAAAAAAAAAAAAATGTCCTTTTGATAAATGTTTTTTTTTGTGGGCATGTTTGTTAAATTTTGCCAACCTATTTTTAATTGATTTTTCTTCTCGAAGGTTAATAAGTAACTTGAAGTTTGTATTTAGATCAAGTACCACAAAATCCTGTGTGTAATGAAGGTGTAATCTGATTAAATCACTGTGATTATAATTTATATATTGTCTTAATAAAAAAAGTATTTTTACCAAGTAAAAATGAATTCTGGAACTAAGATTTATACTTAGTTCATTAAATTGTATCTTGTTGGAAGTAAATGACCTGAGGAGATTCTGTATTATAATGATCTGATTTCTGTTTACAGATATATGTTATAGTAAACAAACAACAACACATCATAGCAGGATTTTTGCTAGAGCAATACTATTAAATGTTCTAACTTGAAGAATAAAACAATTGCTAAATGAAACAGAAACTCAATGATAATCATCTGATTTTCCTGTTTGTTACAAAAGCTAAAAAAAATATTGTATCAATATTGAAAGGAAAAGGGAAATTAAAAGATTATAAGTGGCTGCATAAAATGATATCCATGGAAAAAAAAATACCCATGGGGGGGGGGGGAGAGGAACAGATGCATTTAAAAAAAAAAAAAAAAAATATTTATGTATATTTTTTTTCAAACATTTTCTTTCCGTCCTGGGTAAGACAATAAACTACGTCCAACAGCAAAGCCTCTGATCAGGAGGTTTTGAGGAGCATGGAAAAACCTCTTAATTGATGGTGTTCCCAGATCCACTCTGACCCAGGGTGGTAGCACCTGTTAGGGTCCCAGCTATGGGCAAATAGTTGACACCCAAACTTGTGTAAAAATAGGTTTTAATACCAGAAATACTTTGTAATAAAAAAAAAATATTACCAGCAATAATTTTTGAAGGAAAAATTATTATCAGCAGTACTTTAAAAAAAAAAAAAAAGTACCAGCAATACAAAACAGCTATACATTCTTTGAAAAAATATTACCAGCTATAGATTTCTTCAAGAAAAAATATTCCCAGAAATAGATTTTTGAAGAAAAACATTATCAACAATAAAAATTTTGTCGGCATTAAATAACCCATTGAGATTGATATGCCATAAAATAAACCAAACCAAACTTATTTTGTTTATTATTAATGTGCTATTTCTTAATATTAAGACTTGTTCTATGTGCCATGTATGTTCAGAACATGGCCGATCATGACTCTCTACAAGTTTCCTTTGTAATTCTTAGTTAATGTTGTCTTTTTTGCTATCTCTCCTAATCACTGTTTTGCCAACAAGAGATAAGTTTTGTGCTGTTTTTCTGTCCCTCCTGCCTTCAATATGTCCTGTGAGTATCAAATTCTCCAAGACCTCTTTCCTCATTATGTGCCCTAGAAATTTAAACTCTTTCTTTTTTGTTTTCATTTTCTCTAAAAATTTGCTATTGCTCACATGATTAAGTCCATGATCTTCTCAACATTCTTCTGTAGAACTACAACCATAAATCTGTTGCCTCAAAGAGTCTCTTCTTCATCTGTAAGAAGATCATCCTGCATTCATTGCTATAAGAGAACTGATATTACATAACATTTCAGTACTCTTTGTTTTTAACATAATTTTCCTGTTTCTTAATATTTTGCTTAGTTAACAGGTTATCTCCCTTGTGGCAAGCATCTTTGGTATGACAATGGTGGACTGTTGGCTTAGAAGACATACATTTCTATTATTATTTAAGTGGAAACATACAAATATTAAATTGCCTCCAATGAACAGTCATTCCCCACTCAAAGGAAAATGCTTCAAAATTATGCATCAGATGCAGTAGTCACTATCATAAGCATGAAAATGGTAAATGTAGCATCATATAACAAGGAACTAAAAGTCTATAACGTTTATTGTAGTGTATAGAAAAATGTTTCCAATTACAAAAATCAGGGGGACAAATATTAACCTAACTATACTTTATGGCTAAAGGAATTGGATGAGATGTCATTAACAGTAGTCCAAGAAAATGGCTTTGCAAAACACATATCTGAAAAATCTACAAATAGAATATTTAGTTATTTATAGGGTAGCAGTTGTCATGCAATGGAATAGATGAAAAAGTGTGTGTGTGTGTGGGGGGGCATGAAATAAGTTTTTAATGCAGCATTTTAAGCAGTTTCTGATTTTCAAAGCAGTGAAGTAAAGATATCAATCCCATTATGACAAAATATGTACTGGATTATAAATCACTTTTCTTCTTTTTTTTCCCTCCTTCAATTGGAGAAAAAAACTGAAAATATAATATTGCTTCAAACGGACTAGAGACAAGTAGCCAAGCAAAAGCAAAAGGGTGGCTATTAGCTGCACGAGCAACACTTCAAAAATGCACTTCTAAAACACATGTTTAATAAGTGAAGAGATAAAAATATTTACTGTATAGGTAATAAATATATTTGGGAACATATTTATTTCCTGTGGAGATTTTAGCCTTGAAAGTGCTTTGAAGTGGTCAAATTATATCTTTATTTCTTTTCCCACCTGTTTCTTTTACTCCAAATCCACCAGAAATTCTTCCTCTTTATTCACTTATTGTGCTTCAGTAAGATATACAAGATATACTTGAATGGTTCGGTGATTTCGTCTTATATCAGTTTCTGGTGTAACAAAAAATATCAAAACAAGACAAGATTTTTATCATAACTTTTTATCTGCAACATTGTAGGAAGGCATGAAACTTATAGAGATAAAAGTTTATTCCTAATGATAGTCAATAAAAATGAAATATTTACATCTACATCTTGTTGGACTAAAGTTTTACTGTTTTTGTTGGCTTCAAAATAATTTTAAGGATGTTGTTAAAATATATTAAGTTGGTGCAAAAATAATGACGTAATAATGTCGTTTTTTGATCTATTTTTTAACGTCAAAAAAACGACATTATAACATCATTATTTTTGCACCAACCTAATATTATATGTTTATATTTGGTCACAATAGGCTATTTTAAGCTGAATCAATTGAAAAGGTTGTTTTTTTATGATATACTGATTTGTCTAACAAGTATCCTCATATTGGGTGTTGTGCTAACAACGTTTCAGCCATTATACCTTACAGCTTTCTTTAAGTGGCTGTCATAGTTGATAAGCTACCAGAAATTTCAAACTTACAACCATGTCAAAACAGTTTTTGTATGATCACTGATTTAAGCAACATCAAACTTGGTTAGTACCTAGATGGGTGACCACCTTGGAATATCAAATGCTGTAAGCTTGGATGTGCAGGTGGTGTTAATGGATAATAGCTCAGAATTGAAAATCAGAGAGCCAAGTTCCAATTTCAGTCAGGTTTGTTATGTTCACTTATGTGCAAATACTTTTGGGAAAGGTATGAATCAATCTCTTCTACTCCCAGCCATGGGTTAAATAGTAAGACTTGTATCAGTTAATAATTACTATCTCAAAAAAATTCTTACAATTCATAAATATTTTCTAGCTTTAAATAACCTGAAAATGGTTGATAAGCCATAAAAAAAAACAAATCAGTCAATCAAACCAGAAATTTCAAACTGAACCCTTTATTAAATTCACAGAGGTAGGTTGTTCTCATACCACTATCCATGCAGAGAATAAAGGGTTCAGTTTGACATTCTGAGAAGGTCACTATGACAGGCACTTGAAGAGAGAGAAAAGAGTGGAGTCACAAAAATGTTATGCAGAGGACAACCCAGAAGAGGGATATTGTCTCGGTATATCAATAGAGAATTCTTCATCACAAAAATTCAGGAAAAAAAAGTGTTTTTTTTTGTTTTTTTTTTATAGTTATGTTGAAAATGATCTGCATGTCTTGATATATATTGTTGGAGATCAAGTAAAATTTTGTCAAAAATGTATTGTTAATGTCACAGTAGATAGGTTCGCCAAGATATGAATTCACCTTTCCCCCCAAGTATCGTTAATTAGCAAGACTTGTATCATGAAAATTATTATCTTTTTTATATATATATATATATATATATATCGGGTGTAACAGCAAAATTGTCCAACTACCTTTGAACCATTGTATCTTAGAAATGAATAAAGATATCTTACTGGAATTCCCGAAGGTTTTTATAACACTACTTTGAGCAATAAGAATGTATAATTACTCTCCAAACTTAACAGAAGAATCCTGATGAAAAACAAAAATGACATGTTCAACATTAATTATAGCTAAGCTCATGAAGGATTGAAATAAAGTTCACATATATATATATATATATATATATATATATATATATATATATATATATATATATATATATAACGCATTTAAATTATTGGAGATACGTTCGGTCAAATGGTTATTTGGTAGAAAGATGCGACCAAAAGAATTATTATCAGGGGCAGCTGAAAGTGTACCTTTCACTGATGTAGTTGTAGTGGCCTTCGATGTGTCATTTTGCGCTGATGAGTGAATTTTCAACGCTTTATTTTTAGCTCTCAGTAATAATTGTCTCGGATACGAAAGATTTGAAAAGGTATCCTCAATATATGTGAATTCATCTAAATATTTTGCTGAACAGATGCGAAGAGCCCTTAAGTAGAATCCAATAATAATACCCCTCTTAGTGTTAGTATCATGGTGAGAGTAAAAGTGGAAATAGTCATTTTTACATGTGGGTTTACGATATACTTTGAAGGAGGATTTATGAAGCAGGTATAATATCCATCTCACGCACGGTGAATACTAGACCTGGCTTCTTTAGTATTTCCCCTTTTCTAGCGAGATTAATGCTTGACAAGCATACATATAAATTTTAGATCAAAATAGAATTCTTTTCATTTTTCATTCATATATATTTTGCCCTGGAATAACAAGTTGCCTGTTTCATGTATGATTTCATTTTCAAGTCTTTTTACACTGCTCTTTGAACTGTCATAGCTGAAACTCCTCTCTCACATGTCAAATCTTTTCTAATTGATCTCTTTAGGTTTAAGTTGAAATGAAGATTCCTCTTCCTTTTGTGACCTCCTGATCCATTTTTCCTCTCTACTGTTCCCTCTTTTTTAAACTTATTCACTATTCTCTTGATGGTTCTTGAATGGACTTTGAAGATGGAAGCCAGAGTATGAATGTTGGTACCATTACTGAAGGCCTGAATGATCTTTTTCCTCTCACCATTGCTCAATTGAAAACACAGTGGATCTGACACAAAACAATTTTAATCTGTTCCCTTTCTAGTTGAATAACTCAAAGGGTTTCTCAGTGATTCTTACAAAAATGTTGCCAAGATGGATAAATGTCTTTTCTGAAAACTTGGCAAAAAAAAAAAAACTTAATTAGTTTAGTTTTTTTTTTTGTTTTTTTTAGATATTAAACATTTTGTGGAATGGACAATTATCCCATGCTGTTACACAATTTGGACAATTTTACTGTTATATATATATATATATATATATATATATATATATATATATATATAACAATCTAAAAATATTTTCTGGCTTTAAATAACCTGCAAAGGGTTGATAAGTTGTAGAAAATCAATCAATAGGTTTACCTATCCTCTGGTTTACACTCCTCCCTTGTTTCCTACTGAGGATTGGGTTTACCCCATTCCTTCTGAAGTCTTTTCATTCACTTTCATTCCCAGTATTTTCTTATGCCTTAATGGAATTAATAACTAAACCTATCTTGTTGGATGTAGGTTTATAAAATAAAAAAAAAAATAAGAAAAAAATTTTTTCATTGTCTATAAATGTAAAGCAGTACCTCCTCCATCATATACTTTATTTTTTTAATTTTTTGCCTAACACTAAAGTTCAAAGTTTAATTGACTAATCCATTTTCATTGCTTAAACCTTTTGTGGCTTATTTAAAGCTGGAACATGTTTTGAGTTATAAGAATCATTTTTATTTTTTGTGAGTGAATATTGTATTAACAATTTCTTTTTTTTTTTTGAGAATAATGATACAATTCCTTCTATTTAATCCATAACTAGGGGGAGATAGATTCATACTTTTCCCCAAGGGTATTTGCATATAAGGGAGTGTAACAAACCAGCTAGAACTCAAATTCAACTCACAGATTTCTGATTCCAAGCTGCTATCCATTAAACCCATATACATGTCAGTTCAAAGTTCAGGATTAATATTCAACTTGGCAAGACACTAGGAATAATGCAGTAAAAATATTTTTATCATGTTAGTCATTATATAATTGTTGCTGCATGATTAGTTAATGATATATCATAAGGATATTAGTTCAAATTTAATAATAATAATAACACTTATAAGTACTGTTCTCCTTCATGCTAATCTGAATTCTTACTTACTGGTACAAAAAAAAAAAAAAAAAAAAAAAAATGCAACTGTTGCCCTGGACAGAGTATTTATTTGGTTGAGGAGATCATTGCCATCTGTGCCTTTCCCAGATTCTATAATCTTCCCAGATTCTGCTCGGTATTTCCTGAGATTCTTGGATATTCCACCTGGCTGCAAAAGGTGGGAGGTGGGTGAATCCATTTCCAATTCACTCAAGGCTTTGCAGATTTTGAAACCAAGTGATGCATGACTTTATTCTTCCACTGAAAACAGTTAAGAAGCAAACACTTTATCATCGTCATCATCATCATCGTTGTTGTTGTTGTCATGGTTGCCATCGGGAAGCAAAAGTAGCACTTTTGAATTCAAAGTGCTGCACTGATTCAGCTGTTATGAGCCGTTGATTGATTGGCGGTCAATAAAACCAACATCCTCTGCAGCTTTGGGGCTCCATTCATTCTTTGCCATGTAAAGGCATTCTCAGTATCGCTAACAGTCAACTGATACATTGTAGGCTGGTTGTCGTGGCAACATACAGCCAGTCGATGTTCCATTATAGTGTCAGGCATGGTGGATTTATTTAATATTGAATTGCTCTTGCATGTGCACCTCTTTTTGTCTGACTCAGTTTGGAGATTAATCGATTTGGGCTCACACAGTGAACCCAGGTTTTGTCTTGGACTTTATTTAAATGGAGCAAGCATCATTCCCAGAAAGGAATCAACAAAGTCCGAAGGTAAAATAAGCGCTAAAAATAATTCATACAATTCATGTTTGCCTGGGTTTTTCTTTTGTTCTTTTATTTAAAGAAATTGATTTTGATTTAAAATATTTTTGAAGAAAAGAAAAACTTTAGAGAAAAAATTCAACAATTACTGATGAAAATGAGGACAGAGACAGTCTTGTAAATACTGACTAGAAATTATTTGTTGGCATTGAAGGATGGTTTCAGAAAACTTGATTATTGCATGTTTGACACATTTTGAAATAAGTAAATACATAGTTCTTGCTCATGTACTTCCCAAAATCTGACAAAACAACCCAAGTTTAGAATTTTTTTTTTTTTTTAATTCTTTCTTGACCCCACTATTATATATATAAAGTGAACATTGACGTCAACACTTAGAGGTGACAGTCTGTTTCATGCTAGGCGCAATTGTGTGGCCTGACGATTGTGCCTAGCATGAAACAGCCTGTTGCCTCTGAGTGTTGACATCAATGTATATTTACACATGCTCTATCTCTGATATTGAGCACTTTATCCCATAAATATAGCACACATTTAAGAGTATATTTCTTTATATATATATGTGTGTGTGTGTGTGTGTGTGCTTCTGCCTCTGTGTGTGTGTGTAATTATAATATTTTACATTGCTACACAAAAACTTTCATGTTGCGGAACTATAACGTTCTTTCATCAAACGATGATGAAAATTATTTATTTGGGAAACTAGAAAATAAATCATTATCTCATTTAAAAAAGAGTGGAGGAAACCCTAATTTCAAAATTAAAAAAAACATACTTGTTGGCATGCCTGGTTAATCCAAAGAACCAATGTATTTAGTCCTGATTTGGCATCTTGACTTCAGTCAATTTCTCACAGATGCAATGTGGCTTCACTTTGTCTTTTCTGCAAATACTTTCATGGCTACCTGCTCTGACAAGCTTTTTTCCCCTGGTGCATGGACTAAGTGAGTTTAAGCGTGATACTAGATTGGCATCTAGCTTCCACCCTTTTACTGCTGAAATAATTAAATGTAATCACCACTTGAACAGTTTTTTTTTTCTTGCCCTTCCCACCCGTGGAAGTCCCTTCTGTTTACTTGTGTCCCTGAACCCCCGTTCATCTTTTATCCTTTCCTCAATCCACTCTAAACCCAGTCTTTTCTCTCACTTTCACTATCTGTAATCCCCCCCCGTTCATCTTTTATCCTTTCCTCAATCCACTCTAAACCCAGTCTTTTCTCTCACTTTCACTATCTGTAATCCCCTGTATACATTGGGTTGAAATGATTTTAAAAAAATAAAATTATTTTAAATTGTAAAGTGCTAATTTGTTTCATCCCATTGATTGAGGTATATCAGAAGAAAATTGGTTTCTGTTGAGTTCAAAAATCATTTACAGCAGATGTTCTCAACCAGGGGTAAATTTACCCCTAGGGGGTAAAAAATTATATAGTCAGGGTAAATAATTGAAGTACCTGATAATTTTAAAAAAACGCCTGAAAGCCAATGATGATATGAGAGTAGCATTATCAGAAACAGCTCCTCGTATAAACAAACTGATTGACTCAATGAATCATCAGTGTTCCCACAAATAATGCTTCTGCTGTTTCTGTTCATTATTTTTTGTAATACAAATTAACTTCATAATTTTCTATTTAGAAAAGGATTTTTTTTTTTTTTTTTTTTGATACGAATGTATAATACTATTTTTATACAAAACCTAAAGTCCTAAACAATAAAAAGCTTCTTTCTGACCTTCTTGTTTTTCTGTCACTTTATGACATTGATGTACAAATGAATGATGGATTACTAATTTTTTGATCAGAATACTGAATTTTTACTAATTTTTAGTATTTGTCAGTATTTTTTATTTCTGTTTTGGTATTTTTTACTAATGACTAATTTGCACAATTTTTAGTCACAAATTAGTCAGTACTAATCATAATCATTCATGAAAAAAAAATTTTTTTTTTTAGTATTTTCCAAAAATTTTTTAAATTGCCAAAAACAAAAATACTAAAAAAAAATTTTTTTTGAATGAATGATTAGTATTAATTTGTAGATCTACTAATACAGCAGATAAAATGAATAATTTTTTATTAATGACTACAAACGTGAATAAAAATACTGAATTTTATACAGAGTACTAACTTATACTAAAAAATTTGTAGATTAGTACTAAATAAGAAATCAGTATTTTGAGTGTCGCTTAGTATTTTGAATGAAAAAATCATTCATTCATTTAGTCACAAAATTGTACATCAATGCTTTATGATGGCTATGAATTTTTTGTATGGGAGTAGGGGGGGTAAATGGAGAAATACATAAAGCCGAGGGGGTCAATGATGGAGGAAAGGTTGAGAATGGCTGATTTACAGTCTTTTTGGGGAACACTTATTTTCTACCCTGCAGTTGATTTCCCCACAAATGCAAAAGTTGCAATCCTGTCACTTTTCTATTCTTTCCATAGCACATATTCGAATATGCCCCATTTTTGAGTTCCACTAGTTACAGTTAGAACATGCCTTTCTAATTCCTAAGTGTCAAATCACCCTCATTTTCTCTATACTCCAAATGTAAAGAGAAAGTTTCACTCAGCTTTTACACAAGAATTGTTACTTTGTGGAACAGACTTTTGTCCAGGTGCTTTCTCTTTAAATTGAGAGTCAATCATATCACATTCGTTATTACCATTTTATTAGTAACACTCGACCATGAGTGGCTCTTAAGCCTTGTATTGGGCGAATCTTAGTATAAACAAGAGGAAAACTTCAAAAGAAAGGAAAGCTATGAATATATAAAGCCTGTAGGTCTTAGTGAGGCCCATCCTTCTTTGAACCTTGTGGAATGGCATTACAGAATAATAAGCAAAGAACTTTACCAAAATAACAGCTTGAGAACTTCCAACAGTAGCAACAGCTAAAATATTTAATACATGCAACTCGAAGAGAATATAATGACATAATCAATATGTTGATATTCCGCACTACTTTAAATAAAAGGCAAGGAAGGAAACTCCCATCAATACTGGAAAGAGCGATAACAGCTACTGGACTTGCGAAACTTATTTTCTTGAAAAATTGTTTTAATACAAAGATTTCATAAATTTCAACTGACAGTAGCAATGGCCAAATAAATATAAGGAATGACTAATAAATACTTCTAAGGAATGACTAATAAATACTTCTAAGGAATGACTAATATGAACATTACCAGAAGTGGATTGATTTGTTTTTTACAGTTTAACAACCTTCTGAAGGTTATTTTAAAACCAGAAAATATTTTTAGATTGTAAGAATTTTTTTGAGGTAATAACGATTTACTAATGCAATTTGTACTATTTAACCCATGTTTGGGGATAGAAGAGATGAATTCACACCTTTCCCAAGGGTATTTGCGCATAAATGAATGCGACAAACATGACTGGAATTGGAACTTGGGTCCCTGATTTCCAATTCTAAGCTGTTATCTATTGTACTACCTGTACATCCACGCTAAGAGCACCTGGTATTCCCAAGTGGTCACCCATCTAGGCACTGACCAGTTTCGAGGTTGCTTAACTTTGGTGATCATACGAGAACCAGTGTTGCAACATGATCATAAGCCTACCAAAAGTGGATGATACAATCATTGGGTAATCAGTTCCTGTCATACTTTTAACATGGAAATTTTGAGACCCAAGATCCAAAAACCAAACAACAGTCTATGCTGTGATGGCATCCAAAGTCTGTATGTTCAAAGAAATTTAAGATGCAAAAGTCAACAGGAAATGAAAATGAAATTTAAGATGCAAAAGTCAACAATGTTTCTTATGATAATGAACATACTTTGATGATTGACAAACTCCAGAATGTTCAAAGAGCAGCATACTACTATAACTTTCTGTGCTGATTTAAAGGAGGTGTTGAAAGAAAAATGGCAAAAGAAGATGCAAAAAGGTGTTCTATTTGCTGTAGGACAATGTACCTGTTCTTAGAACTAGCAAGACAATGAATGTTTTGAAAAATTTGGTGTTCATGAGCAATAGACTCTCCACTCTACTCGCCAGATCTTTCTCCATCTATTTGTGAACCCGCAGTACTCAAAAATATAAAAAGAAAATACTGTTATAATAGATTTAACAATTTGGCTTGAAAGATCATGGATGGCATGATCAATTGACACATCTTTTGTATTCAGTAACATGAATATAATTGAAAGAAAGTAGTACTTGTTTGTCACATGGCTTGAATATACATTATAATCATGTACCTTTTGGCTAGAGAAAAGTATACAGAATGACCATTAAGCATTTGCCAGTCAAGGAGAGAATTACAGACAGAAAGAGACTTAAACACACTGGATGAAGAGACATATCCATGTAAAAAAAAAAATGCACATTCTCAGCATGACGAGATGGGTCATGCATAAAAAGGGGGACATCACACAAAGGGAAGACATAACTGTCTGTTATCATTTGGGACTATTTTAAATTACAGTTTAATTAAAATTTTAAAACCTGAAAGTCAATAAAATTAGATTAACCCTTTCCAGATTTAATTTATTTCTAAATTTCACCAATTTTAATGTAATTTAAATTTAGATGCAATTTATGAGCTGCCTATGCATTTATGCTGAGGCTCTTTGGTAGAGGAATTTTTGCTCATGAATATCTGGTATTGATTACTTCCATGGAAACCAAATGCAATAAAATTAATGAAAAATGCACAATGTATTGTAAAATGCATGCTCTTGGCCTACTGCCAAAGTCTGAGTTATTATCAGAATAAAATTCATCATCAGTCTCGTAAATGGCTTATAAGGCTTCCTGGACATTCAGAAGCCTATACCTGGTTATTATAGGACGGAAATTTAATAATGAATTGTTGAAAAATCACAAAATAAATCTGTAACTTTTGGCGTGATCAAGCTATTATGTGTTTAAACAAAAATAAGTCTGCAAACATTCCAGAATCTATCTTACATATCGATAAGTCTACCATTTGCCCATACTTAAAATATTGCTACTATGTTTGGTCTGGTGCTCCTGCTATATATTTAGAGATTCTTTATAAAATCCAAAGGAGAATCAGCAATATTATTGGTCTAGTGTCTCAACTTCAGTCACTTTTCCATCACTGTAAAATTGCTTCCCTTTGCCTTTTCTATAAATACTTTCATGGTAATTGTTTGAATAAACTCTTCACTATGGTACCTAGACTATGAATCTAGTGCAGTACTAGATTGGCAGAAAGGTTTCCTCCATTTACAGTTGAATTGGTTAGATATTAATTAAGTTCTATATTAACAGTTTCTTTTCTTGTACTTCTTGCTTGTGGAACTCTCTCCCAGCACCAAGCTTTCTGGCCAGTTTTGATCTTCAAAAATTTAAATGCAATGTCAGTCGTTATCTACTGTCCTCCTGATTACTCTTCTATTATTCCTGCCTCTTCACAATGTTTTCTGTTTTCTAATTCTTTTATGCCCAATAACCACTTGTGTCTTAGTGGCTTTACTGCCGTGCTTGGGATGAATTTGATTACAAAAAACAAAAATTATCTACAAAACTAAGCTTTTAGTGGTAACAGTGATAAAAGGAAAATACAATTAGAATAGGAAATATCTCCAGTCTAATTCCACTATTTGAGAAACCATGTGATAGGTGAGCCTATCCAACTAGTAATTATGATTAGTAAAAAGCAAACAAACCTAATACATTTTTTTAGGAATTTTAATTACACTATAGATTTGGAGGTACGTTCTGGATTTAATAATTAGTAACTTTAATACTTTTGGTTTAATTAACTCTAAGCTAAGATGCTGAAGATATTTAACACATGAGTGCATAGTGTCCAATTCTTTTTAAAGTAGGGTTTACCTAAAAGTTAAAATCTGCAAGTCTTAAGATTACCATTAGCTAATTAAGCTAGATTAAGTAAAAAGAGATAATATTTTGAGGAAATTTGATACTACTGATATTGGTTTTCATCTAACCAGTGAAGTTAAGCAATGATGAGCCTTGTCAGTAGCTAGACAGGTGACTGCTTTGGAATACCAGGTGCTATAAGCTTCAATGTGTAGAATATGTAATAGATTGAAATTATAGAGTTCCAAATCCAGTCGGGTTCATTATATTCACTTAAATTTGGAAAGGTATGAATCCAACTCCTTTCCCTCCAGCTATGGGTTAATTAATAAGACTTGTATCAGTAAATCATTAAAAAACTTTTAAAATAATTTCTACAATCTAAAAATATTTTCTGGCTTTAAATAACCTGCAAAAGGTTGATAAGCCATAAAAAACAAATCAATCAATATTATTATTGAAGATATGCTAAGACACTTTAGAAAGAGAAAGTCCTCTAGCCTTAAATGAGATAGGAAATTAGTTTTGAAAAAGTCATGAAACCTCTAAGATTTGGGCAATTCTTCAAAATCCAGAGTGTGGCCCAAATTTTTGGCCTATCATGTATTCATTATTGTTTTACCTAACCTAAAGACACAAATGCGAATATAATTGTTCAATATTTTTTGTTGACAAGTGCCATAAACATATCCTGATGCACTTAAGGCGCCAATGTTCAATGTTTGGGAAATACTTGTTTTACCAAATGATTTCTTTTTTTTTTTTTTTTTTTCAATATTTGGACTTGTATTCAAATTAATCACAGTTATAAGAAAATGATGCATTTTTTATTTTGATTTTGAGGGAATTAAATCATAATTTAGACAAGATATATTTGGAAAGTAACATGCAAATTTAAAAAAATTTCTGTCTGAATTTCAGTGATGAGGAGTCATCATTATTATAAGTTTCTGGTAAAGTTTTTGTTAAACTTGGCAAAAATGTTGTATGTTTTCATTTACAAATGTAACATCTATTTTGGAACTTAATTGTGTATATAAAAAATGGAACAATGATTCTAGGATGGAGGTTGAAAGACATTTTTGCAGGTTTCTTCTTCAAGATGAAAGCAATGTCAGTTGTCATGGATTTGATTGATTTGTTTGTTTTTTTTGATGGCTTATCAACCCTTTGTGGGTTAATTAAACTTGAAACATATTTCAGATTGTAGGAGGTTGCTTACCATACCCGATGTTCCCAAGTGGTCACCCATCTAAGTAATGACTGGACTCAAATGCTAGTGATTTCAGTATTTTTTTTATCATTGGCCCACAACCAAGAGGAAACTTGTATTCTTATAAAAAATAGGAAATAATTTTCTTTTTTAATAATTTTTATTGATTAGGATTCAATATAGCCACCTCCTCTTCACATGACAATTCTGATTTTTTTTTAATCTTTTTAGAAAAGGTCCCTGTTTACAATATAAATACAGTGTATTAACTTTTCAAGAATAGTTATTTTTACCATGGTTTTACTTTGAAAATGTTCTTATGCCAATGATAATTACATACTATGCTGCATAACTTTGGTGTTCGAACGAGCATCAGTGTTTCCACTGTGATTTGATGGTAGGCTAGTTGCCATGGTATCAGCAAACAGATGATATACTTTTTGCATTTAGATGGTTGACAATGTCTTGAATTTTCCAGTACAAGAGAACTGTAAATGTATTAGTCTTTCAGTGGCACAACCAAAAACTTATTCAATAAGAAATTGGTACTTGTCTTTTGTCACAAAAAAGAAAAACACAATTGGTAAAGTCATGAAAAGTAAATTCTAGAATATAGTCAACATTAATAACCTATTTCCATATATGTTTATTTGTATGTAGTTTGTTTTATCAGCCATTATCATCTTGCTTTTATCCAATTCTTACAAAGTCTTGGAAAAATCAGATTTGTTTATGGCTTGTATATTTATTATTTTGACATTTTTTTTTTCCCTATTGTACTATTTTCAAGATCAATTTCTTAAATTTAGTTTTGAGTTTGTTTTTCTATCAAGGGGAAATAAAACACCTGATGTTTAAGATTGGAAAGACAATGTTATTACTTTCTCCTTGATACGGCTAGGATAACATAATTGCAATTTATATTTTAACAAACAAAAGTTCCTCTGATATCCATACGAGGAAGCATAGCTGATATAATTGCCTATTAGTATTAGAACATTTAAGGAAAGAAATATAGCAAAAAATGTCTCCATATACTGTGTATAGTGTAAGTATTTTTCTTTTTTTTATATATCCCACAGGGGTAAAAAATGCCAGTGGAGTCTTCAAGAATATTTATTTAGAGTAACTTTACCGGTTTCACAGTTCCATGATCTTCAAGAGTTAAATTGAGATATGATCTTTTTGACTTCAGTGTCCACTTTTATATTTACGTACACTCTGTTCCTGTTATTGAGCTTTTTTGCCCATAAATATAGCAAACCTCAAAATTATATTTTTATCTACATAAATGTTAATAAGAACACTCAAGCTGAGGAGAATCCAAGAAAAACAAATCTTAAGAACAACCATGGTAATGTACAGTTTTCAGATATGTAAAATAGAAGCTGTGGAGAGCCATGGTAACTAGGTCTTGTATGTTAAAAGACAGTGGTTACATCTGGCAATCACTGAGGAGGTTTGGACAAAATTTCCCATCTCTTGAACATTTTTTTTTTTTAATTTATTGGGGATTACTTATTTTTGCTACAGCCCCAGTGTGTGCACTCTCCAGATGAGAAGATGCATGTTACATGTTAAAAGAAAAAAAGATGCTTCAAACAAATTAAAGAAATCTCTTCAAAGTTTTTTTTCAAGTTAATATTCTTATGTTAAATAATAGTGATGATGATTAATAAAAATAATAAGAATAAGAAGTATAAGAATAAGAATGATAAGAATAAGAAGAATAAGTAAAATAATAAGAATAAGAAGTAGAAGAATAATAAAAATAATAAGAATAAGAAGTAGAAGAATAAGAATGATAAGAAGAATAAGTATAAGAAGAATAAGAATACGAAGAATTAGAAGTATAAGAATGAGAATAATAAGAAGAAGTAGAAGAATAAGAATAATAATAAGAAGAAGAATAAGAATAATAATAATAAGAAGAATAAGAAGAGTAAGAATAAGGAGAATAAGAATAAGAAGAGTAAGAATAAGAAGAATAAAAATAATAAGAATAAGAATAATAATAATAAGAAGAATAAGAAGAATAATAATAAGAAGAGTAAGAATAAGAAGAGTAAGAATAAGAAGAATAAGAATAAGAATAAGAAGAGTAAGGAGAATAAGAATAAGAAGAGTAAGGAGAATAAGAATAAGAAGAGTAAGGAGAATAAGAATAAGAAGAGTAAGAATAGGAAGTAGAAGAATAATAAGAATAAGAATTATAAGAATACAAATAATAAGAATAATAATAATAATAATAATAATAATAAGTACAAAAATAATAATAATAATAATAATAATAATAAGAAGAAGAAGAAGAAGAAGAAGAAAAAGAATAAGAAGAATAAGAGCAAGAAGAATAAGAAGAATAAGAGCAAGAAGAATAAGAATAAGAAGAATAAGAGCAATAAGAATAAGAGCAATAAGAATAAGAAGAATAAGAGCAAGAAGAATAAGAATAAGAAGAATAAGAGCAAGAAGAATAAGAATAAGAAGAATAAGAGCAAGAAGAATAAGAATAAGAAGAATAAGAGCAAGAAGAATAAGAGTAAGAAGAATAAGAATAAGAAGAATAAGAATAAGAAGAGTAAGAGTAAGGAGAATAAGAATAAGAAGAGTAAGAGTAAGGAGAATAAGAAGAATAAGAATAAGAAGAGTAAGAATAAGGAGAATAAGAATAAGAAGTATAAGAAGAATAAGAATAAGAATAAGAAGAAGAAAATTAACAAGAAGAAGAATAACAATAATAATAATAATAATAATTATAATAATAATAATAATAATAATAATAAAAAGAAGAAGAAGTAGAAAAGAATAATAATAATAAATTTGAATTGTGCATTTGTACGAGGCTCCATCCATGTTGGGCATTTGGAAAATGCTTTATCTAAGTTAGTTGAATAATTTGCAATGATTATTATTATTACTAATAAACAAGGAACAAGAACAGAATTAAAGAAAAAAAAAAAGAAGCTTGAAATGAATAATTATGATAATACTTCATTTTATAATTTCAAACATTAGGATATATCCAGAGTCACATTTGGGTTTGTAGCATATTATAAAGCTGTACCTAAATTTAAAAAAAAAAAAAAAAATATTCACAAATATTAAATCATAAATTATTTACTAGCATATTAACAGAGCTTATAAAGCAGATAAATATTTAAATTCTATCAATATAATAGACAAAGCAGAAAAAGTATGAGGCTAATAATTCTAACAAGGCATGTTAGTAGATTTAATGGCTTCAATATAATGTTACCTGAAATGATGAATAATTAAAGAAGCAGTCCTCCCGACCTGTAAATATTAACATTGCCAGATTGTAAGATAATGATTTTATAACACACCTTGAAAGTCTTTAATGTGGGTCCATTGAAAATGTAAGACCGTAGCATTTGCCCGTAGGTTAATCCAGCACTAGATACATCCATTTTAAATCAGTTTATTTATTATTATATCAAAAGATAAAGCTACAAAATTTCTGCTAAGTTTTCAGATATTTTTAAAGAATTTTTATTTGTGCCATTTTTTGTTTGCAACATCATTCCTGGTAATATTTTGGGAATACTTAAGATCACAAAAAATTGAGAGATTTTTATTCAAACAAGATTTTAGAATTTATATTTTTTTTATTTCAGAAATTCTCAAGTTGTTTTTATTATTGAAGAAATTCATATTTTTAATTTAAAAATTCAATTTTTTTTTTTATTATTTTAGAAATTTGTAATATTTTTGATATTATTTTACAAATTCATAATGTTTATTTTAGAAGTCCTTATTTTTTTTCATTATTATAGAAATCCATAATATAGTGTCAAATCAATCTCTGACTTACCTTTATCATGATTTATTAGGTTGGTGCAAAAATAATGTCGTTTTCTCACATATGTTACTATGTGAGAAAACGACATTATTTTTGCACCAACCTAATACAAATGTCAAATTTGAACAGGTTTTTATATCAACAATTGCATACTACTGATCTTGACCTTTTCCCCAAAATTAATCAAAAAAGTTTTTGCCTATTTTTTTTTTACAATCAAACCAGTTTCATTCAATAGTGCCATTTTTATTTGGTAATATATTCAGCTTAAGTATTTTCACTAATCAGTACAGAATACATTGAATATTTTAACCAAAGCTTTACAGAAGAAGTTCACTTGGTTGTTGTCTATTATTTATATGGCCTTGTGGGTGATGAATCATTTTCTACCTTACAACCTCTTTCCCATAGACATAATGTCACAAGCCTCTTTCAGCTCTACCATCATGTTATATCCATGGCATGTATTCTGATAAGCCATATTCTTAAGACCCACCACCTCTGACCTTTACAACAGGGACTTTCCACACCACATACACAAATGTAGATCATCCCCTATTATATTCCATTAGTAAGGATGAAGTTCCAGCTTCTTCCAAAGAACTGTTGCTTTGTGGAGCAGACTCCCAACAGGATGTTTTACCAATTACTACAATCTTGACCTCTTCACGTCTAGCATTAACCGTTATCATTTCTGCATAACCTCACAAACTTTGCTTCTTGCCTTTTCTTATGTTCATACAAACACCATACAGTATTCCTCTACCTTGAGTGGCACTTGGGCCTTGTATTGGGTGAACATTAGTATAAGTTGTAAAAAAAAAAAAAAAAAAAAAATAGTATTCATATTTCTTTGATAAAGTTATTACAGTTCAATGATTCACTCATTAGGTAACCAGCTCAAATGATAGTAGCACATGTTTTACCGATTCTTTCAGCTTTAGGCTTCACTTAATCAATAAATTATCAACTCATTAGGTCAAGTCATTGGATTCAACCAATATTTTTATCTACTGGGCCATATATGTCAGTTATATTTTCTCAAAAGTATGAGGTGATGCTGAAAAGTTTTCAGCACAATCCATTTCCAAAGATCTGACCAAGTGGTAAAACATCTAGTTTGCAATGTAAAGAAAAATCTACCCCTGAAGGTCAGCCATATTTAAGCATTTCAACATATTTCAAAAAGAAGAACATTTTGTCAGTCAATATATAACAAGAACTAAAGGCTATTAGTAATTAATATACTTTTGTCTTTTATAAAGAAACCAGAATATGACAATAGATAAAGAGCAAACAAACTGATTGGTTTAAGGGAATGACTTTACAACCAATAAATGGACTTAATAAACCACAAGACCAGAAATTTACATAGTAATGTTAGTGTTAAAACACTCTTAAACCATTACCTCAAATCTAACCAAATGATCAGACATTAAAATTTATCATTTGTCTATATTTCTGAGATGAGACATTCTATTTACATTGTTTGGACTGTTGTCTTCATCTTTATTGCCATATTCATCATGTTTCGGCTGTTGTATGATCTGACCTTCTTCAGGTGATATTTGTTGGAATTTCCAACCGAAACCTTTATTTAGTCCACAGGGGCAGATTGTTCTAATTCCACATGCCATGCCTTTGGATATCTCAGTTTTAGTTAATTCCCCTTTCATAACTCAACTCTCTAAGTTTTTGTTCCCTCTACTGTGGTCAGATATTGAGCTGACAACTCTTTGGGTCAAAATTTATTTTTGAAACTGTTCTTGATTGGGCCATGAATATTTCAGCACCACCATATAGGTCAATTTTTCATCACCTTGGATGATTGGAATAAGCCTTCAAACTAAGCCAATAATGAATGAGAAAGGAAGACTGCCTTTTGATGTCAGAAAAAAAAAATGCAATTAAATTTTAAAAAAAATGAAATTTTAAAACAAAAAAAATTAGAGGAAATAATTAAATCTGTTATAACAACAGATTGAAAAACATCTTTGTTGTTTCATGATTCGAGTCTTCAATTTCCTGTTTAATCAATGTTTAATTATTGAAATACTTCAGAACATTAAAACAAAACCTCAGTATGATTTTTGTTTTATCCATTCATTATTTAAAATTTTCATAGAAAATATGGATTCTGATATAATTACTATTACATTATAAAGAACTTATCATTTAATCACCATAGAGAAAGTTTCCTGCCTGCCATCAGTATGGCTGATGCTTGACTCCTGGAGAATATCACACTGTGTCTTCTTGGCCTCACATTTTGAACTGACTTGAAGTGGAACAATTATATTGAATCAATAGCTGCATCTACTGCAAGGAAAGTTGGGTCACTGTGTCATGCCAGAAGGTTTTTCTTGTCAGGTCCATCTTGCACATTTACAAGTCTACTATTCGGCTGCGCATTTAATACTATTGCCATATCGGGTCTGGTGATCCTGCTATTCATCTCACGGTTCTTAACAAAATCTAAAGAATGATCTTTAATGTAATCAATCCTAACTTGGCATCTCATCTTCAGTCACTTTCTCATCGATGTGGTAAAGCTTCTCTCAGTCTTTTCTACAAATATTTTCATGGCAACTGCTTTAACAAGCTTTTTTCCTTAGTGTTTCAATTACATGAATTTAAGTGTGCTACTAGATTGGCATCTAGGTCCCACCCTTTTATTGTTTAAATAGTTAAATATAACTGCCATTTCTACTCCAGCTTTTTTTTTTCTCACACTTCCCAACAGTGGAACTCCCTTCCGTTTACTTGCTTCCCAGAAAGCTACAATCTTCAAAAATTTAAATGCAATGTCAATGGCTATCTTCTGTCTTGAATCTTGTTCATCTTTTATATTCTTTCCTCAATATCCCCTATAGTCAGTTTCATTCTATGTAACACTCTGCGTACTAGTGGCATTCCTGCCTTGCTTGGCGTGAAAAGAAAAAAAAAAAAAAAAAAAAAAAAAAAAAATCAAGTTTTTAGAAATTCATAATGTACTTTTATTATTTTAGAATTCATAACACAGTTAACGGTATATTTTAAAAGAGTTGCTTGTGGAACATGAATAAGTCATCAATACAATTTTGTAATTACTGTGAATTAGTTCACAAGTTATTTTTTTTTTTCTTTACATAAGTGTAGTAAAGATTAATTTGTATTTAAATAAGATCAAGTCAAATCATATAGTTGTACAAAGAAGAATAGGAATAAACAAAGCCTTACTGATTTAAAACAACATTTTATTTATTTTATTTTTTTTTGTAATTTTTGCTGACTAAATTTAACTATTCAGTAACTAAATTAATACAAACTACCTTTTTGACAAATTTTCATATTTAAAACAATTCTCTTCTAATTATAAAGAAAAACTAGAAAAACAAACATTTCCAGTATTGCATTAAAAAAAATTTAATCTATATCAAGAAAAAAAAAAAAATGCTCAGCTATATAAAACCATTTCAAATGAAACACTAAGAGAGAGACAATAATGTCATGTTGAAGTGTTTTTTTTCTATTTGCAAGAGAAAAAAATAAACACTTTAAAAGCCAATAAAACAAAGAGATTTGCCTTGTAGCTTCAAATAAAGTCCAACTTATAAAATCAATGGAAAAACCTGCTCTGATTTGGATTAATTTCTCATTTATCAACTATCAGAATATTTCCTTCCTTGAAGTGTTTCCCTCTCCCCACATGTCAATGGCTATCAAAATATCTCCACTCTCGCCTTAACTGAAACATTGCATGTTTTCATTCATAGGAGCAGACATGGATTCACAACATGGAAAGGTGGGGATAACAGTAGAATAAACTTATTCGTTCATTTTAATTCTATTGCTACAATAAAATGGCAAATAAATTTCATCAATGGAACAGAAAGAAAGCATCTTAAGTCCAGGGATGAGAAAAATTAAGAGTACTTCAACTATTATCAGTT
Organism: Acanthosepion lycidas; assembly: GCA_963932145.1. Lineage (NCBI taxonomy): Eukaryota > Metazoa > Mollusca > Cephalopoda > Sepiida > Sepiidae > Acanthosepion > Acanthosepion lycidas. Next base: position 92,627,349 of record OZ010597.1, read on the forward strand.
TATAAAAATCACATTTATAAAAAGTAGTGTGTGCACACACAAGGGTTGCTCAGAAAAGAATGCTTTCTGCTTCATTATGTTGTCCCACAATGTCAGAGGTGGTTGGCCCACAACATCAGAGGCAGACATTAGCCATATGGCAGCAGAAACTGAACCTCCTCACCAATAACCCATAATTTTTTTTTCCTGCCAAGTAGCAGTCTGAAAAAAAAAATAGCAATGACTTGCATCCAAAGCAAATGTCATTTTCCATTATGCAAAAAAAGGCTTATGACTACATCACGTTGAAACACTGATTCCTGTACGACCACTAAAGTTAAGCAACGTCGAGCCTGGTCAGTACTTAGATGGGTGACCACTTGGGAATACCAGGTGCTGTAAGCTTGCATGTTCTGTGGGCAGTGGGTAATGGAGAATGGCTTGAAATTGTTAACTGGAGAACCAAATTCCAATTTCAATCATGTTTATCATATTTACTTATGTGCAAATACTCTTAGGAAAAGTATGATTCCACCTCTTCTCCCCACCAGCTATAGGTTAATTAGTAAAACTGGGATCACTAAAAACATTATCTAAAAGAAAAAAAAAATTCTTGCAATCTAAAAATATTTTCTGGCTTTAAATAACCTGCAAAGAGTTGATAGACCATAAAAAAACAACTCAATCACTCTTCTGGTAATTTGTATTATTCTTGTCTCTATTGTGAGAAGGCATTTTGAATATTGTGTTTAAGAAGCCATAAAAAATCAATCAATCAATTTATGCAGAAAAAAAAAAAAAAAATCACACATATTGACATTCATTGACACTAGCTGAATATTTAGTGAGACCAAACTGTGGATGCAAGCATAGGCAGTGGTTAGGTTACTTCTGCAGTGATGAAATAATGATATGTGTGATAAGTAATTTTGGAGGAATGAGAGACGAACTTTGTGAATAAATTTTCCTAAAAATATCATCAATGCTGTAAGAAAAGTGAAAGAATAGTGTTTTGAAGAATAAAGAAAATAAAGACTCCATAAAAAAAAGGTGATACTAACGGTAATAGTAAATTTTTAAATAAGTACAAAAGTTTAAACGAGGACAGAAAATGTGATGGCGATATTCTGAAGGTGCCTTCCAAAAGCTAAGCAAAGTATTAAGAAACAGAAAAATTTCATTATAAACAAAGAAAAGACTTCTGAATGGCTATGTAATATCAGTCCTCCTATATGGCAGTGAATGATGGACAATCTCCTCACACATGAAGAGAAGACTGGAGGCAACAGATATGCAGTTCTACAGAAGAATGTTGACCAATCACTACCACCCCCAAGAAAAACCACACTTTTGATACCTTTTTTTTTTTTTTTTTTTTTGTGAGCATGAAGGTCTAAGTTTGCCGTGGGAGGGACGATGAAAAGACAAGCTTTACTCAGAGCTACGAAAGTGTCAGGAAGAATGAATAGACATGGCACATAATGGTAATATTAGCTGTTTCTCTAGAAGGAAACATTTGGCATCCATTGACTGAACAGCTGGTACTGTTCTTGGTTGAAAATTTTGAAATGTTTCCCTTAAAACAATTTTCAACAAACATAGGTTTCTCAAATCCAGTAGCTGTTATTGCTCTTTCCAGTGTTGATGGGGATTTCCTACCTAAACTTCTATTTGAATTAGTGTGGAGCATTAGCATCTTATATCATTTTCTTTTTGACTTATGTTCTATACATTTCAGTTGTTGCTGCTGTTGGAAATACTCAGTTCTTTCTATTGATTTCATTAGAACAAAATTAATTTATATACACTGGGGGGGGGGTCATTTTTTTTGTGGGGAGGGGGATTCTAAACAGGCAAATGTAATTACTTGGGCGAAGGTACCATTTAATAAAATATTACAAAAAAGAAAAAAAGTTAATTATCTGAAACCCACCCAAATTTTCCTTTGTATTAAACTTTGCCATTGCAATTAACTTTTGTGAGAAATTTTTGACAGCTACTAGCTGAGAAATCTACCCTTGTACAATATAATTTATAAATTAATGACATACAGTACTTTCAGAGGGCACTTAAAAAAAAAAAAAAAAAAATAGTTCTCCCAAAATCACACTGCATCTTATATGCTGATGATGGGGAACATCATATGCCAGATGTTATCAGCAACAGACAGAGATCATAACACTAAATTTGGCATGCTGGTACCCTGATGACCCCAGAATTAAATCCAGGATTAAAAACTAAATTCAGTTATGATGAGAAGTTAAAATAATATAAAATATTAAAAAATAAAAATAAAAATATACCAGGGCCTTGCATGAAACTGCCAGTCACCAAGCAGTGTTGATCCCTATGTTTATATTTTTATATTTATGGAGTTTATATCAACAAATTGTCTATCCTCAATATTAAACACTCATAAATATAGAGAGTTGACATATTTTTATTATTTCAAAACACATTTTTAGTGGATATGCATGTTCGAGTAGTAGACCTCCCCACCCTTAAAAAAAAAAAAAAAAAAAAAAAAAAAAAAGTGTATATTATGCCTACTGGCCTGCATACTCAAGAAAACGGTAATAAAAATGTTGGAGTAAACATAGATCATATATATGTGTGTGTGTGTGTGTGTGTGTGTGTGTGTGTGTGTGTGTGTGTGTGTGTGTGTGAGAAAAACAAAATTGTGAAAGTTGTGAGGCGTTTGGTCGTTCAGGACTTCATCGAACGAAATGCATCACAAGTAAACCTTTTCCACTTTGTGATACAATTTACCCAACATATATATATATATATATATATATACATATATATATATATATATATACGAGATGAGAATGAATAGAGTACAATTCCAATATTCATAACATTTAATTTAAAAGAGTGCTCAATACAAAGTAGAGTAATATTATATCATTTTAGGATATTACATATTAGATTTGACATGTTTTCAGTGGAATAACCTAAAATATACACACACATACACGTGTGTGTGTGTGTATATATATATGTATAGAGAGAGAGAGAGCGGTTTCAAGCAATTAATGGAATTATTTTAAAAACATTATTTTTTATTACTATAAACATAAATTTAGTGGGAACATTAAATAAAGTGTTTGAGCAGGTATTCTTATTTTTTAAACTGTAAAATTAATGTTGACCAGCCTGGAGTTTGAAAATTAAGATTTTCAATCTCTATTCTGGTAGACATTGATATCACTGTTTAAAAAACAGGGACACCTACTCAAATTTGTGTACACACTAAATATAACATGTACAGTAATAATATATGTTTATGTATTGGGGAAATTTTATGACAAAGAGGAAAATGTTTAAAATTTGACAATATTCTTGATATATAAAAATATATATCATTATCACATATGTTTATGTGCAAAAATTTAGACCAACAAAAATCTTTTCCTTAACAATGTGTCCCCTGGGAGACACTATCAAGGTAAATGTAAGGATTTTATTTTGTGATAAGTATTTATAAACAGAAGTATATCTTTTTATTTACTTCTGATTATAAATACATGTTGCAAACCGAAATCTTATTTGATTTGATAAAGTCCATCAGTGGATTAAACATGTTTGTCAAAAATTTTTTGTGTCTTTAAGTGTATGTGTGTGTGTATATATATATATATATATATACACACACACACACACACTATAAAATAATTGAAAAGCATACAAAGGCTTACAAGGGTAAAAGAACAGCTCAATTCCCAACGTGTGTGTGTGTGTATATATATATATATATATATATATATATATATATATATATGGGTATGGTAATAACCTGTGGCTGAGTGGTTAGAATGTTTGCATTCTGACCATGAGACCGCGGTTCGAATCTCAGTCGATTTGTCAGGAGGGAGACTTCCTGATGTTATTGGATGGGAAGGGTCGATCCCAGCATGTGACGCCTTTGGAAAGTGCCTGAAAACCATACCACGGGATGAGTGAAACTGAAACTGGATAGTTGGAACTCTTAGAGGCCATTGATAGCTAAGCTAGCACAAAGTCACAAGTCATCATGGCCGAGGTCTTCAGCATGCTGGCTTTATTCAAATTGTTGATCATGCTAGATAACACGCTCTCTCTCCCAGAAATGGTAACTAAGGTCTGCTCAGCATAGTTGCAGTATAACCCACAGAGCAGGCATCTGCAATAAGGATTGGCTAGCCACCCTATTAGATGGGCATCTTCAAATATGAGTGGCCAACTATTATTATGATGGTAAAAAAAACAAAAAAACAAAAAAAACAAAAAAACAAAAACATGTGTATACCTGATGTGTAACTGCATGAAACTCCAAGTGATGTTAACGATACAAGATATTTACTAAGATATACTTAATAGCTCTGTGCACATTTCATAACATTGAGCACTGTATTTATAGCACCTGAGAAAGAAATATATATGTATGTGCAAGTATATGTGCATATATATATATATATATATATATATATATATATATATATAATTTATTTATATAAAGGTGGTGACAAAAGTAATGCCACTTTTTTTTTACTTAACTTTTATTGAACAAAAATAAAAGTAGTTTAAAAGAATTAGAAGTTATTTAACATACTCAAAATGGTGTCTTTCGTGTTCACTACAAGGCTGAACCCTATCAGCAATACTTCTATGAACCATTTGACACATTTCTGCATTAATTTAAGATAATCTAAGAAAATTTGTTTTAATCTACCAATTGTTTTCGGTTTGAGCCTGTAAACAAGATCTTTCAGTACACCCAACAGGAAAATGTCTAGTGCTGTTGGATCTGATGATCATGATAGACACTCAATTGCTCAGCATTGTCCTATCCAACTTAGTTAAAAAAAAATAAATAAATAAATAAATAATAAAAATAATAGTAGGTTTCTAGTTCTGCTGCACGTCGTGTATGTGTGTGTGTGTGTGTGTGTGTGTGTGTGTGTGTGTATATATATATATATATATATATATATATAAAAAGAAAATTTGGTGTTCATTTTTTTTTTATTTGAGCCTAGGTACCTTTCATGGTTAAACAAAAAAAAAACCCCCAAAAAAAACAGTAAATTGTGTCTCTTTAAATCTAGCCATGCATTCTGTGGTATCAAATCATTATATATATATATATATATATATATATATATATATATATATATATATATATATATATATGAATGAAGAAATATAGTTTTAAAGTGCTCAATATCAGAGATAGAGCATATGTAAATGTAAATATCAAAGTGAACATTGAATTCAACACTCAAAGGAGACAGGCCGTTTCATGCTGGACGCAATCGTCAGGCCGCCTGACAATTGCGTCCAGCATGAAACAGCCTGTCGCCTCTGAGTGTTGACTTCAATGTTCACTTTATATATATATATATATATATATATATATATATATATATATATATATATATATGTGTGTGTGTGTGTGTGTGTGTGTGTGTGGGTATATAAGAAAATGGGCACATTTTCTTTTGTATACTTTATAACCAACAATTGTAGTTTATTCACATGAATTCAAATTCTATAGTCTAATTGATAATATGTGTATTAAAATAATATGTACAGGTACACACACACACACACACACACAAAAGGGGCCATTTCTACTGATTCCCAAGACTGAGATTTCTTGAAATCAGTTACATTCCTCCTCCTACAATCCCAGGTTTCCTCAATTTTGTTTCAATCTTTGTCATTCTGTCATTTTGATTTGATTTATTTTATTTATTTATTTTTCACCCTTACACTTATAATTTATACATGACTGAAATTCCTTTCGTATTTGAAATCCTTCCCCTGGGAGTTAAATGGCTTCTAGTTGGGAATCAGTGCTTTAAAGGAAAGTATCAGAAGCCCCCTACAAAACTTTTGCACTACCACCCCTCATAGCATATATACAATTAGTAGGTCAGTTTATAGAGGATTGCAATGTGAAACCATACAACAAGTAGGCATGAATGATTATATTCTTATTAAGGTATGAAGACGAGATTTCATAGGTCAATTAAAAGTCTTAATTAAAACCAAGGCAGCTGATTAATTTTCAATAAGACAAATTCATTACAAGGCAATAAACAGGCAGAGCGTACAGCTTTTTCCATTAATTGATAATGATATCTAAAGAAGGATGGCCGAACGTTATTTTATCTTTGTTATTGATCGGATGAAGATCACTTAACAACATAATCACTTGTGTAAATCGAAAAGGAAAATCACTAAGTTGTTCTAATAACTGTGAAACGATGACCTAACAAGCAAGCAGTTGTCATTAACAAATACTTTGTGTCACTTTTGACTGAATTTCTGAGATTATTAAGAGATCAAGAATTATTATTATGATACACAAATTTATTCAAACTCTTATTCACATCTCAATTGCTATAATCAGAACATTTCTGTTATTTTAGAGATGAGAAATTATCAAGATTAAGTCCATATTTAATCAAATGGGGGTCATTATATTTATTATTGCTATAATCCAGATGGGTAGAAGCAAAAATATGTGAATGGACACATCATAGAAAATTAGCTGCAAACCGCAAGGAGAAGATTTTAGAGTAAAATCCTGAGTGTGAGTGAGAGACAAACAGATATAAAGATTTGGGCGGGGGGAATTCTTTCTTTCTTTTTTTTTTTCTATGGAGACTTAAAAGGATTAATTATGCAGTGAAATATGTAAAATGCCACAGAAGATGCTTTTTTTATATGAAAAATATAAAAAATATTGAGTTTCTTTGGATTTTACTGCAGACATCTGGGCATGTCTTATATCACACTTGTCACAGGAGTAAACTTTTAGAGCAAATTACTGAGTATGAGTGAGATAGAAACAGATATATCTATATATAGAAGAGATAGAAACACACACACACACACACATATATATATATATATATATATATATATATATAGAGAGAGAGAGAGAGAAAGAGATAGATAAAGACAGAGACACACATACATAGAGAGGAGATAGAAACACACACACACACACACATATATATATATATATAGAGAGAGAGAGAGAGAGAGAAAGAGAGACACACACAGAGGAGATAGGAACACACGCACACACACACACATATATATATATATATATATATATATATATATATATATATATAGAGAGAGAGAGAGAGAGAGAGAGAGGGGAGAGAGATAGAAACAAACATATAGAGGAATGGTGAGATATGCCTTTCTCTTTTCCTACAGAGAGTTAACTCTTTAGCATTCAACCCGCCTGATAAATATTGGCCCCTAATGTTCAACTCACCGTAACCCGCCTCATGTATACTTTGCCATCATATATGATGATGTCATCACATATAAAGCAGGAAATCACACAAAGAGAGGGACATTGAGAGCCGATATTTACGGGAGTGGGTTTGAGTGTGTTGAATGCTAAAGAGTTAAAAGGATTAATTAGATACAAAGGCCAAGAAATATTTTAGTTGAATAAAGCAATGATTCCCCAAAACTGAACTTTTTTGTCTGCCCTCTGTCACCAAATTTATTCTGATGAAAAAAAAAAAAAAAAAAAAAAGGAAAAAAAGGGGTCATACTGGTTATACGCGAGGGTTGCATACAGCTTACAGACTGCATTTTGCGCAGGCGTGTTATTGTTGCTATTTTAGCAATTTCTGAGAAGAGGATTTATCATTATAAAACAATTTATTCAAACTGATGCCCTAAATTTTGCTTCAACTGTTGTAACCGCCAACCTGCTGGAGTCTGTAACATTCTCAGAATTTCAAATCTAACACTTTATTCAATCTATAGCAATAAATGGTTCTCATTTTACTTGACCATGTTAAGGAATATCCGAGATTAGTCAGTTATCTGTTCAGCTCACTACTACAATATTAACAACTAGGCAATAGATGATCATGGACCTCCACGCATTCCATTTCTTTATTCCAAGTGAATTGATAAGCTTTTATGGAAAGATATTGGGGTGGTTTCCCTTTTCTTTTAGCATTATTCTGAATTCAGAGTACTCCTCTTCCTCCATGTTTAAGTGCCACCCAAGGTTACAGAGCCCAGTTTACCCTACTATTTAACCTTTAGCTGGAGGGAAGAGAGATTGATTCATGCCTTTTGTAGAGAAATGGAATAAAATTAGACATGAATTTGAACTCATCATGGTGATTTTAATTATCATACTGATAACAATTACACTACCTGCACATCCGAGGTCAGCTAGACCAGCTTTAGTTAATATAACTTCCCAATCGTTATTTACTTATTTTAGCCTTGTCTGGCATAAGGGCAATAGAGATGGGCACCCAGTGAAGATCAAACTCACTAAATGGTAGTAAAGCTCTGCAAGACTTGCTAACTCTTACACCATGCACACATATATGTTTAATTTAATAAAATCCAGAAATTTTTATCCAAGGCTGTTAAATGTTGCTGTCTATTCTGTAAACCACAAAAATAAAAATTTTTTCTATGTATTAGAGTAAAACCACCTGAAGCTGTTTAGAAACACATTAGGTCATTAATTATTTTGATCAGGTGCAAACTTTTCACTGTTTTCCATCATCGATAGGAAAAAACAATTGTGAATTAGGTTAATTAGCTGAAGCCACTGTCAGTTAAATGCTTAGTGGACAAAAAGTTCATTTTGAGTAGGGTGGGGCTCACCTTGTGTGGCAGAGATTAGCCAGTGATTAGTGAGAAGGCTTATGCCCTGAAACTGATTACCACTGTCCACAAAAATATATTATTGGATAAGAGAGTTGAGAAAATCTGGCCTAGCAGCACACAACACATGTGCAAAATAAATATTGTATTTCAGTAAAGCATTTTGGTGTGTAGATGATGCTGAAAGAGATTTGGCTAGCTACACATAGTGAAGTAGAGGAGTAAGGAATTTAACTAAGTAAATTTATTTTACTCCCAAGCAGAAGTGAAGGAGCTACAGTGTGAAGGGGAAAAAAAAAAAAGAAAAAGAAAAAAAAGAAAAAGAAAAAAAAAAAAAAAAGACGTGTAAAAGGAAACTAAATTTCAATTTGAAAAATGAATGAAGAAGAAGAACAGAAGGAGTTTGTTGAGAGAGAGAACAGAAAGAACATTTCCCTCTCTCAAGAGACAAATCTCGATGCTGAAAAGAAGACTTGCGCTGAGGGTGTGAACATCAATAATCAGGAATGTGACAAGTGTGATTCAGAGTCTGAAAACAAAGCAGACATTGAGCCAGATTCGCTAAACTGTGACGAAGTGAGTCAAAACAATGAAGAAAGTACCACTTACGACAATAAGTATGACGATAATGAGACAACAGAAGATGCTGCTGCTATGACAGATGAAGATGATGATGCTATAACAGATGAAGAAGATTATACTATAACAGATGAAGATGATGATGCTATAACAGATGAAGATAATGATAAGGATGACATAGCTGAAGAGGATGATGAATTTGATGAAGTACCTGAAGAATGTGAATTCAATGACCTTGATGATGAGAATGAACATTGGTACAATGGGCCAAGAAGTGGAGAATATGTATGGCATCCTTATTCTGAAGATGACAAAACTCGGGGAGAGTATGTTTGGCAACCTGCAGCAGAAGTGCCAACAGAGACGTATTGGGGTAACAGAAGCAAATCTGAAGAATGGATTCCCCAGGAGGTAAAGGAAAAGAAAAAGAAACGATGGATCCCCAGCCTTGTCGCCAGAAAAGAAATGGGAAAGACTGTCTGGTACTACAAGCTGCCATCGACGACAAAAACCAATAACATACAAAAGGATAGCCTCAAGCACATTCCTAAATTGATAAGAGGTAAAGGAAGCCAACGATGGTTTTCACAAATTGTATCTACAAAAGACAAAAAGAAGGAAACAATTTGGTACTGCAAGTTGACGCCAATTGATACAGAACAACAAGAAAATGTGGGAGACTCTGGTTCTGAAGAACTAACACAGGCAACAAATGATTTACAGGCAAGCAAGATAAAAACAAATCCAGAACAAGTCGATCAGATTGGTGCGGAAGCCAAAAATCCTTTGAAAGAAGAAAATTCTAAAAACATTCTGCAAAATTCTGAAAATCATGAGATGGTTCCACAGGCAACATATGAAAAATCAAACAAAACCAAAGATTCTGTAATGGTTTTACAAGAGAGAGAAGAACAAGCAACCAAAACTGAAAATTCTATGAACCTCCCAAAAACAACGGAGGCAAAACCACAAATGAAGAAACAAAATTCCCATATTTCTGGAGATATAATCCCAAAATTAATCCAAGTACAAATTTGGAATAAGAAACCAGTTCAAGAAGATCAACCTGTCCAGACATCTGGTGCTTTGAGAGAACAACCAAAGAGTGGTTGGTTTCCAAAATTAGGAAAAGCTAACAAAGAGAAATGTACAAAACAACCACAGACAGTTCCAAACCAAAAGTTACAAATGGATAACAAAAGTCATGTTAAAGGAACAGACAATTGTCTACTCCAGATTCCCCAGATGACTATGTCACTCATTTCAGATGATGAACCACAAGAAGCAACTGCAGTCTGGTATGAAGATACTGCAGTGAACTAATGCTCTCTCTCTCTCTCTCTATATATATATATATATATATATATATATATATATATATATATATATATATATATATATATATATTACACACACACACACACAAAAACGTAAATCATTTATTTTAAATTAAATGCTCTTTGATTTAAATACATTTTTGCTTCCTGGAATCATTTTGTTTGGATTCGTTAATGTGAAGTGATCAAACTTAAAATACTCTGCTCCGTGTCTGTATATACAAATTGTACCTGTGTTTGTGTATAAGTATCTCTAGCCTGCCTGCCTGCCTGCATTAGTTGAATTTCCATCTTGAATTTTTACTATATAATATTTGATCAATGTGTAAGATTATCCACTGATTTGTGCAGTGACAAAGAAAGAGATTGTTTTGAAAAATAAATATTTGTTGTATAAAATAAATGATTTCTGTCATTATGCTATAGACTTATTTGATGTACTTTCATATGTAAACACAAAATGTGGATATATTTGTTATACCTACACAGGAAAGTTGCTCACTATCAGGAATAGAGCATTTATAGATATAGACAGACACCATGGAGTTTTGATCCGTAGGTGTTTCAAACTTCAATGTAATCTTTTATGTACATAAGTGAGAGGTGGAAACAAATTTTTTAAAAATGATTTATATGGATTTTCCAGTTAAAAAAAAGAAAAAGAAAAAAAAAAAGAAATTTCTAAGGTAAACTCCATTCAACAAGCTGCATTGGAATTCTATTAAGAAAAAAAAAATCAATTTTGACAAAATAAAATGATAAAAAAATAATAATAATAAAAAAAAAGCAAAAGAAAAGGTCATTTTTCAAATGACATTTATCATAAAAAAAAAAAAAAAGAAGTCTGTTTTTCAGCTTTTTCATCTCTTCCATCAAGATTGATTGCATATACAGAAAAGAAATACATTACCAACTGACAAAATGGCATTTTTCATATGGCAAAGAGATTCCAGTTTCATCATGAACAACTCTGGAAACTACTTGCAACATTCTTAAATATATACGGTAACTAATTATTCATTTATTTACTGATATCTTACGTTTCCCAAATAAAGTCATTTTTTTTGAATCCATCTAATGGAATATTTACTCAGTCATTTCTTGCTGCTTTTTGTACAAAATCAATTTATTGTTTATATTTATTTGTTTATATTTTCATATAATTTTGTTTTTTCAAAAAAAACAAAAAACAAACTTGAAACTAAAATGACTCAAGTGCACTCAGGTATTAAAATTTGCAAGTATTTTATGCATATGTGTGTATGTATGTATTAAAGTTTTGTCAGAGATGGAGAGAAAACGGTCAAAATAACCAAAAACACTTTTATTGTCAATTATGTTTTGGGTCAGTTCTCATTGGTCAGACAAACGCGTCATGTGTATTAAAACTGTAGATAATTATAAATAATAATGAAACTCAATAAGGTTGAACCTATGATTGAATTCAGACATGAATTTGAAATAAATTCTCTACTTTTCCTCGATACATTATTAATACACAACAATGACAAATTAGATTTTAAACATTAGATTTTTAATATCATAAACTCACAAACAAAAACGATGTAATCCACTTTTATTCTCACCACAACCAAAAAAATAAAATCTGGACTAGTCAAAGGATTCTATTAGATTGGTGCAAAAATAATGATGTATAATGTCGTTTTTTGACCTTAAAAAATACGTCAAAAAACGACATTATTAATTATTTTTGCACCAACTTAATACTTCAGAACCCTTAAGACATGTTGCTGGAATGTGTATCTGTGCGTGTATATATATATATATATATATATATATATATATATATATATATATATATATATATATATATATATGCACATATGTATGTGTGCATGTATGTATGTGTGTGTATATATATATATATATATATATAAGTTATAAGGAACTTGGTAAACCGAATTGGTAAATCCAAAGAGGATGAAATCCTGAGAGCTCAATGTTAAAAGGATTTAGGTGAAATAAATTATCGTAATGGTACATTAAAGTGATTTGTTTTTCATTACATATATATATATATATATATATATATGCACATATGTACGTGTGCATGTATGTATATATATATATGTATGTATGTATGTATGTGCGTGTGCGTGTGTGTAGATAGATAAAGAGAGAGAGATAGACAGACACACACACACAAACTATATATCAGACTAACAGTGGTCCATTGAATGATAAAATTTAAAAAAAGAAAGAAAATAACTATATGTTACATATTTCATCCTTTGAAAGGCCTTCTATCAATAGAATCCATAAACATATACAGACGGAGGTAGGGAGGGAAATACAATAAACATTGATTACGATTCTACATTGAGAAAACACTGAATATGCAGGGATGCTTCACTTCAGTCTTAAGTTTTTAAGTGACCACGTGCACACACCCTCATTCTGCGTTCTTATAGCTCTTGCTTTTGACTATCATTAATTTTAATAGCAGTAGTCATATAAGGAAACCAGATATATTGTATGATCCAAGAGACAAATTTGCCATGGAAGACTCAGAAATTAAAGCACTATCTATACATTCCCATTCTATTACTTTCATATTCAATTAAAACTGCAACTCTTTAAGTCAAATTACGATCAGATTTATTTTGATGAATGACAAATGCAGTGAGTGTATTGCTTTGTAAAATAGCCCTATCCCACTCTTTCACGATATATATATATATATATATATATATATATATATCAAAAACAATTTTATGAAAATCAATGACAAAGTTGGAAAAATTTTTAGTAATATGTTTCATCCTTTTGGACTTCTTCAGACTAAGCTGACGTTTACATTGATAAGATTACACTTCATGCATAATTACATCAATGTAAATTTCACTTTACTCCAATGAAGTTCTAAAGGGAGAAACATCATAGAAAAAAAATTTGATTTTGTTATAGATTTGCAATATATTATCCCTCACTATAGCACCGTTTTATTAACACCAGCACTATATAATTTTTACAGTCTAAGTTAGTACCTAAAATCATGTACGTAACTTAGATTTGTGCTGCTGCTGAGGAGTAAAATGCATATTTATTATTTGTGTGTGTGTGTATGTGAATATATATATATATATTACTGATACTCCCTGAAGAGTGGACAGACAGGTCCACCTACAAAACTCTGGAGTTGGGATGCTGAAGATAAAATTAATCAGCTAAGTGACAAAATTTTACTCATATATATATATATATATATATATATATATATTGTAATTAAGTAGTTCATCAAGTCTAGAAGAATCCTCAACAGAATGCAGAAAGCACTGGATGGCTGTTTTGCCCTATATTTGGGGCTCATCAGCAGTCCGCATCCAGTAATGAGAATTGAACCCAGACCATTACAATACGATGTAAACGGGCCTCAGTAACAAGGAGGTAACAAATCAGACTCGATACAGCACCGGTCTCTCTCTCTTTACCTCTTTCTCTCTCTCTCTCTATATATATATATATGCAAGCTTTGTAAACAAAATATTACAAAATTAAATCACTGAACAATAACTTATATTGATGGAGTTGTACTTATGGATGGAAACAAGATACAAACAAATGTACCTACAAAATACACATATATTCTACTTCTTCATGCAGTTGGTGATATAGACAGGATTAATCTATTAAACAAATACAGCAAAATTTTCATTCATTTTAATTGCTAATAACTAGCTACCTGTTTCTAAGCACTTTTGTCTGCTTGGCAACTAGACAAATCTTGTTGCAGATGCCTGCTCAGGCACATTGTTTCTTAAGAGGGTTTCCCAAAATTATTTCTATGCATAAATCACAGACCTCCATTTATATTTCTAATACTAACAGGAATTAAGAAGACTGAAGATAACAATATTGTATTTATGTTTTTGAAGATTAAGTTAACTAGAAAGCAAGAAGCCAGAAGAGATTTCCACAAGTGAGAAATATGAGAAAAGAAACTATTAGCATAGAACTTATGGTGACATCTCACCATTTCAACTTTAAAATGAGACCTAGCTGCCAATCTAGTACTGCACTTAAATTCATTAAGTCTAGGTACATGTGCATCAGAACAATTACCATGAAATTATTTATAGGAAAGGCAGAGGGAGCCTATGTTACTGCAGTGGGAAAGTGACTGAAACAGAGAACAGTCTACCCCAGTGAGCAAAATAAAGGGTTCAGTTCGACATTCAAACCAATAACATTGCAGATTCTTTGGATTTTATCAAGAATCTCTAAATACATAGCAGAAACACAAAGTTAGAAGTGGCAGCAATATTCAAAGCATAGACAAATGGTCGATTTATAAATCTGCAAGATAGATTATCTATCACAACACGGTAAACCAACTTTCTTAGTAGCAGACCTTGCATTTGCATAAATATAATATTTCTTGTTTATGTCAGCGAAGATGCTGTCTTTGAGGTTAGCATCAGCCATGCTGATGGAAGGCAAAAAAAAAGGTTCTCTAAGATGATTAAAAGAGATCAGTTTTGTTTTGGAGGCAATAAAATTAACCATATCTTGTCACAGTTCACAGCAGACTGAAGGTCATTTTTG
>OZ010597.1:92647464-92919964 GCA_963932145.1 Acanthosepion lycidas
ATATCTATAAATACGTCTAAGTTCACCTTCTTCCTTCCTGTGTGCCAATGGCTTAGGAGTAGAGTCTCCGACTGATACCAAATCAGCTGGATTTTGATTCCGGCTGGAGGCAATCAGATGTCTAGCTACACTGATGAGCAGTGAAACGGTAAAACAGTCTGTCTGGATGACAATATATATCATAATAACTCAAGAAAAAACCTTAAAGATCCATTTTGGCAATAATTTATTTTGTGAATATTTTTATATTCATCTCTTCAGACTAAAGGTTCTTAATAAACGGAGACAATTCATCTGGACTGATACACTAAATTAACAGGATGAAAGTACGAGAGAAGGGAAGAAAGGAGAAGAAAAAGAAAGAAAAATAACAGATTTTTGACTTATTATTATTATGCTCTGTAGTTTACATTGAGCTGCCTTTGGATTAATCCCTTTCGAATTATCCCGACCAGTCACAAATTGTATTATTATATATTGTAGTTTGAAAACAGTAATTTAACTTTTCTAATCAGATACTTCCTCTGTAGCTAAATGGTGTAGCATGTCAGGCCAAATGATGGTTACGTGTAGGATACAGGTTCAATTCCTGTCAGAGGACACATATTTTCTATGAGATTTCTTGGATATTCAGGTCAGTAAATATTATTAATACTGCTTATTATAAACAGAGCATTTACTTAAATATTTGTATCTATAAAAATAACGTATAAATGGAAAATATATTAAAATAAATAAAAATCATTGAGTCTAGAGGAAACCTCAACAGAATGCAGAAAGCACTGGATGGCCATTTAGTCCTATATTTGGGACTCATCAGCAGTGCGCATCCACTACTGAGAATTGAACCCGGACCATTACGATGCGATGCAAGCGTCATACCAACTGTACCAATGGTAACGAAGAGCTAATGAATTAGACTTGATATAACACCGCTCCATCACATATTCCGTGGTGGAACTCATCCGAGTTTCTCTTTACCCATAGGACTGTACCCCCATGAGCCACGACTACTATCACCAAGCCGCTCCATCCAGAGTATTAGAAGCCGGTTCAAACAAGAATATCCAAGTGAGAGAAATTATTAGGAGGAATTGAGATAATTATAATTAAGTAATCCATCGAGTCTAGAGGAAACCTCAACAAAATGCAGAAAACACTGGACGGCTGTTTCGTCCTATATTTGGGACTCATCACCAGTGTGCATCCACTACTGAGAATTTAAACCCGGATGAGTCCCAAATATATATATCATTGAGTCTAGAGGAAACCTCAACAGAATGCAGAAAGCACTGGATGGCCATTTAGTCCTATATTTGGGACTCATCAGCAGTGCGCATCCACTACTGAGAATTGAACCCGGACCATTACGATGCGATGCAAGCGTCATACCAACTGTACCAATGGTAACGAAGAGCTAATGAATTAGACTTGATATAACACCGCTCCATCACATATTCCGTGGTGGAACTCATCCGAGTTTCTCTTTACCCATAGGACTGTACCCCCATGAGCCACGACTACTATCACCAAGCCGCTCCATCCAGAGTATTAGAAGCCGGTTCAAACAAGAATATCCAAGTGAGAGAAATTATTAGGAGGAATTGAGATAATTATAATTAAGTAATCCATCGAGTCTAGAGGAAACCTCAACAAAATGCAGAAAACACTGGACGGCTGTTTCGTCCTATATTTGGGACTCATCACCAGTGTGCATCCACTACTGAGAATTTAAACCCGGATGAGTCCCAAATATAGGACAAAGCGGCCATCCAATGCTTTCTGCATTCTATTGAGGTTTCTTGTAGACTCGATGAATTACTTAATTATAATTATCTCAAGTCATCCTAATTTTTATCACTTAATATATATATATATATATATATATATATATATATATATATATATATAATAATAATAATTGGTACATTTTTATAACCTTTTTTTTTTTTTTTTTTTACACACAGTGGACAGAAGTAATTCTATTTTTGATTTCATTAAGTGTGTTTCAAATAGATCTAAACTTTTGCTTAGAAGAACATTTGTATATAAAGATTTTATATCTAAACTGGCCATATATTTGTCTTCAAGGAGGAGACATGGTGGAGTAATGGATAGTGACTTGGATTGGGGAATCGGAGAGCTGAGTTTGAATTCCAGTCGGATCCATTACATTCATTTATGTGCTATTACCCTTGGGAAAGGTATGAATCTTCTTCTCCCATCAGCTATGAGTAAATAGCAGGACAGATTAGGATCTTTAGCCTTGGGTGGCAACCAGTCTAGGAGAAAGTAACTCTGAATTCAAGAACTGTATGTAGCCCTGGCATAGCACATACTATACAGCTAAAGGAAATGATCATTTGTATTGGCTCAATGATCCCAGCTGCAGTCAAAAAATGACGATTTGTCTTCGTATCTTTTTAATCTATTAAATAATAATCTACAGAGTGTTTTTTATTATGTATGTGACTAATTATACCAAGTAATGGCATTTAAATTTTGGCTAATTTTCTGGCAAGTTTATGTGGGTACTACCCATTTACACAGTTTTTCATTCAGACTATAATCCGAATGTAAATAGTGTAAATAATGATAACTCCTTATCCAAGAAATTCAAACAGAAATTATAGGCCTTATCAAAATACCTGGTTTATGTACTTTTGATAATCCATAAAGTGCAAGTGTTTTCTAATAGTGTTTTAGAAATAAAAAGACAAATCCAAGGCCAGTTTAGATATGAAATCTTCATATATAAATATTCATGTAAATAAATACTTAAGTTTACACATTTAATGCAATCAAAGATAAAAATTACATCTCCTCACAAATAAGCTTATACATACACATTATATAAAATAATTAAGGATTAGTGTAAACATTTCTACAAGGTCAGTTAACTGTTTTTAACATCTATTCAGTAGGATAAACAAAATCTATATGTAAGTAGTATAATTTGTTGATGGAAAAGAAAATGTTTCTTAAATCTGTTACTAACAGAAACTACTTTGAAAAAGAACTGGATTTAGTATGAAACACACACAGACACATATATATATTACACACACACAACTCCATGTGTATATATATTAGTGATTTGTAGAGTGTGTGTATGTGTGCATTTACATTAGAAGCTTGGATGATGTGCGTATATATATATATATATGTATATATATATATATATATATATATATTATAGTTTTAAAACTAGTTTCTTTTCTTTCACCATATGGTCAGTTTTAGACCCACTGGAATGACATGGTGTAATCAATTTCCATTTTTTTTCTCTGATTAGGTCATTTGCAGTGGTGTGCAGTAATTTGAATCTATTTTTGGGGTGTATGATGAAATTTGTTAGGCCTTGAAAAATATTGCATCATCCATTATTGCATCACATTTTTATTACATCCAGAGACTATTGTCTCAACTGTCGATTAGTTGTTCTACGGCCATTGTCTGTGATGGACGGTACTCCAAGGAAGCGTACGAAAATTGTAACGCTGCACAAACACAATGGCAAGCCTCATTTTAAATCCAATCGAGAATCTGTGATCAATCTGCAAGGAACGATTTCGTGGAATGGACATACAAAGCGCTAACATGTGCACTGGGTCATGTTTCATTGGAAGAATACATAAAAAAGGAAATAAAAACGGAATTATTCGTTTCGTTTCAATTAATTTGCACAAGGGTGTATATACACACACACACACACTCTTTATCTTATCAATCTCTTAATTTTGGATAATTTTTTTTTTAGTAAACTTATGAAATGATTCATGAAGGTATTATAAACATGGTTTAGTTGATAAGAGCATTGGTTAAGTGAACCTAGTTGTGAAGAAGTTTTAAGTTCAATCTCTGGTTTGGGTAGTGAAAAAAAACTTGTGCACTAGTTCAACAGAAGAGTCAAGTCAATACAAGGAAGAATTAAAACAGCAGAATGAAAACTATCTACCCTCTGTGGATGGAATAAAGGGTTCATTCAAAATTCCTAAACCGTTAACAGCTACAGAAAAAATCTAAAGGTATTCACAGAAGTTTTTATTCTGAACCACCCACCAAAATCATCAATACTTTTCAAACAACCTGTAGATTTAAAAAAATTCCCAAAACATCTCTCATGCCAACAGCTGTCGTTAGTAGTGAGACCCCAGGATGCCATGATAGAAATTTTCCTCTTCCCCTCACCTGTCTGTTTATGTAATTAGAAAGTAAATGGAAATAGAACTCTTCTAGAATTGTAACCTTATATAAAGGAGGGCACCAAAAAGTTTGCAGTCTGATTCACTGTCCAAAATCTGACCAAAGATTTCAGCAAAAGGCTTCTTCATAGAGTTGAGAATTTTTCAGCATGTCATCATTTTAATTTTAACCATGCACACACACAATTATATAAATTTCAAACATTACTATAGTAGACACTTGTATTTAAAATGGATGTCCTATTTTTTATTTTAAACAGTGTGTATAACATATAATATATATATATATATATATATATATATATATATATATATATGCATGTTTCATTAAATAATATAGGCAAGTTTTGTCTATTTATTTTAAGTAAGTTCCTTTCATATTGTCTGATAAGCTTAATAACATTATCATTGAAATCACCATATGGATACATGTATAAATCCTATCTAAGCTTTTGGCTTACATAAGCCATTATCAAAGATGACAATCACTTTTCAATATATCAACCAATACACGGATGAAACAATAATGATAGTCTGTTTTTGTTGCATAAAAAATTTCAAAGCAACGACTAACTCGTGTATACGAGACGTGGAAGTGAAAATGAGAAGTATTAAGTATGGGAAGCAATTGGTATAAACCAATGGCTTGTTATCAATTATAGACATTTAAGAATATTTGTGGCGATTTCGTAGTTTATTTTGTTCAGGTTAGGTTTTATGTATATAGCTTCAAGAATTTTTAGTTTTTGTTTATTGTTTTCATCTTTAAGTATAATTGTGTTTTCAACAAGGATTTTCCAGAATTGTGTGTGTATGTTATATATATATATATATATATATATATTTGTGTATTCAGGCAGCGAATTCTCTTTTAGGCATGTCTGATTGAATAAATTACAGACATTATGTCTGCTAATTTTTAACAAGATCTGTTCATACTCATGAATAAACTTCCGTATATTGATGTTAAAAGACAAGGGAAATGTGCTAGAGCGGTTTAAATTTCTTTTATTTTCCTTTCCCAAGTACTTGATTTTATAGTTTTGTATTACTTGCATCCCTGAAGATAATCTTGGAAGATCGAAAGTACTTGGGAAAGTAAAATAAAAGAAATTTAAACAGCTATAACACATTTCTCTTATCATTTAACATCAATACAAGAAAGGTTATTCATGAGTATGAACGGATTGTATTAAAAATTAGCAGACATAATGTCTGCAACTTATTATATATATATATATATATATATATATATATATATATATATATGGT
This sequence comes from Acanthosepion lycidas, assembly GCA_963932145.1. Taxonomy (NCBI): domain Eukaryota; kingdom Metazoa; phylum Mollusca; class Cephalopoda; order Sepiida; family Sepiidae; genus Acanthosepion; species Acanthosepion lycidas. The sequence continues at coordinate 92,652,942 of OZ010597.1, forward strand.
TCCACAGCAAAATTGTCTAATTGTTAGATTAAGTTTTGAACCATTGTATCTTAGAAATGATTAAAGATATCTTACTGGAATTCTCCAAGGTTTTTATAACTCTATTGGAATCTACTTTGAGTAATAAGAATGTATAATTAATCTCCAAGCTTAACAAATGAATTATGAAGAAATCAATCATAAACAAAAATGACATGTACATCATTAATTAATCATAGCTAAGAATTGGAAGCTCATGAAGGACTGAAATAAAGTTCAAATATATATATATATTATTCCAAGATCATTTTTCCAACTTATTCAAGATGATCTTTGTCCTCTCTAACCTTCAAACTTTCTGTTGCCTTACAGGTTTCAAGTATGATTTAATTTTCAAGTCTTTTTTTCACTGCACTTTGGCATGTTAGAGAGGAGTTTCAGCTATGACAGTCCAAACTTTATGGATTGATTTGAATCTTTTGTAATTGATCTCTTTAAACGATGATCCCCCTTCCTGTTGTGACCTCCCAATCCAGTTTTCCTCTCGACTGTTCCCCCTTTTTTAAACTTATTCACCATTTTCTTGATGGTTCTTGAATGGACTTTGAAGATGGTACCATTACTGAAGGCCTAAATGATCTTTTTCCTTCACTATTGCTCAGTTGGGGAAACAGTGGGGCTGACACAAAACAATTTTAACCTGCTCTCTTTATAACTAAATAAATTAAAGGGTTTTACAGTAATTTTTATGAAAAATGGTGTCAAGATGGCTAAATGCCTCATCTGAAAACCTGGAAAAAAACTCAATTAGTTTAATTTTTTTTTTTTTTTTTTTTTTTAGATATTAAACATTTTGTGGGATGGAGAATTATGCAGTAACATAATTTGCACAATTTTGCTGCTACACCTGGTATGTGTGTGTGTATACACACACACACACACACACACACACATATATATATATATATATATATATATATAATATTATAAATTTAAAAATATGGTTCCATCGCTACACAGGAATTACCATGTTTCAAAAACAGAAGCTAAAAACTTCCAATTCAAATATAAAATTAAAGTCCCTAGTCCTGTTTCATTTTCAAGAGAATTTTGGAATAACTTATTTTAAATAAATATTTATGCTCTGTAGATTTGCATTGAGCACTGTTTTGTAAAAATAAAAATAATTAATAAAAACACTGGATTGTATATCTTACTGTTCTTTCTCTTTATTATAAGATAGTTATTCTCAGAATATTTTGGTAGAATGTGTTCTTGCAAACATGTCTTATTAAAAAGAATAGACATTTTATGCCTATTGAATTTATTGATCATTTTTTTCTAGTATGTAAATAACTTTTGCAAATGTGATTGTTGTTGATGTGGACTACAGTTCAAAAGTTTGAGGCCACTCCTGGTAATTTTTTAAACTGGCCCAAAAAGTATTTGTTTTGTACTTTAAATACGAGAAAATTATTATACATGGTTAAAAAAAGTGAGACAGGATTTTTTATTAGTTATTTTATTTTTACAGAAAGTAAAAAAAGAAACATTTTATGATTAAATTTTGCTCTCGTCAAAATATCCTCCCTTAGCCTTGATTACTGCAGCACAAATTTTTGGTAAAAGTTTATCAAAGTATAAATTTGATAATTGATTCCATTATTTTTTCAATGACTCTAAGAGCTCTTTTTCATTTTTTGGATGGAAAGATTTAACTCTTATGTCAAGTTCATTCCATGCTAATTCTGGGGGCGGTTTCAAACTTTTGAACTGTATTGTATAAATAACAAAAATTGATATTGAGTCTAAGCTTTCGACTCCAGACTTTTCTTTACTTACATCATTATCAGGAGTGTGAGTAAGAGTGTAGAATGTGCATTTATATTTGAGAGTGTGTGGGTTTGTATGTTGGAGTCCAAGCTTTCCTTACACACACCTTATAATGCATGTAAGTTTGAAGTTTGAACTGAATGTGAATTTTATCTTTAAACATTTTAAAACATTATTTGCATACTAGAAAAAGAAAAAAGATCAATACATTTAATAGGCATGAAATGTTTAATTTTTTTTTTGTTTACAATACTTGTGTGTCTGTGTGCACACACTAATTTTCCTGCCAATATTGTCATGTACTGTTCTGTGCTGTATTTGTATAAATCTATATGAAACAAACTAAATAAGTTAGTTAATTTGGTGCTTCAGAGTCGATTAAAAGAATACCAACAAGTCACAATTAAAAATGTGTGCTACATACTAATCAGGTACGAACAACTTTTGACACATCATTACCAAAATGTGTTACTAAACTTTTCTTCCTTTCAGATGTACACCTTTAGCATTCAAACCAGCTCCATAAATATTGTCTCTCACTGTTCAACCTGCCTTATACACTTTGCCATAATATATGACAATATCATCACAAATAACGCAAACAGTGAAACTTTGAGAGCTGATATTTAGAGGGTGGTTTTGAGTGTGCTGAATGCTAAAGGGTTAAATGTAATTGCTGGACGTATAATATAGGACATCTAATTAAGTATTAATTATCTTTATTAATTTTAATTCTTAGAGATGAATATCATTACTAAAACACTTTTTTGTGTCAGTTCTGATTTTGAGATGTTGCTTAACAGTATATGTACATCCATGAGAAAAAAAAATAACCAAGATAATTATTATGTTGGGATACCATTTCTGTTGGTTAAGATGAAAAGAAAGAAAGAAGAAAAGAAAGAAAGAAGAAAAGAAAGAAAAATGTAAAGAAAGAAAGAAGAAAATCAAGTGTTTTGCTAAATTCTCACTTACCATTGGCTGCTGCTGAGGTTGTTGGCATTTGTTTGTGCAGATTGGTTGCTAGCCAACATTTGTAACTGATGATACGGGTGATAGGGGGTCTTGCGTAGAGCTTGCAGCAAGTTCGGTCTATAGTCAGGATCAATGCACCATAAAGAACCCTTACCAATGCTCTGCTGGAAAAACAAAAAAAAAAAACAAAATGTCAACAACACAAGTCATGGGAAAATAGTAAAGAAAATTGACCTACTTGGTTTTTTTTTTTTTTTTTTTAGGAATTCAAATGTTTGAAAAATAACTGTCATATAGCAGAAGAAAGAACAGAAAGTAAACCAATAGTGAAGGATGGCTGGAGAATGTACTGGATGAAATATTGCAATGTTTATTTAAATAACTTCATCTAATGATTTCATAAGAACAGAAAGTGTATCATGTTAACCAAAATGAGTACTGTTGTCACTTTTGGTAATATATTGAATCCATGAGTTTCCAAGACAAGGGTAAGAGACACAGCTGAGAAAATGGCTAAACTTTGGCAGTAACTCTCTTCTAATCCCCAAAGAAAACATGATGAAAAGAAAATTATAATCTGATTTATATTTTGTATCTATTAAGAGAACCCTTAGGAAAAGGAAAAGAAAGAAGAAAAAAGGAAAAGAAAGAAGAAAAAAGGAAAAGAAAGAAGAAAAAAGGAAAAGAAAGAAGAAAAAGAAAGAAAAAGAAAGAAGAAAAAGAAAGAAAAAGAAGCTAAACCATGAGAGAATGAAGTGTATAAAATATAATGTATTAGAAATTGTCCAAGAAGTATTGGAACCTTTCCTTCTCAAAACAGTTTATGACAATTAGGCAGTTTTTTTTGTTTTTTTGTTTTTAATCAATTCACTCCAAGCAAGGTGATAATGCCACTAAGACCCAAAAAGTATAGACCAGGTGATAGGCTGTTGGGTCATTCAATGATCCCCATTTCCAAAATATGGAAGTACAAGGACAAACAACACCATATATGAGGAAAAGAAAGTTTTTCAGCCTTCCTAAATAACCACAATGAAAGAGTGCTGAAAAGTTCTTGCCCCAACCAATAAGAGAATCAAATATCAATTGTTTTAATATTATGAAAAGTGAGTGATCATTTTTCAGCAGACCATTATACAAATCACTTTCCAGATGTATTTCAAGCTTATCTCCCTGTGGGGAACATAGCTGTATCTATCCCTATCAGTGTGGGATTTCCATCTTCTCCTCTCTTGTCTGGTCTGCCCAAATCAATCTTTCCTTTATCTTTCTTCTGTCAGTCTAAATTAGCCTTACACAGGTTAGAAGACAGCCTCCAGCATTATCTTGAAATCATACACAAAAGAAAAAACAGTTCCAATAGTTTACCTTTTAAAAGCATTCTGCATAAAGGAACTTTATGATAAAAATACAAAGCTAACAAATATGTCACCAATGGTCTTGTTACTAAGTACTAGTTATATTTCATCATTAAAATGCCGAAAGTCAAAATTGGGACTGAATTAAAAGTAATATTTCAGTCATGCAAATTATCTCTAATCAAGAAAGAAAAAAAAAAAAAAAACCCAGCAATATTTCCCTCAAAAATTTTGGCCATTACCCTCATTATAATTATTTTGATCATTCCTATTTCTTCATTCAATAAATTTCAGTGAATTTTACTTCAATTTAATAACCAATAATTTTTAATATTTCTCATGTTGATTAAAGAAAATAAGCACAACTTTATGTCAATGTATCTTCTGTGAATATTTCAACATGTTAGTCATTCAAATTGAGATTAAGAAATGATTGAATCTCAGTACATTAGCATTGGTTAAAAAAGAAAGAGAAAAAGGAAAAGAAAGAGAAAAAGGAAAAGAAAGAGAAAAAGGAAGAGAAAAAGGAAAAGAAAGAGAAAAAGGAAAAGAAAGAGAAAAGGAAAAGAAAGAGAAAAAGGAAAAGAAAGAGAAAAAGGAAAAGAAAGAGAAAAAGGAAAAGAAAGAGAAAAAGGAAAAGAAAGAGAAAAAGGAAAAGAAAGAGAAAAAGGAAAAGAAAGAGAAAAAGGAAAAGAAAGAGAAAAAGGAAAAGAAAGAGAAAAAGAGAAATGAAAATGAAAAAGAAAGAAAAAGAGGAATGAAAAGAAAAAGAGAAATGAAAAGAAAAGAATGATTTTCATATATTTATTGATGCCTTCTCATTCCCAACTATTTTCCTAATCCTGAGTTTCAATGATACCTTTCAGTCTATAATTTTGATGTAAATATATTTGAACTATTTTTTTACCTTTAACATTTTCCCCTTAAACCACAAGGAGCATCCTTGCAACTTTCATTTGGATTGTGGCCATTAATTTGGGAATCACTACATTACAAGATGTAAAGAACAGAAGAATGGAATGGAACAAATACAATGGATTTGAACTTCGTTCTCGTTTATTTTCTGTGCTCATTTAAAAGATTAGAATCAAGGTTTGATTCTTCTTCAGCTTGCCCGTAATAATTTTAATCATCATCTTTAGCAATCGCTTTAGATTAACACCATCAGTGCCAACATTTTTCTTCAGGGATGGGAGTTAAAAATACAACAATTTGGATTCCTTAATCACTAAACAGCTTCACTAGAAAAGCAGGTATTAGTTGCAGCAATACATGATGGTTAATATAAAAGCATCATGTAATTAATGTAGCTTGGTGCTTAACAGATGAAGGTATGAAAATAGTAATTAATATCCTTTGGTGTGAAACACATTAAGATAAATTTGGAGAAAAATAGCTTATTATATAATCAATTGTTGGATTTCCACATTAGGTGTTTCTTGTCTAAGGTAGCTAATAGAAAAGATGAGAATAGAAACATAAACAATAATATTAATATTTTTTATAAAAATCAAATGAATGAAAAATTATAAACAGGATGAATGCAGAATTAAGAACATTATAAAAAAATGTATAATACCAGTTGACAATAGCAAAAAAAAAAAAAAATTAGATTATTTATTTATTATAAAAAATTTAAAACCTCTAACCTTATAGTTAAAAATAATAATTCACCTCCTAGAACAAAATTAAATGGGGCAAATATTATTTACAAATTTAAATGCCCATTAAAGAATTGTATTCCTGATCAATCAAAATTCGTAAATAATTATATAGGTCACACTACAACATGTTTGAGATGCAGACTAACTCTACACCTTTCTGACAATAGCTCAATTAGATCGCATTTAAATATTCATGGAGACCTACCAGACATTATTTGGAACATACTTGTCGACAACATTAATATAATAGCATCATCGACATGCAAAAAAAAAAAAAAAAAAAAAAAAAGCTAAAAATAATGGAAGCCTTATTAATAAAAAACAAACCAACACTTAATAATATTAACTTTGAACATGGACATAATATCTTGACCATGTTTTGAAGCAAAAAAAATGAAAACATTTTATAAAACATACATAGAACAAACTATTTCTAATTTTCACAGTTAAAATATTTAATCCTTGAAAATGGCTAAATGTATAGCTGAAAGCTCTCGGATAAAAAGAACATTCGGACAATTTTTATATAATTTATCATACAAAAAGAAAAAAAATTATTAGATTGCATGAGAAACTGTATAAAAGACTAAATAAAAGGACCTCGTCTGTCGTTTTCAATGAAATGTGCATGAAAGAAGGATTGCTGCTTAAATACACAAATACATACATTATATATATATATCAGTAACCCTTCTGTCATTTATCATTAAAAACTTTTCAGATGAAATTTATTTCCAAGTTTTTGGAATAACTCAAATGTAAAATTCAGTTTGAAAGCTAGCTATCTGCATATATGTATTAACTCCTTTTCCGTAATATATTGTGTGTGTGTGTTCTGGTTGTCTGACAATCAGGGGAGCGTGAAACTTAAGCAGAGATCCAAACTTTGCTTCTTTTTGAAATGTAATGCTGTGAAATGTTTTTCTAATTTGATGACCCATGCATATAGCACTGTTGGCTATTGTTTAGGCAGGTATCAGCCTTTTGATCATTTTTCTTAGTTCATTTCATTTTACAGTTTTCACCGTGTTTTTTTTCTTTCTTGGTTTTTGCTATATTCATTGTTAGTATCTTGGTTACCTGGCAAGTTTTCTGTTCGTTGGACCAACGCAATATATTATATATATATATATATATATATATATATATATATATATATATATATATACACACACACACACCTTATAAATGTAAGCAGCTATACTCGTCCGGAAAAACTTTAGGTGTTTTAGCTTGTAAATGAACAAACCAATACCCAAGGGAAAAAAAAGGTAAAAAAAAGAAAAGAACTAAGAAAATGTACTTCCGGCGAAAATAATCATCTAGAATCTAAGTTCTGAGTCCAAAGAAAAAAACCTCCGACACGAGTAAAGTAAAATAACTAAACAAAGTGCTCAATATGCTAAGTAGAGCAAAATAAGTAAATAAACCTAAAAAGCCTGACCTACCGAGGTTTCACCTATGCGGATCATCAGGCCAGACTGATGATCTGCGTAGGTGAAACCTAGGTAGGTTAGTCTGGCTCTTTAGGTTTATTTACTTATATATATATAACAAGGACCTGTACCCACAGAAATAAAAAAGATTTGAACAAAATAAACAATATATATATTTTTTTTTTTAACACATTTAAGATCTTTTTGACCAATGCCTTTTAAAAAGATATTTGTTGGCGATATACAAACACAATCAAGACAGATTAATAATCTTGAAGAAGTGACTGCTACACACTGAAAGTTAAAACAACCTGTGTGTACACAGTATTGGACAATAAAACAAGACTTAAAAATTCTTCACAATTGAAAACCACCCTGTGATTGGTATAACAAAAAAAGTTTTTGTTTATATATATATATATATATATATATATATATATATATATATATATATATATAACCAGGTATTGAACTCACACTCTTTGGGCCCTGTCACTGGATCTAACTAATGCCTTTATTCACTGTGCCATTGTGTTAAGGCAGTGGAGAACTTGGAGAGGGTAATTAACAGGAGATAACTGATAACTGACATACATTCAAACATGGCACGTGGAACTATAACAGTCTACCCCAGTGAGCAAAATAAAGGGTTCAGTTCGACATTCCAACCACCTGAAGAAGGCCAGAGTGTACAACAGCCAAAACATAATAAATATGGTGACAAAGATGAAGACAATAGTCTGAATAATGTAAATAGTATATATATATATATATATATATATATATATATATATAATTTGGAGAGATTATATTGCTTGGTTTACTGCCATAAAATGTTGGTTCACTCTGTCATGCAATTTTTCTCATCAGAATTTATCTGACACATTTATAAGTCTACCATTTTTCCATGCTTTGAATATTGCTGCCACATCTGGTCTGGTGATTCAGCAAAATATTTAAAGATTCTTGATATAACACAAAGAATAATCTGCAATATTATTTATCCTGACCTGTCACTTTCAATCACTTTTCCATTGCTCTAACCTAGGTGCCTATTGCCTTTTCTATAAATATTTTCATGGTAATTGTTCTGATGAGCTTTCCTCTTTGGTATCTTGCTTTTATGAATTTAAGCACAGTACTAGATTGGCAGCTAGGTCTCATCATTTTACAGTTGAAAGGGTTAGATGTAACTGTAAGTTCTATGATAACAGTTATTTTTCTCGCACTTCACATTTATGGAATGTGATTCCAGTTTTCTGCTTTCCAGTCAACATTGATCTTCAAAAATTTAAATGCGATGTCAATCGTTATTGTTATGGGAACTTACCCATAATAATAATGGACTATTCCTGACATTATAAATACTGCGCCTCTCAAGAGCTATGAGGATATTGTAAGACGAGGAGAGATAATTGAGAGCATATTGTAAGGACATTGGAATAGTGATACTTGTCGAGACAACATAGTTCATTCTAACCAAATCTGATAGTCATTACTAATACTTCTACTTCTTTGTATTATATTTCTGTTGTAATATATCTTTGTATTCCATACCTGTGTTCGTGTTATTCTTTCATTGGTTCTAACCTTGGACCATCACCGTGCTACAAAGGAACTTGGACCATAACAGTTATCTTCTTACTTACTGTTCTTTTATTGTTCTTTCTCATTAATAGTTTTGAAATATATATATATATATATATATATATATATATATATATATATATATATTAGTTGTAACCTCGGAAAGGTTACTGAATAGAATAATCACACGAAGGTTGGTAATGAACGATAATACTTAGGACACAAACAACACACACAAGATTCGCTAGCGGCAGGCAGAAGTAGTAGTCAACTGTTAGAAGTGAGTCAAGTGAATTTCACAATGAAGCTCCAACTGCAGACCCCCAGACCCACACATACAGTATTCACTACTGTATTTATGGGATTGGTGGGTGATACCCATTATCGCCCATAGGTATGCTACAACATATATATTTCTGGTAGGATTATGGCTCAGGCTCTCTATTATGTATTTTTACTCCTGAATATCTGGTTTTAACTGTTTCCATGAAAACTGAATGCAATAAAGTTGACAAAATTGCAAAATATATTATAGATAAAATTGTATGAAGAATAATGTAATAAATTATAACACTTCTCTGACAGAATCATTGAACAGTAAATCTAATGATTTCTAATAAAAGCAAAAATATGAAAAAGTAAATAGAAAGCAAGAAAGATAACTGTGTTCCTTTTTTTTTGATCAACCAAATGATGGACTTTACATGCAATTAAATGAATTATGCAACTCTACTGTAACACAAACATTTGCCTAGCCAGATTTGGACAGTCCATCTAAAAAAGCTTAATTCCGTTCTATTCAATGTAAACATAGATTTCCCTATCTAATATGCCTAAAAATATTGACATTTAGCCTTGGTAAATTCAAAAGACTGGCTTTTTCTTCCTGCAAAGTTTCCCAGTCATTTCAGTAAAACTGAAATAATCTAATCACTTTTTCACACTAACAACTTCAGCAGAATCAGATCTAGAGAAAAGGGGTGGGGAGACAGAAGAAATACAAATCAATGTGAGAGAGAAAGAGAGCTCCATTCATTTTTTAAACAGTCTTTTTCAAGTGATTAAATCATCTTTGGGTAAAACCTAAATTCTTAAAATTAAAAGAAAAAAATTATTTTGATAAAATCTCTCAAAGTAGAGTCAGAATTTTAATGAGAAATGTACAGATACAAACAAACAAAAAAAAAATAATATTTAACATTTCTGTTAAAAAAAGATATAATAAAAAATAGGCTACCAATAAAACACCAAAAAATTTAAACTACTTTTTCCTGACTGGTTTATTTACTTTACATAATAATGCCAAGCCTTTAAATTGACTATCAGGTGCAAAAGCTGCCTTGGAAAATTTGATAAATTTACTCATAACATTTTTATTTTAGTTGCATAAAATTAAAAAAAAAAATTACAAAGTACCAACAACATTTAATCTATACAAACCTACCAAATGCAAAGTTCAGTTAAAAATCAACAGAAGCATTATGGGAAGGAAATATGAACACAAAATTCAATTTTATATGCAATATGGTGTACACTAGTATAATACCAATCAAAAATGACTATTTTAATGAGTTGGTCATGATATTTTGTTACAAGACAAACTAAACACTTACTCTGGATGTTAAGCTTTAGTTTAACATTCAGAGTAAGTGTTTAGTTTGTACCAATTTGTATTTTTTTTTTTTTTTTAAAGAAAAACTAAAAACAACTGGGAAATTGTATCAAAATATAACAAATCAGTTGTTATTTTATCTATCTAATGTATATATTTGCGTATCATGCAACCTTTGAAGATCTAATTCTGAAAATAATTTGGGGGGGGGGGTTGCATCATACACCCGATAAAAAAGAGTATATACTGCTGGCCCTGGTTATGCTGTTGACCAAACTGTATATCCATTTACTGCAGTCAAATTAACTTCAAAATTAGCTCTTCAAAGATTGCATGATATGTGAGAGTATAGTATATATTTTATTAAATTTCACATTATACAAGGCCCACTCAAGATAGAGGGTTACTGAAGATAATTGTGTGAATGGTAAGTGTAAGGGGCACATTTTACATGGATGCGTGTGAAAAAACATTTAACCCAAGACATAAGATTTTAGTGATTGGGATGTTTGTTTTGCGGTATATCAACTCCTTATGGGTCATTTAATACCAAAGTTTAATTTTCTTGGGAGCATTAGTAATTTCTTGTACAAAAATGCATTGCTGGTAATTTTTAATTTTTTTTTTTTTTTACAAAAATATATTGCTGGTAATTTTTAATTTTTTTTTTTTTTACAAAAATATATTGCTGGTAATTTTTAATTTTTTTTTTTTTTACAAAAATATATTGCTGGTAATTTTTTTTACAAATTTTTTTTATACACATATTCATAAATTTTTAACCCTAGCTTGAGGGTTAACTATTTGCCCATAACGGGGACCCTAATAGTTTCTACCACCTCAGGTCAGGGTGAACCTGGAAACAACAACAATTAGGAGGGGGTTCCATGCTCCTCAAAACCTCTTGATGAGAGGCCTTGCTGTTGGATGCTGTTTACCATCATATCGAGGATGGTTAGTGGTTAAGAAAGAATTGCTTTGGGATTCTGCTCTACAAAGCAACAGTTGTTTGGAAGAACCTACCTGAGTGAAACTTACTTACTAAAGGAATACAGAGGGAATGAGGGTGGTTTGCCTCAATGTATGTGGCATACGTCATAAACGAGAGGGTTACAGTTGGAGGAACTAAGGAACTCATTTAAACATTTTCAAATGCAACTCAACAATATCTGGCTGATAAAAATGTAAATATATTTCAAAGATTGGCCAGCTTCTTCTTCTTTTTCCATGTGCCGTGTCATTTCAGGACATAGGCGATCATGGCTCTCCCCTATCTCTTGTGGCTCTCAATAAGTTTCATACCTCTGCCAACTCCCCGAGACAATGTTCTACCATCCACTAGCTTAAGCCCACTAGGTTTTTCCTTCGTCTCTTTTTCCCTCTATTCGACATGTGAGTATCAAATTCTCCAGGCCCTCCTTTCTCATTACGTGTCCCAGAAATTTCATCTGCCTCTTCCTTATGTTAAGTATAAGCTTCCTCCTTGTTTGCATCCTCTCCAGACCTCATTGTTGCTCACATGCTCAGTCTATGACATCCTTAGCATCCTTCTGTAGAACCATATCCCCACTGCCTTGAGTCTCTTCTTTATCTTGGAGGAGACCGTACAACATTTGCTGCCATTGCGAATTAAAGTCATTATTCAAGATGGAGGAAGTCACATGAGATACTAACAATATAGTATTTTTGTCTGAAATACACCATTTTTTTTTGTTTTATTAAAAATCTAGTGTACCCATGACATCAAAACTGATGACAAAAAGGAATGTATTATATGTAATAATTATATTGTAAATAATTTTTGTTTAATCCAAGTACAATTTTGTAATTTAAAATAGTTCGTTATTAATGTTAATAATTGAACAGTGTATAATTTATAAACACCTACCTGTATATTATCTTCATAAATGTTACATATTTACAGCCAAAATTATATTTACTGCAAAAGTTCCCAAAGCACAATATTTTTTGAGTAAACTTTGGAAGGTCTGAGCAATCCTTGACAGCCTGCAGATTCAATCTGGAATTTCAGAGTCTGCTTATCTGTTGCCCTACTAAGAGCAATGTATCATCATATATTTCTCAAGCTATTACCAAATTCCGCAAGATATGCTCCAAATTGTAACATACAATAATTAACAACAAATATATATATACAAACTCAGTATCATCCAACCCACATTTTAGCAAAAAGATTATCATTATAGGATTTGTATTTGTGAAGGTATTTTAAAATTTAAAATACATAATTGCATTAGAATCCATTTTTAGCCTTGTAAGCATTTCAAAAGTCTCAGAATTAAAAAGTAAAAACAGAAATAATTATTATTCCTGTTCATTTTTACTTTTTAATTCTGCTGATATAATTTGAAACACTATATGTATTTTTAAATTTTTTTTCTCTTGAATTTATTTCCGTGTTTTTTCTTGAATTAGTCCAGGCCAAGGTAAGGGTCTCTGCCCCACCCTGAAACTATGACATGGAAAAATTACTTATGTTATGGAAAATATTTTTTATTCAATCTTTAAAAAATAAACTTCATTGTCTTTTTGGTTAGTTACTAACATGAAAAAAGTAAATAATTTTAAATTAAGTTTTATTAAAGCAAATACTATAGCAAACCTTACTTAATCAAAAATTAATTTAAATAAAATATAGTTGAATTTGTAAAACAGACATTCAACACGACTAATGTTGACCATAACTCATATCTGTCTCTCATAATTTTTATTCAACTAAAGTTCTTTTCACTTTTCAAAAACAAATATAACTTGAATTTGAGTGGGTGAGTCATCGTTATCTTGCACACTGCTCCTCAGTGGTTACACACACACACACACACACAAAAAAAAATCCTAGTAATATGAAAATATTAGAACTGATACACAAAAAAGAGCTTGATGTATTTTATTTAATTTATACAAAGAAATTAATAATCAAACAAATCTTTTTATCTCACATGGGGAATATATATATATATTCCCTATATGAGGTAAAAGCATTTGTTTGATTATCAATTGTGTGTGTGTATTATATATGTAGATTTTTATTTGTTTAACTTAGGTAAAGTGTTCTAAGGCTTATACATGACTATTTTTGTAGGTTAGCACATATTTTTTCCCCTCAAAATTTAAATCCCTGCAATAGACAATAAAACTGAGCTATCTAAATGACACTTGTACAGTCAATGTACCATCTGTGAAAAAAGGGGTACAAAACATTCATTTACAAAGAGATTATTAAAAATTTATTATAGTTTAAGGTGACCTTTACATGGTAATATATATATATATATATATATATATATATGAATATAAGACATCACACATTGAGTGATGGTGTTAATAAAATAGTGCTCAATGTAAAATAACAGAGCTATTAAGTACAGATTAACAGATATACATACTATTCCTCACTGGTAGCATAGCTTGAAGTTTTATGCACCATACAATCTTCAGGTACTGAGTAGAGTCTCTACTCAGCACCTGAAGATTGTGTTGTGCATGAAACTCCAAGCTGGGCTATTGGTGACGAATATATAAAAATAATGGACTCTCCCGTCGGTTTCGATGTATGAGGATCTGACAGCTTATTGATTCAGTTATGAAAGTTTGTGCGATAATCTTAAGTGGCATTTAAGACCCGCTAGTGATTTACAAAGGAGACCACATATGGAGCAAGTGTGAGGATTGTGAGATGAGATCACTGTCAGATTGGCTGACCTTTTAGATCTTGCTCTTGCTTCTTGAAGATGATTCAGACAAGCAGATTGAAAATTGCTGAGCCCACTAAAACACGTTGATCTCCATTCTACCCGCTCCAAGGCTAAGTGCTCAAGGGTGTTATATATATGAGAGAGAGGGAGAGGTATAAGAGTGGATATAAATGAAATAATTAGATATTAGCAACTGTATATACGTGTGTTGGGGTGCATACACATGTAAGTGAATAAATATTCACTCAATTTAAGGTGTAAACAAAACAGTGGTCAATGTGGTTAGACAGAGCTAAGAAGTATATATTGATATACATTACCTACATTCGAAGTGCAATTTAAAGTTTTGTGGTTCTACAAAGTCATCAGGAACAAATTCATGCCTGAAGAGTTGTTTGAACCACAAAACTTTAGGTTGCACTTCGAATGTAGGTATTTATATATATTTATTAGATTTAATATATATATATATATATATATATATATATATATATACACACACACACACACCTGCGATACAATGATCAATTGGCGGCCTTGTGATGTAGAATCATTCATTGAGCTTAGCTGTCACTTTTCTCTGTTGCATCTGTTCACTTGTGACAGGAGTTACTCAAAAGCTTTCCAAAGCTCACTAGATTCCATTACCAATTTGTCTCATACTAATATGCAATAAAATCTTGTCTAAAACATTGGTAACACACAGCTCTTGATAATGACTGAGAACTTCAGACATTTCCTACATTTTTGATCTGGATGCACAGATTTGAAAATTGGAAAAAAATTCAATAAACATAATTAAACTGAAACCTTGTTGGTTGAATATAACAAAACTTGTTTAGATCAAACTGTGTATATGTGTATGTATAGAAGTGAAGTCCAACTCAGAATGGTGACAGTATTTCAGGCTTGAAGTACTGCAAGTCACTTGCAGGCTTGAATAAGAGCCATTGTCATAAGAACCAAAAACATTGCTCAAACTTGCCAGAGATGGACATAATTGTTTATAGAGTCAACAGCCTGTGCGTGTGTTGTTTCATAAAGCAAGTATGACCATCACTGCCACATCCAGCCTATCACTTTAACGCCCCACCCCCACAACACTGCATTCATTGGTTGTGTGAATGACAGTGGCTCATAAAGCCAGCCATCAATCTGCATTTCCTGTCACATATGTGGCATATCAAATCATCTCTGGGTGGTCGAAGGAGACTTTGATCATTATTACTTCCAATGTGCCCTTTCATATGCCTTGTCAGGTCAGGCCTGACCTAGACTTGCACACCCTAGTGTAGGGCGGGTGTTCAAAGCATGCCATTAGTAATTCTTCATATACAATGGACTGTTGATGTGATATATATATATATATATATATATATGTCCAAGAGGATAGAATCCAGGTAGTACTCAATACCCATGTCAGAGTAATAATATAATAAAAAAGGCTCAAACACTAATATTCCATGGTTATAATTTATTACATTGGAATCGTAATCACAATCCAATTAATCAGACCTACAAGTTCAAAAAGAAATCGGAAAATATAACTCCGGGTATAAAAAACAAAATTTTAGTGAGATTGTATGCGTGGGAGTGAGAAACAAGTGTAAGAGGGAAATGTATGAAAACTCTAGAGAGAGGTGTAAAAGAAGAAAGAAGAACAGGAAGGTATATATATATATATATATATATATATATATATATATATATATATACACACACACGAACTTTTTGAGGAATAGAGTATAAGAGGGCAAAAAAATACGATTAAAATGAGAAATAACAATAACATTCTGCATGTGCGTGCACACACAGTAAGAAGAAGAAAAAAATGTCAACCTAACACCTATAAAAAGTGCATAAATTAGTTGAATTAAAAGGGAGATAACTGAGACATCCAGCAGAGTCATGGCACATGAAACTAGAACAATCTAACCTGATGGATAAAATAAATGGTTCAGTTTGAAATTCCAATTACCTGAAGATTGACGGAGCATACAACAGCCAAAATGTCATGAATATGGCAACAAAGATGAGGACAACAGTCTGAACAATGTAAATAATTACAATACCTCATCTCGGAAATATAGGCAGATATTTTTTTTTAATTTATATAAAAATAATGAAAAATGATAAAATTGACAGTCATCGCTGAAACTACCTGATGAGTTGGCCAAATGATTACAAAAAGCTTGTCTATGATACACTGGAGTCTGAGTACTGAATATAACGTCAATCAGCGAATGACATTTTATATTTGTAATAGTCCTCTGTGTGTGTGTATATATATATATATATATATATATATATATATATATATATATATATATATAAAATAGAAATAAGCAGGTCATAAAATGAGTCTGCTTTGAATGCACACCAGAAAGAGAAGTGCTTGACGCTATATATATATATATATATATATATATATATATATATATATAAAAATGGCAGAGCTTTTCTAAATTATGAATTAAATTTCTGTGTTTGACCACTACTGTCAGTTTCATATGCCATAGAGCATTTTTTTACCAGTATGAATTCATGGCAGACTTATTTTAAGAGCTGCTTAGCTTATTTCTATTAATATTAGAAAGCTCTAGCATGGCTGACCTGGTTGAGCAATTTTTTTTGCTTGAAAGCATTAGGCTCGTATATCATGGCCCCATTGTTCTGCGAGTCTTTTTTTTTTTCAATTGTGCGTTTACAGCTTTATTTGATCTTGGCCAGAAGGATGCTTTCTCCACCTCCAGGTGAGTCTGTTTGGTGTGTGCATGATATGCACACAGCAGACATATTTTTTTCATCACAGGCTTTCATGGGGGAATAAAGATCCCCAGTTTCGTACTACAGCTGTTGATCACCTGATGGATTACGTAAAAGTATAAAACTGACAGTAGGGGTCAACACCATGCCCAGAAATTTAATTCATGATAGAAAAAAAAAAAAAAAAAAAGTATTCTTTCAAAAATTTTTAAACAACCAGCATCTCTCATTTCATGTGTATGTGTAGATATGGCAATATCAACAAAGATCGCTCTGATGAAATCCTAATGGATTAAATGTGTCACAAAAACTTTTATATAAATTCAGACATTACTATAGTACACACTTGTATTTAAAATAGATCTCCTACTTTTATCTTAAACAGTGTGTATAACATTTGATATATATATATATATATATCTTGGGTGTAACAGCAAAATTGTCCAATTGTTAGATTAAGCCATACTGTTGTATCTTAGAAAAGATAAAAGATATCTTACTGGAATTCTGAGTTTTTTTTTTTATAATTATTGAACTCTACTTTAAACAATAAGAATATAACAAACAAGTAAAAATTTTAAGCTTTTAATTGATTAATTTGAACAAACATCAAAAAAAAAAGAAAAAAAAAAAGGATTTTTTTGGTTGATCATAAAGATAAGACCATGTGTGGAAAAAAAAAACAACAAATTACTGGACAAAAATTTTAAAACTAGTCAGTGTGCTCATAGCTTAAGGTGTGTAGGCATCTACATAGCTCATTTCCAGTATTAAATTTTGGATTTTAAAATGGCTAAGGGTAAAATTTTAACAAAGTTCAAACGGCAGGATTGTTAAACTTCAAAAACGTAGTCTTTCAAAACAAGCCATTGCAAATGAAATTGGCCTTAGCAGAACTGTCACTGCTAACTTCATTAAAAATCAGAATGCGTACGCTTCTAAAAAAATCAAGTGGTCGCCCCAATAAAATCTCACCATCTCCAGACAGACGCATTAGGTGAGAAGTTAAGAGAGATTCAAGCCTAACATCAAATCAGATGAAAGCAAATACAGATGTTAAATGTAGCTTTCAAACAATTTGACAGCATTTAAATAAGAAAGGGTTTAAGAACTTGAAATGGTTGCAGAGGCCCTGCCGCCTTCTTCGCCATGAAACCTCCCACTTACAATTTACTTCAGATTATCAAACTTGGGATATGGATAAATGGAAGAAAGTGTTCTTTTCAGACAAGAAAATATTCAATCTTGATGACCCAGATCGTTTTCAGTGTTACTGGCATGCAAAAGATGTCCCAAAAGAAATTTTCTCAACATGACACAGTGGAAGTGGATCAATTATGGTCTGAGGTTCATTTTCGTACAATGACAGGTTAAAAAAGGCATCTCTAATTACTGGAGGCCCTCATCTATGAGGAGAAAACTGGATTTTCCAGCAGGACAATGCTGCAATTGACAACGCTCTCCAGATTTAAGTCCAATTGAGAATGCTTGGGGACGGATGGCAAAGGATGTTTATAAACATGGATCGCAATATGAAACTGTAAATGCTCTTCACGCTGCAGTTTATACATCCTGGGAGAGCATCCCAAACACCCTCATGCAAAAGTTAATAATGAGTATGGCAAAGTGAATTTTCAAAGTAATTTGCAAAAATGGAGGATATACTGAGAATTAAATTGTCATTGTGCCTTATTTGTTCTGTATTTGTTATTATTATTTACATGATGTTATCTTTATAACCAAGCAAAAAAAAAGCCTTTTTTCAATATTTGTTTAAATTATTCAATTAAAAGGTTAAAATATTCACTTGTTTGTTGATAAACTACATTTTCTAATTTTTATATATATATATATATATATATATATATATATATATATATATATATTAACCCTTTTGTATCTGGTCTTAAGATTTTGACCAGGGGTGTGTGTGTGTGTGTGTGTGTGTGTATATATATATATATATATATATATATATTGAATGGACTCTTGCCAAACACCTATGGTTCTGCTATATGCGAACACCTATTAAATAGCAGAGAGTGTGCGGCCAAATTTAGTGCGGACTGGTTCACAGTGTTGTCCCGGTCACACTCTTTATTTCATCTAAAGGTTCTGAAGGCACTTTACATCGGATCCTGCAAGCCTTCTTTGTGTAAACATGAGTGTTTGTTGGGGCTCACTGTCATTTGTCTAGTTCCTTTTGCTCATTCCCTCCCCAACTTCCTTTTTTATTGTACATTTTCTGTTTTAATTTAAATTAAATCTCCTGTTGAAGCCTGAATGGTGGGAGCAAAACTGGTTGCTTTGCCTGTTTTTAATATGTCTAGTAATATTAAGTCTTAGACTTATTTCTGTCATTAAATTTTGTACCTATAAAAATATATATATATATATATATATATTAGGTTGGTGCAAAAATAATTTCGTTTTCTAACATATGTTACTATGTGAGAAAACAAAATTGTTTTTGCACCAACCTTATATATATATATATATATATATATATATGGTGGACTCTCCTGTCGTATTTGATGTATAAGTGTAAACAAGCTCAGTTCCTAGGAACCGACAGCCCAGACACCAGCATGAGTTGATTTGATTACAGTGGTGAAGACTTTGTGCAGAACCAACCACACTTTTTGAAGGGCCGAATACAGAGACCTGGTGCATTACATGCCACAAGGTTCCCAAACAACCCTCCGCAGGTTTTGAATTCAGATTATATATATATATATGAGATAGAGAGAGAGTGGGGAGACTATAAAATCACTTAATGTTTGTTAAGTGAAACAGTAAATTGACTATGAAAGTATCAAATGGTGATCACAACAAATAGAAGTTTAGTGATATCATTTGATAGAAAACTTAAAAATCTAGAGACAACATGATAAGCATTAGAAAGCTATAAGATTCCTTAAATACCACACATGATAAACACAAACAATATTCAAAAGTTATTACTGATCTCAAAATGACTCATTCAGATAATGAACCAGATAATTTAATCATTAGTTAACGACCTTGAGTCAAATTACAAACACCACCCCCTGGACTCTGAATATTTTGTCAACTAATTAGTTTTTGTTTTGATGATAAGTCCCTGATAAGACCCAAGATATGAGTGGGTGACAAATACCAACAGCATACACAATAGGCAAAAATATTTTGGAGAATTGCCTAAAAATTTAAGGTTGCCTGCCTTTTTACAAAACTAATTTACTAAGTCACTTTAGGCCAGAGAAACTTTTGCTTCCTGAAAGGCTTTCATCATATATTCAATAATAATGAAATTCACTCATGACTGCTTAAAGTTTCCTTAAAACATTCACCCTTTTTACCTAATCTACTTTGCTAGTTAATGTTAATCTTAGGGCTAGCTGATTTTAAAATTTTAGGTACTCCCCATCTTGAAAAAATATGTATGCCATGCACTAATGGTTGTTTGATAGCATTCAAGATCACATATATATATATATATATATATATATACGTTTCATTAAATAATATAGACAATTATAGTTCTTGTCTATATTATTTAATGAAGCGTGTATGAATGAAAAGATGCTGCCTAAATACACACAATATATATATATATATATATATATATATATATCAATTATTTATGTAAAAAACAAAATACAACTTCCCTTATAAAAAAAAAACAACTAAAATGACCAAAAATTGAGATTGAAACAACTTGCCACAAAAAATGGCAACTGTTGAAAGAAAAGAAGAAAAAAAAAGAAAGAAAAGCTAAATAAGAAAATGTAAAGTGAAAAAAAAGAAAGAAAGAAAGAAACTAATGAACAAATGATCAGAAAAGCCTACAATATATGCACATCTGTGCAGAGATTGGCACATGGCTGCACATGCACAAACGAACACAAAATATATAGAAAAAAACTTACAATGTTAAATGTATAAAAAGGAAAAAAAAAAAAAAATTATCGAAAAAAATTTAAACAGTAAATTGCTCATATCACCTGAAGAGTGAATGGACAGGTTTGCCTATGAAACTCTGGAGTTGGGATGATAAAGGTAACATCAGTCAGTTCAGTGACAAAATTTTACTCATATTAATCCTATATATATATATATATATATATATATATATATATATACACACAAGTTTAATTAGGTCTCATTTAAATACACCTGAAGACCTGAAAAGAAGATTATAAGAACACAAGAACAATTAAATTAAAAATCTAACTGCTGTACTTGCTGTCCAAATACACTATATATATATATATATATATATATATATGAAATATACTTAGCATGTTACATAAGCAGACCATAAAATCACTTAATGGTGCCAAAAACTTATTTTTGTTTTTTAGTTTTGAGATTACAACCCCAAAATTTTGGTATTAACTATAAGAAGACTGAATTTACTCTTGATAGTAGAGTTGACTTAACTTTCAAAGTTTTAATAAGCATACCCACCTTGTTTATTGAAAAGTAATTTTCCTCATTCTTTATTCTTACCTCGGGATGGTATATATATATACTTTGGTAAATTTAGAGAGTTTCCTCCAGCTCATTTATTTAAAAAGCAAGTGTATAATGCTACAGAAAAGTGGATAAGCAAAAATATGGACTACAAATTGGGAAAATCAGAATCGAGCAGGTACAGAAATTTAATGATGTAGGAATAAGTGATAGAAAATGTGACACAGAAATCAGAAGCGACATTGAAGTAGTGAAAGACGCCATTCAGAAGGATGCTGAGAATACCATGAGCAGTAAAAATATGACTAATCAGGAAGTTGCAAATAAGATGGGAACTAACAGGACATTTAATCAGAAAATTGACAGCGGAAAATTCTTGGACACATAATGAGGCAACTTCTGGAAGATATGATAACTAGATTTGAATCAACAAAACAATTCCACCTGAGAGTAAATATTATTCTTACTTGGAAAGCTAAAAAAGAAAAAGTTCTACAATTTAAGTTAAAAAATACATAAAAAAAATAAAAATTCAGATTGTTCTTTATCAGCCTCATTCTTTACATATTTGCAGCAATTGCTTGTTTCCTCTTCACAACAATTAACCTGTCTTATAAGTTATTTAAAAGCAGCACTTTATGGGCCCTTACTGTTAGGTATTTAAGAGCAGCACTTTCTGGGCCCTTACTGTTAGGTATTTAAGAGCAGCACTTTATGGGACCTTACTGACTGGCAGCTGTTCCATTTTCTCTAAAGACTTTTTTCTAACATGCTTTTAGTTAACAACACTTGCTTAAGAAATCAAATCACAAATCCTTGGGTCTTTAGTCATTCATTATTAATGAGTGTGAGTAGCATGCCAACAACAGTACACTATGGTATAAATATATGAAGCCAAATATAATGATCCTAAGACCCAGTCTGATAAGGGTATACCAGGCACATGCATCACAGTATGTCATGTGATGACAGGTTCTGGTAAAAACAGTGCATAGCCTTGTAGGTAGGGCTGTTAGAAATACCATCAGGTTGGATAACAGTCTGTTCAGACTGGTCTTTCATTGGGCATGTTCCCAAGTATTGAGATGTGACTCCAGAGTTGCCTTTGCAGACTCATCTTTGAAATTAAAAACAAAAAAAACAAAACAACTTCCTTGAAACCAGGCCATAATGCTTTTTGACTACTTTTACTCATGTACAGTGTATTAGCACATAAAGGACATTCTTAATTGGTTACAGTCACAGGCAATGGACAAGAAAATCTGTGCTACTGAATAGAATATTTATCATAGTTCACTAATTCACCAAAATGTACATTTTAAAACCACCAATTAAGATAAGAAGCCATGAGAGCCATGGCTGGTGTAGCATCAGGGCAATTTTTATTAATATTAGTAACAATTTACTCTGCAAGGATTCTCAGAAAAGTTCATGAATTGGGAGGAATCTTGTTTGTTTTGTTTTATGGCATATCAACCAGAATGGGTTATTTAATGTCGACAAGATTTTTATCACCGGTAATTTTCCAAAAATGTATTGCTGATAAATTTTTTTTTTTTTTTTTTTCCAAAAAATATATTACTGGTAATATTTTTCTTTTTCAAAAATATACTGCTGGTAATAATTTTTCCAAAATATTGCTGGTATTGAAACCTATTTTTATACTTTCATAGTGTTTTGAAGCTTTTTGGCAGGGTTAACCACCTTCCCACACCTGGGACCACAACAGGCACCACCACCCCGGGACAGGGTAGACCTGGGAACACCAGCAATCAGGAGGCAGTCCCATGCTCTTCAAAACATCCTGATCAAAGGCCTTGCTATCAGATATAGTTACCCAGGATGCAAGGAATCTTGTTGACACCATTCCTCAAGAATAGAATTTCCATTGGCTGTGTCAATATATGACACAGGTATATTAATAATATTTTTTCACCAGTTGTTAAGAGATCAATTACAAACTATTTAAGAAGGTAGAGCAGTAAACTAACAACAGAAGTTATTCCCCAAATGACATTGATATTGTGAAATTGTGTCAGAGAAAGTGTTTTTTTTTTTTAAAGGTATGGGACTTCTTTTTTTTGTTTTCATTGAATTCATTACAGAAGGATTTTTCAAAAAAGTATTCAGATTGTAAAAACAATAAATCCTTCAAAATAGAATCAAACCAATCTAAAAGAAAACTGAAAATTGAAAGATACACCCCCCAGCACTCCAAACACACACACATGCATACAAAAATGAATACCTAGATCAAGGACAAAAAAAAAAAAAAAAAAAAAAAAAAAAAAAAAACGTGTCTAGCATCAAGCCTATAGGGACCAACTGGCATGTATGAGTGTTGCTACAAAAGTGCATCAAAAAAGGTGATTCATTTGGATGAAGAATGAGTCATTCTAAATAGAATAAGGTGTTGGGGAGGTGGTACCTCTATTTGCAAAGCAAAGTGAGTTTACAAAAAGCAGTTTGATGTGGAGTTGGTGCTTTCAGAGAAAATTCACAGATGCCAAACTGGTCAAATAAGGGACACACTTCAAATGTGAGATATGTTAATATATGAAACCCAGTATAATCATCTTAATAGCCAGTCTGATAAGGGGTATATGAGTCACTTGCATCACAGCCAAATGTATGACAGTCTAGTAACAGTCTACCTTGGACTGGTCTTTGATTGGGGATGTTCCACTCTATTGGCATGTGACCCCCAAGTTGTCTTGGTAGCCTCATCCCTAAAATCTTAAAAAAAAAAAAAAAAAAAAAAAAAAAAAAATCAACTTTTAGGCGGTATTAAAAGTATTTATTTTTTAACTGATTTTTAGCTTATGAAGTAGGGTGCTGAAAAGATTTTGTTCAACTAAGAGAGTTATTCAAAAATAAATTCTGACATTTGGTCAGATTTTGGGAAGTACATATCCATAAACCATCTATGATGTAAATATAAAAATAATTACACACACACATATATATATATATATATATATATATATATATATATATATATATATCTATGTATGTATGTGTGTGTGTGTGTGTGTGAATTTCTTAAATTTAAACTATTTGTAATTTCAGTCTGATAAGACAGGTGTTAAAAACTTACCCATTGAAATAAATTATAATTTATAACTGTTTTTGATGAAACATCAAGTTTTTCCTTGATGTGTGTATTATATATATATATATATATATATATATAGATAGATAGATATGTGTGTGTGTGTGCGTATGTACGTACATACTCCTGCACAGACTGCATATAGGCACAGATATGTAATCATTTATTTAATGTTTCATTTACTGATTAGTAGTTTATTTGATTTTTGCCTTGGTGTTATATATTGAGATATTAATTAAATTAATTATGGGGGATTAGGTTCATTTTTTGGTGCTTGTTTGCATGTGTGTGTGTGTGTGTGTGTGTGTGTGCATGCATATATATATATATATATATATATATATATATCCACATGTACATACACATATGTATAGCTGTCTATGTTTAATATTTGTTTGTTTATTAATAGATGAAATTTATATATTCGTTTCCTTTCTTTATTTAATTTCCTTTAAGTTTTTATTATATTTATTTTATTTACATTTGTTTATTTTTAGTTAATGTTTAGATGGCAAAGTAAATATTTATTTATTTATATGCCTACATTTACCCAATATTTCAGTCCTCTTGTGTAAGAATTTATTTTGGTTTTTTAAACTAATTATTGCTAATTTTTTTCTCTAAGCATAATTTACAATTTTTACTGCTGATACTGTATGGGGCTGCTCTTTTTATTATTTCCCTTTTGATTATGTTTTCTTTTTGGCTCTATATGTATTTTGATAGGGTTGTATTGTATATTTTCTTTTGAATGGCATTTTGTGGTTGTAATACCTTACTTTAAAAGGTTTTTCTGTGGCCCCTATGTAAAGTTTTTCATCTGTTAATGTTATTATTTATGATAGCTTTGTATATTATGTTATTGGTTTAACATTTATTGTTAAATTGGCAATTTTCTTTGTTTCTGCAATTACATTTAATGGTATTAAGTAGTAATCCCTCTTTTAAACATGTTCTAATACAGAACGTCATTTATCTGTACTTCAATTATTTGGATAGGAAATAACTGAAATCATCTGAACATTTTTTTTTAATTATCTGAACTACGCCCATTCTAATATTTCATCTCAGACAAGTATTTTGAGAATTTAGAAAACCATACTCAACCTTTGATAGAAACTGACAAATGTTTAAGTTGGTTGTGATTTCAAGCAGAAGGCTCACTAATGAATAAATGTACTTTAATTTAGTCTTGGGCAGTTAGTGTCAGAAAAAAAAAACAAAAAAAAAACAAGAACAGCTGGAAACAAACAGAAATTGATTTTTTTATTTTTCATAAAAATAAACTGGACAAAACTTTGAAACAAAGCATTTGAAAATGTTATGTGTTGATATGTTAAATTTCTTTCAGAAGAGGACTTTTCTTCCTTGTCTTTTAATAATTTAGGTATTCAGTTTTAAATTATCCAAATATTTTTTCAACCCCTGTCCCAAAATGTCCCGATAATTAAGGTATTACTATATTGATTTATTTGTTTTCTTATGGCTTACCAAGCCTTTACAGGTTATTTGTAGCCAGAAAATATTTTTAGATAGTAAGATTTCTTTTGAAGCTAATAATGATTTATTGATACAAGTTCTACCAATTAACCTATATTCTAGAAGAGGTGGATTCATACGTTTCCCAAGAGTATTTGCTCATAAGTGAATATAACAAACCTGACTGGAATTCAAACTCAGTTCTCTGGTTTCCAATATTGAGCAGTTATCCATTAAACCACACACATATCCAAGCTTGTATTCTCAAACAGTCACTTTTCTAGGTACTGACTATGCTCGGCATTGCTTAACTTCAGTGGTTGTGCAAGAATTGGTTTTTCAACGTAATATGGCCGTAAGCTTATTTCTGGATTTTAAATCTGATTTCTTTAAAAACAGTCAAAAACTAAAATGGCATTTGTCAAAAGTACTGAATCTTAACATTTAAAGTTTTTTTTTTTTTTTTTTTTTTTTTACAAGTTTCCACATGAAATAATGCAAATAATTTGACACCAGAAATTAAAAAAAAGAAAAAAAAAAAAAAGCTTAATAGAAATTTTGTCTACCATTTAGTCAAACGGGTGAATGCGTGTGTGCATATGTGTAAATTATATATCTATATCTATCTATCTCTCTCTCTCTATATATATATATATATATATATAAAAATAAATGTGGACACCGCGTGGTAAGTCTGTTTCATGCATGAAGACTTGAAACAGACTGTTGTCATTCAGCGATTCTTGTCCATGCCATCTTCCTCACTATCACACACACAAGCTGTTTATATAACCTGTGATATTAGGATTTATGCAATTATTAAAGAGAAACTTTATACTGTGACAATTGATAAATGCAAATATAGACATTTATAAGAATTTATTTAGTAGAATAATGTTTTACAAATATTTATTAAAGAAATGCATCAAGCCTTCTATAATGAAAATTAATTCTAACAGAAGAAAAAAAAAATTCAAATCACTGTTCTATTTGAAATATATATATATATATATATATACACACACACATATATATATATATATATATATATATATATATATATATACACAAATCAATGATAAACTGAACATTTTTTTGTGTAATACATCTTGTCCTTTCAGCTGACTAGAGTGATGTTTACATTGAGGGAAGCTGAAATTTTAATCTTTTAAATTAAAATCTTTTTCTTTTTAAAGATGTGTTATATATAGTCTAACCAATCTCATTTAGTTTCTTTTTCTTTACATTTTTGTCATTTTTGTTATTAAATATCACACATTGCGATAATAGAAGATCTGCTAAGAATGGTGAAATTAAGAACGTAAATTATAAGATTATAAACCTTCAGCTTATTAAATTGTTTTCTCTTTTATTTAAAACTAGCAGCATTACCCGGTGTTGCCTGGGTTTATTCAAAAACAGATCACGAACCTCATCCAATCTGTAAAGTTAAAATAAAGAAGATTTTTGTGTAGTGCCTCTTATCTAGATGGGGAAAAATTATAATGACATGAAGTGTGAAAACATTTATAACAGGAGAAAGTTGTTTTTTACAGAAGCACAGAAGATACAAAAAATATTTGTCAGTAAATGAAGAGTACATTAATCACAATTGATCTTCAAAAATTGTTGAGGAGAAATGCTTTGTTGACTGCTTTTGCTTAAATTACATCAAATGAACAACATGCATTGGAAGGAGAAGAAATTCGACAAAGACTTCTCCTAGCAGCCGTGCCAAGGCTGAAAACCAACGTTCACAAAGACTGTATAGAATTGTTCTTTGCCCCTCAGTTTCGACAGCTCAAGTAGCAGCAGTTCTGATAATCGTTTTTGATTCATTTTAAGATTGTAACATACATGTAAAATTCTGTCAAAATCGAAGCAATTTGAAAATTAAGGGGTCCCTTTGGTTCACCCTAGGGGTCCCAAATTTCAAGCCAAAGGACAAGTTTAAGACTAATAGTAATTGAAATAATAAATCACATCTTTTTAAAGTTTTCTATTTAATCAACTTTATGGCCAAAGCTGTAGACTTAATTGAAAATTTTGGGGTTCCCTTCTGGTCCCCTAACTTGTGGGGGTCCCAGTGTTGATTTTCAGTGAATTCCAAGTGACTACTTCAGTTACTTAATATAATCTCAATATGTACTGAAATTTTCATTGAAATTGGGGAATACTGCTACAAAATACACTTGAAAAGCAATTGAGGCATCAAGGGGTTTATAGGGTCATCCTGGGGGCCCCCTCATGCATTTTTAGAAATCTGACAACTGATTTCTATCTCATTGTAAGAGTGTAACAAACATGCAAAATTTCATCAAAATCGAAGCAATTTGAAGTTTTTGGGTCCCTTTGGGGCACCCTGGGGGTCCCAGTGTCGAGAGAAACGAAAATC
Organism: Acanthosepion lycidas; assembly: GCA_963932145.1. Taxonomy (NCBI): domain Eukaryota; kingdom Metazoa; phylum Mollusca; class Cephalopoda; order Sepiida; family Sepiidae; genus Acanthosepion; species Acanthosepion lycidas. Next base: position 92,681,312 of record OZ010597.1, read on the forward strand.
AATATAGCATATAATAAGCGTGACAGTAAGTTGCATAAACTTATCAAGTCTCATTAAAATCAGCCTTAGGGTTTAGACTTCAAGTCTGAAAGTTTAAAAACAACCAAACTAATGGAAATTCCCATTTAAACATTATATTTATCGATTATCGGTTATTGATTTTTGAAAAATAACTAATTTTTTTTGCCCAGGCATACCTAGTATCAAGTACAATCTATGTTCCAAATTTGGTGGAAATATGCTTTATGGTTCTTGAGTTGTTCACGAACACACACACATAGTCAGTTTTATATATATAGATAGATAACATTTTTTAAAATCCAAATTATGGTCACATTCATTACAGGGAGCACCTAATACATTGAGTGTTTTTATTGTAAAAGATCAGTTTGTGTTCATATAATCTTTTGTTTAAATTTTGAGGTTTCTCCTATGTATTTTGTGTGGCAATAATTACAGATTTCAATTTTTAGCTTATTATCATTTTGTTCAGCATTAATTAAATCTTTTATTGTCCTTAGATAAATTATTGGTTGGTAGAAGAATATATTTTGATCTATTGATTCACAGAACGGTTCACTCTTTTATTTGGAAATATTTATGATCCTTTTGTTTCACACTGAATATGAAGATTTTTTCCCCCACTTTCTCATTGATTTTCCTGACATTGCTTCGGTATATTAAAAATTTACATATGATTTTCTCCTATATAAAGAAATTTATGAATATTTTTTAATCTAACATTATTTCTTATTGCTACAAATGTTATATTTAGTGGTGCACATGCCTGAGTAGATATCCCTGATTTTTCTTAAAAATAGGGAAATTAATGTCTACCAGCATAGAGATTGAGAGTTCTATTAAAGAAAAAGTGCCTCCCAATATGAATCACACCTGCATTTTCCTTTTCAGCCAGGAAAACCATTTAAGCTTATATAGGCTAAGTGATCCTTGATTTGCTGTAATAGCTTCTTGTAGCCCAATGGTAAGGCATGTTTAGCTTAAAACAAATAACTTTTACTTAATATATTTCATAAATTACATTCAAAATATGTCCCCCCCCCCCAAAGTCTCTTGTTTTCCCAAAATGTTATATGGTCCAGAAATGGCAAGTTTCCAAAGTTACCAGATCATCAAAAAATGAATGAATTAATCACCATATTTTCCAGTCTGTACAACACATTTTACAACAGTCATTTTTACACTATCCACAATAATAACCATTTATTGGACCCTTTATAATAATATAATACTTCCTTTTTTCCCCTATGTGCAGCTTATAAGACAATGAAAAAAGTGATGATCTTCAAACTTCTAAATGTTGGCTAAGTTACTTCTTCAAGTTCTTAAAAATTATTTTCAGCTTGTTTTCACTGGGGCAGCAGGGAGAAAGTAACATGGTGGAATTCTATAAATATATGCAAATTGATACCCAATCAAACTGATCCAAATCTACAGACTAGAAATCATCTGTCCAAAACTTGATGCATTGAAGAGTTTTATCAATTCAACTTTAATCATTAAAACTGAATGTTTAATTTATTGAAAACTAACATTTTTTTTTTATATTCAATCTAGATTATCAAGACTACTTACACCCATTTTTTGAAAGTAAATATGTTTATTAAAATACCACAAAATTACTTTTATTCTATTAAGTATTTTAATGTGGGCAGATAAAAAAAAAAGAAGAAAAAATTGATTTCCAGAAATGTTTGTCGAGAAAGTAATAATGAAGACAACACCTGCAATTTAAACATTTGTTCTTCAATTAATTTTAGTTTGTTCCACATTGTCATCTCTACTGGCAACTTGCAAGTAGAAGCGTCACGATAAAACGTTGATGGGAAAGATAATATTGTTAACTATCTCTTTTGTTGTGGCATCTGATGAGTACAAGGCTAAATTAAAACTGACAGAAACAAGATAAAGGAACTTTATTTATCTGAATGGGCCAACCTAGTGGGGGAGAAAAAAAAGAATGACTGACAGAGATATATACATCTGGGATAAGATTGCAATTTATACATTTCCTTGCATACAACACTATTTACTCCAAAATTGTTTTGTCTTTTGAAACAGGTTTCTCTCCACTAGGAAGGTTCAACATTGGTTATATCTGCAGTTTCATCAATTTTTTCTTTCTTTTTTTTTTCATGCTTGGCCCTTTTTCTGTTGTAGCTTTACTGCTTGAAAATGCTTTCTGAAGACGAAACATCATTCAATCTGGCTAATGCAATAATATTGTAATGCATGACAGTAATCGTTATAGTTTATACACAGTAACTACTGCAATGACATAATGGCAGTTTGTATCTAAGTAGCTTTTAAAATAGTCCACTTGAAACTAAAAGGATGATTAGGCAGGCGAGGAGGAGGTGGTCCAGTATTTATGAAATAAGATACAAGAAACTCAAGTGAAAGACGATGATGTTGCTATAGCAACACATATCTGACAAGACTCTTTCTATGCATCGAGTTCTTGTCTTCTTGCCAAGGATCATCTCAACAGAATGTCCAAGAAACTACCAAAGTAGGACATTTCATTTCTGGCAAGTGTACATTTTCGTAGATACTCTTCTGTATGACAAACTTTATACATATAGGTCAGTCAAAACTATATTTGCTGTGTGTGTGTATATATATATATATGATAAAAATATAGTTTTAAGGTCTGCTGTATTTATGACTACGAAGGACAGAGCGCGTATATATATATATATATATATATATATATATATATATATATATATATATATAAATGTGGACACCGCGTGATAAGTCTGTTTCATGCATGAAGACTTGAAACATGAAACAGACTGTTGTCACTCAGCGATTCTTGTCCATGCCATCTTCCTCACTATCACACACACACAAGCTGTTTATATAACCTGTAATATAAGTAGGATTTATGCAATTATTAAAAAGAAACTTTATACTGTGACAATTGATAAATGCAAATATAGACATTTATTAGAATTTATTTAGTAGAATAATGTTTTACAAATATTTATTAAAGAAATGCATCAAGCCTTCTATAATGAAAATTAATTTTAACAGAAGAAAAAAAAATTCAAATCACTGTTCTATTTCAATTATATATATATATATATATATATATTATATTATATTATATAATATAATATATATATATATATCTTGCGCATTGAGTGCTGGCATTAATAAAAATACATTTTTTTCTTCACCAATAGCTCGACTGAGTTTTATTCACAACTCAGTTGTACATGAAACTCTGAGTGATGCTATCAGTGAGAAAATATATAAAATTAAAACCGAGGTTGGCAGTGACTGGCCACTATTATCAGTTTTGTGTGTTTGCACACAATCATCAGTCAGCCTTCTGCTCTACTTATTGCTGCCCACTGACTTTATCACTACTTCATCACCCATTCACTTAGAGTTACTCATTTCCAGCAAGAAAAAAAAAGTGTTTTAAAAATGAAATTTGCAATGTTTCATCTGAATTTGCTTTGACCAACTTTCAGTTGTCAATCTGTACGCTGTGCATACAAACATTATTTATAATGTAACAACACGGGTAATGAGCTTACTATAGAAATGCACTGAAAAGCTAGGAAGAAATTGTCAGTGGTGATGAATTAATGTAAGTCTTATTGACAGAACTGGGTGATTATATGTAAGAATTACCATGCTCAATATTTGATTAATTTGTTTTATTTTTTATTTTTTTTTTTTTTTACAATTTATCAACCTTTTGTAGGTTATTTTATTGTTTGGATTGTAAGAACAATAATTCTTTTATTTTTGCAAGTGAATATTGTATTAAGTTTTTTCAGATACAAGTCTTACTATTTAACCCATAGTTGAGAGGAGAAGTGGTGGATTCATACCGTTTCCCAAGAGTATCTGCATGTAAGTGAATATAACAAACCTGACTGGAATTTGAACTCTGCTTTCCAATTTCTCATTCTGAGCCAGTATTTATCACACCACCTGCACATTCAAGCTTACTGCAACTGATCTTCCCAAGCGGTCATCCATCTAGGTACTGACCATGCTTGACATTGCTTATCTTCTGTGATTGAACAAGAACTGGTGTTCAACATGATATGGCCATAAGATTGCCCAATATTTAATAATATAGTGCAAAGCAAATTAATAATCAATGTTCAATTTAATTGATTCTGATCACTTATCAAATTATAGATAAGTTTTTTTGATCAAAGACAAAGTTACATAGAACTGTTCACAAAAGCAGCAATTAGCTGAGAAACAAAAATCATTATAGCTTTTCACACTGAATTGCTCTTGTTGACAAACTATAAAAAGATGAGAATCAGAAATGAATGCCTTTATGTGTTAATGGTTTACTAATAAATAAATGACTTGACGATATTGTCAGAAGTGGCAAGATATTTACAGTGACAATTTTTACAACCTCTTCAAATGCATACACCAATTGTTTATATGAAAATAAGAAAAGAGAAAAGAAAATAATGTCAAGGGGAGAAAGTGGAAGAAGTTCAAAGACATGAAAGATAAGGGTGAGAGGAGAATGAACAAGAATGGCAATGTGAGCAAGAGGACTAAAATGAGAGGAGAGTATAAAAAGATAGAAGTGGATGATAGTAAAACAAGGATGAAAAAAGATGAAGAATTAGCATATGAGTGAGGAAGAGAAGACAGAAAAAAAAGGGAAGGGAAGAGGGAGCAGAGGATGAAAAAGAAGGAAGCAGAGGACAAAAAAAAAAAATGATAAGGTAAAGGAAAAGGTTGAAAAAAGGAGAAAGCAGAGGGCAAAAAGCAGGGTGAAAGGAGGAGAAAGTACAAGATAAAAGGCAGAGGAAAAGAATGATAGGAGGAAAAGAATGATAGGAGGAGAAGGCAGAGGAAAAGAATGATAGGAGGAGAAGGCAGAGGAAAAGAATGATAGGAGGAGAAGGCAGAGGAAAAGAATGACAGGAGGAGAAGGCAGAGGAAAAGAATGACAGGAGGAGAAGGCAGAGGAAAAGAATGATAGGAGGAGAAGACAGAGGAAAAGAATGATAGGAGGAGAAGGCAGAGGAAAAGAATGATAGGAGGAGAAGGCAGAGGAGGAAGGTAAAAAAGAGAAAGCAAAGGACAAAAGGCAAAGAAAGAAGGTGAAAAAGGAGAAGGCAGAGGAAAAAAGGCAAAGGAAGAGGGGGGAAAGGCAAAGGAAGAGGGGGGAAAAGGCAAAGGAAGAGGGGGGAAAAGGCAAAGGAAGAGGGGGAAAAGGCAAAGGAAGAGGGGGGAAAGGCAAAGGAAGAGGGGGGAAAAAGGCAAAGGAAGAGGGGGGAAAAAGGCAAAGGAAGAGGGGGGAAAAAGGCAAAGGAAGAGGGGGGAAAAAGGCAAAGGAAGAGGGGAGAAAAGGCAAAGGAAGAGGGGAGAAAAGGCAAAGGAAGAGGGGGGTAAAGGCAAAGGAAGAGGGGGGTAAAGGCAAAGGAAGAGGGGGGTAAAGGCAAAGGAAGAGGGGGGTAAAGGCAAAGGAAGAGGGGGGTAAAGGCAAAGGAAGAGGGGGAAAGGCAAAGGAAGAGGGGGAAAGGCAAAGGAAGAGGGGATAAAGGCAAAGGAAGAGGGGGGTAAAGGCAAAGGAAGAGGGGGGAGGCAAAGGAAGAGGGGGGTAAAGGCAAAGGAAGAGGGGGAAAGGCAAAGGAAGAGGGGGAAAGGCAAAGGAAGAGGGGGAAAGGCAAAGGAAGAGGGGATAAAGGCAAAGGAAGAGGGGGGTAAAGGCAAAGGAAGAGGGGGGAGGCAAAGGAAGAGGGGGGTAAAGGCAAAGGAAGAGGGGGAAAGGCAAAGGAAGAGGGGGGGAAAAAGGAGAAAACAGAGGACAAAATATAAAGGAAGAATATAAAAAATATATAATGGTGTGATAGAATAATGATGTTGATAATAAAGAAAGGATTAAGAAAGCAAAAGAAAAGAAAGAAGAGCATAGAGAGAGAGAGAGAGAGAGAGAGAGAGAGAAAGAGAGAGGTGGAAACACGCTCTGAAAAGAAAGAACATAACTGTTCATTATACCATTTTGTGTGCCTCAATGCTTGACGATAAAACAGACAAGAGCCAAGCAAATTAAACACTAATATTGAATCCTTTCTCTTCTGTGTCTGTCCAATAATAAAAGCTGCAAGAATTATAGCCTCATTCTATATTAAAAAAAAATAAATAAAGAGCTTGGCAATTGGAAGTTGCAAAGCCAAAACTTGGCACTGACAAAGGACCATAATTATTCAGGATAACTTAAAAAGTAACTCCTTTGAAATTTCTTTTGTTTACTTGTGAGCCATTACAATTGTGGCTGCATTGGCAAAATGGTGTCATGAAGATTTGGAATACATGCAGAGTGAAAGGGGGGGGCATAAAGAAATCAAAGAATCTTGGTAAATTTTAATTTGTGATTCTCGCTATTTTGAAAATACTGACATTTCACTTGAAATCTGTAAACCAGGGAGGCCCAGTTTCATGACATGTTAAAAAATATACAACGAATAAAAAAAAAAGTATATTCTTATATTTTATGTTGTATACTTTGGATTTTTTTTATTTTTAATCATTTCACCTCAAGCAAGGCAATAAAGCCACTAAAACACAAATATTTACTGAGAGTGAAAGAAACTGAGAAAACATTGAGTAGAAACGACGATAAAAGACAAGTATTCAAAAAGACAGATCGTACTTGACAGGAAAGAAAGAAGCTGGAATTTTTTGTGGAGTTCCACAAATGATAAATGCAAGAGAAACTATTATAAATAAAACTTACAGTTCTATGGTTCATATGAAAAGAGCAAATACATTTGCTACATGAAATATATCAGCATTTATTCATGTTTTATGGGACAGCAAAATACTAAAATGTATTTATGGAAATTCTTTAGAAATTATATTACTCTTGTGACCTAGGGAAGGTTATATACATATGTATAGCTGGCCACTCATATTCGAGGATACCCGTCTACTAGGGCTTCTAACCAATTCCTGTTGCAGACGCTTGCTCAGGCACATTTGTGTTTGTTCAACACCCACAGAGCCCACCTGTGGTTTATACTGCAACTATGCTGAGCAGACCTTACTTTCAGTTTCTAGGAGAGAGCGTGTTATCTAGCGTGATCAACAATTTGAACAAGGCCAGCACACTTGAGCCCTCAGCCATAACGACATGTGACTTTGTGCTAGCACAGCGATCAATGGGCCCAAGGGTTCTATCTGCCCAATTTCACTCACAAGTCTTGGGTTAACCCATGGTGTGGTTTTCAGGGACTTTTCAAAGGTTCTGCATGCTGGGATCAACCCCTCCAGTCCGATAACATCAGGAAGTCACCTTCTTGACAAATTGACCATGGTGAGATTTGAACCTAGGTCTCATGGCCAGAATCCAAACTTTCTAACCACTCAGCCATGTGCCAGGGAGGGTTACTGAATAGAATAATCACATGAAAGTTGGTAATGAACAATAATACTTAGGAAAATTTTTTGTTGATTTTTTTTAAAAAGAAATGAAAGTAATTTATTAAGGATTATTTTTTAATACATGACTATTTTAATTTAAAAATTTATTGAAAATTGTATGCAATAATTTATTGAAAATTTAGTTGTCATGGGGATGTATTTGGTGGTGATAAAATACCCCCCCCCCTGAAAGTGGACTGTAGGGCTATGATTCAAGAGACGAATCAAAAAACTGAAATTTGAATTTGCAGTTGCCCTTCTCCTTCAATGAGAAGTTGATGCAAACCAGTCCCTTAAGCGGTAAATCAGTTGGTAATCTTGTAAGAAAGAAAGTATATATTAAAGGATAAAGAGTCTTATGGCCATATTACATTGAAACACTGGTTCCCGTATGGAAGCAACATCAAGACTGGTCATTACCGAAAAAGGGTGATGACTTAGGAATACCAGGTGCTGTAAGCTTGGATATACACATGGTGGAATGGATAATGGCTTGGAATTGGAAATTGAAAAGCTAAGTTCCAATTCTAGTCAGGTTCATTACATTCACTTATGTGAAAATGCCCTTGGGAAAGGTATGACTCCATGTCATCTCCCCTCATTATGGGTTAATTAGCAAGATTTGTATCATTATTATGAATTGTTATTATCTAAAAAAAAAAAAAAAAAATCTTAGAATCTAAGAATATTTTCTGGCTTTAAAATAACCTGCAATGGGTTGATAAGCCATAAAAACAAGAGAAGGCTAAGAAGAAATGAACAGGTAAAAAGAAAATATACAATATTTAGAAGAGAGGGAAAGAGAAAGAGGGTATATTCATAAGAGAGAGAGAGAGGAAGAGAAGAGGATTGACATGATAAAGAGGAAAGTGAAGGTGAATATTAAAATAAGGAGAAGAGTAAGAGAAAATATTAAAGGAAAGAAACAGATATTCTTTATAGAAAGGTGCCAAGAGTAAGAGATAGAAATCAACAGAGGAAAGAGGAAAAAAAAGATTCATAAGAGAGTGGTCAGAAAGATAATATCAACAGGAGAAAGAGCATTCCAGATAGAGAGGAGGTGAAATGGAAAGGCAAAGAAAGAAAGAAAAAAACGAGAGAGGGAGGAAAGAAAAAAAGGAAAGAAAGAAAAAAAAACGAAAAAGGAAAGAAAGAAAAATGAAAAAGAATAAGTAGAAAGACAAAGCAATCATTGGTTATGCTCCAGTAAATAACATTCTGTTTAGAACATGGTGGCCGATAATGAGTCTATTATCTCTTATCTGAAAAAGAAGATAGGAAAAATATCAATGAAATACCGTGTTGGGGGGGGGGGAGAATGCTGCTGCTGGAATTATTGTTTTAATAGTTAGCAAGCACATATTGGCTTAACATTTCCTCGGTCGCCATCAAGGAAAAAACACCTCATGTAACATTTCTCGTTTGTCATAGCATTACAAAGAGGAAGAGAATGAAAGAAATGGCACATAGAAAAATTATCAAAGAAAAAAAAAGAAAAGAAAAAGGCTGTAATTAAAGTGAAGTAAGCGTGTTGAGTCCAGTGTGAAAGCAACAATCAATAGAACAATAGAGTCAAAGAGAAAAGCTACAAGATAAAAAGGTAGGCCAGACAATGGTCAATGCTGGTATATGACAGTTGCCAGCATTGTCTTTTAATGATAACAAGAATGGACAGTGTGCTTCACACTGACCAGATGTTGATCAAAATGGCCACCCTTTGTTTATGATAACAGATCAATATGAACTTCAACAGTTTTTTTTTCTTCCTATTTTTAAATAATGCATCTTGAAAGGTAATGTAAACTGAAACTGTTTAACTAGCCTGTCTGTTTGCACACACACACACCAAATTAGATCAATAAGTCATAGTAAGGAAAAAGAATTAATTTGCAAAATATTTATTTTCATCATAATATCCATTCATGTCAAGGCACTTAATTCAGTAATTAATATTAATCACATAAATCAAATGTTATACAATTTCAGGCTAAAATTCAGCTTATTCCAAGCAATGGATTTAGTTGAGTTGTGTGTGTGCATATATATATATATATATATATATATATATATATATGCATGCATGCACACGCTATAAGCCAAAAGTTTGAGGCCACCCTCTGGATTCAATAATTTATAACTTTCATACCTTATTTGATTTAATTAATTCCTACTAAACTAGGATGCTGAAACTAATTTTACCTATTAGTGCATGGCATCCAATTATTTTTAGACATGGAGTTAGCTCAAATTTTAAGTCCATCAGCCCTAAGATTAGCATTAGCCAGTAAGATTCATTGGGCAAAAAAAGCTCAAATTTTAAGGAAACTTTATGCAGCCATGAGTTAATTTATTATTACTTAATTTCATTATTATTATTATTGTAGAAGACAAAGTTCATCTTTTTTTAAGTGAGCGAGTAAATTTGTTTTGAAAATGTCATATAACCTTCAATTTTTAGGCAATTTTTCAAACATCCAGAAATTTGTGTCATATCTGATTGGAGAAGAAGTATGAGTACATATTGATTAGTCTTACATCTGAAATAGTTGAGCTGGCTTAGCTATTTAAACTGAGGTTTGTTTTCAACCTATTCAATAGTCTTGGCCAAAAGTTTAAGACATTCACCCCCACCACTCCCTGACAAAAATGAACATTTCTCTATTATTGCAGGATAGTTTAAGATCCACTTTTACAAGGTACAAATATAAACAATATTAGATCATCTTCATTTGTTGCAAATTGGTCAATGAAATTCAACTAGGTACCTCCACTTTTTCGGCATAAATTATCGATACCTAAGTTTAAAATGCATTTTTTAAAATGAAAAAATATGCTTGAATATTTCATTTTAGCTTTACTTGAAAGTTGAATCATTAAATTTATTATTTCCATTAAGTAAACAATTCTGGTATATTTCAGATAGAAACTATATACATTGGAATGTCAAATTTAATTTTAAATTTTTAAATTTTCAAAAAACCCGCCATTTTCTTAATTTTAAGAAATTTGTAAACAAACACAAATTTATCGATTTTAAAAATATTTAAAAAAATTTCTGACACGTCATTTTAGTAAAATTAGAAAATTTAATGTTAAATTAATCTGATTTAAAAAAAATATTACTTAATTATAGCATAAAAAAGAAATATACAACGAATTATTAACGATTGATACCGTAATTTTGATCCGATACTTGATCCATGTGTTGATTGACAAGTGATGACAGCTACTACGGATGACCATAAATGAAAATTACTAGAAATCTGAGTGAACCCTTTTATTTTTAGTTTTACTGTTATGTCTATTTATTAGAATAAAGGGACAAAACTCTTTTTATAATAATGGCAATTTCAGTCTACCGTACATGGAAATAAGGAATGTATTAAGTAGAAAAATACAACATAAAAAATTATTTGAAAAAAAAGTGGAATCACCAAATTTATTAAACTTTGCAATTTTGAACTCGTAAATTTTGTTTCTACTTAATTACTAATTATCACAAGGAAATAAGCTAATACAGAGTTTTGCACGATTTTTAAACTATTATAAATTATTATAATCAAAATGTAAAACAAATAAAAAATTCTTGTAAAATTTAATTATTCATCAGAAAAAATTTATTTCTTCAGGCAATAATGACCTTAATATTACTTATTTACAAAAGCAATTAAAAGCTTTTCTAATTAAGTAATATCATAGTTTTATTGGATTCATTATTTTTCTATTCAGAGCTCATTTTCCGTGAGTTGGAACAAATTAGAAAAAAAAAAGTAGGTGATTTACCATCTCCAATGACTCTTACTTTAAACAAAAAAAAATTGTAAGGAAATAAAAAGGATTGAACAAAATTTCGGGAAAATAAGTAAGTGGGGTGTAACATATTAAAAAAAAAAATATTTTTTACTAAAATTTACTAAAAAGAAATATTTCAAAAATAATTTCATTCACTTGTGAATAAGTCCTGAAAATTTAATTAAAATCGGACAATTACTTTAATTTTACAAGAATTTCCAAATCAATGGGTTTTCAACGGGATGACGTAAAAAAAAAGAAAACTTTAACCAAAATTTCGAACGTGTTAACAAATATTAAAAAATATCAAAAAATAATTAAAATATACTTTGGTCTTTCATCTTAATAATAACATAAGCGTTTTGACGATAAAAATTTATTTTTGTTAAGTTTGTGGCATTTGTTTATTACGCTATGCTGTTTTCCCGCGAAAAAGTGGCGGTACCTAAATTCAACTGTAGCAATGAATTGATCATTCACTTTTTTCTCAAATTTATTACAATAATTTAAATATCTTCATTGTAGACTTAATTAAAAAATTAAAGAAAATAACTTGAAGATACAGACTTGGCTAAAAGTTTAAGACCTCCTCCTCCCGACAAAAATGAACATTTCTCTATTACTGCAGGATATTGCATCTTTATGTTTTACATAATGTAAAAAAAATTACAATTATAAGCAATATTATATTATCTTCAATTTTGAAAGACAATTTAAGCTAGTTTGAAAGTTGTGAAGTTATTCTAAAGAACAATTTCTCATAAGTTTTTATACATTATAAACGGGCAAATGATGGTCACTTTCTGACATTCAAAGAGCCTAGACAGCAACACTGCACATAGCCTAGACAGTAACACTGCACGGAGAGTGGAACTCAAGAGTGTGAAATCTCAGTTCAAATGCATTGTAGCAAGATTGAAGTTCACAATGCTATCACCAAGTACCAAACTGATGGCACTTATTCTGCCGAAAATAAAAGTGAACACTTTGGAAAAACAACCCTTAGAAATGATCATATCATCAAATCCATTGTTTTATAATCTTTGACAAGGTCCACACAAAAATAATCTTTTGCTTAGGCTCTGTTGCCAATATTGAATACTCTTGACTTACAGTCATATTATGTTGAAACACTGGTTCCCATACAATCACTGTAGTTAAGCAATCTAGAGCCTAGTCTGTATCTAGATGGGTAACCACTTTAGAATACCAAGTGCTGTAAGCTTGGATGTTCAGGTAGAGTAATGGATAATGGCTTGGAATTATTAATTAGGGAGCAGAGTTCCATTTCCTGTTAGGTTTATTACATTCCCTTAATTGCAAATATGCTTGTGAAAGGTATGAATCCACCTCTTCTGAACCCCAGCTATGGGTTAATTAGTAAAACTTGTATCACTAAAAAAATAAATTTGCTGGTTTTAAATAATTTGCAATGGGTTGATAAGCCATAAAGTCAAATCAATGAATTAAGCAATACTCTTAATCTATAAAAATAACAAATTTCAAACAATATCTTTATGGTATAAATTATAGTAAATGAAAAGTAATTCAGAAAACATCCAATTTTTCTGCTAAAACAATCACTGAAAATTGATTAATGTAGATTTCATTGATTCAGTTTTAGAATGCGATTAGATGGGTTTTTTTTTTTACTTTAAAAAATACACCTTAGGTTTAATGAGGTACACTATTAAATTACAGTTCAAAATGCAGTTTAAAATCAAATTGAAGACCTCTGGTGGTGAATCCCCGAACTAAGGGTTTCTTGGTCAGTCCATAGTTTTGAAGTACAGAAACCTAAAAAGATTAAAAAAAGTTGTTTTTAACCCTGTGCATTTAGGAAGCAAATGCATGGTATTACAGAAAACATTAACCATAGTTTATTGATAAAATCACCCATTTTTTTAAAGGCTTCCATACTTAAAAATTATTTGCATATTTGTTTTAAAGATGAACATATTTACATTTCTGACTGAACATTTGATGAAAATGTCGAACACAAAGTGATGGTACAGCAAATTGAATGCCCATTTTAAAGTTACTTTCCTCGCTTTCATTTCCAATCTTTCATTTTCGCAAAACTGAGAAGGTTCCCAAAGAAAGAGAATTTTGATAAAGAACAGACTTTATCATAAAAACACATTTCATAGAAAAACATTCATTTTTACTTAACCAATTCTGTACCAAGGTTATTTTTTTTCTTTAAAGCTAAAAACAAAACAAAAAATAAATAAAAATCAAATTTTCTCTATTGAATTCTGTTTATTCACAAGTATTTTGCTAAGAGGAAAGAAAAGTGAAAAACTTGATGTATGTTAAGGTGAAGGAGTTAAATTTGCCTGATTTGGATCAAGTCAATGAACAAAACTGTAAAAGCACGAAAGAAATCAATCCATAATTTCAAAAATAAATATTGATTTTTTTTCTTCTATTACAAAATCTACTTAATTTGAGAAAACATTAAAAAAAAAAAAAAAAAAAAAAAGAATTAATTCTTTTAAATATTTATTAAAAGAAAAAAAAAGAATATCCAAATCATTGCTGGAAGGTCATAAGTGGCGATTATTTAAGGCCAATATGCCAGGAGAAAAAAAAAAAAAAAGCTTAAAATATTTCTTATAAATTCTAAACTCTGAAATTATTTTAACCTTTCGTAAAAGTGTTTCTTTTAAGTCAAAGATCTAATCAAAATTTCTGCAAATTTCAGATGCAATATCTACACGTGAAGATTGCATAATGGCTATTGGTCATAGAAAGTGAAATTTACCAATATCCTCATTTTTATGGTTACTATCACATTTCAGCCATTGTGCTCTCCAGCTATCTTCAGTGGATTGATTTATTTTTTATGGCTTATCAACTCTCTGCAGTTTATTTAAAGCCAGAAAATATTTTTAGATTGTAAGAATTTTTATTATTATTTTTTTTTGAGATAATAATGATTTAGATGGTATAAATTAACCCATAGTTGGGGAGAGAGAGAGATGGATTCATACTTTTTCCAAGGTTATTTGCATGTAAGTGAATATAATGAACCCAACTGAAATTGGAACTCTGTTCTCCTATTAACAATTCCAAACCATTATCCATTACACCACCTGCACATCCAAGCTGACAGCACCTGGTATTCTAAGTGGTCACCCATCAAGATACTGAACAGGCTCAGCATTGCTTAACTTCAGTGATCGTAAAGGAACCGGTGTTTCAACATGATAAGCCTTCAGATTTTTGTCAGTTAGGATAACTTTCAGGGAATTTCAGACTGAACTAGTTATTTAATTTATGGAAGAAGATATATTAATTGACTGATTTACTTTTTATGGTTTATCAACCTTTTGTAGGTTATTTAAAGCCAGAAAAATATTTTTAGATTGTTAGAATTTTTTTTTTGGCGATAATAATGAATACTGATACAAGTTATTGCTGAGAGGAGAAGAGGTGGCTTATTTATTTTTCATCTACTAAATTTCACCTGATACAACGCTCAACAGTCAGTCAAGGGAAATGGTTAGTCAGAATAGTAATAATGAATGAATGAGGTCTGTGATATGAATGGAAGAGATTAAATGATTTTTTTTTTACAGTTTATCAACTCTTTGTCAGTTATTTAAAGCTGAAACATATTTTGGATTCTAAGAAGCATAACAATGATTTTTCCAGATACAAGTTTTACAATTTAACCCATAGCTTGGGGGTGAAAAATATATTCATACATTTCCCAAGGGTATTTTGCATATGAGTGAATATAAAAAAAAAATCACTAAAATTGAATTCTGAGCTGTTATCCATTACACAATTCGTACATCCAATCTTATAGCAGCTGGAATTCCCAAGCAGTCACCCATCTAGGTACTGACCATGCTCAACATTGCTTAACATTGGTGATCATATGAGAACTGGTGCTTCAATACAACATGTCCTTAAGTTTATGGATGTAGAGTGCTCTCATTTCCCTGTCCAGGTCAAGAAGCATCTCATCTTGCATCATTTTGTAGTACTGCTGAGTTATTGCTGGTCCTGTTTCCATTGCTTTCCAAGTTTGAACTACCTGGCCCAGGGATTGAACACAAAATCACTATGCCACCAAATTAACAAAACAACACTTGAATCATCTAGAATTGGCATATGGGGTTCAAATTTTGACCAAGTTTCTCTTTTTCACTTCAGAAAACCTTAAACCCATCTTCTCGCCACATATGGGTTAAATAGCAGAGCAGATTGGGCTCTCTTACCTTAGGTTCCAGCTAGTCTAGGAGAAGGAAAATTTTCAATTCAAACTCTGTAAATAATAGGGCAGGCTAAGTTCTTTAGCATTGTTTGGAGGGGGGGGTAATCAGTCAAATAAAAAGACAATTTTGCATTCAAAACCAGCCTGAAGAGAGATGGGCTCTGTCAGTATTTTGCCTTAGCTACACTCAATCCTGCTTTAGCTGCAATACATGTAGTGTCCCAATAAACCCAACGAGATACAAGATGAGTGATCATGATATCTGTATAAAATGTACACACACAAATACTGCATTTTATTTTATCTATTAAGGTTTAGTTTTCATCATGTCAGATACTTTTTTGAAAGATTTAAGAATTTATTAACAGGAACATTGGGATTAAAGGAATTTAATCCACATTTGTCATGAGTTTGTATTTATTCTTAATTTTTCAACCAGGTTGCCTGAATATGGGCTGATTGTTTTGAGGAGAGATCAAAATTTTTGTTATGCTTTCGACAGTTCGTGGGGAGCACTACCAATATGTGACATAATGGGGCATATTGGAATGTCTGCTTTGTGAGTTTTAGAGAGACCATAAAATTTGGGTATTAAAGCAGTCATGTTATGTGTGTGTGTGTGTAAATAAAACTTTTCAAAGAGCATACAGATACTACACTGATCCTAGAGCCTATGGATGCAACACTGGTCTAAGATAGGGCAGCAACTGGTCATAGGCAGACTGCCGAGATGCCAGAGCCAAGTGCAGAACAATACATAAATAATCATTTCACTTTTTTTTTTATGGGTTCAATATTAATATATAAATAAATAAAAGCAGGGAGCCTGATTTTTATGTTTTATTCTATCAAAATACAATAAGAGAGTTTGTGATTAATAATTTCACTAAATGAAAACATTAACATCATGTGGTATTCATTCACCACAATCCCTAGCTGATCACCCCCCCCACTGCCTGGTCCAATGCTTATGCTTCATTCCTTAAAAATCTGGATATGTGTAAACCAATAGAAATGAATAAAAAGAGCCAGAGGCCAGGCTCAACAACCTCAAATACAATTCATAAGAAAATCAATGGTTGGAATTTTTTCTCCCCCACTTTTCGTTTCTCTTTGTGTTTCTGTAGCCTAAGCTTGCCAAAAAGCTTTTCATACTGTTCACAATATATAGAGCAGAGTAACTAATATTCAATTCACAGCATTTAGTGATTTTTTATTTATTTCTTTTTCCATAAACGAAATATGTTTTAAATTGTGAATATGCTCGAAGTAATCACGAGAACAGTTAATTGTAAATGACCTACTTCTGCTGTTGCAGTACAGAGTTATCTTTCCTTAGTGCTTTCCATTTTTATTTGCAGAAAACAAGCAAATGGTATTTGTTTTCTTGTTTAGCAAATGCTAACACAAAACATCCAGTGTACAAGACTTTTGAGATGAAGCATCATTACAAGAATGCTTGCAAGTATATTTCAATAATTCTCATTGGCAAATAGGTAAAGATAACCAAATGTAGTCTGAAGTTCAAAGATGAACTACTGTCATTATTCCATTAATTATTCAAACTAGCAATCTCACTGTAGTTTTCATTTAACTATTTTTATTTAATTATTTTGGCCAGTTGGTTCACAAGCTTGCTTTGGGTTGCCAAGACTTCTAAGATGAAGCGCTAATATTATTCCATTAATTATTTAAACTAGTATCCTCATCTTTGTTGTTTTAAAAACTGCTTTATGAACACTGCAACATTCTTTATATGTGTATCGTACATAACATTTGAAATTTGTCTACCTCTCTCTTGTTACATCATTAATGTACGGAAGAGTGGACAATCCTAAATTTGGCAACAATGAACAAAAATGAATACTAAACTTACAGGGTACAAAGAATTACAGCGACCACAGCTGAAACATTATTTAAAAATCAATAATAATTTGTCAACAAAAAGAAGAGGCTAACATTCAAATTACAAACTGGAGATGCCAACTGGAGAGTACAAATATTTAGGTATCTAGGAAGACACCAAAATCTGAAGATACATTGGAATAACAAAAGATGCCTTCTGAAATATAAGCATAGTATTAAGAAACAGGAAAATCTTGTTAGAAACAAAAAAAAGAGTACTTAACTGTTATGTAATTTTGGTCCTCTTATATAGAAGTGAATGCTGGACAATCTCCTCGAAGATGAATAGATTTAAGGTGAAAGAAATGTGGTTCTACAGAAGGATGATGAGAATATCCTAAACTAAGCATGTGAACAGCAACAAAATTTTAGAGAAAATGGTATCAAAAAGAACACATAACATCAGCAGGAGACAGTTGAAATTTCTAGGGCATATAATGAGGAAAGCAGACTTAGAAAATTTAATACTCACAGGACATATTAAAGGTAAAGAGGACAGAGGAAACTAGCACATAATATACATAACATGCTTTCTGTAAACAGTTGGCAGTACAGGGATTAGCAAAGAGATAAAATTTACTAAGAGTTACAAAGGACATGAAATCATGGAGAGCCATGATTGCCAATATCCTGAAGAGATACAGCACATAGAAGAATATGAACCTGAATATAATTAATGGGACAACTAACCAAATCATATTTGCTTCATAAGCGTTAATTGCACCAGCTGCAATAGGTTTGAGTTAAAAATGTAACATCTTAATTAAGTTTACACATTAATCATATTTAGCTTACAGCATAAAACAAGAAAATTAAATATATACTCAGAAAGCTTGTAAATTTTAACGCCTCTAAAACAAAACTGTTTTCATTTAACCATCACAGAGAACCTTTTCTGCCTGCTATCATCATGGCTGATGTTAGACTCCAGGAGAACAACACTCTACGCCTTCTTGGCTTCATGTTTTCCACCGACATGAAGAGGGAGCAACTATATTGAATCAATTGCTCAGTCTACTGCTAAGAAAAATGGCATGCCAGAAAATTTTTCTGGTCAGAATCCATCTTGCACATTTAGAAAGGGTGTTCCAATAACTTGGACAGATTTTAAATGTGAATTAAGTTTAAGCATCTAATGATTTTTTTTTTCTTTCAAATTTAACAATTTAAGTCTTTGACAATTTCAATTTGAATTGAATGCTATGGATGCTGAAGATTTGTGGTTCCAACAGGATGATACCACATGCTACACAGCCAATGCAAAAATGGCTTTATTGAATGAGAAGTTCGCAAGCTACATCATCTCTCGAAACAGCAAAGTCAATTGGCCACCACAATCGTGTCACTTGACGCCTTTAGATTTCTTCCTTTGGGGGTCATCTCGAAAGTAAGGTCTATGCCAACAACAATTCAACAGCTGAAGGATGAGATCAAGGAGCAATTATGCAGATATGTCATCAAAAATTTTGACCATCGAGTGGAGGTGTGCCGCTAAAGCCTTGGCGGATATTTGGGTGATATTATTTTTCACATGTAATTGACATGATTCAATAAAGAAATAAATAAATTTTCATCAATAACACAGATTTATTTACTGCTGACTTTGATCCGTCTTAACGAAACGCCCTTTAAATCTACCATTAGTCCATACATGGAATATTGCTGCCATATCTGGTCTGGTGATCTTTCAGTATATCTCAAGATTCTTGACAAAATTAAAAAAAAAAAGGTTTCTAATGTAATCAGTCCTGATCAAGCATCTAGACATCAGTCATTTTCTCACCAACTTGATGTGGCTTCCCTCTGTCTTTTCTACAAATATTAGGTTGGTGCAAAAATAATGTCGTTTTCTCACATATGTGAGAAAACGACATTATTTTTGCACCAACCTAATATTTTCATGGCAACTGTTCAGATTAGCTTTTTTCTTCCCCTAGTGCCTTGACTGTGTGAATTTAAGTCAGCTACTAGATTGGCAACTAGGTCTCACCATTTTACTGTTAAACTAGCTGTATGGTAACCACCATTTTTATTCTAACAGTTTCTTTTTCTCGTATTTCTCACATGCCACTTATAATCTTCAAAAATTTAAATGCAACATCAATCATCATCTTCTGTCTTCTTGGACCCTGCCCCTTTATTGACCTTTTACCCACTTCTAGGGAAAAAAAATTGAAAAATACCCCCAACCCCCACCCCAACCTATAAATGTTATAATGGTATGCATATAAAAAATATTTTTCAGAATATATGTAGAAAGAGCAGTGTAGGTAAAATAGTTCTGTATTAAAATAAAATAAAAAAATGAAGAGAGAAAAAAAACTGATGCACAGTCGATGTCTAACTCTGAATACATCTGTTTGTTTTGCTTTGTTGCTTTTAAGTAGACAATGTAAACTTAACAAATCAGCAGTTTTTTTTTTCAATATTTCAAGATTAGATTTTTAAATTAATACACATTTCTTTAAAGCCAGTTGGCTAATTAAAAATTAACCAACTAAAAAGAAAACTTAAAAGAAAAAAAAATTATGCATAAATGTTGGCCATGCATAAAATCAAACAACTAAATATTTAAGATAAACTAGGTTTCAAGGACAAACAGCCTTTGTTTCAAGTCATTTATATTCTAACATCTTTGTGAACAATAAATTTGCCCCCACTCCCCAAACCAAATGCATTGTAAACAAAATAATTCCAGTGGATCATGAATTGATACAGCCTTCTTAAAATTCACATAAAGAAGTGCAATTCTTGGATTCACTGGAAGAATTTTAAATCATTGTTACTCTAAATATGTAACAAAAAAAAAAAAAATATAATCCATATACAAAATGCAGAATTTAAGCTGGACTGTTAAACAACACCAATTTATACTCCAAGAATTCCAAAAGACTTTTTCAAAGTAGACAACTGATACTGATGAAGTGGAGTCAAAGAAATCAACCACATTTACAAGGAATGCAAAATAAAAGTACTGAGTCTATAAAAGTAGCTAACAAGAAAGATTATATATATATATATATATATATATATATATATATATACTGAGGCAAGTTTCTGCTTATTTTCAACAGGATCTGTTCATATTCTCAGATGAGCTTTCTAGTGTCGGTATTAAAAGAGAGAAAATTACCGTGTTGATAGATACTGTCTTATTCCAAGTACTTTTGACAATAAAACAAACTCAACCTCAGGTTGTGTTTTTAAGACAAAATGTAGTGTGTATTATTTCCAAAGACAAAATTGCTATTTTCATCTGAAAGTTATAACTTTACATGTGGAGTGAGTACCACTAGTTTTTGTGCTATGCAGTGTATGTTACACTCTAGGGGAGGTAACTAATTATGATGTGTAAAGAGTTCTTTAAAAAAAAAAAAAAAAAGGAAAAAATAGTATGAGAAGATATTAATATAGACCTTGATATTTTAGTCTATCTATTGTAAACTTTTTAGAATATTTGTGCAGTATTCATAATTAATTTTGTTATGGTTTAGTTTCAATTTTTTAATATAGATGGCTTCAAGGATTTTTAGTCTATTTTTATTATTTTCATGAGAAAGTATGGATGTATTTTTGACAAGAATTTTTCTAAATTGCAAATGTGGACAAGCATTTGTTTAGAGATGTTAGACATGTCATTCAAATGAAAACTCAACTGCCGAGACAACATGGTTGCAGCATGGCCAACAAATATTTTTTCCATTGGAGATACAATTTCCCAGAGGACATTTAAATTTATATACAATGTTGGTAGGGAAGAGTAGTTCTGAATGATTAAGTGGGAGATACTGGATTTATATCAAGAGAGTTGTCTGAAGATCATAAGCGTGTGAAACTTAAGTAGGGACTTGTTGAGGGTTGACGTGAAGAGTTTTTGTTCTGTCTGGATAGCCTAGACATTGAGCATTTTAATTTACTGGTAAAGTAGGTGTTTGTCTTTTGTTTTTTTGTTTTTTTTTTCTTTTCTTAGGTTTTTTTCTTGTCTAAGGTTTTAGGTCTTTTGGCATGTAGTCAGTTGGTTATGAAAACATTTTTGGATTTTTGTATTATGTTAAAATATATATAGTTAAACATAAAGACAACATTTATATTCGAATATAACTGATTATTTTATGCCTTAAGCAGAAAGTTTTCATTGATATAGTCAGAGGATATGCAGGCAGTATAATGGATATCAGCTTGGAATGAGAAATCAGAGAGTTGAGTTTGAATTCCAGTTAGGGTCATTATATTCACTTATGTGCAAATACCCTTGGGAAAAGGCATGAATCCATCTCTTCACTCCTCAATTATGGGTTGAATAGCGAGACAGACTGGGTCGGCAACCAGTCTACCTCAGAAAAAAATGGCAGCCTACTGTGAGAACTTGACTGCCTGAGTATATAGTATAAGGCTCTACAATGCAAATGAGGGAGAAGATTGTACAGCACCAATTCTTAACGTAAAGAGAATCTGCTTGCCTTGAAAAATCAACATTTTCTTTTTTTTTTAAACACATTGCACAAATGAGAAATAAGCAAATGGCACATTAAGTGGGCAGGTCCAAACACAAGGAAGAATTGCAATGACCAAAAATAGAGTTAGTATTTGCTGTTTGGCAATCGAAGTTTCAAATCAGATAAATAGCTGCAAAAGTAATCATATTTTGTGAGGGGAAAAACATGTACACTGAAATTCCAACCCAATGTCAACATATAGATACAAACCAAGCAAGAAAAGGAAACAAACAAGGAAAATCAATTGAAACCATGCTAAGTGAGTCATAAATGAAAGTCTTATGTCTCTGCCTTAGAAAATGGCTAAGAAGACGAGTGATGCCAACTTACATCACATGTAACTGTGGAGCACTCTACTTTAAGATTACTTATTGGTTTCAGTCAAGGGTGACTATGAGGGCAACAGTGTTTTTTTTTTGTTTTGTTTTTACTGCTTGTACAGATAATGTGATTATGGAAGAAAGGGTGGTTTGTAACTGAAGAAATATTTTGTCAATATATTTAGCAATGGAACAGAGTGCTGGGAATTCATGCCTTTCAGATTCAACTCTTTCAGTTGGTAACCTTCAATGCCAACTCAAACCTCCAATAAATATTACTACTACTACTACTACTACTACAATAATTAATAGAATTTGGTATTTCCATGCATGTCAGGCTTATGGCTATATCATATTGAAACAACTTCTCATATGACCATTCAAATGCCCTTGGGAAAGGTATGAATACACTTCTCATCAAGCTATGGGTTAATTAGTAGAACTTGTTATCATTAAATCATTATTATCTCAAAAAAATCTTAAAATGTAAAAATATTATGTCTTTAAATAACTTGCAGATGATTGGCAAGCCATAAAAAAAAAAAAAAAAAAGCTTTAGTGTTATTTAGTTTGGTACAAAATCTACAAAATACTCATTGCTTTCACTTTCACCTGGAAAGTAATCAGACATTTTTATCATTTGCTCATTATGATCAAAGAGGATATTATCCTCAGCCACAACTATTGTGTTAATTATAACCTATTTCTTAACTGACTTAATCACATCTTATGCTTCTCACATACATTTCTGAGAAAACATTGATCTGCTTACCTTTGATGTATAAGCTGCAAACAGATTTTGATATCAATTTTTGTACACACCTCAAACACCTAAAAATATGGTAATAACTGTATTTTATATATATAATTATTTTTTAAAAATATGATTAAATTGAATTAAAGCATAAAAAAGATGAAAAGATGAAACAGCTTTAATTCAATTTAATTCTAATAATTATATTGAAGTTTTCAGCTCTTGTTTTTGAAACATGAGAACTCTTACGTAGCGAAGGAATCATTTAAAAAAATAATTATAATTTAGGCTCTACTTTTGTATTGAGCACTGTTTTTTGAAAAAAAAAAAAAAAATAAAGAACTTTGGATTATTTACCTAACGAATTCTTTCCTATTTTCTACATATTTGCACACACACACACACATATATATATATATATATATATATATATATATATATATATATATATATATATATATATATATATATCTCAGTCAGTTATGTGACATGCGTGATACACGCTTAGGTGATCATGTATGTTTCAATAAATGATTCACAAGGGATATTTTTTTCCTGCAGTAGGTTGCTGTTTCTTTCTGCGGTAGACCAGTTGCTATCCAAGGTTATAGAACTTGGTCTGTCCTGCTATTTACCCATGGGGGGTGAGAGAGAAGAGCAGAATTCCTTTCCCAAGGGTATTAGCACATAAATGAATGTAATGGATTCAACTGGAATTTGAACTCAGCTCTCTGATTCCTCAATCTGAGCCGCTATCCATTATTCCATGTATATTCAAAAACCACGTAAGCAGTGACTGGCCACAACTATGTTTCATGTGTTTGCATGTAATCGTCAGGTAGCCAGTAGCTGTAGCATGGCATTGAACACTTATGCCAGTAGGCTACTTCTGGGCAGACTCTTTTCAGAGCTGCTCATTCTTTCCTGGATTTATATATAAATAAAAAAATTCAAGACTTCTTTATAATTATAGAGAAAACTTACAAAAAGACAAGACAGTCTATGTAGCTTTGTGGCTAAGCCAATGACAATTCTAAGTCAGTTGGCTCCATCTTACAAAGACAATTCTCATATAAAGTCAGGATTTAGGGAACATTCTACAATTCTAAGAGCATCATCTTTAATAGAGAAAAGACGAAGTACAAATGGACAGGTTTGGAAAAGGACGGAAAGAGCTGAAAAGGAAAAAGAATTTTACAAAGCAAAAGGAAGTGGAAGATAAATTAAAAGATAAGGAAAATCAAAAAAGAACCTCTAACTTATAGTGAAGTAATGTTCATCGATGGCTTAAAGGAAAAGCTGATAATAAAAAGGAACTGAAGAAGGATAAAGGTGGGGAATTGGTTAGGGTTTAAGGGGAGTTGTCAGAATTGAGTATTCTCTGTTCATGAATGATTTATGAGGCAGAACAAATAATATTAAGTTAATCAGGAAAAAGAAGGCATTTCAGTTTTGCGACCATTTCAGTAAAAAAAGAAGAGAGGGGAAAAAAGTGGAAATGCTGAGGAGAGAAAGGTGGAATGATAATGGAAAATATGGAGGAGTGCGAAAAAATACAGTGTTTGGAAAAAGAGAGAGAGAGAGAGGAAAAGAAGCATATAGAAATAGAGGAGGTAAGAAAGGGGGAGAAAGAAGAGAAAAGGACAAAAAGAAGAGAGCAAAGGGAATAGAGAAAGAAGACAAAGAGAAGAGGGGAATAGAGAAAGAAGACAGAGAGAAGAGGGGAATAGAGAAAGAAGACAAAGAGAAGAGGGGAATAGAGAAAAAAGACAAAGAGAAGAGGGGAATAGAGAAAGAAGACAAAGAGAAGAGGGGGAAAAGAGAAATAGACAAATAGAAGAGGGGGAAAAGAGAAATAGACAAATAGAAGAGGGGGAAAAGAGAAATAGACAAATAGAAGAGGGGGAAAAAGAGAAATAGACAAATAGAAGAGGGGGAAAAAGAGAAATAGACAAATAGAAGAGGGGGGAAAAGAGAAATAGACAAATAGAAGAGGGGGAAAAGAGAAATAGACAAATAGAAGAGGGGGGAAAGAGAAATAGACAAATAGAAGAGGGGGGAAAGAGAAATAGACAAATAGAAGAGGGGGGGAAGAGAAATAGATAAATAGGAGAGGGGGAAAAGAGAAATAGACAAATAGAAGAGGGGGGAAAAGAGAAATAGACAAATAGAAGAGGGGGGAAAGAGAAATAGATAAATAGAAGAGGAGGAAAAGAGAAATAGACAAATAGAAGAGGGGGAAAGAGAAATAGACAAACAGAGGAGAGAGGAGGGTGAAAGAGAAAAATTATTAAAGAAGGAGAGAAAATAAGAAAGAATAAAAGATTATGAAGAAAGAAGGAAAACAGTGATCAGCAAAATAAAAATGCTATCAAGTGAGCAGATAAATGGCACTAAGACTAAATTGTATGTATAGGAAAGAATCTTTGGATAATTGCAAAGATTTACGACACAAACTGTAGCAATAATAAATAATATTAACTAAATAGGAGTGGCTGATTCAGAAACAGTGAAATCTTCCTCAAATAAACTGACCTGGGAATTTATTTACAATGAAGGCAACTGTACTTGGACGTCACATGCAACATGGCTATTTAGTATTAGATAATCACTAGTAGATAAAACTACAATATTATGTAGTAGTAGTACTAATTGTAAGTTAAAAGTTTCAAAATAAACAATTTTTTTTTTTTTTTTTTTTTTAACACAACTTGGGATTTTGCCCAGTACTTTGGTTAATTAATTTTTGTGTCGGAATTAGTACTTTAGTTGAATGGCGGCTTGAATTTTTAATGCTTGGTTCTAACAAATATCAGATTTGTGTTATATTAAATAAGCACCCTGAGTTTCATAGACAAAACTTTTTGTAATCGTTTGGTTCACTCATCAGGAGGTATCAGCAATTATTTGCCAATTTTCTCATTTTTGTTATTTTTATATTAATAAGGATATTTCAATGTACACTAAAGGCCAAAAGTGTACCCTAGCCCAGGATTTACAAGTACTGCCTAAAAATTGAAGGTTTCGTAGTTTTTTTCAAAACTAATTTACTAGCTGACTTCAGGCCAGAATGACTTTATCTTCCTGGAGTGTTTCATCATATATTCAAACAACAACAATTATAATAATAATCTATTACTGCATAAAGTTTCCTTAAAACTTTATCAGATTTTTTTGCCTAATCTACTTTGCTAGCTAATGGTAATCTTAGAGTTAGCAGATTTTAAATTTACGGTAATCCCCTCTCTAAAAATTGGATGCCAACCACTAATGGCTTAATAGGATTTAATTAAGCCAAAGAAGGCATGAAACTTACTAATTAATAAATCCAGCAGGACTATAGTGAAACTAGTAGAATTGATGATACAGTACTTATTAACTATTTTTGATTAATTTTAAGTTATTCTTTCTTTTCTTTTTCTCAGATGTTTAAGCCACACAGACATTAGTAGTTTGGAGTTGCTCAAGGTTCACTCAAATTGGAGTACAGTTGCTCAAGATTCACTCAACTTGGAGTACAGTTGCTTATGGTTCACTCAAATTTCAGTGCAGTTGCTTAAGAAAAAAAAATCTTTTACTATAAGGGCATCTTAAAATGTTTACAATTTAGAAAATTAAATATTATAAAAAATATAGCAAAATAAAATAATACCTTTTTCCTATTTTTTTCTGACACTATGAATTTTCTTGATAAATAGTGAGAAATTCAAGAATATTCATCCAATAATATTAAGAACTTGGAAATGTTTCTTCATAAACTTGATTCAGATCAGCTTATACACAAACTGGCAAATGTAATAAAAAAAATTAAATAAATTGACCTTGCTAGCATATTAAAAAAAAAAACAAAAAAAAAACAAACAAACATAAATGAATCCTTGTTTTCTATCATTATTATTATTTCCTTTGATTTCTGGTGTGTACACATTTCTTTCCGGGTCCTGCGCAGAGATCTAAGGTTAGAAATAGCATCATGATATTTTCCACTGACCAATTTAAAAAACAAAACAAAACACACACACATTTTACATAGATAAAGGTGTACTCGAGAGAACAATATTTTGTTTTTCTTTAAGGCATGGGCTTCCAGGTATCCCTTCAATGAGTCTACTGGAATCTTTTCCAACCAATCCGAGGGCTGCAACTACAACAGGAATTGTTGATGTTCCCTTGTACCACATTTTTGAGATTTTGATTTCAAGGTCCTTGTATTTTGATAGCTTTTTGAAGATCTTCAAAGATACATTTTAGTCTGCAGCGACTGCCATATCAATAATTATCATTATTATTAGCAACAATAAGAAATTACTTATATATGAATGAGTTTCATGGAAATTTTTACACCCAATCTTTGTTGGATTTCTCAGTGGATTAAGTTTATTTATATATGGATCATTTTTTTTTTTTTTTTTTTTTTTAGAAGAAAAAAATTTTTTTTAAGACATATCATTTTTAAAAAAATATTAAATTCTAGATTAATATGCAAGAATAAATTTTAATTTGGCTAGTTATAATTAGATAAGTGAAAAGTTAATGGAATAGTGAATTTTCTGTTTGGGTTTTGTAATTAGATTAAATTTTAATATTAAATTCATGGTAACCAATCCAATTGTCTACAAACCATGAGGATGTTTCTGAAGGATTAAAATGCTGGAGTTCAAAACATTAATTTGTGTTAATAATCAATTAGTGAAAAGCCTCCAATTATTCATAACAAATATTTTTTAATTTTTTATTTTATTTTTTAATGAATGTTGTTGGTGATGATTTATTTACTAAGTTGAACTGAAATCATCAACAATATTTATAAAACAAAAATTTATAAAAGCTAAAGAATCTTGTTAATGTTTGAAGTTTAAAACATTTCATAAAGATTTATTTTGCTGTAAGTTGTGCTATAAGAAAATGAATAGCTGATTATCTAAGCAAGCAAATGTTCTGATATAGGTTTAATGTTTAGGATTGCGTATTTCCATAGACATAAGAAATTTGATTTTCATGCTTCCTTGCTGAACAGAATATTCAATTTTCCAAAACCTTATTCAAGCGGAGCTGTCCCTTTCTGGATATAATTGCTACTGGCAACTGTTATAAAAAGAGATCTGACAATAAAACATTTCAGAAATTTTATCAATTTGCAATTTTTGTTTTTCAGTTCTTCGCTTCTCAACTAAATATTATTCAATCAAACATGTTTGTATATATTAACAAACTCTGCCTATCAAATTTCTTATTAACTTTTCCAAATTTCCAAATTAGTCAATGACAAGAAAAGCAGCCAACATTAAATAAGGTGTTTTTCTTCAGAGGGGATTGTACAAGGTGTAGCAGAAATACCACCCACATAATGGAAAGTCATTAGCTAGATGAAGATATCATTGTCACTAATGTCTTACCATTATGTGGGAGAGATTTCTCTTGTAACCTGTGTACTTAAGTTTGTATAATAAAACAAAATACACATAAAAAAAACCTTGTGACATGAAATTGGTTCCAGCAAGCATGAGAATGTGGGAATTAACCAAAAACAGTTCCACAGACAGACATAAAAAAAAAAATCAGAATCCTTGTGAACGAATTCAAAGGTACTTGTGGGTGGGTGTTGATAAAATAAAATGAACTTTTGTAAATTTACTGACTGCATGAAACAATTTAGAAATTCGAAAAAGTTAAAAAATTGAATAGACAGAACTTGTCAATATTATTCAACCAAAGATGTTTGAAAGAGAGAGTGAGTGAAAGAGAGAGTGAGTGAAAGAGAGAGTGAGTGAAAGAGAGAGTGAGTGAAAGAGAGAGTGAGTGAAAGAGAGAGTGAGTGAAAGAGAGAGTGAGTGAAAGAGAGAGTGAGTGAAAGAGAGAGTGAGTGAAAGAGAGAGTGAGTGAAAGAGAGAGTGAGTGAAAGAGAGAGTGAAAGAGAGGGTGAGTGAAAGAGAGGGTGAGTGAAAGAGAGGGTGAGTGAAAGAGAGGGTGAGTGAAAGAGAGGGTGAGTGAAAGAGAGAGTGAGTGAAAGAGAGAGTGAGTGAAAGAGAGAGTGAGTGAAAGAGAGAGCAAGAAAGAACGAGAGAAACAAAGAAAAACAAAGAACGAGAGATACAGAGAAAAATAAAGAATGAGAGAAGCAGAGAGGAAAAATAAAGAGAGAGACAAAGAGAGAATGAGAGAGAGAGAGAGATTTACACACATATCTTCTAAAATAAAATTCCTACATTTGACTTTACATAGTACAAGGAATGAAATGCATCAGCATAAGTTTCCATTGTCATATTGTATATACAAAAATCCAATAGACTACCTGCCAAAAGTCCTAAAACCTTAGACAAGAAAAAATCCTAAGAAAAAAAAAAAAGAAAAAGTCCAACATCTATCTTAGCAATAAGTTAAAATACTCAGTGCCTACGCTATCCAGACAGAACAAAAATGATTCACGTCAACCCTCAACATGGCAAAACTCGAGTTCCTTCTTTCTCTCAATATATATATATATATATATATATATATATAGTATCTGCATTTGCACCCACAGAGCCAATCTATGGTTCAAACGGCAAATTGGGTCAAATTGTCACATGGCTTTCTGAAACTTACCAACAGAGAGCCATATGCTGGGATCATCTCCCAAGGCTGATATTATCCCCTAGATAAATTGACCATAGTGAAATTCAGATTTGGGTTTCATGGTTGGTTAGAATGCTAGCTTTCAAATCATTGAAGCATGTACACAAACACAAATAAACAATATGGCAAGATTCTTATATACCAGGAACAATTTTATGGGGAAAAAGCTATGCTAAAATTTTTCCACTTTGTCAGTTTTTGTTGTGTGTGTGTGTGTGTCTGACTCCCAACACTGAAACAAAAAAAAAAAAATTGATGTTTGGTCAGATTTTTAGGAACTAGGTCAATAACTTTTCCGCACCGGACTGTGCATGCACGTGTGTGTAATATGAAAATGCATTAGAAACAAAAATTTGCCACAATGATCTTGGGCACACAGGACCTAGTACTTCAGCAGAAATTGAATCAATGCTTGCAGGGGTAGAGGGGGCATAAAATCCCCCTCCCCCCAAGTACTAACTTAATTACAAAGGTTAACAGTGGATGGCTCCAATAATTTGAGTTTTCAGGCCATGTTTGCTAATAATTAAGAGGTTATCTTATCAAAGCCATTTGAGCCAATGATTACAAATTCTCCTGCTGCAGAGAGGGTGATACAAAACGTACCATTTATACTCTGGTGGCATACTACTGAAATTGAAATCTTTCCTTAAGTTTCTAAGAAGATAAATTTTCTAGTAAGAAGTTAGTAATTAAAAAAAACAATAAAAATCATCAAAGACATAACTTTTCTTCTCAACTCATGGATGATGATTCAATTTAAAATAAAGAAAAAACAAAAAAAAAAGAAGAAAAAACAACAAACATTTGATTTTGGATTTTTGCAAACAAATGAAAGTCATATACAAAAGACAGGTGACTGCAAAACATGTAGGTAGTATCTTCAAAGAACCAGCAGATGGCAACTTTTACAGAGAGATGGGTTGCCGGGAATCTTTCAATTAATTAGAATTGAATCAAATATTGACAATCTATGAAGCAGCTGCTCAGTTGGTGGCTGGCAGCCATTTATTTGTCTTTCTGTCGACCAATTGATTATTTGCCTTTTAAAAAAGAAACAGGAAGACATAAAAAGCCAATGAGACAAAGAAATTCAAATTCAAAAGGATTAAATTTAGGCCACTCACTGAAAGAGAGAAGGAGAGGAATATGGAAGGGTGATTTACGTAGAAGAATTTGCAGAGAAGACTTCAGTAAAAGGAAATAGAGAGAAAGAAAGAATATGGGAAGACTAACTGGAAGTGAGTGACAGAGATTGAAAGTGTGTCAGAGAGAGAGAGAGAGAGACGCTGACTAACTCCGAGCGGAAAGAGAGAGAGAGAGACGCTGACTAACTCCGAGCGGAAAGAGAGAGAGAGAGACGCTGACTAACTCCGAGCGGAAAGAGAGAGAGAGAGACGCTGACTAACTCCGAGCGGAAAGAGAGAGAGAGAGACGCTGACTAACTCCGAGCGGAAAGAGAGAGAGAGAGACGCTGACTAACTCCGAGCGGAAAGAGAGAGAGAGAGACGCTGACTAACTCCGAGCGGAAAGAGAGAGAGAGAGACGCTGACTAACTCCGAGCGGAAAGAGAGAGAGAGAGACGCTGACTAACTCCGAGCGGAAAGAGAGAGAGAGAGACGCTGACTAACTCCGAGCGGAAAGAGAGAGAGAGAGACGCTGACTAACTCCGAGCGGAAAGAGAGAGAGAGAGACGCTGACTAACTCCGAGCGGAAAGAGAGAGAGAGAGACGCTGACTAACTCCGAGCGGAAAGAGAGAGAGAGAGACGCTGACTAACTCCGAGCGGAAAGAGAGAGAGAGAGACGCTGACTAACTCCGAGCGGAAAGAGAGAGAGAGAGACGCTGACTAACTCCGAGCGGAAAGAGAGAGAGAGAGACGCTGACTAACTCCGAGCGGAAAGAGAGAGAGAGAGACGCTGACTAACTCCGAGCGGAAAGAGAGAGAGAGAGACGCTGACTAACTCCGAGCGGAAAGAGAGAGAGAGAGACGCTGACTAACTCCGAGCGGAAAGAGAGAGAGAGAGACGCTGACTAACTCCGAGCGGAAAGAGAGAGAGAGAGAGAGAGACGCTGACTAACTCCGAGCGGAAAGAGAGAGAGAGAAAGAGAGACGCTGACTAACTCCGAGCGGAAAGAGAGAGAGAGAGAGAGACGCTGACCAACTCCGAGCGGAAAGAGATAGAGAGAGAGAGAGAGAGAGACGCTGACTAACTCCGAGCGGAAAGAGAGAGAGAGAGAGAGAGACGCTGACTAACTCCGAGCGGAAAGAGAGAGAGAGAGAGAGAGACGCTGACTAGCTCCGAGCGGAAAGAGAGAGAGAGAGAGAGACGCTGACTAGCTCCGAGCGGAAAGAGAGAGAGAGAGAGAGAGAGAGAGACTGACTAGTGCCGAGTGGAAAGAGAGAGACTGACTAGTGCCGAGCGGAAAGAGAGAGAGAGACTGACTAGTGCCGAGCGGAAAGAGAGAGAGAGACTGACTAGTGCCGAGCGGAAAGAGAGAGAGAGACTGACTAGTGCCGAGCGGAAAGAGAGAGAGAGACTGACTAGTGCCGAGCGGAAAGAGAGAGAGAGACTGACTAGTGCCGAGCGGAAAGAGAGAGAGAGACTGACTAGTGCCGAGCGGAGAGAGACAGAGAGAAACTGACTAGTGCCGAGCGGAGAGAGACAGAGAGAAACTGACTAGTGCCGAGCGGAGAGAGACAGAGAGAAACTGACTAGTGCCGAGCGGAGAGAGACAGAGAGAAACTGACTAGTGCCGAGCGGAGAGAGACAGAGAGACTGACTAGTGCCGAGCAGAAAGAGAGAGAGACTGACTAGTGCCGAGCAGAAAGAGAGAGAGAGAGAGAGACTGACTAGTGCCGAGCGGAAAGAGAGAGAGAGACTGACTAGC
The DNA here is from genome assembly GCA_963932145.1 of Acanthosepion lycidas. Classification (NCBI taxonomy): domain Eukaryota; kingdom Metazoa; phylum Mollusca; class Cephalopoda; order Sepiida; family Sepiidae; genus Acanthosepion; species Acanthosepion lycidas. The sequence continues at coordinate 92,713,759 of OZ010597.1, forward strand.
ACAAGCAGAAAGAGAGACTGACTAGCGCCAAGCAGAAAGAGAGACTGACTAGCGCCAAGCAGAAAGAGATAAAGAGAACACAGATAGAAACTTGTATAGAGAAAGTAAGAGAATAGCAATCAGAGCAAGTGAGTGATTTGTGCAGAATCGTACATTAGAGTGACATAAGCATAAACAGGAAAGAAATGTGCAAATCTGAAAGAAAGAAAGACTTGCAATGAGTAATTGACAGAATATTTTAGCGAGACTAAATAGAGTCTTGCATAGAGAGAGATAGATACAGAGAACATGTTTTTAATTTTAAAAAAGTTAGATAGAAAACATTTTGGAGAGAGAGAGACATTGAAATTGCTTGTAAGATTAAAATTGGAGATAGAGAGAGCAAGAGTAAGAAGTAACCATATACATGTTATAGAGCAAAGAGACCAACGAGAGATTGGTAATTATACTTCAGAATCAATGCACACAGATTATGTCCAAATTTTTTTTTTCTTCTCAGTGAACAACTTAGCCAAGTAACCTTGATCCAACCACTAATATGACATCACACCTCTTCAGCAACTGTCTATGCCCAACACTCTTCTCAACAAATTTTTCAAGACAAAAATCAATGCTACCACACTTGACTGCACAGACAGGGAATGCTATGCAGAGAACAAACACCTGTTTGCATTGCAACTGCCACTAAATATTGCATTTTTTGTTTTGCTATTTTAGAATTAAATTCTCATGGTGATTAATTAATTAAGAATGAGCAGAGATGTGCTGAAAAAAAGAAACTTGTTTTTGTTTAAGTAAACCTACACAGATCTTCAAATCAAAACCCAATGTTTTTGTTTCTTTTTTAAAGATCAGATAAGTGGCAAATTAAACTATTTGACAAAGTCACAGATTTTGAGGAGAAAGCTCCAATATGGTTTACTTTAAAATGGATACAGCAAAAAGCAACTAAAAAAATAACAGCATTTTCAATATATTTTTCTAAATATTAGTCATAAATAATTTCCATTGTCCTTTATCAAATTCATTCATAATAAAATAAACTATAATTATATTTTATTAAATTATACAGTGTGTGACAGAAATACATTCCACATAATATGGTAAAACATTAGTGGCAATGATGTCTTCATCAAGCTAATGTTTTACCATTATGCAGGAGGTATTTCTGCTGCACCATGGATATTCACCATTATTTGTAATGACTTGTTGCCACTTATCAAGCAGTTCTTCAGTATGTCTTGAGTAAAATTCTGCAGGTTTTAATACAAAAAATGTTTTGATGAAATCTTAAATCTGGCTTACATTAGGAAAATTTTTCTCCATTAAAGTGCTTTGCACTGATTGAAAAAAGTAATAATCAGTTGATGTAAAGTCAGGTAAATATGGTGGGTGAGATAGAAGAGACTAACCAACTTCCATGATTGTTTCCTATGTTATTCTTGTTGTATGCAGCCTTGCATTGTCACAGAGGAGAACAATATTTTTCCTTGAATCAACTGTGTACACTGCCACTGCTGTGCAAAAACTAAAGTATATTAGTGTACTTCAAATTTATTCTTAACTGGAACCGAAAAACAGAAATTACTTATGACTTCTCTCTGATGGAGTAGGATTTTTCAACTCTTGGCTTTCTAGCACACTTATACAGATATTACCATTTGAAATTATTAGTGAAAGGGAGATAACTAGTAGGATAAAAAGTAAGACACTACAGAAAAAAGCAATTACAATTACATTTGGTATATTATATAAGCATGTACTGTAAAGCCTGATTAAGCAAGTCATAAAAATCTTCTGTTTAATTATTTAGTCAATCAAAAAACTTTTCAACATCTCATATATATATATATATATATATATATATATATATATATATATATATATACACACACACTTTTCAACATATCTCTCTCTCTCTCTCTATATATATATATATATATATATATATATATATATAAATGAGAGAAAGAATGAATGGAGCAAAATTCTACTGTAGCATTTGCCTTTAAAAAAGTACCCAATACAAAGTAGAGCAATATATTATGATAAAAGATTATAATAAAAACATATTGAAATTACGGTTAATATTGGTTGTACTTCTTCAGGTGACCGTAAACCATCACCTGAAGTACAATGAAAGTATTGAAACATGAAAGCTTTTGTGTAGTGATTTCAATATGTTTTTATTATAATCTTTTATTATGATAATAATTACACATATATATATATATATATATATATATATATATATATATATATATATATATATAGAGAGAGAGAGAGAGAGAGAGAGAGAGAGAGAGAGGGAGAGAGAGAAACTACTAAAGAACCCAACAGACAACTTACAAAAAGACCAAATATCTTAGACATGAAAAAAATGTCACAAACAAGAAAAAAAAAGCGGGGGGGGGGACCAAATGGCAGACAACTAGCTACATAGTAAATTAAAGTGCTTAATGCAAAGACTATTTAGACAGACCCAAAAAAACGCTCCATGACGTAAGCACTCAATAAAGGACAGGTTGTGCTGCTACTCAAGTTTCATGCTCTTGTGATCTTCAGGTGATTAGAAAATATATACTCACATGCTCTCTCTCTCTCTCTCTATATATATATATATTTCTTAATTTATCAATTTACTTCATCTTATTGCTTTTTGTCCAAACCCGTGAAAATTTTACAGTTTTCCTATTTCACTCTTCTGATGAATCATAATTCTTAAGTTAATGATTAAATAAACTGCTTGCAAAATCAAAAAAAAAAAAAAAAAAAAAAAAACACATAGAAATTATCCCTGATTAAATATTTGAATTTAACAACTTGCAATATGAAACATAAGTATAAATGTAGGTCATTATTTAAAGAGGTAAGGCGGCTCAAATTAAAAGATTAAAAACTGACATGCTTTTCTTTAAATGTATGAGAGCATTATCACTTCTTCTATCTTACTTTTCTTTATTATTGAATTCTTCATCATTTCTTTTTTCCTGCTGAAACCAAACCACTTACTTTTGTCTTTACCAGCAATCAAAACAGAAGGGTCCATTATTTATCTGTGGTAATGGCAGTGTATAATGTAAGTGTTAAATTACTAACAGAGGAACAAGTAGAATTATGATGCGATGTTTAATGTTGGATATCCTGTGTTTATTAAAGTAGGCAGCATGAAAGTAAAATAAAGTAGATTCTGAAAAGATTTCTTGAATGGCATATCCAGCAAACTTGTCTTCTAGGAACAATGCCGTAACTGATATAACAAACAGAAACTCAATAGTTTGATTGATTTGTTTTTACAGCTTATCAACCCTTTGTAGGTTATTTAAAGACAGAAAATATTTTTAGATTGTAAAAATTTTTTATTTTATTTTTTAGATAATAATGATTTAGTGATACAAGTCTTACTAATTAACCCATAGCTGGGAGGGGAGAAGTGGTAGATTCATACATTTCCCAAAGATATTTGCACCTAAGTGAATATAATGAACCCAACTTGAATTGGAACTTAGCTCACTGATTAACAATTCTGATCTATTATCCATTAAACCACCTGCACATCCAAGCTTACAGCACCTGGTATTCCCAAGCAGTCACCCATCTAGCTACTGACCAAGCTCAACATAGCTTAACTTCAATGATTGTACCAGGAACTGGTATTTCAATGTGATATGGCCATAAGCCCTCAATGGTTAGAAAGGACAAATCACACAAAGTCACCTTTTTTATGACTAATATCCCAGTCTTCAGTATTCACAGAACAAAGCCAAGAAAATGAATGGCATTGAAAAAGAAACAATAGCCTTATTCTGTCAGAACGCTTGGGTGAAGCCATGAACACATTCGTTCTGGTTTTCACTGCCACAGTTGAACAGCTCGTTGCTAAGTTAACGTCATCAAAAAAAAAAAAAAAAAAAAAAAAGGAAAGAAAGAAAGAAAAAAAAAAAAAAGGAAAGAAAGAAAGAAAAAAAAAAGGAAAGAAAGAAAGAAAAAAAAAAAGGAAAGAAAAAGAAAGAATGAGAAAGAAAGAACTTTCATTTCTATCAATATTTTCATTCTTTCTATGTGCTGTGTCCCTTCAGGACATGGGCAATCATAGCTCTCCACAACTTCCTATCCATTGTAGCCCTGAGTAATGTCAGTCTTTTTGCCATCCCTCTGTTCCACCATCCATTCACACAAGTTTGTCAGGTACGTGCCCTGCTGTCCCTTTTGCTTTTGATATGTCTTGTGAGTGTCAAATTATCCAAGCCTCATTGTGTGTCCATTTCAGTTGTCTTTCTTATTCAGAATACAAGTATCCTTTTTGTTTCCATTTTCCTCAAGACCCTCTTTAAAGAAACCAATTTGTTTCTTAAATTCAACACATTTTTCGGTAGTCAGTCAGTTAAGTGCTATATGTGATTCATGGGCAATAATGTTTCTTTCAATTCATGACTGACTAGGCAGAAGATTTACCACAGTAGGCTGCCATTTCTTTCTGTGGTAGATTGGTTGCCAACCAAGGCTATAGGACCCAGTCTGTCCTGCTATTCAACCCATAGCTGGGGGAAGAAGAGATGGATTCCTACCTTTCTTAAGAGGTATTTGTGTGTAAGTGTATGCAACAAACTCAACTGGAACTCCAACTTGATTCTCCAATTTTTCATTCCAGGCTGTTATACATTACCCTACATCAGAGTCAATGATATAAAACAATAGGCCTTATCAATCACAAAACCTAATTTCCCCAACTTACTCGTAACAACCAACCAATGTCTCAGGAACATCCTAAATATCAGGTGGCCGGAAGTCATTTCCAATGACCAACTGTGGTACAGGACCAAACAAGCCTCAATCGAGACTGACATCAAGAAACAGAAATGGAGTTGGATCGACCACACACTCCACAAGTCTGCTTCAAGTGTCACCAGGTAGGCCCTTGACTGGAATCCACAAGGGAAGCAAAAAGTGGGTCAACTTGGTATATTTTGGCTTTACAGCATATCAACCTCAATGGGTTATTTAATGCCGACAAAATTTTTGTTGTTCGTAATATTTGTTTTTTAAATCTATTTCTAGTAATATTTTTCCTTCAAAAATTCTATTTCTGGCAATAATTTTCTTTCAAATATGTATCACCGGTAATATTTTTTTACTTTTTTTTTTCAAAAAATGTATAGCTGGTAATATATATTTTTCTCCCCCCCCCCCACAAAAAAAACAAACTTGGTGCAGAAGTGTTGACAAAGAGGTGAAGGCAGCCAGCATAACAGAGGCCGAGCTGAAGAGGATCGCACAGAACTGCATCCATTGGAGAGATGTTGTTATGGCCTTATCTTTCTCAAGGAATCAAGAAGCATAAAAAAAACATTAGTAAAATAGTAAACTAATGATTCATTTATACTTATGTTTTTTGGGGTGTTGCGGAGGGGGGGGGCAATTTTTTAAAGCATACTTTAATCATTAATAATCATACTGATTTCTAGGATCATGGGGGGTGGGGGGTTCAAACATGGATATTCAGGTGTTGGCTTTGCAATCCAACAATCAGAGTACTTTTCTTTTTCTTTTATGTAACATGTCCCTTCAGGATGTAGGCGATAAGGACTCTCCACTTTTCCCTATCCCTTATAGCTCCCAATAAGTTTTGTCCCTTTGCTATTTCTCCAAGACCCTATTCTGTTATACACTTGCTTAAGCCCACTAGGTATGTCACGTGTTGCTTTCCCTTGTCTTTCTTTCTTTCTATCTGCCCTGTGAGTATCAGATTCTCCAAGCCCCCCTTTATCATTACATGTCCCAGTAACCTCAGCTGCCTCCTCCTGATGTTAAGTATAAGCTTCCTCCTTGTTTGCATCCTCTCCAAAACTTCATCATTGCTCACACACTCAGCCCACAATATCCTTAGCATCTTTATTTCTTGAATAAAAAGTAGTGGTTATCAGTAGCATAGCTAGAGTGAGTGCTACCTGGGTCAGACCTTTCAACATATTACACAGTGACTATATATATATATATATATATATATATATATATATATATATATATATATATATATATATAAAAACAAGAAAATTTTGCGAAGTTATAACTTTTCAAAATGCAAACAAAATTCTCTTGATCAATTTGAACAAGAATTCTAGCATTGCGGTATCACACGTTCCAAAACATATATTCGACTGTCAATAAATTGCATAATTTTAAAAAACGTCTTTCGGTCTACACATATTTCATCTTATTGTTTATCTATGCATGGGAAAATTGCACCCTGAAGATGATAATTTAAAATTGTTGAAAGTACTTGGAATGTGTCTTCCACCTGATAAAAACTCAAATATAAGGATCTTATTATTCAAAGAATTGATAGTAAGTTAATATCTCATTAATTCCTGTTAGCGAAGTGATTTCTCCATTAATCACATTAACATTGCTTTTGAATTCTTTGTATAAATTGTTTCTTTATGATATAAAATATAAGGTGCACACTCTAATATATATATTATATATATATATATATATATTAGATAAATAGATTGAATCTGACAAATATTTTTAATATATTTTCTGCTTATGCATATAAAAATAACATAAATAGAAAATGTATTAAAAATATTTGTTAGATTTAATCTATTTCATCTAATATGTTGTCATTGTTTACATTATGTTTCAAAGCAGAAATGATATATCGAGAAAGATCATTGAAAATGTGTGTTTATAAACAGTAATTTGGACTTTGCTAACAAGAAAGTTCTCTGTAGCTGAATGGTTAACAGTACATCAGGCCAAACAATGGTGTCCATATGGGATACAGGTTTGATTCCTGCTGGAGAACACATATTTTCTACAAAAATTCTCAAACACATGGCTAGTAAATGTAATTAATACTGCTTAATTAAAATTAGAGCATTTACTCTAATAAGTTGTACCCATAAAAATGTTATATAAACTATATATATATATATATATATATATATATATATATAGATATGATAGAAATTATTAGGATTTGAGATAATTATAATTAAGTAATTCATCAAGTCTAGAAGAAACCTCAACAGAGGCAGAAAGCACTGGACGGCCGTTTCGTCCTATATTTGGGACTCATCAGCAGTGCACATCCACTACTGAGAATTGAAACCCGGACAGTTACGTTATCAGGTAAACATCATACCAACTGTACCAACAGGCTTCAATGACGATGAGGTAATGAATTAGACTTGATATAGCGCCGGTGGAACTCATCCACGTTTTCCTTACCCATAGGACTGTGCCCCCACGAGCCACGACTACTATCCCCAAGCCGCGCCATCCAGAGCATTAGAAACCGGTTCAAGCAAGGATATACAAATGATAGAAATTATTAGGAGGATATATATATATATATATATATGAATGAAGAAATATAGTTTTAAAGTGCTCAATATCAGAGATAGAGCATATGTAAATATAAAAGTGAACATTGAATTCAACACTCAAAGGGGACAGGCTGTTTCATGCTGGACGCAATCGTCAGGCTGTCTGACAATTGCGTCCAGCATGAAACAGCCTGTCGCCTCTGAGTGTTGACTTCAATGTTCACTTTATATATATATATATATATATATATATATATATATATATATATAAAAGAGTGAAATTTGTAAAAAGTGCTCAACATTTAAAATATAGCAGAGTGTAAATAATTGTTTAAAACTGAAAACTTTACTTACTGTAAATTAATATCCATTTTTTTAATTATTTTTCTCCCGACTACATAGTTTCATGGCCCACATCCATTCCTCAAGGGTTAAAATGTTCTTTAAATGCCCCGTTTTTTTTTTTTGTTTTTTTTTTGTATATTTGCATTTTTTCTTTGACTGTTTGTGACGTGTGCATGCTAATGTTTGTTTGTGTGTCCATTAATCCATTCAAGAGTGTACTAAGTCATGAGGAGTGGACCACAAAATTGCATAGTCAGGAGAAAAATAATTAAAAATAACGGATATTAATTTACAGTAAGTAAATTTTTCAGTTTAAAAATATTATTTATATATATATATATATATATATATATATATATATATATATATATATATATATATATATATATAAAAAATAAACAAACTAGTTTGTGTATGATTATAATATTACTTTCACATACGCATATATGCTTTAAACACACTAAATATGATTAAACTTTAAAAGAAAGATCTAAACAAAAAGCAAAATTAACATTTTGGAGAAAAAAAAAAAATTTGGACCATCTTTATTTCTATAGTGAAAACTAAAATTTTCTACAAAGTCACTTCTCATGATTTTTATATAGAGGCTTATACAGCAGACCCAAAAGTGTTGCCCCTATAAAATTGTTGACTGGGGCAGGCCCTACCCTAGCTACACTGCTGTGGGTTATGCTTATTTTTTGAATTTATTTTTTAACTAACAGATCTCCTCCCATACCCTTTATTTGAATCCCACTCAGATCACCTAATATTAGCACTTTTTAAAGTGACTGTTTAAAAGTCACAAATTGTCATGGATTTGTGCCAATTAACACTGGCATCCTCTGACAAAAGAAGTTTAAAAATCTAACAAAATAAAATAACAGGAATAAATAAGTAATTTTATTTTTTTAACTATCCATGTAAAATGACTGGAACCATTTTGATAATCATGAAAGATGTTTCAACTTAAAGGCACACTACAAATCAGTATGATTTCTCATCATCTGCAACTTTGCAAACAACCCTTTCCAAATCTCTGTCTTGTGATAAGAAACAAAATTGCAATAAATCTTACAAGCTCTTCAAAGTTTTTACAGAGAATACTGGAATTTTATTGATAACTAGCAGTAGAGCCTGGCGTTGCCCGGGGATGTAACAGTAAGAGATAGATCAAGTATCGACCATCATAAAGACTGAAAAATAAAATTGACAAAGATTATTGCTTAAGGTTGATGGACACGCATGTCTTAATTAGTTTTTTTTTTTTTTTTACGAATTAGTCAAACCCAAACTCAAACAAAAACATTATTTTCAATTGTTATGAGTCTATCGATTGAATAGAATTTTATTAGAAACAATTGTCTTGTAAATAGAATTTTTAAAGCATTCTGAATGTAAAAATAAAGAAAAAAGTGTGCAAGACAATAAGAAAGACTACCTGCCAAAAAAAAGTGAAGTTTTGTTGAAATCGGTTGAAAAACGTAAGAAATCCGATCCCATATATAAACGAACACACACACACCTGGGTTTTATAATAAGTATAACTCGATATGAGTTGTCACCCTTCCATTCTGGTGACAGAATTATGTTTTATCGTGTTTTGAAATTGATTTCATGCAAAAACAATTGTGTTTTCCAATTTTTGGTGCCGTTAGAACCACCACAAGGTAATTTTACGCAGTCCTATGAAGTTTTGTTGAAATTGGTTGAAAAATGTAGGAAATCTGATCCAATATATAAACGTACAGACACACACACAATCTGCATTTTATAATAAGTAAGATTCTTTCAACATCATTGTTCAGTATGGTTGTTCATCCAATGTTTATTGATATGCTTTCATTTAGTATTGATGACAAAACGCATTTCCATATTTACCGTTTCTAAACCTATTAACATGTACTGTCTAACTCCGATATTAATATCAAGTTTCTTGGATAAAACATACATCAAAGTTATAACTCTCAATGTCCTGAGGCAATATTTTCTGCTTTTTCCTCTTTTCATGAGTCCACTAGCACAAAATGTCCTGTCTTTATATACAATTGGAGACAGTCAGTTATGATACATGCTTAGGTGATCATGTATCTTTTGATACATGACTGACAAGGCAGATTTTTTCCTGCAGTAGACCAGTTGTCATCCAAGGCTATAGAACCCGGTCTGTCTTACTATTTACCCATAGCTGGGGAGAAGAAGAGGATTTATACCTTTCCCCAAGGGTATTAGCATGTAAGTGAATCTAATGGATTCAACTGGAATTCGAACTTGGCTCGCCAATTCCTCAACCTGAGCCACTATCCATTATTCCACTGTTTACAAAGTTTTAAATAAGAAATTGTCAACCTTTAATGGTTGACAACAGAGAAGTTATTATCTTCTCTGTCAAAAATTTCTTGCTTTTTCTATCACAGATAACCATTGAACATTTTAAAAAAAAAATAAATAAATAAATAAAAAAGGTTTCCTTTACCCTCTATTCTAATCAAATAAAAATTATCATCATGTTATTTAAATTCCAAATGATGTGTAAATTTCTTTCCAGCAGCAACTAATTAAAAGACGAAAATAATTTTGTCACTACACTGCCAAAACAAATGCAGTGGCACTCACTGACACCGCAATACTAATGCAATCAGAGTGGTACTAAACCTGCCAACATAAACACAGTGGCAATAACACTCAATCACAAACTTACCAATATAAACACAGTAGAATTAATATGAAGTGATGATTACAATGGAAACCCAGTTCACAAATTTGATTCATTACTGAAGGCTGTTTGTAATCTGAAACTATTTTTCCAGTAGGAATCAATGTAGAGAAAAAAAGTCACAGTACAATAAAATTGGAAAAGAAAAGGACGGCACAACACACGAATATATACAACATGGCAGTCAAATCAGAAATTATTCCATTTGACAATTTTGTTCGAGAACCAAAATTTTGTTTGATAACCGAAGCATTTTCATCTCTAATTTTCTGTTCAAAAACCAATATGTTCAACATGTGAGACACTTGAGAACCAAGGTTACACTGTACTTGATTTAACTGAAAAGACATATCCCCATATACAGTTACAGTAAAGTCATCTAATATTAATTTGCTTCTTATCTCACTAACTAATAAATATAATTTATTTTCTATGTGCCATGTCCCTTCAGGATGTAGGTGATCATGGCTCTCCACAATTTTCCTATTCTTTGTAGTGCTTTGTTTTTTTCTATTTGCTATCTCTCCTAAACCTTGTTCTGCCATCCATTTACTGAAACTCTCTAGGGAGGTTATGCACTGTTTTTCTTTGTCTCTTGTTTTCAATCGATCCTGTGACTATCAAATTTTCCAAGTGCTCTTTGTTATGTAGCCTAGGAAAACGAACTCTCTTCTTAATTCTAAGTATAAGTATCCTTTTTGTTTGCATTTATTATTGCTGACATTTACAGTCCATGGTATCCTCAGGATCCTTCTGTAGAACCCCATTTCTGTTGCCTCAAATTTCTTCTTCATCTTTGAAGAGATTGTCCAGCCCTCTCTGCCATATAGGAGAACTGCTATGACATAACAGCTCAGTAATCTTTTCTTTGTTTCTAATGAAATTTCCATAATATTTTGTTTAGCTTTTGGAAGACATCTTTCATTACTCCAATGCACCATCAGATTTCAGTGTCGCATTTTCAGTCCTCGGTTAAAACACTTCTCAGATATTTAAATTGTTGTACTTGTTTGATTTTTGGTATTTGTAATTTGCATGTTGAGCTGTTCCTTTTGTTAACAACCATGTCTTCTTCCAGTTTGATGTTTAGTCCTTTCTTCTTGTTTTCTTTTACTATCTTTTGCAATATTGGAAGTAACAATGGCATATGAAATAATTATTATTTATATTAATAATCAGCCCATAAAATACTTTTTCATTATTTTATTAATTAAAAATTATTAACATATTATAAGACATTATGCTAAATTAACTTGCATTTTTACTTAAATCTTATTACTTTAAATCTAGAAAGCCTGATTTATATAAATCAATGATTCCCAACGTGGGGCACATGCCCCACCAGTCAGGCATGGTAATATTTTGGTGGGGCATATGTAGAAGGTGCACTCTTCAGCTTACTATACTAACCTAAGCTCAAATTTTATTTTGCATTATTATTTCATAATTAAAATGATCAAAGTATATTACAGAATAAAATTTCATTCAAATATTTTATATTTCTGCCTCTCAGTTCTCTATTATATGTTTTGAAACTATATATATTTAAAAGTCTTTTTAATTTTTCTCTTTCATGGATGCCATGGTCTTTGGAGGCTTGTTTAGAGATAGAGACCAAGTTAGTGGCCTTTTAAGCCTCCTTCATGTGAATTGCAGTAAAATGTTGAATATGTAAGAATGAAATATTAGAGGAGGGCACATGTGGGTGGGAACCACTGATATAAAAAATGCCACTTGGCCATCTTCACCACTGCAATTTCACAGTTGTCCACTAGATTGCAGTGAGGCTTGCTATCATATGTACTACTACAAGCGTTTGTGATTTGCAGGAGAGTTTTCTTTCAGCCCAGGAAAATCAATGTCTATTACTATTTAGTTTCTGAATTGGTATCTTAAAAGATAGCACAGGTATCATAGGGTTAAATAAAACAGATTATCTAACATTTTAACAGGATTATCTTGGTGGGTTTTTTTTAGAATGATCTTTTGTTTTTCTTAATATTCGTTTTGCCAAAAAATATCTTTCAGTATGCCATCATCTATTGTATTTTTAAATTTTCATTGCAGAAAATATAAGAAATCACATATTAGATTTTAATGATTGATTTAGCAAATTTATTTTAAATCATTAAATTAAATCAAGTGACTCTCGAGGCATGGTGGAATAATGGGTAGCAGCTCAGATTGAGCAATTGGAGAGCCAAGTTCAAATTCCAGTCAAATCCATTAAATTCACTTATATGCTAATACAATTGGGAAAAGTATGAATCCTCTTCTCCCTCCAGCTATGGGTAAATAGCAGGATAGACCAGGTTCTATAGCCTTGGATGGCAACTGGTCTACCGCAGAAAGAAATGGCAACCTACTGTGGGAAAAATCTGCCTTGTCAGTCATGTGCCAATACCACTGGGAAAGGTATGAATCCTCTTCTTCTCCCTCAGGCTATGGATAAATAGTAGGACAGACCGGGTTCTATAGCCTTGGATGGCAACTGGTCTACTGCAGAAAGAAATGGCAACCTACTGTGGGGAAAAAAATCTGCCTTGTCAGTCATGTATCGAAAGATACATGATTGTCTAAGTGTGTATCATGCATGGCACATAACTAACTGAATCACATGAAAATACTCTTTTATTCATTCTATGGTAACCTATAAGGATCAAATTAATTATTTACACTATTTACATTGTTCAGACTGTTGTTCTCAGTATTGTTGTCATCTTCCCAATGTTTGTACACCCCGGCCTTCTTCAGGTGATTGGAATTTTGAATGGAAACCTTTATTTCATCCACCGAGGTAGATTGTTCTAGTTCCACATGCCATGCCTCTTCCAGATGTCTAAGTATCAGTTATCTCCCTTTAACTCAACTCTTCAAGTTTTTTTCACCTCAGCTGTAGCCAGGTATTGAACTCTTAAGTCTTTGGGTCAAGTCACTGGATTCAGCCAGATAATTCTTTTATGCACTAGGCCATGTGTCCTTAAATAAATTACAATACCTCATCTCAGAAATATAGACAGAGATCAAATTAATATTTGACAAATACACCATCCATTTTCAACAATCATTAAAGATTCAATACTGTTATATGAATATTCATATCCGTAAATTGCTCTAATAAAGTTGGTACTGAGAATTTGACCTTTACTCCTAAACATAAAAAGAAGACAAAACTCAACAATTACCTGATACAGTTAATCTAAAGATGACCACATTCAGATAAAAACATTGGATGGCAAACAATCAAGATAAAGATGCTAGTTCAAATATATAATTGAAAAGAATATTGACAATAATTCATCTCAGATTATAATTTTACCCAACACATCTTTAACACTGTGCGGAAATGCTCAAATGCTCCTGCTAGGTTTACATGCTTACAACCTGAATGTGCCTGCAATCAGGTAGAAACAGTATTTCAATACAATATTAACACTTGTTATATGATCAACTAGAAGCACTAGGAATCTGCAATTGTTTTTTTTTGTTTTGTTTTTTTTGCAGATTTCTAAAATCCTATCTTATAACCAGTAATATCAAGGATCCCAAATTTGGTATCATTTGATACAGAAATCAATTTGATCCTTATAGGCTACCATAGAATGGAGAAAAAAAAAAAAAAAAAAAAGAGTATTTTCATGTGATTAGCATTCCAATTGCAATTTTAGAAAATCCCTTTAAAAATCAACTTTTATTGTTTAATTTTCAATGCATTTTGAGATATATCAATTGTCCTAACATCACATATTCATACTTTTCAACAATCCTTTCAAGACTCCATGAATTTCACAACTAAAGTCATTCAAGGGCTGATCGGGCTAAAGTTAAAAAAAAAAAAAAAAAAAAAAAAAAAAAGAGAGAGAGAAAGAAAATTGTAACATTTTTATTCTACTTAAATAAATAAAAAAAAATGAGTAATGATCATTTCCATTAATATTTTTAGATGCATAGTTTTAAATATTTCCCCAGAAAATTAATTTTTACAGACTACTGTACTCATTACTTAATTTGTGGAAAGATCTCAAATAAAACTAACCATAATCTGCAGTGTGACTAGATAACAGATGTTCACATCAAATGACAAGTAAACAACAGTAAAAGAAATAATCTTATTAAAGGTAACCAAATGCTTGGAAAGAAAATCATGGCTTGGAAATAAAACTGGAGTAAAAATTCAAAACATACATGCACAAATTCATGACAATGATTTCAGCTTAAGTCGACCCATGAAAACAAGCAGCTGAAAAATGCGTTTGAAATAAAAGCAATAGCAATGGCCATTCCTCTAAAAACATGTTCAAGTGTATTCTTTGTCTGCAATACTGGCTGTAACGGCAAAATTGTCCAAATCATATTAATGTATAATTATCCATCCCACAAAATGCTTAATATCTAAAAAAACAAAAAAAACAAAAAAACAAAAAAACAAAAAAAAAAAACAAACAAAAAAACCCACTAAACTAATTGAGTTTCTTTTTTTTTTACAGGTTTTTAGATACAATGTTTATCCATCATGACATCATTTTTCATAAGAATCAATGAAAAACCCCTGGAGTTATTCAGCTAAAAAGATAACAGGTTAATATTGTTTTATGTCAGACTCACTGTCTTCCAAACTGAGCAATGGTGGGGGAGGGGGGAGAGATCATTCAGGCCTTCAGTAATGGTACCAATATTTATACTCTGGCTTCCATCTTCAAAGTCCATTCAAGAACCATCACAAGAACGGTGAATAAGTTTAAAAAAGAAGGGACAGTAGAGAGGAAAACTGGATCAGGAGGTCACAACAGGAAGAGGATCATCATTTCAACTTAGAGCTAAAGAGTTCAAGTAGAAAAGATCCAACTCAATCCATAAGATGTTTGGCACATGAGAGAGTAGTTTCAGCTAGGAGAATCCAAAGAGCAGTGGAAAAAAACTTGAAAATGAAATTGCACCTTGTTACTCCAGGACAGAAAGTTAGGTTAGATAGAGTGAAGATCATCTTGAATAAGTTGGAAAACAATACTAGAATAATATATATATATATATATATTTGAATAATTCTTAAGATTCTGATCCTTAGCTATGATTAATTAATGATGAACATGTCATTTTCGTTTATGATTGATTTCATCAATATTCTTCTGTTAAGCTTGGAGAGTAATTATAAATTCTTATTGCTCAAAGTAGAATCCAATAGTGTTATAAAAACCTTGGAGAATTCCAGTAAGATATCTTTAATCATTTGTAAGACACAATAGTTCAGACTGGCCATAATGTAAATGCTGATTAACTAAAAAACAAGCAGAATTATAATTCTGCTTAAATTATGAACATTGAAGACTATTTCTTTTTTTTTTGTTATTTCATAGAGCTTACTGAAGTGAATACATAATTAAATAGTTTTACTAAGTAAATCTACAACAAACAACTCCAGATTATAATTCAACAGTTAAGGTACTAAACTGGAAACTATGAAGCTCTTGGTTCAATTCCAAATATCAGAGAATGAAAACTTTTAATATGTCCTTGCTCACCATTCTCTTCTATGAGACTATAAGCTTGGCAATACAAATATGGCTTCATTATAAACAAAGCACAAAATTCACAAGTTCACATATTAAAAGCATTGGGCTGGCCATCAAAAATGAGAGATAAAAGAAATGGATAATTTTTGTCAACAATGAAAAACAAGACAATTTTAAATGTGGGGGTGGGGGGTATTTCTATCCTCAGAGAGAGGAAAAAATATGCACAATCAATAATCAAGCAAGAAACTCACTGAATAAATAGAAAGATCAATAAGTCCATAGCCTGACACAGGTATTTGAATTGTTGACTGTATAATGTTTGATTGTTCTGACAAGGAATATGAGCTGGGATAAGGCTGTCATGAAATGGTTTCATTTTCCCCTAATAAATAACACGTGTGTTAAGTCAGCCATGACTGTAGCTTTCCCATCCAGCAAGAGAAGAACTGTACATTTGGAGAAACAGTTTGCGTGTTCTCTTCGACAAGTGGCAATGCTAAGCTGCCTCCATGCGATAATAGCTGAAAGCTTCCAAGTTAGAGTTATGACCATTGTGGCCATGTTGTTACACATTGTGTCCTTTTTATTCTTCCATGGTAACCTGATATATCAGTTTGTTGAGAGTAACAATCAGATTAATATTCTTAAATAATTGCATTGGCAAGAAAAAAAATATTTCTTGTGAAAAAACGATTTTTTTTTTCAACAGACGTTCACCAAAATCAGGGCCCAAGAGCCTGTCAAGGAAGAGGGCTACTGAGTAAGTTGCATGATATGAATGCAAGAGGAGGAAATAGGAAGATTATGAGGATATGGTGGATAGATAACAATTGAGTCTAGACATGAAGAGGCTAAGATTGTAGTTTTGTGAGAAGCATCCACATGGGAGTATGTTTTTTTTTTTTGTTTTTTTTTTTACAGTTGGGCTGCAAACTTATTGATGTACCTATGTATACTATTAGGTTGGTGCAAAAATAATGACGTAATAATGTCGTTTTTTGACGTCAAAAAACAACATTATTACGTCATTATTTTTGCACCAACCTAATAATATATAATAATTTCTACATGGAATTACCTAATATATTTTAATTAAAATTTGTTACTTCAAATGTTACTTTTTTGTGGATTCCTGTATTTGAATAGATGCCCTTCTCTATTTTTTTTAAATAGTGTTTATTATGTCTACCAGAGAAAATCTCTGGCAGGGTTTCAAACTTGCACCCCCTTTTGTTGGAGAAATCAGTCTGGATCAGTGTATTTTAGACGGCTAAGTCATGGAGAACATCACATACTAGCAAAGTTCTATTTACACTTTGAAGGAATGTATATGTATCCGTTAAAATAATGTATGAACTAATAAAAATATCGGATTAGAAATAAATCCATTAATTCTTTAGAAATTACAATTTGTAGTAAATACTACTCTTATCTCATAATGATTGTTAGTGTACAAAACATAACCAAATATATCTACTATTAAACAGTATTAACTTCATGACTATATGTAGGTATTGATTTATTGATTTATACATTGGCTCAAAAGAAAAGCATGACTTTTACTTAGCCTCATAGTTTGAATACACATTTTTATAAACTTTTGACAGGATGCAGGTTTCTGAAAGTCATAAACAAAAAACAACAAAATACTGAAATATCCAGCAGACAACATAATTATAAACAACTAAGAACATTGGCAAAATAGAGTCTATCCCACAAAGCCCTCTTAGTGAAAAAGCAAAGATCTCTTATATAGTAAAATAAACATTATTTAGATTGTCCTTACCGGTATTTTCAACTTCACAAAAAAATAAAAAAGCAAAATTGCTTCAAAAGATACATTCAGAATATGAAGAAAGGTAAAAATCACAATTTGCAATTATAGTTCAGATGACAAAGTATTAAGATATGATCATCATATATGATGCTGGTGAACCAAACTGATATATGTTTTTTTAAATCATTTTACACCCAGCAAGGTTTTAAGGACACAATAGGTTACTGGGAACAAAAGAGAATGAGAAAATTTTAGTAAAAAGTGTAGAGAAAAATGGCATGGTTTATGACAGCCTATGCAAGACACCATTGAAGGTGGATGTAGGAGAGGGCACCAATGCAAAAATTGGTTGGACAATGTTAAAAAAATGGACAGTTATAACCAGGACTGCTGATGGCTGCTGTTAATAGACCCCGTTGGGGAAAAGAGTTAGTGTGGCTTCTGTATTTAGATTTGCACTATGATTATAAAGTCAAAATGATGATGATGAATAACTATTAAAAATTTTTAAGAGAGAAGGATCTAAACATTTCAAAATAAATGCATGAGAAAATTCCATGGCATTTTCTATTAGGAAGAGAAAACCAATGAATTTGTGCAGAAAAGGTTTGAAAGTTTTGTGGGACACCAGGAACCTTTTCTCATCACTGTCAAATGGAGAAAAATTGCGTAGTTTGGACACGTTACAAGGCATGACAGCCTGTACAAGACCATCAAAACAAGGCACAGTTGAAGGTGGACATAGGAGAGAGCGCCAATGCAAAAACTGGTTGGACAGTGTTAAAAAATGGACAGCTATGACTATACCAGAATTGCTGATGGCTTCCGTTAATAGACCATTGTGCAAAACAGTGTGGCTTCTGCATTCTGATCTGCCCTATGATTGCAAAAGTCAAGGGGATGATGATGAAGAGAAAGGGCAATAAAAAAAAAAATCAAAATTCTGGAAAGACAGAAGATAGCATTTCAATTTTTGAAGATTGTAGGCAGCAGGAAAGCAGGAAAATAAACTATTGTATCTAGCGAGTTGAATCTTTAGAATTCTGTATAAAAACAACAGCTATAAGGCAGTAGAAATCAGAATAAAGCTGATTAGCGTATGTTTCTAGATATATGAATGTGTCAGGAATTTAAAATTTAAAGTTAGGTATCCCTACATCATCTTTTGACATATTACTAGGACAAACATTTGTCACAGGTTGTTACCTCCTCTTACATATATAGGATTTCATCTGTAAAAACATCATTATTCATTTCAGAAGTCATTTCAAAGGATTTTATTTTCCTTTTGTTATTCATTTACCCACCAGTTCTGTATAAATAAACAATTGGGCACTGCTTAATTAGACTAAGTAACTCATAAAAATAAGAGGATTTAGTTCAAGTTACGGTAATTTATCCACACATGCATGAACTCTCCCAACTATAAATAGGAGCAGGTACTGCCTTTTGGAGAGGGAAATTTCCAGCAGTCAGCTCTGACAGTTGGACTGAACATTCTTGCTGTAATGCTCATTTGTATTACTGTTTTTGTTAATATATTTAACTCAATTCTTCTCTTTGTGTCTTTATTTCTTGCCCTAACAAGGCCACAACAGTTCATAATAGGGATACAGTGTAAAATTGATCCCTAACTTCAAACAGTTATCAGAAAAGAACAGTTTCTTTACAAATGTAATGTTTGAAATCATGATTATGTCATTGATATCTGTGTTCCATCCCCCCCACCGCCAAAATCTGTAAAAACTTTTTTCTTTTTAATCATTTTTTCTTTTTAATCATCTTTTAGTAGGGTTGTTTCCAAAAGCATATGCACAAAAATTGGAGTATGCTAAATATTTAACTTAAATGAAGAATAAATGGATACACTGACCTCCCCAACACTGCGTTATCTGTAACTTGATGCTTGGGCACTGAGATATGGCTGGCTGTACACTCACTGGCACCCATCAGAATGGAAGTGGACATTTAAATTTCTGCCATGTGTGAGCATAAATTCATTCTACCAGAGACACATCCAAAAGCATCTCTTTCTCTCTCTCTCTCTCTATATATATATATATATATATATATATATTCCACCGTTTATGTATTTATTTTATTTATCTATTTTTCTTTGTTCTCTCCCCCCCCCCACTCTGTGCGACTAATTTAACATTGCCACTTGTTCTAACCATTCTAACCTAACTTATAACACTATATGTTTGTGTACTTGGAAATCCCCTCCCCCACCTCGAAAGAAGGGAAAAAATGTCTCTTCACCAGGCGTTAGTATGTCTTCAGTATTCTTATGGTCCAGTGGCCTTGTCTTTTGCTTGATAAAATGTACTAACGTGGAACACTCACTGGTGACCATCAGAATGCATGCGGACTACCAATATCACCCACTGCTATAAGTGAGCTAGCATTTATGCTATATCCACAAAAAGGTGGATAATCATATTTTTTCAATTCTCTCTTTAGAATAGAACAATGGGACTTATACTAAGTTAAAACTTAGTGTTGTGTAAGGATAAAATACCAATAAATACCATTTGAACATACAACTAGTGTCAGCCTGAGCACTATGTCAACCACTTCCCCTCCCTTATCCCTCTGTTTGTTTTTTGTCATTGTTGTATGTGTTATATGTAATAGGAGTAGGTAGACCCTCCTACCGCCTGGTCAACACTCCTCCCCCTTCTCATGGACATGAGCAGAGGCTCACACCTTGTTTCCTGTGTAAGAAGGGGTTCCTCTTTGGCCTCTGTACTAGTGCTGATGTGTTTCTCCTGTGACGTGTGCAGTCTGTGGCATTACCTCTTCATTTTGAGGGTACACGGTTGACAGTTCACTGGTTGCTGTTTCCGACTGGTAGTTAGGAGCCCTAACTCTTGCGTAGCGTCTTGAGTGGCCGATCTGATCAACAGTTGTATAATACCGGGGTGTTTGTAGTGCCATGACGAGCATGGAAAGGTGTCCCTGCAGTCACCTCCGGTGAGCAACCCTGAGGCCACATTATGATGCAGACTGTGCCAACTCCTCTCTGCTCATGTTGCGGTCGAAAACCATCTGCTTCTCTTACTTCAGGCCTTCTCATCTTCCAACAATTACTCCACATGAAGACTCAAAAGAACCAAAAAAGGTAAACCTAAACCACCCCTCAAAAATCACCTAAACCCCTCAACATTTCGTTCTCCAACATCTGTGGCATTAGAACAAACTTCTGCAGTATGGAATCTTTCCTCACTGTAAACTGCCCGGATATACTGGCTCTGTATGAGACAAACCTTGTCTCGTCTATTCCCTCCTCTGATCTCTCGATCCTCGGCTACCTTCCTCTCCTCAGGAAAGACTCTCTAACCCACATGCACGGCCTTGGTGTCTATGTCAAGGACCATCTCCCTCTGGCCAGAGAGTTGTCTCTCGAATCGCCAGACCATTCGTACATGTGTCTCCGACTATTTCTCCTCAATGCCGTAAGCTATCTCTTCTTCCTCTATCGCTCTCCATCCTCTCTATGGGATACTTGACAGCATATCTGACAGCATAGACAAGGCCCTCTCTCTCCACCTGTTTGCTCACATATTCGTGTTTGGTGACTTTAACGCCCATCATACCAAGTGGCTCGAGAATGCTACTACTGACCAGGCTGGCATTCAAACACTTAATTTCTCAATCCCTCACGCAGATAGTTAACTTCCCCACGTGTTTTGCCCTCAACCTGGTAGGTAAGGCCTCCCTTCTCGATCTGTATTTTACCTCCATCCCCAAATCTTGTAGCGCCACGCAGCTCTGCCCTCTTGGTAACTCCGATCATGCCATGGTATCTGTTAATATTTCTTTCACCTCCACACCCCGCAAAGAACCTCCCATCACTAGAACCTTGTTCTACTATCAACGAGCGGATTGGGACTCATTCCATGACTTCCTCCACGATGTCCCCTGGGATGTTGTCTTTACACTCCCTGTCCAAGAATGTGCTTCTGAGGTCTCATCCTGGGTTAAAGCTGGAATCAACGCTTTCATTCCCTCAAGGAAATTTAAGGTCAAGTAGCACTCCCCCCCTTGGTTCTCCGCTGCTTGCTCAGCCGCCATTGCCCATAGTAACCACTTCTTTCACATATTTCATAGCGACATGTCAGACTGCAATAGACGTCTCTTTGCCTCCGCCCGTAGTGAGTGTAAGCGTGTCCTCAACGAAGCTAAGACAATATTTGCTGCTAAGATGAGGGAGCGTATTGCATCTCGCAAATTTGGCTCCAAAGATTACTGGCGGCTCTGCAAGAGTGTCCTAAACAATAGAAAATCCTCCATACCTCCTTTATTCAACCAGTTCGAGGTCTTGACCTCCTCTACTGACAAGGCTGAATGCTTTGCTTGGAAATTCTCATTTAATTCAACGCTCGACTCCTCCGGTGTACCCATACCAGACTTCCCTCTAAGAACTGAGTGGCTTACACATAACCCAGTCATTGGTATTGGGCATTATCTCCAATTTAGATCCCCACAAGGCTAGTGGTGGAGATGGCATACCAGCCATTGTCTTGAAGAAATGCGCGCCTGAGCTAGCGCCCACCCTCTCTAAACTATATAATTACTGCCTCAAGGAATCCTGTTTTCCTGACTGCTGTAAGTCCTCATCCCATTGTTCCTGTCTTTAAGAACTCTGGAAACCCCTCTGACCCCTCTAATTACCGTCCTATTAGTCTCCTACCCCTCTTCGGCAAAGTCTTTGAAGCCCTAATCAATGCTGAAGTGGTTAACCACCTTACATCCCATGATCTGCTCTAAGACAAGCAATATGGTTTCCACAACACCCGATCTACAGCTGATGTGCTTATGGCCATCACTGAAACCATCTACCAAGCCCTTCAAAATAACGGTGAGGCTCGTGCCGTGGCCCTAGACATCTCCAAAGCGTTTGATAGGGTTTGGCATGCCTGCCTTCTTCGTAAGCTCCAGGGTTATGGTATTACAGGTCGATTGTTTGATCTAATGCAATCATTCCTGTCAAACCATGAATTAAAGGTCGTTCTCAATGGATTCTCCTCCAGTTCCTATCCCACGAACGCAGGTGTTCCCCAAGGCTCCATCCTTGGCCCCACTTTATTCCTTATTTTCAGCAACGACCTTCCTGACGCCATAGATTCCCAAGTTGGCATCTACACGGACGACACAATTTACTCCTGCCTCAAAAACAAATCTAGTGTCGGTTACAAAACTAACCTGGCCGTGCGTCTTGAAATGGACCTCCAATCGGTTGTTAATTGGGGCAAGAATTGGCTGGTCAACTTTAACGCCTCAAAAACTAAACTACTCTCTATTAATCACCATAGAGATCCTTCCCTGCCCCCCATTAGAATGTCTGATAGTCAACATCTTGAGAGCAACTCCCTGCATCTGCTCGGTCTCACATTGACTGCTGACCTGAGATGGAACAAATACATTGAGTCAATTGCTTCTTCCACCGCGAGGAAAGTTGGCTCTGTGCCGCGCCAGGAAATTTTTCTCCCCGGAATCGATACTTCAAATATACAGATCAACCATTCGCTCTTGCATGGAGTATTGCTGCCATATATGGTCTGGGGCACCTTGTGTTTACCTCAGAGTTCTTGACAAGATCCAGAGAAGGATATGTAATATAATTGGCCCTGATCTGGCATCTCGTCTGCTGTCGCCTCTGTCTTTTCTACAAATATTTTCATGGTAATTACTCCGATGAGCTGCTTTCATTGGTTCCCAGACTCCATGAATTCAAGCGCCCTATGAGGCTGGCATCCCGCTCCCACCCTTACAATGTAGAAACTTTTAAATGTAGCCGTCTCTTCTACTCCAATAGGTTCATACCTCGCACCTCTCGCCTGTGGAACACTCTTCCCAATTACTGTTTTCCTGAGAGCTATAATCTCCAACTATTCAAATGTAATGTCAATCGACATCTCCAGTTACTTTGATCTACCCACTATCCCTCTTCTCATCCTTTCTTCTATCACTCCTATCTACTCTTGCTCGAAATCTTCTGCAACCCCCTGCATCCTAGTGGCTTCACGCCTTGCTTGGGGCATAATGCTTAGAAAAAAAAAAAAAAAAAAAAAAGTACTTTTGATAAATATTCTTCAGAAATAGCTGAAGAATTTGTCTCCTCCCCCCTCCCCCAAAGAATAGTGAATTTCTGCACTTTTTGGAAAAATCTATTAATTAAAAATATATACAGGAGGCCCTCCACTTACCATAGAGTTCCATTCCAACATTATATCATAACATGAATTTTTTGGGGGTAAATTAGAATATACCCATGATTTTTCATGAATAAATACTCATTCATCAACAATCCAATTTGTCGTACAATCAAGAACTTATCCATGCTGTCTTATTCATTCTAGGATGTATGATAATGTATTCTTTTGTAATGCTGTTTGCTTTGTATGTATGTGGCAAACGGTGTAAGCCAAAACAGCATGAATGGATATTGTGTTATAACTACAAATTGTCATAGGTCAGGAACTTACTATATATGTTTTTTCTTTAATGACAAATTTAAAAAAAAAAAAAAAAAATCAAAACTAACAAAATTTATTTTGCCAGACAATTCTTATTGTTTAAAATATTTTCTTAAAATAAAACAAATAAAAAGTATATATCCATTTGTAAAAAAAAAAAAAAAAAAAAAAAAAAAAAAAATTCAAATATTAATTATGTAAGCATAGTTTCAAAGTGAATTTTCAAACAGTCCCCATAACTCTTCAAAGTCAGGGATCAATTTTACACTGTATAACTATTATGAACAAAAGACCTCTTCTAAATTGATAACTAATAAAGAATATTTTTTTCAATTCTGACAAGTGCTGTGTCCTAAGGAAGACCTAAAGAATGCCAATCTAAAAAAAAATATATATATATTAAAACATATTTTCCTGTTCCTTTTTTTTTTTTTTTTATTAAACAAGTGGACTAATTTATTTAAATAGTGTCAACAATTTTGTCTGAAAAGAAACCATTTTTCAGTTGTATGATAGTAAGACACAAGACTAGAAGATACAGATCAGTAAGAAAAGCTTAAAACTTGAAATCTGAGGATTTAGTCATCAATATTAATTCTCTGGTCCTCAGCTCACAGGCAAATTTAAGCAGCATTACAAATTCTCTATGAAAAGAAGATCATTTGAGAAGTGAATGTGCTTTGCTGAAAAGCTACCCTCTGGAGAGCAGGATTTGAATTTGGTTCCTGTGGCTTCAATAAGAGATCAAAGATTTGACCTACATATCTTTTGAATTATACCTTATTTGGAAATCATCGCCATCGGGAATACTGGGATCATATTTTATTAATAGTTTCTACTAGCTATCTCTCTCTATCTCTCTCTATCTGTCTATATTTCTGAGATGAGGTATTATTTACATTATTTGGACTATTGTCCTCATCTTTGTCGCCATATTTATTATGTTTCGGCCTTTCAGTATCTGTCTATATTTCTGAGATGAGGTATTATGTACACTATTTACATCATTTGGACTATTGTCCTCATCTTTGTTGCCATATTAATTGTGTTTCAGCCTTTCAGTATCTGTCTATATTTCTATTTATGTATAGTATTTACATTGTCCTCATCTTTGTCACCATATTTATTACAATGTTTTGGCCATTGTACGCTCCAGCCTTCTTCAAGGATGAGGATGATAGAATGAATAATGTAATTAGTGAGCTATCTCTCTCTGTATGTAAATCCACTCTCTTATTCACACACATAGATGTAGATGTTTTATTTAAAGTCAAACATCTCAAAAGGATAAACCCTGACCATACCCATTTAAGTGCAATGGAGAGGCAATGCCTGGCTGAAGTGCCCCCTTGAAGCTGAACTAATCTATATTAATACAGTAATATCTACCTACATTTGTATGTAAAATCTTAGTAAAGCTTCAAAATAAAAAGGCAGTAAATAAAGCTTCATCTACTTTAAACAGGAAACAAGTAAGAAAACTCAAGACAAAAAAGCCTGTGTCTAAGCCATTTTTTTTTGCTTTCATTTTTTTCTAGTTTTCTTACTTAGCCTATATCTTTCTTCTTTCATAGCTTTACTTTATCTCTTGTTTTTTTTTCCAATTATGTCATGTGGAAATGAACATAGTGAGTGAGTGTGTGTGTGTGTATATATATATATATATATATATATAATAAACAATAAAATCTAAAATCAACTCATATGACGTGATTTAGGATTTTATTGTTTATTAATTATATTGCTCTGCAATAATAAATACAATGAGCTCTTTTTGTGGATCAGTTTTAATATTTTTATTACTATTTTATATACCAATGAATTTGTTACCTTTACTATATATATATATATATATATATATATATATATACATACACACACACATATACATACATATATATATATATATATATATATATATATATATATCAGGAGTAGGCACAGTGGGGTAATGGATAGCGGCTTGGATTGAGGAATTGGAGAGCCAAGTTCAAATTCCAGTCGAATCCATTACATTCACTTACGTGCTAATACCCTTGGGAAAGGTGTGAATCCTCTTCTTCTACCTCCAGCTATGGGTAAATAGCAGGACAGACTGGGTTCTATAGCCTTGGATGGCAACTGGTCTAGGAGAAGGACAACTCTGAATTTAAAACCTGCGGATGGTCGTTTGGGGACCTTGTGGCACGTAGTACACCAGGTTCCTGTTTTCGGCTCTTCAAAAAGTGTGGATGGTCCTGCACGAAACCTTCGCCACTATAACCAAATCTCATGTGCAGTTGTCGGGCTGTCGGTTTCCTAGGAACTGATCTGCTTGACCATCATACATCGAATTCGACGGGAGAGTCAAGCAAGTATATATATATATATATATATATATATATATATATATTAGGTTGTCCCAAAAGTTTGTAAACATTTGCAAAAAATTGAAATTTTACTCGCCAATAATAACAAAAACAACAAAAATTATTCCTCAAAATAAAGACCATCATTTTCCAGGATTTTCTGCCATCGATCTGCGAGCTTTCGGAACTGGTGAAAGTACCATTCAGCCGGTTTCGAATCAAAGAATTCTTGACACGCTTCCTCGACTTCATCAAACGAGTCGAATCGGTGGCCCTTCAGAAAGTGTTGCATTGAGCGGAAAAGGCCGTAATCTGATGGAGCACAGTCAGGACTGTAGGCTGGATGTGGCAGAACCTCAACGCCGTCAAGCTCTTCAAACTTGTCTTCGATCTTCCTGGCAGTGTGTGGCTTGGCATTGTCCTGCTGCATCAAAGCGTGCTATCAGTTGATCAGAGCCGGGTACTTTTGCTTCAACTTTTCGTAGACCCGCTCCAGTTGCTGACAGTAAAGTTCGGCACTGATGGCACGATCCATTCGGAACCAACTCAAAATGCACGATTTCTTCAAAGTTTCACCAAACGCACAACATGACTTACTTGCCGAATCGATCTTGTTTTGGAAACGACGGTGCCTCTTGCCCTTTCTGAACCCATCGCTTGACTCGATTGTGCTGGACCAGATAGACCCATTTCTCGTTCGATGTCACAATGCACTTACAAAAACAATTAAAAATTGCATAAAAATTCAATTTTTCGCAAGTGTTTACGAACTTTTGGGACAACCTTATATATATATATATATATATATATATATATATATGTGTGTGTGTGTATAAAAAATTTAAAATTAGAAATTTAAAAAATGCATCTATGAGCACAAGAGAGGCCTAATAAATAACAATTTAACATCTAATCATACAAAGAAATAGATTCAACCACAATTTTGATTTTAAAAAAAGAAAATAATTCACTCGGAAGAAAACTCCTCAAGAGTGCTGCCATTGAATATTATCCAATTAATCTAGGCCCCAGGTGTTTCACCCCCCAATCTCACCTTTCATAACAGAATCACTAAACACCCAAGTCAATGTACATAACAAATATAACAAGAAATCAAAAGAAAACGGTTGAATCCATCAACGCAACATTTCTACATGTGAAAATATTCTTGTCAAATATAAAAATTGACATAATTTTTCAGATGACCAAATGAATATACAACAGCATTTCTAAATTTTCCTAGTTGCTAATGACATTTTGTTTTTTTATTTATAGATACTATGTTTCAATAAATTTGTTGCATTTTTTTTTTTGCCTTGAAAAAGTCCACATTGGACAAAAGATGTCAGGTAAAACTGCACAATTTTCCTATTGTCTTTTTTCATATGTATATATATATATATATATATATATATATATATATATATGAAGAAATATAGTTTTACGGTGTGCTATATTTATGGGATAAAGTGCTGAATATCAGCGATAGAGCGTATGTAAATATAAAAGTGAATATTGAAGTCAACACTCAGAGGCGACAGACTGTTTCATGCTAGATGCAATCATCAGGTCAACGATTGTGTCTAGCATGAAACATCTTGTTGCCTCTGAGTGTTGACTTCAATGTTCACTTTTATATATATATATATATATATATATATATATATATATAAAATCTCCAGTTAAGATGAGAAACGAACAGGGTATAATTCCAATATTCATTACATTTAATTTAAAAGAGGGCTCAATATAAAGTAGAGCAATAGGTCATATTTGATTGGTTGATCTGAGTAAAGGCCACAAACCTTATAACCCCACTTTTTCTTTTTTCATAAAAAGGTTTTATTTTGCTTTTAAATCTAAATAAATCGTTCACTCGCCAGTAATTTACAATCTCCTTATAAGATGCATTGATATGCATAAAAAAACAACTGCAATTGTGTAGCAATTTTGACGTTTTCGATGTAATATCTTAAAACACACACACACGTATATATCAATAATTTACTTAAGAGTTTCATGGATACCTTTCTATATCCTATTTTCAGCAGATTTCTTAAACAAAGTTATTTATGTACAAATTGTATTTTACTCAGGAAAAACAAAAGATTGTTTTTATAGACAGTGTAGCCAGAAGAATTGACATTGCACACCTTAGTGCAATCTTCAAGCAAAGTGTGTGAGAGAGAGAGGAACACATTTGACAGTGCACAAGTACTGCACACTGATTCTAGGCTGGTTGTCAGAAAGTGTGAGTTTCGAATAGATGGATTGGATGGAATACAAAGGGATGGCTAGAATTTTAAAAAGAAATAATTTCACTAATGAACCACTTAGTCCTAAATACTTGCAGCCTAAATCAAGGGTTGGGAGGAAGTTTTCTCAATAAAAGTGGTGGTTGAAATTAGGAAGTTCTGGGCAGATTTTTCTCCAAAAGAGAATCATTGCCCCAGACAATCTATTTGAAACAAATGTAGGCAAATCACAGATGCTCTGATTCAAAGAGTAAGTGTGAATCTGTTCATAAATAATCATTTCGTTTTCCATTTGTACTATTCATATGAAAAAC
This sequence comes from Acanthosepion lycidas, assembly GCA_963932145.1. NCBI lineage: Eukaryota > Metazoa > Mollusca > Cephalopoda > Sepiida > Sepiidae > Acanthosepion > Acanthosepion lycidas. Next base: position 92,742,843 of record OZ010597.1, read on the forward strand.
TCCAATGACCACCCAAAAAACCTGTCACGGCAGGGAAGATGAACGTCTTTAAGGTTGGCAGATGTGTATTATGTCCCAAAATAGTAACACTTTAAGAAAAGCTGAAATACTATTATAATTTTTCAACATTGAATATTGCTGCCGCATCTGGTCTGATGCTTCTGCTATCTATCTCTAGAGATTCTTGACAAAATCCAAACAAAAATCCGTAATATCATTGGTCCTGACCTGGCATCTCACTTTCAGTCACTTTTCCACTGCAGTAATACAGGTTCCTGGTGGGATTTTTATGAATATTTTTAGGTAATTGTACTGGTGAACTTTCCTCTATGATACCTAGCCATTACAAATTTAAGTTCAATACAAGATTAGCAGCTCGGGCTCATCAGGTTTCCACTAAAACTGTTAAATGTAATCAAACTCCATGCTAAAAGTTTCTTCTCTCACACTTCTCACATGTAGAACTCTCTTCAAGTTCTTTGCTTTCCTGCCAACTACAATCTTCAAAAATTTGCATGCAACATCAGTTGCCACCTTCTGTTTTACTTTTATTGTTCTCAACATTTTCTTAGTTTCTTTCATGCTCTGCCTTGTGTCTTAGTGGCTTTGTCCCCTTTCCTAGTGTAAAATGATTTAAAAAAAAAAAAAAAAAAAAAAAGATAAAAAGATACTGCACATAATTTATTTTCTTCTTGCAGAAAAGTATTAAAATAAAATATCAAATTAATTATATTCAATTAACTTCGGCTAGAAAAATCACTGATGATGTGTACCAAAGCATCCAATAGATATATTTTACGAAATATAATTCAGATTAGCTACACTCTAGTTCCACCAGTTCAGACCTTTACAGCTAGGAACCTCTAGGGAGTCATATTTTCTTTGTATTCTAGTTGTAAGGAGAAAGTTACACTCAAACAGCTTTTCCTCACCAAGAACTGTTACTTTGTGGAAGAAACTCCCATGTGGATATTTCCCTGAATAGTATAATCTTAACCTTTTCAAGTGAAGGGTCAATTACTATCTAATCCTACTTATCCTCATAATCCCTTCTTTTTACCTCCTCTTTTGTTTGCGTCACATACCTCATTCAGTAATTCTCTATCTTGAGTGGATCTTGAGCCTTGTATTAAGTTCACTTAATACAAGACTACAGATGCTGTGAGAATACAAATCTCCATAAGATTATTCATTTTTGAGGCATTTTTTTTTCCCCCATCTTATTGTTGGTTTTTCATTTCAATTGGCTTATGGTTCTCATGTTGAAACACAGGTTCTCATACGATCACAGAAGTTAAGTAACATCAAGCCTGGTCAGTACTTAGATGAGTGACTGTTTGGGAATACCAAGTGCCATAAGCCTGAATGTGCAGTTAGTGTAATATAATGGATAACGGCTCAGAATTGGAAATTGCTGAATCAAGTTCCAATTCCAGTCAGGTTTGTTATATTCCTCTACATGAAAATATTCTTGGGAAAGGGTAGGAATACACCTATTCTCCCCCAGCTATGGGTTAATGATTAAAACTTGTATCAGTAAATCAACTCCAAAAATTCTTACAATACAAAAAAAAAATATTTTCCAGCTTTAAATAACCTGCAAAAAGGGTTGATCAGCCCCCCCACCCCCCAAAAAAATATCAATCAATCAATTTCATTTCAAATTCAATTTTCGACATCAACTTAGAAGTGATCATTAAAATTAAGGTAAACAGAAAGAAGTAGCATCTGACAAATTTGTATTTTATCTTAAGAGTGCTTGTCTTTCATGAATGATGCTTTAACCAATCTGGAATTTTACCCTAGAACCACAAATTGATAGTAATATTGCCACCACTCTAATTTTCATTTGTTTTATTTTTCATTAGCAATCATTTCAAATTACTTGAATTCCAAAAAGTCATATGATACTGGCTATCCTCTGTTCCAGGAATGTAAAGTCAAAATAAAGAAATAGATTCCAATGAATTCATACTATAACCATGGTGATTAAATTTAATTTACACCGGCTTGCAGTTAGAGAAAATCAAATTTTGAACAGACCACACTGAATATTATCACAAAATTATTTCACAACAGAATTGTTCTTGTTCATTAAACTAAAAGAAAAAAGATAAATGAAATTCAAAGAAAAATCTCTTTGCAAATCAAAATGGTTCAAGACAAAAACATTATAGGAGCTGGTGGGTAATTCTGTTTATTTTTATTCATTTACTTCCCCGCCTTCCACAGTTTCGAACTTGTTTCTGGTAACTGGGTAAGCATGAAAGCAGTGAGAGTTCTTCATCAGCCGCCACTGTAAATTGACTTGAGAGGGGTAATCAAGCTGTTGTCTCTGGCAGATCAAAACAGGCATTATCTACATTACTGCTGCTAGCCATGTTGGATAGAAGACTGTCTCAGGTTGCTAGGAGGCCAACTTCTGATTGTCAGTAAATACAGAATGATTGATGAAAGGTCGAAAATTCTTCAGGTTGACACTTTTGAAAAATATGTTTTCTCTATGCCACAGAAATGCATTTACGAGATGCAGTTTTTTAACATCAAGAAGTATATGCCTAATGATTACATGACAAAAGAATCAGAGATTGTATGACAATACAACACCCTCTCTCTTTCATATATATATATATATATATATATATATATGTGTGTGTGTATATATATATATATATATATATACATACATACATACAAAGATAGGTATTTGGTTAGCAATTCCTCTCTAATAGACAATTCCTTAACAATGTTGAGTTTTTTTCCTTGAATGTGAACAAGAGATTTCTTTTCTGGACTCAGTTTGGATAGAAAATGTCCAGATGTAATGTAAACCTCCCAAAATAACTGAAGACCTTATCATAAAAATAAAAACAAATTGTATGATAATTCAACACATTCTCTTTATATACATGTACACACACAGAGACAGATGTGTATTTGGGTAGCAATTCCTCTCTAATACATGTTTCCTTAACGTTTATTTTTTTTTTCTTGTATGTGAACAAGAGGTTTCTTTTTTAGACTCTATAGAAAAAGACCAAAGGTGAAATTACCTCCCAAAATAATAAGAATTATTATTTTTTTCTTATTTTTAATTTAAGTCCTTATCAAGGTCTTAAATTGAAACAAAAATTGCTTAAAAAATCCTTAACAACCTCAACTGTGAGCATGGCCACAACGTTCTGGCTGTAGTTGAGAATTAACAATATGTCTACATTTCAGGAACTTATACACTGTCTTAAAAATGGCACAAGAAAAATTCTTGAAAATGGCTAATAGAGTCAACAGAAATCCTTGGAGTGAACAAGCCTTTGGACAATTTCTACAAGCACTAAGTTAAAAAAATCTATTGTTTGCATAGAAGAAAACAATAAAAATAGCAGAGGTACCTTGTCACTTAGTTTTAATGAAACGTGTGTATATATATATATCTCAAATGCTTACTAATTATAAACAAGATGAAAATATACTAAAAAAATTAGTAAATTCTAATATATCAACTACAGATCCTAGCAAAAATATTAAATTAATCATATACTACACTAAATCTATTAGGGTGGTGCAAAAATAATGACATAACAACGTTGTTTTTTGACGTATTTTTAAACATCAAAAAACGACATTATTACGTCATTATTTTTGCACCAACCTAATAGTATATCCAACTTAATACTTCGCAATGATTCTTCTCCCCCGGTTAGTGATTTGCAAAAAACCAACATAGTTTATAAATTCAAGTGCCCTTTCGGAGAGTGTATCTCCAACGAATTAAATAATATTTATGTTGGTCACACAACAAACTCGCTTTCCCAACGCTTGACACTACATTTGAATGAAAACTCTAACATTTTTATACATTTAAAACAACATGCTTCCCGCACACACAATTCCGTAAAATACTTATCGAAAACACAATTATACTTCGACATGAAAACAAAAGACAAAGACTAAAAATCCTTGAAGCAATATACATCAAACAGTTGAAACCCGATCTAAACAAAATCAATTATGGCATCTCTACAAATATTCTTAAATGTCTATAATTGGTAACAGAAGCAATTGGTTTATACCAACAGCTTACCATACTTTATACTTCTCAATTCACTCTCGTATGGTCATGTGTGATGTCATGAGATGCAGTGCAATTTTCGCTTCTAGCGTCTTTATGCACGTGTTTATCGTTGCTTAGAAATCATCTATGTAAACAATGACAGACTATCATCACTGTCTTGTCCGTATATTGTTTAATATGTTGTAATTGACATCTTTGATAATGGCTTATGTAAGCCGAAAGCTTAGATTGTATTAAAATAAAAAAAATATGGATCAATATTGTGAATTTCTTTCTTCGTTCAGCGATAGTGTTATTAAACTTATCAGATGTTATGAAAAATTTTTACATAAAATAAATAGACAATACTTGTCTATAATATTTAATGAAACGTGTATCAATATATATATATATATATATATATATAAATAGCAAAAAATCATTTAAACAAGTTTAATTAAAACTGACCAACAGAGTTTGCTTGCTGAATATATTGTTAAATGTTATATAAACATAAGATAGACTTTAGTCAATTATAATGAAACTATGTGAGTGAATGAAACGAATGACAAAATGGGAAAAACAGAACCAAAATGTGTCTATTTTTTTTCCATTTTGTCATTCAATTAAACACTTGCAGTCTGTTCCCAGAACTTTATCACGGTTTTTCAGGGAAAATATTCTGGTGAGCAACATTCTTTACTGCCACCAGTTCAGACCTTCACAGCTAAGTGCTGCCATGCCATGAATACTAAAATGATTTCTTCCTGTTGCCTTCATATTCTGTTAGTAAAAAGGAAGTTCCATCTGGACAGCTATTTCACAAGGATTGCTGTCATAGAACAGACTTCCAAGAGGATGCTTTCCTGATTACTACAATGTTAACCAATATATTTTGTACATACCCTCTTAAACTGCACTCCTTATCTCCACCTTTTATGTGCAACAACTACAATAAGTAACCCTCTACCATGTGTAGTGGCTCATGGGCCTTGTATTGGGTGAAAAATTAGTAAATAAACTAAATGCCATAGTGTATATATATATATATATATATATATATATGTATGCTATCTCTGATATTGAGCACTTTATCCCATAAATATAAATATAGCAAACCTTAAAACTATATTTCTATATATAATGAAATATATTTTCTGTTTATATGTTATTTTTATAGATACAAATATTTAAGTAACTGCTCTGTTTATAAACAGTATTAACAACATTTACTGGCCCGAATGTCTGAGAAATTTAAAAATTCAAAAATAGTAATTCGACTTTGCTAACCAGGCACTTGCTCTGTGGCTAAATTGTATAGCATGTCAGGTTATATGATGGTTCCATGTAAGATAAAGATTCAATTCCAGTCTGAGGACATATTTTCGATGAAATTTCTTGGACATTCAGGCTGGTAAATGTTGCTAATACTGTTTATTGTAAACAGAGCATTTCCTTAAATATTTGTATAAACAGTATATATATCTATATATAAATATATATATTATATAAATACATGTATATACATATATATTTATATATACATATAAATACATGTATATACATATATATTTATATATACATATAAATACATGTATATACTTATATATTTATATATACATATAAATACATGTATATACATATATATTTATATATACATATAAATACATGTATATACATATATATTTATATATACATATAAATACATGTATATACATATATATTTATATATACATATAAATACATGTATATACATATATATTTATATATACATATAAATACATGTATATACATATATATTTATATATACATATAAATACATGTATATACATATATATTTATATATACATATAAATACATATATATATATATATATATATATATATATATATATATATAAAATAAAACGCACACTGATGAGATGTACACTTAATATAGGTAGAGAAGAAAGAATGGTTTACATGTATAGGTTTATTAGAGAAAGTGAAGTCTATAAAAGAAAAGTTGTCCTGAATGTTTCTGGGCTTGGAGAACAAATAAGAATTGTGTGCGTGTGTGTGTTTGTGGGGGTGGGGGTCTTGCTGTGCTGTCAGCACAATGCAAGTGTATTCAGTGACAGCAAAATGTGACAGATGGCATTATAGACATTCCCCTGCATTCAACAGTGAGCAGGAAGGAAGAACAAAATGACTTATCAGCGACACCAACTGCACCAACCCCAGCAGAATCTAAATCGGATTCTAAGAGAAATGCCGGGAAGAAGAGAAAACTGGGTGGAGTGGGGGGGGGGTACGTTAGAGAAAGTGTCAAGAGAGAAATAGGAAAAGTTAAAGCTGTGGGAGTGAGAAAGTGAGGGAGGGATAAACACAACCATACGAGAGTGGGAGGGACACACAAATGTTGAGGGAGAGAGTGAAAGGCAGGAAGATATATGCAAGCATTTGAGAGAAAGAGAAAGAACAACTGGAGCAGAAAACACACACACACCATATTATTCAAGAGAGACACACACGCAACATTATTGGAGAGAGAAAGACTGAGGCAGGCACACATATGAGACAGATAGACACAGTTATTAAAGGCAGAAGCAAGCAGGCACATCACATCTATTAGAGAGAGTGAGAGAGAGGCAGACAGACACACCTATTGGAGAAAATGGGAGAGAAACAGGCAGGCATATATATATATATATATATATATATATATATATATATATATATATTTGAGAGAGAGAGAGAGAGACAGACAGACAGAGATACTTACAATATAGAGACAGACAGGGCCACTTACTAGAGAGAAACAGATACACTATGGAGAAAGACAGAGAGAAACACTTAATATATATATATATATATATATATATATAGACAGACACTTACTATAGATAGAGACATGATATGTATATATATATATATATATATATATATATATATATATATATATATAGAGAGAGAGAGACTCTATAGGACACTATAGAGACAAACAGAGACACTAGAGAGAGTGACAGGGACACTTACTATATAGAGAAAGACATAAACACTTACTAGAGAGAGAGACAAACAGACAGCCACTTACTATAAAGAGAGAGAGAGTCAGATAGACACACTACAGAGGGAGAGGGACAGACACACTTACTATAGAGAGAGTGCAAAACAAACACATTATGGAAGAAAAGAAACTGACACACCTACCAGAAAAAGAGACAGACACGTCCTTATAAGAGAGAGAGAGAGAGAGAGATAGAGTGAAGCATGCTCTTATTAGAGAGAGAAATACTCACATTTATTAAAGAGAGATAGAGAATGAAAAACAGACAAAATTATTAGAGATAAAAAGATACACTTTTTGTGAGCAAAAGCAAGAAACCAATACAAAATCGTTGGTAAGCAATTGTGAGAAATAATAAAAATAGAGAGAAAAATTGACACTAAAATTAAAGAAAAGAAAAGAATTTGTAGTAAGAATGCAAAGATCTTAAGGTGTGCTGATACCGATTCTAAGAGAGTATTGATCTCAATTTTGGTCAACAAATGCGTCAGGGCGGCAATTCTTTCCCTGGTAATCAGCCGTAGCAGCTATGATATAGCACACCAATGCCTGCCATCTCCGCCGCTACTGTAGCAATCACTATGGTTATTCCTTAAACTGACCGGAATACCAACTGAAAGCAATGATGACTGATAATAGAGTAATGACCTCTTCAACTAAACATCAAAACAAAAGCCATAATTACAATAGAAATGAAAACAGGAGAAACACACAACTCCATGAGAAAAAGTGAAAGAAAAGAAACTAAAAATATAAACTTATTATATCAACCTGTATCATTTGTCTTATTATGTGATTGATTTGTTTTTTGCAGGTTATTTAAAGCCAGAAAATATTTTTAGATTGTAAGAATCTTTGAAAGAGAAGATAATAATGATTTACTGATACAAGTCATACTAATTAACTGATTGGGGGTGGGGGGTAAGAAATGGATTCATAACTTTCCCAAGGGTATTTGCATGTAAGTGAATATAAGAAACCTGATAAGAATTGGAACTCAGCTCTCCATTTTCCAATTCCAAAATGTTATCCATTACACCAACTGCACATCCAAGCTTACAGCACATGGCATTCCCAAGTGGTTGCCCATCTAGATACTGACCAGGCTTGATGTTGCTTAATTTCAGTGATCATACGAGAACTAGTTTCAATGGGATATGGCTGTAAATTCTTGAGCATTACCAACTAAATCGAGTGATTTGTTTTCTCATTCTAATGAGAATGTGAAAAAAAAAAAAAGAAAAAAAAAAGTCATCTAATCTAATACATTTTATCATTTATACACGCATATGTATGTATATATGTGGGGCTGTTGATCAAACCTATAAACTCCCCATGGGGTACATCACTACAGCCAAGCCATGTGGGGTTACTGAGATTTCAGTAACAAGTAGGTTTTACAGTGTCTAGTCACAAGCCGCACACCCAACCAATCTTGAATTCAAAGTAGTCCTACTTGACCATTTGTCAACAGCCTAGGAGCGAACCCAGTCTGCCATGCTATTTAATCCATAGCTGGAGGGAAGGAAAGATGAATTCATACTTTGGATGAAAGTTAGCCAGAACATAAACTCAGCTCACCAGTCCCACTTTCTTTATTAGTAATTGGTACACTACACACGCATGTAGATATAAAAATTATACTATCAACAAGTTATGATTGCCATAATTTTGGAATAATGTACTACCATAGCATATCCAAATAAAACTTTGAATTGCAAAAGGAGTTTAAAGATGCTATATAGAGCGGTAGATGGAAAAAACAGTTTGGTCAGTGGATAGATAGCTAAGTAGAAATGTTGATATAAATATATTAGAGCAGTGTTTCTCAACCTTTTTAAGCAAATAGCACACCAAGGAGCAAATGAAAATATCACGGCACACTGAGAAAATTTTTTAAAGAGTATACATTTAAATGTTATAAAATAAAACCATTGATTTAAAAAAAAAAAAAAATACCCACAAATATGAACTTAGTTTATTTCAATGTTTCTATTCAACTATTTGTGCAGCTTATTTAGTTTGAAACCAGTCTCTTTTTTTTTTGCGATTTTTTTTTCAATGTTTGGTTGAATGTGCAATAAGCAGACCTTCATTTTTTCTTCAGTTGAGTGTAGTCTTTCTCGCTTCTTATTTTTTATATTATTCGGGGCTGAGAAAACTAATTAACATAAATAAGAAGTAGAAAATTGTAATAAAACTTATAAAGCCATTTTAGCTAATGTGACAATACTTATTCATTTATTCAAATACTAACACTGTACCATTACTACTTCAACATACATATATAATATACATATATACATATATATATATAATATACATATATATATAATATACATATATATATAAACAGTAAATTCGACCTTGCCTACCGAACGATCCTTGGTGGCCGAGCGGTCAAGGCACATCAGCGTAAATGACGGTTCCGTATAGGATGCAGGTTCGAATCCTGTCCAATGACGAATATTTTCTATGAAAATTTCTCGGACATTCAGGCCGGTAAATGTTATTTAATACTGTTTATTATAAACAGAGCATTTACTTAAATACTTGTATCTATAAAAAGAACGTTAAACATAAAAATGTCTTTAATAAATAAATTGTCGGACTTTGTCCATTTCGTAATATATATATATATATATATATATATATATATATATATATATATATATATATATATATGTATGTATGCCATGACAATATTTCACAGCACATGTAAGAGGATCGCGAGACACTCTGGTTGCTTTGTTAACCAATTCCTTACAGTAGTTTTCAGTTTATCATTACTACCGAACTTAACACCCACAGACAACCATTACTTTGGTCCAATGCAATATTTTTAAAGGCTATATATTTAAATGTTATGAAATAAGACACCATAGATTTTTTTAAATACACAAATATGAACTTTTTATTTCAATGTTTCTATTCAACTATTTGTGCAGCAGTGTGAAACCTGTGCCTGAGGATTTTTTGCGATTTTTTTCAATGTTTGGTCGAATGTTCAATAAGCAGACCCTCATTTCTTCTTCAGTTGAGTATAGTCTTTCTCACTTCTTATTTTTTATATTATTTAGGACTGAGAAGACTAATTAACATAAATAAGAAGTAGAAAGTTGCAATAAAACTTATAAAGCTTTTTTAACTAATGTGACATAATATTTATTCATTTATTCAAATACTAACCCTGTACTGTTGCTACTTCCACACAGGTGCATATATATGTATGCTGTGACAATATTTTGCAGCACACTGAAAAGGATTGCACAGTATACTAGTATGCTGCACCTGGCCGTTGCGAATCACCATATTAGAGGTTTGTTAACAAATCCCAGGTGACAAAAGTCAACACTATGTTCCCCTCCCAAATACCGTAACTCTTTACTTTTTTTTTTTTTTTCTAAAGATTTTGACTACTCTGAATGTAAAACCGAAAAAGTTAATGTGAAATCATTCTACTATTTTTCCAGAAAAGTCATAACAATTCACAAATAATGAAGAAAAGAAACTTATAGAGAGTTAGGATTGCAGATATCCTAAAAGAATAGAAACATCAAGAAGACTGGTGATCATCAGCATTAAAGAAATAGAAATAAGCCCACATGGATTAAAGAACAGACCAAGATAAGAGATATCACAGAGGAAGCAACAAAAATTGTAATGCACAAAACGCATAGCAAGGAGAAAAGATAACAAGTGGAGCAAAAGGTTAGTTGATTACTGCCCAATGGATTGGAAATGCAGTAAGAAAATACAAGACAGATGGGAAGACAAGGTGGTTTGCTTATAAGATATGACCTCTGTCACAGCCATCAGGGAAGCATTTGGGAAAGCCTTTGTTCTACAGTGGATTTAAAATATTAGGTTGGTGCAAAAATAATTTCGTTTTCTCACATAGTAACATATGTTAGAAAACGAAATTATTTTTGCACCAACCTAATAGATGGTGAAAAATGATGATGATATGATGAACAGGTTTTGAAAATAGTACATTATCATATTAGTGGTATTTTCCAATAGATTATATAATTAAATTTTAACCTATTGATACCCACAGTCTTATTTTTAGCATGGTGCTTGTAGGTAGAAATTAATACTGGATTTTTATAAACCTATAATACTCAATTTCTAGCTTTGTAATTAATACTGGATTTTCTGGTGGACATTAATTGATTAAGTTACTTTTTTACATCATAGTAATTATTTTTTTTATAATAATGATGATGAAAAAATCTGATTAAACAATGAAAATTTTTACATAGTTCTTTTTATCTGCAAAACAGGAATAATTTGCCTAAACAGTTCACAGAGTAAGCATTGTATGGATACACTGCATCTAGGAAGTTTTAAGGGAATGAAAAGAATATATAAAATCAGAAAAAGACAATTGGATTTTCTGGGACATGTAACAAGAAAAGGACATTTTGAAGGCAAAAGAGGCATAGAGAAACTGAATAACTTATCAAATGAGCTTATGCGAATGGATGGCAGAACATGAACTGAGAGGGATGATGAAAGAACAAACATTGCTTAGAGCTACAAAGGATAAGAAGTTGTGTAGAGCCATGATTCTCCATGTTATAAAGGGACATGGCACATAAAAGAAGCTTCATCATCATTATTACCTTTAAAGTATTTTAGTTATTCTAAAAACAATTAATTTAGGAATATCTCTTCTTATAGTACCAGAAAAGAAAGAGAATATTTTCCTTATTATTTGTACAGTAACTTGAGTTTTTCATACCAGTAATATCTCTGCTTACCAATTTCACTTTTTAGTGTTGATAAAAAAAGATATATAAAATTTACATATCTGTATCTGGTGGCATAAATCTGATATCAGTAATCATTATACCGTCACTTTCAGACACTTCTAGAAATTGAAAACTGTCTTAGGTTTTCTGTTTATTTCACTTGAATTTTTTAAAAAATGTTCACAGTATTTAATATTGTTGAAGTTATTGCTAACATTTTTATGAAGATATACAAACTCTACATTTCATTCAATTTCACAAACCAATCAATGGAATTTGAATAAGCTGATTTGTTTGGGAAAATACTTTGATAAAAACCCTACTTTGCAGTTTTTACACACCCTAGTAAAACTTTAATACTTTGTACCCCCTTACCTGTTTGCACTTCTCCCCAAAATTTGGTTTTGATCAGTCAATGTATGGCTATTTTAGAGGGTGTGACAAGCAGAGGGATGGATGGATAGAATAACAGAAGTCACAGAATTTTATATATAGATTAACTTTTCAGCTATGTGTAGAAGAACGTACATTAACTGAAAAGGTTTGAGCATTTTAGCCCACCCTCAACATGTATCTTTTTCCAATGCAATGCAGGCACGGATGTATAGGCTCCATGATTGTGCTAAACCTTGATGTATGCATCTGACACGGTCAAAGGGATTGAATTCAACCCAAGACCTCACTTCATCCTTTCTGAAGCACATCTTTGAGTGACTCATTTCCCATTAGCAGATGAGGTGGGGGGGATCAAACTTCTCTCTACTTTTGTCTATATTATAAAAATTCAGCACTGCATTTTTTAAAAATGTTTTTATCAAAATTGGCAGATTTTCATGTATTGTGTCTAATATTGAAGAGAGATTGATTGATTTGTTTTTTTTTATGGCTTATCAACCTTTTGCAGGTCATTTAAAGCCCGAAAATATTTTTAGATAGTAAGAATAGCAATTTACTATTAGGTTGGCGCAAAAAGAATGTCGTTTTCTCACATAGTAACATATGTGAGAAAACGACATTATTTTTGCCCCAACCTAATAATTAAGTCCTAATTAACCCATAGCTGTGGGGAGAAAAGTGGATTCATACCTTTTCCAAGGGCATTTACACATAAGCAAGTATAACAAACCCAACTAGGTCAGCAACTCGGCTCTCTGATTTTCAACTCTGAGCCTTTATCCATTACACCAACTGTATATCCTAGTTTACAGATCCTGCTATATCTAAGTGGTCACCCATCTAAAGTGTGGTCTGAAAGTCTTGTCACCCACTAATGATATAATTTTCTATTTCAGGTGGCTGACCCAAGTTCCTACAGTTTGGAAGAGATAGGGTAACAAGACTTTCAGGCCACTCTGTAGATACTAACCAGGCTTCATTTTGCTTAATTTCACTGATTGTGCCAAGACCAGTATTTCAATGAGATATGGCCATAAGCAAATAATGAAGAGAAAATAAAATAATGTATTTTCGTCATCTGCTCTTTTAAGCAACGAAAACACTATTCAAATGCACAAGAAATATTGTTTGCTTTATAGACAAAGGGTTTCTGGATGAATGAATGTCAGAAGTGGTTTTCAAAAATTGCCTGGAGATTTTGCATTTATTTTTTTCACAAAAAAGAAAAAAAAAAAAAAAAAAGATGATGAATGAGGGTAGGTAGTGATCAAATATCTAACTAATGCCTTTATCGACTGTGCCATATGTCGTTGAGGACACATGACACAGTGGATAAAGGCATTAGACATGGCACGTGGAACTAGAACAGTCTACCACAGTGAGCGAAATAAAGAGTTCAGTTTGACATTCCAAGCCCCTGAAGAAGGCCGGAGTATACAATGGCTGAAGCGTTGTGATAAATATGGCAACAAAGATGAGGACAATAGTCTGAATAATGTAAATAGTGTACATAACACCTCATCTCAGAAATATAGACAGAAAGAAATGCATTGCATAGGATTTTTGCCATTTTGTTATTCAATTACTTACAAAGTTTAATAAATATCTATTATGGCTTTGAGGTGAGATCTGGCACAATCATTGATAGTTTTAATTGAACTAGAAAGAAGAAAAGTTCAGAAAATACCCTCGCAAACTGTACATCCCATTGGTTGACAAAAAAGGGACTTGATAAAGTCACTGAATGGTGTTCAATCCTAAAATTGATTTTATAATATGGTTGAGACACATTTTTTTTTTTAAATTATATCTAGAAAAGAGAAGAGACTAGAGCCAGGTGTAAAGTCCTTTATCAAAGTATTACAGAATAATGATTTTTTTTTTAATTTAAACATCTGTGCACTGTTTTATGTTGAATTCTAAGCTTTTAGCATAATATTTCTATGAACGTTTTTTAATTTATTCAGAAAGCAAAAACGGTGCACAAAACTGCAGCAGAAGAGACCTAATTATAGCAGATTTATCATTGCATTAATCTTCTTTAATAAATTATTGATAGCAAGATAATTATTGATTTAATCTGACCAAATATTCATCTGTTTATAACTGAAAAGATTAAATATAATCAAATATTGAAAAAAGAAAAAGAATACACATTGAGCATTTGAAACAGAATTTATAATAATTTTTTCTTCTTTTCCAAACAAGAACAACACCAATTCTTAGAAATTTTCATTGTTCTTCGGCCTTTTTACTCCAGTGTGAGAATCATAAGAAATAATTTGTTTATATTCTTCTTTTCTTTCTGAATCATTTGGTTAAATTTTCAAGAAGTGGGATGGGCTGAGAACTTTTCAGCAGCCCTCTCATATGTGGGTACATCAATAAGACCAGAAACTAATGAAGAAAAAAAAAAAAATTTGTATCAGATATATATTTTTTTAGTATTGTCTCCTTCTTTGTCAATGCGATTAACCGAACACTTCTATATTTATCATGTAAATTCAACATTATACAGTGAACATTTCAGATCAAGATTCATTTTCAAACTATTGGTTCACCTTTTCATGCCTTTAAGAGAATTGCATATAAAAAACGAAATGCACTTTGTTAACCACTTACTGAGACTTTCCATTACATGACCAAGAAAAATAGTCATTGATTTTGTTTTTAATGCTACATTTATTCAAAGTACTATTACTAAATGGGCTTGTTTTTGCAATATAAGAATGTACATTAAGAGTATATATATATTTTTATAGTGATGTTTACCATGTACTAGGCCTGAGAGTCACTCAAAGTAAATTGGTTTGGTTTGGTTTACAGCACATCAACCACAAGAAGCTATTTAATGCCAACAAGATTTTTATTGCTGGTAATATTTTTTTTTCAAAAATGTATTGCTGGTAATAATTTTTTTCTTCAAAAATTCATTCCTGGTAATAAAACCTATTTTTACATTTTCATAATGTTTTGACCCCAGTTTGGGGGTTAACTATTTGCTCATTGCTGATACCCTAACAGGTACTACCATCCCAGGTCAGGGTGAACCTGGGAACACCAGCAAATAAGAGATGGTTCCATGCTCCTCAAAACCTCCCAATCAGAGGCCTTGTTGTTGGATGTAGTTTATTGTATTATGCAGGACTCAGATGTAGTTTATTGTCTTACCCAGGATGCTCAAGGTAGAAGGTTACAGAACTAGAAGCATAGTTTATAGGGATATGTGCGGAAGATGATGGTTGACCCTAGACTGGAACAGGTTAAGATTGTAGTTTTTGAGAAAGCATCCTCTTGAAAACCAATTCCACAAAGCAGCGGTTTGTGGGAAGAAGCTGCTTAAGTGGAACTTAACATTTCACCAATGGAATATGAAGGAAGGGAATGAGAGTATTTCGCTACAATTTGCTTGGTATGGAAAGTCTTAGCTGTGAAGGTTAAAATTGGTAGAACTAAGGAATTTAAAAGAGAAATGGAGCTTCATAGTTATTTGGATGTGCGCTTAAATTGGTTTCGGGTACAAGCAACATTAAAAGAATACTCAATTTGTGCTCCTGAAGACAAACTTGAAATCAATTATAGTCAAATCACCAATAAATTGTCAGTTTAGAAAGTGGGAAGGGAATCAATACAGATAACAAATCCCTTCATTTTTTTTCAAAATGAAGTAATCCATGATTTGTTTCATTTTTTTTTTTTTTTTTAACTTTTGAGTTAATTAATGGAAAAAAAAAGAAAATAGATCATCAGAGTATTTGGAAATTTTGTGATTTAAATTTATACAAAAGAATCCAGTATTGTATGCCAACTTCATCAAAGGCTTCAATGGATCTTATCTCAAAAACGTCTTCTTTTTTTAATATGTTAGGTGAAATTGACTAATCTTTATAAAAATAATTGAAATAGTGTTACACTAAAATACACACCCACATATATACACAAAAAATACTTAGCAATTGCATTGGGACCAAAAAGCCAAAATGTGTTCAATTATTGATTGCCCTGTTTTTTAATATGGCAGGTGAAATGACTCATTTTATGAAAAAAAATAAAATAAACATAATTGGATTAGCGTTACGCTAAAATACACACCCACACACACAAAAATACTAGGCAAATTTTTGCATTGAGGCCAAAATCTTGCAAAGGACCAAAAACTGTTCAGTTATTGCTTACCCTGTTTCCACAGAGTTTAAGCCTGTACTAATCCAGTCCATGGACTGAACTCTCAATTACTATGCCAGCAAATTTACAAAGCAAGATTTTAATCAACTCATCTATTGTCTCATGAGAAATAGTTGTTCTGAAGGTTACCCAATTATAGACACCTGATAAATTCTACCTGTGATATCACAGGATGTGTGAGTATCTGTAGTTTTTTAGCAGATTATTAGAGATAAAACTGGATTTCACAGTGTGAATAACAAGCATGTTTTGTAATCCAGTAAGAAGAAAAATAAGACTTATCAAAAGATCCCAACATAAAAAAAATTCTTACAATCTAAAAATATTTTCTGGCTTCAAATAACCTGCAAAGGGTTGATAAGCCATAGAAAACAACTTGTGTCAACTACAATCTTCTAAAATTTAAATGCAATGTCAATCATTATCATTTATCCCTTCAAATCCCTGTTCTTTTATTGTCCTTTGTTTCTTTCACTCTTAAAAACCCATTGCATCTTAATGGGGTTTTTTTCATTTTGCTTGAGATGAAATGCTTAAAAAAAAAAAAAAAAAAAAAAAAAAAAATATATATATATATATATATATATATAGAATCATGTGACAAGATACTGTCACCAGCAATTATCCACAAGAAAGGTTGCAATTAGGACATAGAATATTGAGAAAGTGTATCAATGTGGGATTTCGGAAACTGAATCAAAAAATAGAAAAGTCGAATGTTAACATTCTGGGAGCAAACAAAACAAAATGGAAAAACAACAAGGTTTTTTTTTGTTTTTTTTTATTTTTATTCTCACAGATTTATATACGCAAGAGACGACTAAAAGGTCTTGAACTAATAAATACAAGAGTAAGTGTTCTTTAGGCAACTGGCAATTGTCACAGAGTTCTTCTAGTGAAACCAAAAAGAGAAACTATTCACTATGGCAATCATCCAGCTAGATGCATTCACATTAGAAAGTATCAAAAAGAAACAGATAAAGTTTACAGCGCATTAGAAAAATGCCAAAACTCAGAACAAGTCTTAAGAAATTATCTATTATATATGGGGGGGGGGCTAAATGCCAAAGTAGGAATGGGGGATAAGATTGTGGAATGGTTGGTAAATATTGACATACAAGCACCAAGAAAAATAGGTTCATTGGTATGCAGCATGTTACCAAGTAATAACTTACATTTGCTGTGAAAAAATGTATGTAGTAGGAGGCACGGTGGAGTAGTGGATAGCGGCTCGGATTGAGGAATCGGAGAGCTGAGTTCAAATTCCACTCAAATCCATTACATTCACTTACGTGCTAATAGCATTGGGAAAGGTATGGATCCTCTTCTTCTTCCCCCAGCTATGGGTAAATAACAGGACAGACCGGATTCTATAGCCTTGGATGGCAACTGGTCTACTGCAGAAAGAAATGGCAACCTACTGTGGGAAAAAAGATCTGCCTTGTCAGTCATGTATCGAAAGATACATGATCACCTAAGCATGTATCACACATGCCACATAACTGACTGACTGGTATGCCGCATGTTACAAAGTAATAACTTACCCTTGGTGTGAAAAAAAAAAAAGAAAAAAAAGAAAAGAGAAGACAAAACCAGAGTGTTATATAATTTGGAGATTGATAAAGTTATCAAAGTAATTAACCAATTACATGACAACAGTGAAATACCAGGGGACCTCAGCAGATCAACGGTTATAGCACTGCCAAAGAAACTAGATACCAATAAATGCTAATTACACTGTGCAATCTTTTTGATGAACCACATGAAATCAACAATAAAGATTCTGATGAACCCAGATTTGAGCAGAATGTTCTTTATTTTCTTCAAAACACTGGAAAAAGAAAGGCAATTTTCATGATATTAATTCTATCAAAGCAACCACTAAAAGTGCTGAAATATCTAAACCTATGTTTCACAGATTACACAAAGGCATTTGATAAAGTATAACACAAAGAACTCCTTTAAACATTCTTATATACCATACCTATGAACACTAATGGGTATGTCCCAATTCTCACAAATACATTGGACACTATTGTAAGTCAGGGTAATATGCTGTCTAAGTAGTCCACCACTAGCAGTGGTTTATCTACTTCATGCCGCAGGCGAGTATTGTATTTTGTTGATGTTATAAAGATTACATTTACATTTCAAACCTCCGTTTTGGTAATTCCTCATTCAGTAACCCTTTCTGGGTTACAACAAACATTAAGAAAGCTTGGTCTACATGGAAGAAAACATTTTAATCTATAAACTGTGTTAGAGACAAACAGCTTGCATGTAGATAGAGAATCAGTGAATACCTAAAAATGGGAAGAAAAAAAGTGAGAGAGAAAGTACAAGATTGTTTTCTCAATGGATTTATTTCACCTTTCACCTGTAACCCTAATGACACATGTTTCACAGATAACAAAATGTTGATGATATCCAAAAGAAAAACAGAAAGAACTATTAGAAGAGGCAAATAATAATAGAAAAAGAAATGGTAAACAATTAATTTGAAGATGACGGAGTGCATGGTGATCAGCAAAAGTGATACATCAGAAACATCAAAATGAGGCAAGTACAGAGATTTAACCTTTTTCCCCCACTGCATTATTAATATTTTCTTCCCTTTCCACTGCATAATTTTTCAAAGCCCCTCAATTGTAGTATCCTTATTGTTAATTTCACTCAAAGTTGTTTTCTGTTGCCATAGTAGGATATGACAACACAACTATGAAATTCAAACACACTATTGTTCAGTGATCAGTCACCCTCAGTGGCTTTTGTACAGCAAATGAAATCACATACAAAACGATAAAAGGTTAACTAATTAGATCAGGGGTTCTTAACAGGGGTGAATTTTGGATTTTCAAGGGTGAATTGCGACCACAGTAAGTTTAATTGTAGAGGAGAGCAATTATAGAATTTGGCCTATCTGGCCTGTCACTTTAAAAAGGAGGGGGAGGGAAATGACATTTTGACAAATGATGAAACGGGTGCATTAGGCAAGCAAGGTTGAGAATCCCTGATTTAAAAGGAACAGAAAAAAATTCAAAGGAACATCAAAATAATGAAAGATGCTTTTCTGCAACTAAGGAAAGTATTAAAAGGATCAAAACATTTTGTTAGAAACAAAGGAAAGTGCTAGGCAGCTATGTGATGTCTAATTTCCTGTATAGCAATAAATGCTGAATAATTTCCTTGCAGATGAAAATAAAAACCAGAGAGAGATGTGCTTCTACCAACAAATGTTGAGAATGTTCTTCTGTGCCATGTCCCTTCAGGGCATGGGTGATCATGACTTTCTACCAAAACCTTCTACCTCTTGCAATTTTTCTACTTTTGCTAAAACTCTCCACCTCACTCCACCACTCATTCACACAAGCACGTCAAGAAAGTATCTGACTGCCTTCCTCCGTCTCCATTCTCATTAACCCTGTGAGGATTAAGTTTTTCTTTGATTCTAACAAAACCTTTTCTATTTCTCAACACTTTGCTTCAGTTTTGGAAATGAAGAGAACATGTGACAAAAGAAAGTTTAAAGGAAATAAAGTATAGCAAATACTGCCAGCAAATAGAAAGAGACAATTGAAATTTATGGCAAAAATAAGGAAAGAAGGCTAGGAGAATTTAAAACTGACAGGGTATATTGAAGTTATGAGAAGCCAGAGAAAACAAAGAAACTATGACCACTTTGAAGAAATGGAGCAAGGAATAAGTATTATGAAAGAAAATAAAATAAAATAGAAATGAATAAAAACTACTTACTTAGAAAAAACAAATCAAAACAGGAAGCTGATTTCTTTTGTAATGTCAGCAAACACTCGTTGCCACTTTTATGATGTCAATGAATACTTGTTGTCACTTTTGTAAATCTCGTTCTAGTAAAGACTTTGCAATCATAGATACAACTATGGTACCTCGTTGAACAATGCTGGTGTCATATGCCTTCGAATAGCACTTGCACTAATAGTACTCGCTCAATAATACTTACCCGAATAGTAATCGCCATATAGTAATCCGAATAGAGAAATAGTATAATGAGTAGAGAATAGCGATCAGAATAATAATAGATGCAGACTAGAAATGACGATCAATTAGATGTCACATGACTTCCTATATATGCGTTTCTCCCATGGTTACATGATCCACTTAATTCAACAATGGGATCGCCTGTGTTAGCTCACTGGCAATCTATGTTCAAACTCAAGTGTCAGCTGCAACACTTTATTCCTATATAAAAATTTCCCACATACAAAAGGGACATTATGTCACTACCTATTTTGTTACACAGAAGATATATGAAGTTTTGAAAAGTAGGAGAAGGCTGAAAAATCCAATCCAGCACTGTCTCTAATTTTTTGACCTTTCAGGTTATAGTAACTAAAAGTAATAAACTTACAAAGAAATTAAAATACTAAAAAAAAAAAAAATTAAAATGCTAAAAAAAAAAAAAAAAAAGAAATTAAAATACTAAAAAAAAAAAAAAAGAAATTAAAATAATAAAAAAAGAAAAGAAATTAAAATACTAAAAAAAAAGAATTTAAAATACCAAAAAAAAAAAAAGAAAAAAAGAAATTGAAATACCAAAAAAAAAAAAAAAAGAAATTGAAATACCAAAAAAAAAAAAAAAAGAAATTGAAATACCAAAAAAAAAAAAAGAAAAGAAATTAAAATACTAAAAAAAAAGAAATTAAAATACTAAAAAAAAAGAAATTAAAATACTAAAAAAAAAAGAAATTAAAATACTAAAAAAAAAAGAAATTAAAATACTAAAAAAAAAAAAAAAAGAAATTAAAATACCAAAAAAAGAAATTAAAATACCAAAAAAAAGAAATTAAAATACAAAAAAAAAGAAATTAAAATACAAAAAAAAAAAAAAAGAAATTAAAATACCAAAAAAAAAAAAAAAAAAAAAAAGAAATTAAAATACCAAAAAAAAAGAAATTAAAATACCAAAAAAAAGAAATTAAAATACTAAAAAGAAATTAAAATACTAAAAAAATATTAAAATATAAAAACATTAAAGTAAAAAACTAAGATATAAAAAATATAAAAATTCTTAAGACAAATACAGAAGAGAAAAATAATAATGTCAAACATACAAAGAATCCAATCCATTGATAATCCAAGATCAATTTTCTTTTTTTTTTTTTTAAATTCAAGCAGAATCAAAAAAGGTCATCAGTATTTTCTTTTTAATTTACAACTGGAATGAAAGTTAACATGGTGCATTGTACAAAGCATTCTGGTTACATAAAAACAAAAATTATTCTCAAGGGAATGCCTGTAAAAGTACATCAAAATTTCTCCCTCCCCCCACTTTTTTAAAAAAATTTCACTGCAATAAAATGAAAGAACTGTAAATGGAGAAATAGCTTCAATCAAATTCTAACCAGAAGTCGAAATTTCCATTCATTCTTAACTTACAGCAGCAAAGTGAAAAAGACAGTTTTTTTTCTTCATCTTTATTTTTCATTTTCCTGTTGTAAGTTAATAATGGCTGGAAATTTAAAGAGAAGAAGAATGGTCAAAAAAATGAATGCATAACTCATTACCTGCTGTAGGCGTGGTGAAAGTTTGAAAGAAAATATTTTACAGATGAAAGCTTATAGCTCAGGCTCTCTTTTGTTTTTTTTATTTTTCACAATATCCTTGAAACCCATTTATCTTTAGCAAGCAGCTTGTCACTAATGCCATTTCATTTTTTTTTAATTCCTTTCTTGCAAAGCAAAAGATATTTTAAGATGCTACTTAAAAAAAAAAAAAAATGGACACTAATTTTTTCTTGCTTAGTAAGGGGTTCTTTTAATTGCTACCATTGCAATGTAAATAATCAGGACAATGTTTGCTTAATTTCAAGTAGCTTCAAAGTTTAAAAAGGCTAATTTTATTAACCATTCTAGCATACTGACCACATACTGCTGCAATGTACAAATGCACCATTGTTTATTGAATTAAAAATTTGTCTCCCTGACCTAGGAGGCCATCACTGATATTATGGGTGTGAGTCTAAATACTTCTTCTCACAAAATGCAAGATTGGTGGAATTGAGACTTTCCTGATGTAGTCACTGGGCTTATCATATTATACAAGGATGAGAGACAACAGAATACCTATGGTCTTTATCTATAACCAGCTTGACAGTGGAGAAAAGACTGTTGGACGGCCATGGCTCGGGTATAAAGACAAGCTAAAGAGAAACCTCTCAGCTATCGATGCACCTCATACTAACTTCAAGCAAGTTGGCCTGGATAGAAATAACTGGAGATATTTGTGCCAGAGTGGTATCAGAAATTTTTAAATCAGTCATATTGGCCGGCTAAGATACAAAAGACAACAGGGAAAAAGTGTCAGTAAATATTCCTTTTGCTGTATCCAGAAATCCTCATTGTTGCACAATATGTGGACTTGTATGCAGGTCACTAGAGGGACTGAAATGTCACATATGACACAAACATAAAAACTGAATGAGGTTGTTGGATCATCATATGTTGAAATCGACAGGAGAGTCCATCATCACCATATATATAATTTCACACACACACATAGATACATAAATACATACACACACTTGGCCAAATGTTTGATGTCTGGATTTAATAATTAATAACTTTCATACCTTATTTGTTTTAATTAACTCCTATTAAGCTAGGATTCCGAAACCATTTAATCTGCTAATGCAGGATGTACAATTATTTAAAGAGGAGAGTTACCTAAAAGTTTAAATCCGCCAGGCCTAAGATTAACTATTAGTCAGCAAGTTAGGTTCGAGCTAAAATCTCAAGGAAATTCTATGCAGTAATGGGTCAATTTTGTTATTATTGAATATATAAAAAAATCCTTCGGGGAGAGAAAGTCAGTCTTATCCAAAGTGAACTAGTAAATAAGTTTTGAAAAAGGTATGCAACCTTCAACTTTTAGATAATTCTTTGAAATTCAGAAGGTGGACCCAAACGTGTGTGTGTGTGTGTGTGTGTATATATATATATATATATATATATATATATATATATATATATATATATATATATATATATATATATATAAAAAGTGAAGATTGAAGTCAACACTCAGAGACGACAGGCTGTTTCATGCTGGATGTAATTGTCAGGGCGCCGATTGTGTTCAGCATGAAACAGCCTGTCGTCTCCGAGTGTTGACTCCAATGTTCACTTTTATATTTACATATATTTTCTGTTTATATGTTATTTTTATAGATACAAGGAATACAATATTACAATGCACAATAACCCCTTAAACTTAATCGGAGTAAAAGAGAATGAGAAGACTTTAAAGGGAACTGGAAATTCAGTCCTAAACAGAAAACAACGGATAAACCTCTACTCCTGTTCAAAAAACTGGGGAGAAGTGTAAACCATATGATAGGCAAATCCATCTGCTTCTATTGAAGGAAAAAAAATAAATAGTAAATAAAATTCTAGAGTTTAGAGTGAGATATGTTAGAAGTAGACTTTAGAAGGAACCAAAACCCAATAATTCAATATTTCTTTTATATATATATATATATATATATATATATATATATATATATATATATATATATATATGTGTGTGTGTGTGTGTGTAAAATAAAATCAGATGAACTATTTCAATATTCAACAGTGGTTTTCTACTTAGTTGCAATTGCATTTCAACTCTTTCTGAATTGAATAATAATTATAATAACATACACTTCACTCAGGTACATAGACTTTACGAATTTAAGCACAGTACTAGATTGGCGGCAAGGTTTCATCAGTTTATAGTTGAATTGGCTAGATGTAACCATAAGTTCTTTGCTAACAGTTTCTTTTCTCACTTGTGGAACTCTCTTTCAGCTCCATGCTTTCTATCCAACTATGATCTTCAAAAATTTAAATACAATGTCAATCGTTATGTAATGTCTTATTTACATTACTTACATTGTTCGGACTGTTGTCCTCATCTTTATTGCCATGTTCACGACATTTTAGCCAATTTACGCTTTGGCCTTCTTCAGGTTATTGAAATTTTGAATTGAATCCTTTATTTCATCCACTGGGGTAGATTGTTCTAGTTCCACATGCCATGCTTCTTCTGGATGTCTTAGCTATCTCCTTTTAACTCAACTCTCCAAGTTTTTGTTCACCACTGCTGTAACCAGGTATTGAACTCACAACTCATTGGGTCAAATCACTGGATCCAACCAATGTTGGACAAAATAAAGGGCTCAGTTCGAAATTCCAATCACCTGAAGAAGGCTGGGGCATACAACAATCGATACGTTGTGAACATGGCAATAAAGATGAGAACAAAAGTCTGAACAATGTAAGTAGTGTAAATAATTACAATACCTCATCTCAGAAATATAGACAAATATCTAATGTCTTCTTGATTACTCTTCTACTGTTTTTGCTCTTTAATAAAGTATCTTTTTTTTCTCTTATTTTTTCTCAATCAGTAACCCCTTCTGTCTTAGCAGATTCACTGCTTTGCATGGGGTGATCTGATTAAAAAAAAAAATTTTTAAATTACAATTTATATTATTATTATGATGATGATGATAATTATCACAATAATCCTATTATAATTGTGCCTGCCTCTCCCTTCATTGATTCACATGATCATCATGACCTGCCAATACCTCATAATGGATCAATCCATTTTGATCACATGGAAAGGACACTACTTGGTTTCAGTAAGAAAATGAATGAAATAGTTGTTTCAGTGTAATGGAAAAATTTGTGAATTTCAAATCTTTTCATTTGTACCCACTTCCTAAAATAACATCCGGCATTCATATTTAGGATTATTATTGCAATATTTTGTATGTGAGAGAGGAATTTCTACAGATATTTTATTGTTGTAGAACTCGTCATGACTTTTCCCAATCATTAACTTAAGAATTAAGATTCATCAGAATATCAAAATAGGAAAACCGTGAAATTTTCACAGGTCAAAACTAATTATTATTATTATTATTATTATTATTATTATTACACACTAATTTATTCAAACTATTGTCCTCATCTTGGTTACTAGTTTTTTTGAATTTGTAGAAGGGTAGCTAAGGAAGAGAAGGAGCAGCAGACTAAAAGAGGAATGAAATTAATTTTAGCATAGAAGGTGTTAAGAACCATGGCAGCATGATTGATTGATTGATTGAGTGTTGATTTGTTTTACCACCATATCTACCTCTGTGGGTTATTTAATGTTGAAACTGGATTTTTATTAAAGAATGTTTCTGAACATTTCAAATGGTTGTGAGGTTTTAAAATTGTTTTTAAAATATCACAAATTATATCGTTCAGGAGTATTTTAAAACACAAGGTGTAGGGTTCAACATACTTGAAAAAAAAAATAAAAAAATAATAATAATATATATATATATATATATATATATATATATATATATATATATATATATATATAAAAAGTATATATTTTCAATATATGTTTATGTATGGTCTGATGAATTAGGATTGAAACCTAAGTTCTAAGGAAATAAATTATCACCATGACATCATAATAATTAATATTTGTTCTGTTTTTACATTGAACTCTCTAGATTATATCCTTTTTCTAATTATCCATACAGATTAACAAATAATATCATATATATAGATATATATATACATATATATGGAATTTTACCCTGAATGGATCATTAGCAAACAAGTCCGTCTTGACCATTATTAATACTAGCCAAATCCCCGTCTTATGAAAATTTTGCTTAAAAATATTTCACAAGTTGTAAGTATTTTATTTTCTTCAGATATCCTATTATTTGGGCAGTAGGTACATTTTCGAAGATTTTGAGCTTGGAAATAATTGCTACATATTTTTTGTACTTTTTGCATTCTATCAAGATATGTTTGACGGTGAGGAATTTGTTGCAGTGAGTACGTGTAGTTACTGCCTTGACCCTGTGTGTGTGTATCAAGTGTGTGTGTCCAATTCTTATTCTTTTGAGTACTATGTCTTGTCTGCAATCAGCTAATGGCTCTATATTCTCCTTTCTTATTGTCAGCTGATTTTCATATAGTTTAGTGTTTGGGAACTCATCCCAAATCCTGGCAGCATGAACATGGGTATTTTCATTATAACACTCACTATTTGCAAAACCAATAGTACCCACTTAGGCAAAAAAAAAAAAAAGAAAACCCTTACCTGGCCTTTGTCCTTTTCGACCTTTTTGAAGCACTTGTTCAATGACAAATTATGTCGTACAGAGTTTTTCCAACCAGTAGGTGCATTGAGGAAATAAGGAAAATTTTTTAAAATCCAAGAGTAAATGTCCTTGACAGGTAAGCTCTTTTGTGGTGACTCCTCAATGGCCATAAAAATCAAGCAACTGAAAGAATAGGGGGGCTTGCTATTGATATGTTTTTGGGGGTTATACGGTACATGGGGTGGGTGAACAGGAGCTGATGTAGGGACAACTGTCCGTATATCTCCATTCTCTTTCTGTCCATCCTCATCGGTAAACTGCTCATCCACCTCACCTGCATTAATGTTTTTAATTAAATTTGTATCCTGGAGCCAGGCAAGGCTCGTTAGTTCATCATCATCATCCATCTCCCCTTTCACTAGCCGTAGCTCTGAGAAACAACTACTGCTGAGGGGGTTGGTTTTCATATCCTCAGAGTCTGAGTCCATACAATGAAGGGCCCGCGACAGTGCACTGCCTGGAAAGCTTTGGCTCAGGCTGTTCACTAGTCGTTGCCGCATTGAAGCGTCACTCTCATCCAAGCTTCGGCCGGTGGCCATGGTTGACATGGGCCATATATCAGCCCCTGAAGAAGAAAGAAAATGTACGAAGATTAAAATCAGGCATGAAAGAAAATGCTTAAAAAAAAAAAAAAAAAAAAAAAAAACCCAAAAAAAAACATTAAAGAGATTCAAAAACTATAACTGCTATACACTTAACATCATTTCACTTAATTCTGAACTATATACACTGGTGTGCCAAAAAACATGGGATACTAGTATGAAGAGGTAATGGTAGCTGGCACCACCATACATTGATATCATGAAAATGCCCAGTTGTGCCCTGACATGTAGTGAGTCAATGTGAACACTAATTAGGTTACTCATTATCTGAGTTCAAACAGGGCATGCTTTTGCAGTTATGAGACAGATGGGACATTCCATTTTTGAAATATTGGGGATATTTGACATTCCTTGATCTAATATCATGTGTTTACCAAGAATACTTGATGGAAGTCATTACTGTACACCATGTTACAGTACAGTGGTCAATCATGAGGACTTAATTAATGTGTCTATACGCAACTGCAGTAACAGACCAACAAAACCAGTTCAAATCTGTCCACTTCTATGCGATATGGAAGCAGAAGAGCCACCAGGATATCACTGTTAATATAATGATATCATCTGGGTTTATGATATTATTACTTGTGTGACATGGTCTGATCACTCATGGTTCAAGTTGTTTTGAGCTGATGCTAGAGTTCAGATGTGGTGCAAAGTCCACGAGACTAGATAAGGCACTGCATCATTGGTTGCCCAAATTGCCTAGAATTGGTTTGAGAAGTATTTAACAAATGATGTGGCCACTAACACTCACTGACCAAACAGGACCAAGCTGACATTTATGTTGTGGAGATGCCTATTCACACACAAGATCCTGCATCTACATCTCCCCAAGAATCTTCCAACCACTTGTGAAATCAAAGCCATGCTGAGATGCTGTATATCACCAAGACAGAAAGTGTCATAAGTGACCTATGTCATGACTAATAATGACATTAATATCTTCCATATTTGCCAAAAGATTTAAAATGCTAAAAATTAACTTTGAAGCATTAAAACAACAACAAAAAAAAAAACAACTATTACTGCTATACACTATAACATCATCAAAAAGACACATTTAAAACTAAAAAAAAAGAAAAAAAAAAAACGAAAAACAAGTATACAAAGATGTATTGAGAAAATTCTTGAAAAAGTAATTGTTCAAAATAATTATTCAAATTTTAAATCGTTTGAATAAAAATTAATCAAAAGGACGATTATACTAAATAATAATTATTTGAAATACCAATGTTGGAAATATGTATGTGGTCTTGCTTTGAGGAGGTCAATGCTGACTTATCTAGAACTAATGACACCCTTGAAGGATGGCAATACGGCTTTTTGCAGCAGCGTCATCCCATCATCCTACAATATGGAAATTCTTAAAAGAGAACAGGACTTGCAAGAAATTCATATTGCAAAAGTAAGAACAGGTTTCCAAAATATCAAGAGTACCAAAAAATACCGCGACATAAATGGAAAACTTAAACAATTAGTGGCATCTTTTAACGAGTACTCTTCAGTAAATGACTATTTGTGTCGAGTATCATAACTTCAGGTTATAAGGATTTTTCTTACTAAATTGTTTTATAACGATATTGGATTTCAAATAATTACAATTTGTGTATTTCCTCTTTTAATTTTTATTCTAATAAAGAATTTTGCATTTCAAATAATTATCATTTAGTATAATTGTCCTTTGAGTAATTTTCATTCAAACAGTTTACAATTTGAATAAATGTTTTCAAATAATTGTTTTTGAACAATGTTTATATAATCATTGCTGATGTCTAAACATACGGGATTACAGTTAAGTACCCAATGTCTGGCAACAAGACTCTGCACCATGTCACACAAGCAGAACACAATCATGGCTGGCAGACAATTTAATGATAAAATGTTTTGTTTTTTTTCTTTTTGTCATAATTTCTACTAAAAATTCAGGTTTCACTTTTTTAAAGTCATGTATAATAATTTTCTCTTATTTAAAGTACAAAACAACTACTTTTAGGGCCAATTTAAACAATTTTCCAAATTTTGAACTGTAGTGTGTGTATGTGTATATATATATATATATATATATATATATATATATATACACACACACAGAAATATGTATATACACTAAAAATAATGTTTGACATAATAAAAATGTCAAATTAAAAAATAAAATCCATTAACTGATATAATAAAATAAAATCCAATAATTCTTTGTGTGTGTGTGTGTATATATATATATATATATATATATATATATATAGAGATAGATAGATAGATAGATAGACATTAATAATAATAATAATAGGTTTAATTTCTAAATTTTAATGCATTTATATATCCTCCATCTTATACTCTTATCTGCCACTAACATTTGCTTTGATTGTTGATCCCTAACAATCTCTACCAAATACAGAATCCAGATTTAATGCAGATTCATCAAGGCTCTAAATTCATCCATCAGCCATTAAATTCCTAAGTAGCTTTTCTGCAACTATTCAAAAAGACTTAAAAACATGTTTCTCAGATTTTTCCTCTTTATTGTTATTACTACAGAAATTTTACAATCAGCACGAACACAAATCCCATTCATAAATAAAAGATTAAAGGTTACCACCTGTAATCTGGCTCAATTAATTTATTTTATGACATATAAGATCCTTGCCTCATTTAAGCAGGAAATATTTTTTTAAATAAAAACAAAAAAAAAATAATGTTGAATGGTTCGTCAAATGTTACTGCAACTTGTATTTCATACTTGACAGTTTGAAACCAGGTTTCTTTTCGGTAAATTTTTTTTTTTTTTAGCTTTTATCACAAATGCAAAGAAGTTTGTGTGTGTGAAAGAAAGAAAAAAAGTAAAAGAAAGAAAAAGAACCAAGAAAAAAATAAAAAAAATTAAAAGTTAAAAAAGAGAAAGAAAAAAGAGGAAAAAATTAAGTTTTACATGTCATAAAATCTGGCTGTCAGTTAGATGGATTCCCTTATCTACATTTGTAACCCCCACCCACATATGTAACAAGAAATTAAAATTGGCACGGTCCCAAGGGACTTGCATAGGAAAGTAACATGAAATCACCAAACTGTGAGTATCTACATTATAACAACAACAAAATATGATAATTTCATTCAGTGCTTAACACTTGACATCATCTTTTTTTTTTTTTTTGTTGTGGTTTTTGGCAATAAACTGTCTTTTTGGGGGAGCTGGGGGGTAGTAGTAGATATTTATTTATTCACTCACTCATAGATAAAAGCATTGGTTAAGTGGATCAAGTTACTTGGCAGTTACAAGTTCAGTCCCTGGGTTGGGTAGCACAAAAAATCATTTCCTTTGGTTCAGAGGAAGAGACAAGCAACATCACAAAGATAAATCTGAAATCAACTGATACAAGATAAACTTTCCCCATGGGCAACGGAATTGACTGATTGATTTTTTTTTTTTTATGGCCTATCAAACCTCTGTCAAATTTAAAGCCAAAATATTTTGAATTGCAAGAAGAAAATATTTTATATATATATATATATATATATATATATATATATATATATATATATATATATATATATATATATATTTCTGTTTATACGTTATCTAGATAGATACAATTTAAGTAAATGCTCTATTTTTTTTTTTTTTTTTTAATTAAACAGTCTTAATTACATTTATCGGCCGAAATGTTCAAGAAACTTCATAGAAAATATAGGCTTCTCCCACAGGAATTGAACCTGTAACCCTCATAGGAACCATCATCTGATCTGACTTGCTGTTAACCATTCAGCTACAAAGCGTCTGGTTAACAAAGTCTGAATTGCAGTTCATAAACATACAGGTAAGTGAATATTGCATTAACAATTTTTGGGAGATAAAGATTTTTCTAGATAAAACAACTATTATTTAACCCATAGCTGTGAGAGAAGAGATGGACCATGTGGATAACAGAAAGAGAATAGTCCAGTCTTATGGGTTAAATAAAGTGTTTTGTTTGAAATTTCCCAAAGATTACCACCTCTGACAGACACCTGAAAGTGACCAGAGGGTACAAACATCGAGACGAGAACAAGCAAAATGCAGACACTAGTAAAACAGCATATCATAAGCATTTCTCATCTAACATATTTTCAGACAAAAAAAAAAAAAAAAAAAATGTTCTTGTACATGTGCCATTTCTTGACAAACATGGTCTTATTCAGTCTTTTGTGCTATCAGTTACCTAGATTGAAACAAGCAAATTAATAAATTTCATGATAAATTTTAGGTTAAAATAAAAAATAAAACATGCTATTTTCAGACATTTAATTTGCTTAAATAATGATACCCCACCCAGTTTTTTTTTAATTGCAACACTTTCAATTGATATGATACTAAATAACATTAATCTTCTATGCATCAAAGTTGTTCTAAATTCCTATAATTTAAAAAAGCCAAAAAGTGGCTTTGTGTTTTTAAAGAAAAAACAAAAACAAGTTGTTATGGGGTCCACCCCTTTTTCATATAGTGGACTCTACCAAGTGTACCTGAACTGCTGCCGTTAAATACCCAGAGTTACAGTCAGTAGTCGGATAGAGAGAGGATATAGTGAGAGTCAGAGAATATACGAACAGAGATAGTGTGAGGTAACCTCTTATAGAAGTCAGTTACAAGCACGTAGACTCTAAGGAAGTCCTACTTCGAGACTGTATATATCTATCTGCATTGCTACTAACTACGTTCCTGGACTTACTAACAGTATTACTCTTTGTATGATTGTGTAAATACATTTTATTCCTCATATTTAATTATTGTGTTTGTCATTCCTTGGAGACCGAATTCATCTCGGAATCCACAACACAAGTATAATAAAAAGTACTATTTTAATTGAGGGAATGTTTCAATACTAATTTAATTTCTGATAAACTGTAATCCGAAGTTCCACCAGTTCAAACCTCTAATACTAAGACCCACAATGCCATGTCCACAGGGGGTGAACCATCATCATTCAGATTCTATTCAACTGATAAAAAGCAAGTTCAATTCGAACAGCTTCTTTCCAGGACCCAATGCTTTATGGCGCAGACTCTCAAAAGGATGCTTTCCATGACTGCAACAATCATAACATCGTAAAGTCTCAGGTCAACTATTAACTATCCAACATATTGTACTATCCTCTACCTTTACAAGACCCAAATCAGGCCGAAAATAGAATATTGCTAACATATATGGACAGGAGCTGCACGGTCTTCACTTCGAAAGAGTTCAAAAGCCTTTCCACCTTTTTCTCACAGATGAAATGTTACAAGCCACTCATTGCTTTACCCCAATTTCCATGAAAAGTGTCCAAACGAACTATTCCTTAATTCCACTAGTTCTATATGTCACAGGCAAAACCTGCAATGCTATGCACATTGAAGTGAACCACCCACATTCCCTTCATATTCCATTGGTGAGATTGTTAAGTTCCACTTAAGCAGCTTCTTCCCACAAACCGCTGCTTTGTGGAATTGGTTTTCAAGAGGATGCTTTCTCAAAAACTACAATCTTAACCTGTTCCAGTCTAGGGTCAACCGTCATCTTCCACACATATCCCTATAAACTATGCTTCTAGTTCTGTAACCTTCTACCTTGAGCATCCTGGGTAAGACAATAAACTACATCTGAGTCCTGCATAATACAATAAACTATATCCAACAACAAGGCCTCTGATTGGGAGGTTTTGAGGAGCATGGAACCATCTCTTATTTGCTAGTGTTCCCAGGTTCACCCTGACCTGGGATGGTAGTACCTGTTAGGGTATCAGCAATGAGCAAATAGTTAACCCCCAAACTTGGGTCAAAACATTATGAAAATGTAAAAATAGGTTTTATTACCAGGAATGAATTTTTGAAGAAAAAATTATTACCAGCAATACATTTTTGAAAAAAAAATATTACCAGCAATAAAAATCTTGTTGGCATTAAATAGCTTCTTGTGGTTGATGTGCTGTAAACCAAACCAAACCAATCTACTTTGAGTGACTCTCAGGCCTAGTACATGCTAAACATCACTATAAAAATATATATATACTCTTAATGTACATTCTTATATTGCAAAAAACAAGCCCATTTAGTAATAGTACTTTGAATAAATGTAGCATTAAAAACAAAATCAATGACTATTTTTCTCGGTCATATAATGGAAAGTCTCAGTAAGTGGTTAACAAAGTGCATTTCGTTTTTTATATGCAATTCTCTTAAAGGCATGAAAAGGTGAACCAATAGTTTGAAAATGAATCTTGATCTGAAATGTTCACTGTATAATGTTGAATTTACATGATAAATATAGAAGTGTTCGGTTAATCGCATTGACAAAGAAGGAGCTCACAGGAATCCTTCGATTAGTGCTACTAAATTGTACATCAGTAACTATTAAAAAAAAAAATCAATTTTCAGTTACTATGGTTAAATTGAAGAATATCGTATTAGGCATACACTAATTGAATTTTGGTATATAAACATTTTAGTGCGTTAATTGAAAATGCATCAATCGAATACGCATTAATATCTGTATACTGAAAAAGATAAATACCTGATCCAAAATAAATTTTTTTTTCTTCGTTAGTCTAGACTTATTGATGTACCTGCTGAAACGTTCTCACTTTTTGAAAATTTAATAAAATGAACAAACATCAGAATTTAAAAAAAAAAAAAAAAAATCCCACCTTGGCTCATATGTCTTAAATTGTACTTGAACTGACAACACAAATCTTACAGAAGTTAAATTTCCACTGTTCCTGATAGCAGTGTTATTCTTCCTCATAATTGAGTGACTGATTTATTTTTTTATGGCTTATCAACCTTTTTGTAGGTTATTTAAAGCCAGGAAATATTTTTAGATTCCAAGAATTTTTGGGAGATAATGATTTATTGATACAAGTCTTACTAATTAACCCATAGCTGGGAGGAGACAAAGGGGGAATCATACCTTTCCCTTTTTATGAATATAAAAAACCTGACTGGAATTGGAACTTAGCTCTCCAAATTTCGATTCTGAACTGTCATCCATGACACCATCTGCACACCCAAGCTTACAGCATCTAGCTCTTCCTCATGAAAAAAGATCACATTTATTTATCCTCTTATGAAATTTTATCTGAAACAGCTTATCTTAGCTATTCTTTGTTTACTCCGACATTGTTATAGCCTTGTTGATGGGCTGTGCTGACCCGTTTTTGGGGAAAATAGGAAATTTATTGAAAATAAATGATGGAATAGACACTAACAATGATTTATCATGGGCACTGCCATGTTAGTTTTGATTGCTCTCTCTGCAGTACAGACAAAGTTAAACAATGTCCTCAACACAGTACAATAAAAAGATGTCACATCACAAAACAGGTTGTATTGTACACTACTAAATGTCTATGCAGGTTTGGAAATATCATTAAATTTTAATTAACTAGGGAGTGACATTTCAAGATCTCCTGAAAACGTATGTATGCCAATAGTAGGCAATGTAAACTTTCTAAAGACGTATAATTACATCTACAGCAGCGGATATGTTTAGGTTGTGGTTAATTTGACAAAAGTAGTTTTGTACTTCAATTCTGCTGTCTTTTAAATTGTCTTAGAGAATATAAATCAATGCTTACCAACTATTACTATAAAATAAATTAAAAATTAACAGTTATCTTAATCTGGAAAGGTTGATATAAATTTAGAAATTTAAACTCAATAACAAAATGTAGATTTCTATTTTTTTTTTTTTTTTTTTTGGAAAATAGTTACTTTTATTTATGAAAAAATATTTTATGACTGGAGGGATCAAATTGTCCTCCATTTTTAAAAAAAACAATGGAAGCAAAATCATTTTGGATGTACACCATTTTAGTCAAAAGACAAATGCCAGGAAGTATTTCCTCAAGTCTTGCATAGCAAAATGTCGCGAGACCATAACATTAACCAACCCCACTACATAATCATTTTTTAAAATTTAAAGGAAAAAAGAATTTGAGAAAGAAGAGAAAAAATTAAAGGAAGAGAGAATGTAGGGCAGAGGTGGGGTGGGGGATGAGAACCCCCCACCAAAAAAAAAAACCGAACATGTTAAGGTGGATCAAGGCGCGTCAAAATTCAAAGTCGGATAATCAAAGAATTTCTTTGCATGAAAAATGTCAGAGTAACCTCTCGGGAAGGGGAGAGGGAAAGAGAGAGAGGGGAAAGAAGAAATGATAAAATAGAGAGCATGAGGAAAGCAAGAAACAAAACAAGACAGACAAAAAGAGAAAAGAAAAAAATACAGAAGAAAGATGACAGAAGAATCTGGTCAATCTGCATCACGTGAAGCAGACATATTTAAAACATCAGACAACACTAAAATTGGTTAATGAAATTAAAGCAAAAACCTGATTTGCAAATTACAGATTATCTTCAAAATCAAGAGCAGAAGGAAGAAACAGGCAAGAAACTCAAGAAATTAGCCAATGGAATGCCAGGTTTGTTTATTTGAGATGTTTACATATTGGCTATTATTAAAATAGAAATGAAGACAGCCATGTAAAAACCTAATGACAAATAAGAGGAAAAAGGTGGTTTCAATTGCAGTACCTGAACACGAATAATTAAGGAAATCATTTTTTACAGATAAAGAAGTGAAAAACCACAGCCTCAGATATTTAGTTAATCTCCACCATCTTTTCTTTGACAGCACAGTAAACTAAGCAAACTTAATGAAATAAGGAAAAATTTGTGTGAATATAGCAAAATAAAAAGTTCATAAATTTTAAGTTTGTCAACATTTGCTTGAATTTTAAGTACAATATATATATATATATATTCCTATATATAAATGTAAGCACTTATTTTTACAAACACACACAAAGCAAGAATATATTTCAGCATGTAATAAAGTCAAAACATTGTATACATTAAAATCCAGCCAATACTCATGTCAAGAGAGCATAATAACTTACTGTATTTATTAATGCACAATGTAATTATATGTATAATGCAATCCCTACTTTACTATACATACAAAGAGAGTTATACAAAGGCCTTGTAAAGATTACTACAGATGATTAGGATCAAAATCCAGCCATACTCTCGTCAAGAGAGCATAATAGTAACTTACTGTATTTATTAATGCATAATGTGTGTGTGTGTGTGTGTGTGCACGTATATATATATATATATATATATATATATATATATATATAAAATGCAATCCCTACTTTACTATACATGCAAAGAGTTTTAAATCCTTTTTAAAGATTACTACAGATGATATATGATTAGGTTGAAATCCAGCCACACAAACATCAAGAGAGAATAGAAACTTACTTTATATATTAATGTACAGTTTAAATGTATATGACCCCTGCTGATTTTTGCCTGTAAAAAAGCATGAATTTATTTTATATTGTATATTACTCAACCCTAACATTACTAAGCAAGGGAGGTGTGAAATTTTTAAGACCTCATCTGATTGTGAAGATGATTTTAGAAGCCAGTGTTAAATTTGTTTAACAATATTAGGAATAAAGATTAAGACTTCTGTCATGAAATAATACTGGTTGACCATATGTGCAAAGTGTGTGTGTAGGGGGAGTATTGAAAAAAGTAAACAAATTGACAAAATATCACACCTGTATATAATGGGAAAATCTTTCCAGCATTTCAGCATTGATACTAAACATTTTTTTTTTGCATTGTACAGGAAGAAATTACAGTAATCATATGCAAAGTAAGGTACTCTCACTTTTTTCGCTAAGATTTTTGGTACCTAAGGCTTGAAATGAATTTTTAAAAATGAAAATGCATTCTTGAAGATTTTGTTTTAGTTTTAATCGAAAGCTAATGGATTAAATTGACTATTTCCAGTAGGTAAAATACTCTGACATATTTCAAATAAAATTATATAGATTGGAATGTCAAATATTTACTGGCAGACATTTCTAACATTTCAACAAGTTATTTAATTATATGTTTTAAAAATCTTTCAAAAATAAAATACATATTTGTAACATGTTATCTGAGTAAAATTAGCAAATTTAAAGTTCAATTAATCTGATTTGTAACAAATATTACTTATAACAAAAAAAAATTGTATACAAGCATTTCTTAATAACGGGTCCTGTTTTTCTTATGTCTTATTGACATTTTTGATTAGCTCTGAGGTGTTGACAGTATGGATGACCAGAATTGACATAAAATTACAAAATCTAAGTGAACACATTTCGTTTTATTTTTTATTTTTCACTACCTAGTAATATTAACATATTTTCAGCAATTATTCAATGTTATTGACTTTTAGTTACATTCGAAGATACTTCCTGAAAAAAAAAAAAAATTTTCTTAGATTAATTTAAAAATTTAATAACTGAGATGAAATACCATGATAGAGGTAACTCAATAATTCATGAAATGTTGTGCTATTTTATTTATTATTAATTTATATTTTTTAATATCTTTTTTTTAATTTGAAAGTTGAAAGAAACATCCAATGAATAATGAATTGCAGACAAGCAAATGTCTCTGAAAATGGAGGACAATTCTTACAACATGTTACCTTTTCATAATAATGTCACATTTAGACTACCATAAATGAAAAATGGGAATGATTAAAGTAAAAAAAAAAAAAATTTATTTAAAAAATATAGTAGTAAAATGATGTATATATTAAACTCTTCAATTTTGGATTTGTAAATTTTGTTTCCACTTAATTACAATATCACCTAAAAGAACAACTAATGCAGAATTTTAAATGATTTTTAAATTATTATAAATTATCATAATTAAAATTTTAAAAGATAAAAAATTCTTGAAAATTCATTATTCATAAAAATTTTTTTCTTAAGACAATAATCTCTAATATAACCTATTTACAAAAGCAATTAAAAGGTTTTCTAATTAAATAATGTCATCGCTTGATTACATTTTTTAGTTTAGCATTTGGAGCAGATTTTCAGTACAAATAGTAACAGTTTGAAAAAAAAAAAAAAAAAAAATTGAATGATTTACATTCTCCATGGAGCCCTACTTTTAAACTAATAAAAAAAATTCTGGAAAGAAAATTTAATTTTGCAAAATTTCATGAAATTGAGTAAGTGTGTGTGTGTTTGTGGGGGGTGCGCAACAGATATAAAGAAAAATTTTTTTTACCAAGATTTTCTAAAACAAAAATTTCAAAAATAATTTCATTCATTTTTGGATAAGTCCTGAAAGTTTCATTAAAATCTGACAGTTATTTCATTTTTGCAAGAATTTCCGAATTGATGTTTTTTTTTTTCACCGGAAAAAAACCCCGCAAAAAAAAAAAAAAAAAAAAAAAAAAACTAATTGCAAAAATCACATTTCATGTTGATGTTAAAAAAAAAAAAAAGACAGATTTTTTTTTTTTTAACTAAAATTTCGAATGTGTTAGAAAAATTTTTTAAAAATAAAAAATACTTTGGTCTTTTCTCAAAATAATAAACATTTTGACAATAAAACTTTGTTATTAAGTTTGTGGCCTTTTTTTCATCATACTATGCTGTTTTTCCAGCAAGCAAGAGGAGAGACCTATACATTATGTGTCCAGGAAAGAAATCCATTTCCACAGACATATACAAATTTGAAAATGATTATTATAATATCCATTATAAATTGACTTTTTCTGGTGTTCTGATTTCAAGGAGACGTGTTTTTTGTAGCTCATAAATAAATTAACAGATTTTAACTTTAAATGGAAAAAAATAAAAATATTGCTTAAAAGTAATATAATATAATCCACAATTATTATCTCTTATTTCATTCAATATATGTTATGATTAGGAATAGATACATTTGCCTATTGCCCAGTTCCCACACCTCCTCAGTTTTTGAACAGAATAGATGTTTATCCTTTGTTTTCTGGTTCCTCAAAGTCTTCTCATTCTCTTTCACTAGCCCCATACATCTTAGTTGCATAATCACCTTGCTTGGAGTGGATTGATTAAAAAATCATATATATATATATATATATATATATATATATATATATATATATATATATAGTTCTAAGGCATGCTATATTTATGGGAAAATGTGCTCAATATCAGAGATAGAGCTCATGTAAATATAAAGGTGAACATTGAAGTCAACACTCAGAGGCAACAGACTGTATCATGCTAAACACAATCATCAGGCCACATGCGCTGTTTTTTCTCGACTATATATATATATATATATATATATGGATCAGTGGTGCATCATGGGTAGTCTATTCTAATGGTTAGTTTGGTGGGAGTGGTTTGTTAATTTGTTTATTATTTGCTTTATTTACATATTTTGATTAATTTATTTTACTTGTTTTTGCTTATTTATTTTTATTTATTCTTTTCAATTTTTAAGTAAAGTAGTAAAAATTTGTTTTTGTGTTTGCACTTTGAAATGAGTTCTGATCATTTATTTAGTAGTTTGTTTTGGTCTGGGAAGATAATTATAGCTATTTTTTCCTCCAAGCACAGTTTGCAGTTTTTGGATTGATTGTTGTAGGCTGATAATCTTTCCATGTTATTTTTGGTGTGATTTGTTTTTTTATTTTTAATTTCCAAGATATACTTGGAAAGCATGGTGTTTGCATATTTACTATTTGTAAAATACGTTTTTTTGTGTGTAGTTTCTTTGTTTCCAGGGTTCTTCAGTTACTTCTATGTATATTTTTTCTTTGTTATCTGATGAAGGAAGTATTAGTAAGCATTATAAAACAAAAAACTATTAAGAAAGTATATTTAAAGTATTCAAAAAAATTAAAAATATTTAAAA
The DNA here is from genome assembly GCA_963932145.1 of Acanthosepion lycidas. Lineage (NCBI taxonomy): Eukaryota > Metazoa > Mollusca > Cephalopoda > Sepiida > Sepiidae > Acanthosepion > Acanthosepion lycidas. The sequence continues at coordinate 92,782,800 of OZ010597.1, forward strand.
AGTGAAAAAGTATTTAAAAAATAAAGTATTAAGTATTTTGAAAAAAATAAGTGTTAAAAATATTTTTGAAGTATTTAAAAGGTATTTTTAAAAGCCTTAAAAAGTATTTTAGAAAATAAATATAGAAAAGTATTTTAAAAAATAAAGTATAAAATGATGTGTTTAAAAATATATTTAAAATAAAAAGTATTAAAAAATAAAAAAGCATTTAAAATGTAATTAAAACTATTTTTAAAAAAAAAGTATTTTAAAATTTTTAACTTATTAAAAAACATTTTAAAATATAAAATTTCATAATGTACTAAAAAATACAAAAGAATATTTTTTTTTAAAGTAAAACATCACTAACATTCCTGCCATTGTGAGAAGAATCTTATTGGCCAGTTACTTTCACCACTGTACTCTAACTACCCTATTCCTACCCTTAATCTAGCTGATCTAGTTAAAGGAAATCTAATTGCAATACTTTAGACTCCCACTTGTCTGTTCTTGAACTCCATTAATTAGCAAGTAATTACACAACTGAGACAACATTTTGAAGATCAACTTGCACATCTCAGGGTAGAAAAGCTCACTAATGAAGGAGTCTGAACAGTAGCAAGATCAACACCTGTGGGAACAGACAGGTGTAAAATAACAAACAGACAGTAGCTAAAAAAAACCACCACAAAGTAGTATCTACAAGAAGCGGAAGAAACTGTCAATATCTGGATTTTCATTTATATTGACTAACATTCTTATCAGCTGTTGCTTCTAACATAATGATTTAGCCTCATAATAAACTTCAAGCATTGTCTTATAGGAACATTTACACCAAAAATTTAAATTAGTGTTGAAAAAGGTACAAGGTTTCCAATTCTGTCTGATGATTTCTTTAAAATATACTTGCTGTAAATTGCAGCATACAAGTTGACCTCAAGATTTTTAGCACAAAATTCCGAGTCAGGCCTATAATTGCCATATAGGTCAACCCACAAACATACAGTAGGCTACCAGTGACCCAGTACTGTGACCCAAGATTTATTTTAGGCTTGAAAACTTGTATGCTGCAATTTACGGTAAGTACATCAAGATGTTGACAGCCTAAAAAGGAATGAAAAAAGGCAAAAAAAAAAAAGAAAAAAAAAAACAAAGAACTTTACATTTTTTTTTTCAAGATAATCTCTTTTTCAATGCACTTAATTTTATGGTGAACATTAACCACACTGTATATCATACAGTGATATATATATACCCATGTACAATACAGTGATATATAACCGTATATCATACAGTGATATATAACCGTATATCATACAGTGATATATAACCGTATGGGCACGTGGCCGAGTGATTAGAACGTTCGATTTCTGACCATGGGACCCGGGTTCAAATCTCACCACGGTCGATTTGTTATAAAGGAGACTTCCTGATGTTATCGGACTGGAGGGGTTGGAAAGTGCCTGAAAAACATACAACAGGTTGACCCAAGCCTTGTGAGTGAAATTGGGTAAATGAAACCCTTGAGGCCATTGATAACTGTACTAGCACAAAGTCACAAGTTATCATGGCCAAAGGCTTGAGTGTGCTGGCCTTGTTCAAATTGTTGATCATGCTAGGTAACACGCTCTTTCCCAGAAACTGTAACTAAGGTCTGCTAAACATAGTTGCAGTATAAACCACAGGCAGGCTCTGTGGGTGTTGAATAAACACAAATGCATCTGCAATAGGGATTGGCTAGCTGCCCTAGTAGACGAGTGGCCAGCTATACATAATATGTTGTACAATGAAATGTAAACGTATATTACACAATGAAATGTGTAACTGTTAAATGTTACACAATAAAAATTTCAGTTCAAAATTCAGCTACTACATATCAAGTGACGGACTTATTGATTTGTGCTTATACAGTGTGCAGCAGAAATACCTCCCACACAATGGTAAGACATTAATGAAAATGGTGTCTTCATCTTGCTAGCATTTTATTATGTTGGAGGTATTTCTGCCACACCCTGTATATAATGTTTAGGCCTTCTAATCATCTTTAGATAAGTTAACTAGTTTTTAAAATAAATATGACACAAGTATTTACTATATTACATACACAGACTATCTGACGCTATGTGAATACTGAAACCATGATGGAAATTTGAAGAAATTAAAACAACAAAGACCGAATTTACAGAATCATCTCTTAAGGAAGTTTTTAAAGTTAATTTCCAGCTTCAACACTGGAATATAATGATAGGAGAAATTCACCGTGCTAAAGAGAGCATTTTGTTATGACTGTTAGACATTCAAAAAAGGTTTCCAAGTAGGAAAACTTAAAATAAAGAGTAAACTTCTTAACAAAAACATTGCATTGCATTGTTTCCGCAGCAGCAAAATAGAAGCCAGAAAGAACGAACATAATATATATGGAAAGAATGCTTGTTGGAAACATACACTGACTGGTTATGAATACGCTCCAGAAATCTATACATGCAAATAAATAACAAATAGATGCCTGCTTGATTTGTTTTTTTTTTTTTTTCTAACAGCACTTAACAACATAATCCATCAAAACAAAAATGATGCTGGAGGTCAATTCCAAAGCTATAAAATGTTGTAAAACAATCAATAAAATTTTGACTCCCACACCATCAAAGATTCAAATTCATGATAGGAGGAAAGAAACAATTTTTTTTCTCTTAAAGTACAAATCATTATTGCTCAATAATTATACACACTGGAAAGTCATAGTAGCCTCGTTGGTATCAATTTGTTTTTGACCAACCATAACATTTTGTTTCTTTATAAGTATCATTTTTTTTATTTTGTGCTGAATCACATCATGCTCAAACACTGGTTCCTGTATGATCACCAAAGTTAAGCAACATCGGGCATGATGTGTACCTAGATGGGTAACTGTTTGAAAATAAAAGGTGCTCTAAGCTTGGATGTGCAGATGGTGTAATGGATGTTAATAGGAGGACTGAGTTCCAATTCCAGTTGGGTTCATTATATTCATTTATGTGAAAATACGCTTGGAAAAGGTAGGAATCCACCTCCCGCCTAAGCTGTGGGTTTTGATTAAACTTGTATCAGTAAATCATTCTCTCTCTCAAAAAAAAATAAATCTAATAATAAATATATATGATAAGCCAAAGAAAACAAATCAGTCAACATAATGCTGATTACCAAACAGATCTCAAACTTGTTCATTTATTTAAATTTCATTCATTCATTTATAAGTTTGAGCGATCATTATTAAAACATCATCCCAGCTAAGATCATATTAGTTCAATTTGCTTTATTTTGTTTTACAGCATATCAACCTCAATGGGTTATTTAATGTCAACAAGATTTTTATTGCTGGTAATTTTTTTTTCACCAAAAATGTAATGCTGGTAAAAAGTTTACAAAAAAAGTATTGCTGATATTAAAGCTTATATTTATACTTTCATAGTGTTTTGACCCCCTTTTGTTGGCGGGAGTAAATATTTGCCCATAGCTGGGACCCTGACAAGTGCTACCACCCCAGGTCAAGGTGAACCTTGGGACATCAGCAATTAAGATATGGTTTCATGCTCCTCAAAACCTTCTGATCAAAGGCCTTGCTTTTGACTGTAGTTTATCATTTTACCTAGGACACAGAATGTAGTTTATCGTCATACCCACAGGACATTAAGATCATATTAATTGTTCAGTGTTCTGATTTTCTTATCTCGTTGGTTAATTAAAGAGATGATTCCAATTGTTGAGTTAAAAGATTCTTTTGAAGAGAATATCATTTGGGTTCACCAACAAAATGAAAGAAAAGAAAAAATTAGAAGATCTGAAAGAATTATCTGACTATATCTCTGCAGGAGGTTATATTTCACACTTGAGTGGGCTGTTGAGGTTTTATAACTGACTCAACCTCAACTGAGGCATACAGGTCAATTTTCTAGATACTTTAAGAGGTAGCAAGATTGAGCAGAGGCTGCATTTGTGTGGATATGAAAGCATGATAGGCAACTAACAAATACAGATATGTTATTGTTGGACCACCCTGAATGAGACTAGAGTAGTGATTTAAGATTTCATCTCTCTCTCTCTCTCTCTCTCAAAAAAAAAAAAAAAAAAAAAAAAAAAAAATTGTGGCTAAACCTAGGGTCATCATCTGATTAAATGTTTTGTTGGAAATATTGTTTGCTGAGGTTTTTGCAGCAATATTTTATTTTATTTTTTTTTTGTTTGAATCATTTCACTCCAAACAAGGTGCTAAAGCCACTAAGGCACAAGGGGGGGTTACTGAGAAGAAAGGACAATAGAAGAAGCAGGACTCAACAAGACAGAAGATGACAATTGACATTGCATTTAAATTTTTGAAGATCATAGTTGACAGGAATGCAAAAGAGTTCTACAGGCAAGATGTGTGAACAAAGAAAACACTAGCATAGAATTTATACAATTTCAGCAATAAGATGAGACCAAGATGCCAATCTAGTACTGTCCTTAAATTCATGAAGTCAAGGTACCAAAATGGAGAGCTGATGAGAACAGTTTCCATGAAAATGTTTATAGAAAAGGTACAGGGAAGCTACGTCACAGCAGTGGGGGGGGGGAAACTGAAACTGAGATACCAGAACAGAACTGATGATATTGCAGATTTTGTCGAGAATCTCTAGATGCATAGCAGAAGCACCAGAGCAGATGTGGTAGATATAATATTCAATGCTTAGGTGAATGGTAGACAGATTCAGGTGAGAAAAATTGTCTAGCACAAAATAGTGAACCAACTTTCTCAGTAGCAGACTCAATATAAACATTCCAATTCATATCAATGGAAAACGTTAAACCATTTAGTTACTTTTCTGAAGGTCAAATGAAATTATAACACAACCCCCCACAAAAAAAACGAGATAATCAAAAGATCGATATAAAATAAAATACAGACATTTAATAAAAATGTTTGTCCAAATATCAATACTGACTTCTCCGAAATAAGACGAGTTATGCCAAAAATCATTTGAAAGTAATTTCTATCAAATTTTACAACTTTCACCAATTGCGATAAATTGATGTTCCCTCAGGGAGGCCCTATACCTTGAGCACTGACTGGGATATAATCTCAGCCCAGTCCTCAAGTGGAACTCATACATATGATCTATCATTAAAGATGCTGGAAAAGGGGTCTGTTCTCTCCTGTTACTACTCATCCTACCATCTTCTATCTTTACAAGAGCTAGATCAGGCCTAAAATGGAGTACTGCTGCTTTATATAGGTAGTCTTCCCTTCCCACTCTCAGTCTAAAAGTGTGGGTGACAAATTATTTTCCACCATACAATCCCTTCCTCACAGATGAGATGTTGCAAGCCTGTAACTGGTTTATCCCTATTTTCATGGAAAATGTTCAGTTGCCAGATTCCTTGTTCCACCAGTTCTAACGTTCACAGTTAAGACCTGTCATGCCATGCACGTTGTAGTGAACCACCTGTGTATTCCTTTGGTGAGATATCAGTTTCACTCAAGCAGCTTCTTCCTATGAACCACTGCCTTGTGGAACTGACTCCCAAGAGGTTGCTTCCACAATCACAACAATCTGAAGCTGTTCAAGTCTAGGGTTAACTGTCATTTTCCCCAGATATCCACATAAACTGTGCCTCTTTCTCTATAACCCTCTACTTTGAGTGGCCCTCAGGCCTTGTACAGGGTGAATATCATTTTAAAAAAAAACAAAAAAAAACAAGCTATTAACAAATAATAATAACCCTTAGTAATTTTACTAATCCATACAATATAAGCAGTACCAGTGCTCTTAAATTCTGCCAACAATACCTGAAACTGACCAATATCTTTTATAAGTACTTATCCAATATTAACAACATATGATATGCAGATAACACAGTGCTGATAGCAGACACGGAAAGAAAACTACAAAAACACCTATAGAAAGATGTGAAGGAAAGCAAGAAGAAAGGACTAAACATCAACTGCAAGAAGACAGAATACATGGTTTTAAGCAAAAGGGATGAACCCAAAATGCAACTTAAAAATCAGGGATACCAAAATCAAACAAGTACAAAAATTTAAATATCTAGGAAGTGTTTCTACAGAGGATGGAAAGTGTGGCACTGAAATCTGAAGGCGCATTGGGATAGCCAAAGATGCCTTTCAAAAGCTAAGTAGAACATTGAGAAACAGAAAAACTTCATTTGAAAAAAAAGAAAAGAGTACGGTACTGTTACGTGATATCTGTCCTCCTTTATGATAGTGAATACTGCACACTCTCCTCAAAGATGCTGAGGATACCATGCGCTGAATATGTGAGCAATGATAAAGTTTTAGAGAAAAATGGAAACAAAAAGGAAACTTATGCTTAACATCAGAAAGAAGTAATTGAAATTTCTAGGGTAAACAATGAGGAAAGAGGGCTTGGAAAATCTGATACTCACAGGACAGATTGAAGGTAAAAGGGACAGAATGCATAACCTATTTAGTGACCTTGAATAAATGAATGGTGAAACAAGGTTTAGGGGGAATAACAAAAAGATTAAAATTTCTCAAGAGCTATGAAGGAAAGGAAATTGTGGAGAGCCATGATTTCCAACATCCTGAAAGACATGGCACAGGACGAATTGAAGGCAAGAGGGACAGAATGAAAGCAACATATAACCTACTTCGTGAGCTTCAGTAAATGGATGGCAGAACTAAGTTTAGGACAGTAGTTCCCAACTGATTTTGGGCCATGCCTCACTTTGGTATTTCTAAAATTCTGGTGACCCACCCCCCTGTAATATTTAATTCTTACATATTTAAAACTTTACTGCAATTCACGTGAAGGAAGCTTAAAAGGCCATTAAGCTGGTCTGTAAACAAGCCTCCAAAGACCATGGTGTCCATGAAAGAGAAAAATAAAAAAACAAAAAACAAAAAGACAGTTAATATATATATTTATATATAGTTTCAAAACATATAATAGAGAACTGAAAGGTAGAAATATAAAATATTTGAATCAAAGTTTATTATGTAATATAATTTGAACATTTTAATCATTAAATAATAATTCAAAATGAAATTTGAGCTCACGTTGATATAGTAAGCCGAAGGGTGCACATCTTACGCATGCCCTACCAAAATATTGCTACACCAGACATTGGGAATCATAGGTTTAGGAGAAATAACAAAAAGACAAAATTTATTAAGATTTACAAAGAACAGGAAATTGTGGAGAGCCATGATTGCCTATGTTCTGAGGGGACAAAGAAGAAGAATAACCTAGAAGCAAAATTTCATGAACTTTAAAATAACCTCTTTTTAGAAATTTCAAACTCAGAATGTGCAAAAAAACAAAAAAAAATTTCAGTTTTATTATTAGTAAAAACTCTATATAAAAAAAAAAATCTGACTCACTGACAAACAAACAATTTTATCTGTAAATGCATGAAAAGCAACCTGTTTAATAGATTCCTGTGGTATGCAAAGACAGTGTACTGAATGACCTCAATGAATGTCTTTCTTAGATGATTACTTTAATAAGTGGCAAGACGAAAACCATTAACTTAGTCATCTTTAGTAGCATTCATCTTTTAATCAGTAAGTTGGCGTGGTATTGGTAAGCCTACAACTGATGTTCACCTGACAGGTAAGTATATGTACTGACAGGTGACAATGGCCAATGTCATTCAGTCCTATACACTTAAGTACATTCTGAGATCATCAGAACACAAAGCTGGACAAGAAATGAGACCAAAAGAAAAAGGACATATCTCTTTCAGTAAGAAGCATCACCATTTTTTTTTTTCACGGAAAAGGTGAAAGTGCTTGATTTCATTTCAGACCAGATAATTACTGAAGAAAAGTAAATATCAACTCTTACTGCAGATATACTTTTCAAGGTCACACTCTTAACTTGAAAGATTAAAATATTATACCTTCTCCCTATCTGCATGCCCCTCCCCCATGTCAGATTGAATTAAATCAATAAATATTAGGATAATCTTTCTGAGATTTGCAATAATCAGTAAAACATTTCAGACAATTCCTACAGTTATTTACGTTATTTATAATCAGACAACTATCCTCATCTTTGCGGTTTTTATTTTGGTAACAAAAACAAAAGATGAAGATATGTAAATCATAACTCTGCAACCCAGAAATTCAGATAGAATTCCAAGAGCTCAATATATATTTTTACTCTTTTTGTGAGAAAAAAATGGCAAAATAAAGGAATGAGCATCGGCAACAGAAACTCAAGCAGATAAAAATACAGCAAAGAAAAGCAACGCTGGAGACGGTATCCAACATTACATTACATATAATGATCTTTTTTTTCTAATGAACAAATATGGTTTTGCAAATGTGGTTGTCTTGTGTAGATAAATTGGCCAAAATTCATGTTGTGTTGTCCCAAGCTTTCAACTTACATGAGTTACCATTAGTGGGTGTGCGATAGAAATGAAAATTAAGTGTGCTTTGAAAAGTAGATTGTATCATTATTCTTGGAATTTAGTATATCTGGGTAACAGTACTTTTTATTGTTTTAAAACAATAAATATTTTATGTCTATTAAATTTAATGTTATTTTTCTCTAAAGTAAGAATATATATATATATATATATATATAAGTGAACAATGTTCACTTTTATATTTATATACACTCTATCCCTGATATTAAGCACTTTATTTCATAAATATAACACACCTTAAAACTATTTCTTCATACACACACACACATATATATATATATATATATATATATATATATATCCAATGTTGATAACACTACTCAAAGTTTCATTCACTGCTATGTGTTATCGATGTTGGATATTATTTATATTCAATAATATATATACTTATAGCCCTTTTTCATAACATTGAGCTCTGTATTTATAACACCTTCGTAATAAATATACTTATATACGTGCAAGTATTTGTGTATCTATGTAAATTTTTTATCCTAACCATTCCTATATATACATATATATACTGTTTAAGTTATTCGGACTATTGTTCCCATCTTTGTCGCCATATTTATTACACCATTTCGGCTATTGTATGCTCCGGCCTTCTTCAAGTGGTTGGAATGTTGAACTGAACCTTTTATTTCGCTCACTGGGGTAGACTGTTCTAGTTCCATGTTTAATGGATGTCAGTTATCAGTTATCTCCTGTTAATTCCCCTCTCCAAGTTCTCCACTGCCTTAACCAGGTATTGAAGTCACACTCTTTGGGTCCTGTCACTGGATCTAACCAACGCCTTTATCCACTGTGCCATGTGTCCTCAGAAACATATATATATATATATATATATATATATATATATATATATATATATATATATATATGTGTGTGTGTGTGTGTAGAGATATAATGGATAGCAAATGATTTCTCAGAATGCAAAATTGGAAAGCACAGTTTGAATTCCAGTCAGGTTCATTATATTCACTTATGCACAAATACACTTCAGAAAGGCATGAATCTGTACCTTCTTCAACCAGCTATAGGTAAATGGCAGGACAGACTTGGGGAGTTCCACAAACAGGAAGTGTGAAGAAAAAATGTTGGAATAGAAGTGGTGATTACATTTAACTACTTCAACAGTAAAACATGCCAATCAAGTAGCATTGCTTAAATTCATGTAGGAACAAGGAAAAAAGTTTGTCATAGCAGTAGCCATGAAAATATTTATAGAAAAGACAGAGGGAAGCCACATCACATCTGTGGGAAAGTGACTGAAGTCAAGATGCCAAGTCAGGATTGATTACATTACAGAGCCTTCTTTGGATTTTGTCAAGAAACTTGAAATGAACAACAGGGGCAAAAGACCAGATATGACAAAAGTGTGTGTGTGTGTGTGTGTATATATATATATATATATATATATTATATATATGTGTGTGTAAGTAATCCATTGGTATAATCCAGGTGAATCCTATTCTTTCATTTTGCCAAAGTTACCTCTTGATTGTTTTTTCACGTTTTCGTTAATTTCCGTAAATTCCTGTCCAATTAAATTTTGACCATGTTATCATTAGGATATAGGTCAGCTCATCAGTCTCCCCCTCCTTCCCAGGTTCTCCTACCTCCATAATATAATTCCAATAATGGTGCCGCCTTCTCCCCATACCTCCCAATAAGTCCCCTATAACATACATTCTCTCTTTCTTTCTCTAAATAAACAGTACACTACAAACTGATACCAGAAACAGTTTGAAAAATCCTGCAAATTTTAAAATTAAAATTTGTAGGTGAAAATAGTCATTTACTAAAGGTATCTTAATTCCAATTGTAAAGTATATAAGTGAACACTGAAGTCAACACACGAGATTGCATCCAGCATGAAACAACCTGTCACCTCTGAGTGTTAATGTCAACGTTCACTTTTATATTTACATATGCTCTATCTGATATTGAGCACTTTATCCCATAAATATAATTTCAATTAAAAGAGGTTAATGATTTAAATGGCGAGAATACATCATCGCAAACAACATAAATAACATACACCAACCACGAACCTGTATATGAATGGTATGATCCCTGTTTACAAATTCCAGTTGCATAAGGTCTTTTTAATTTTTTACAAGCTTTCGTCTGTTCCTACAGACATCATCAGGTATGGAAGTAGATTTTGTTCTTGTTTTTTTACTTCTCGGTAATAAGAGGACAACAAAAATACCAAGAAGTAAAAACAAGAACAAAATCTACTTTCATACCTGATGATGTCTGTAGGAACAGATGAAAGCTTGTAAAAAATTAAAAAGACCTTATGCAACTGGAATTTATAAACGGGGATCATATCATTCATATACAGGTTTGAGGTTAATGTATCTTATTTATATTGTTTGCGATGATGTATTCTCGCCACTGAAATCATTAACCTCTATATTTGTTTTTTGTATGAATGATTCATGAATATATATATATCTCATAGAGAGCAGCATCTTACATTCAATTTTGCATATATGTAAGTAATCTTTAGCAGGAATATACAGCCAGATAAGATCACATACTTTTATATTCCAACATCTGCACTTAGACATAGAATGAATGTTTTCAAGTTTGGTTCTTGATAATTCAAATTTTTCTGGTGAAATATTTTATTAGTAGAAAATACTAAAAGAAGATTTAGTTTCACTGAAATCCTTGCAAAGTATACTGAAGAGGCATTGAGAGACAAATATTAACTCTTACTAGAATAAAGTGTCATTAATCAAAAAATTTACCCAGTAAAAAGTTAACTGTATTCTCCACTCCATTTCAGTGTTCAAGGCCAAATGTCTATGTGGTACTAATGAGTGGATATTGGAAGAGGTTTGTAAAAACGACCACAACCAATTGGTTCCACCAGACTCAAATACCTATCCTTAAGCTACAAAAAACAAATTAAGTATTGTTGGTAAAAGGAACAATTTGAACTGCAACAACTGAAGATAGGCAGTGGTCAGTAGAGTTGTAGACAAAATCTGTGCAGATACCCAATGTATAAATTAACTGTCTTGCATTATATAAGTAAAACAAAAACCTGACCGACATTTCAAGCATTCTATAATCCACTTTTTCCAGCAGAGATATTTATTTTATTTGTTCCCACTTAATAAAACAGCTCAAAACTTCCAGTATTGTGTTGTCTGTTTTTAAATGGCAGCAGACACTGAAGTGCATTTAACAACTAGAAATAATTTGATTGGCTGAAAACCAAAATGGTTATGCTTTATTCCAATTCTGTAACCCATTGCTTGGAAACTCTAAAATGACCATATCTCCAATTTGTTCCAGCCTCTCATAAGATATTTTTTGTTTTTGCAGTTGGCCGATTTTTAACTGCATTTGTTTTTCAACAACTAAAATTCTTAATTTAAAATTTTACTTATAATTGTTCTTTCAATTTTCTTTTCTGTTTGTCTTCAAAATTTTGTCTCCCATCATTCAGTTTATTTTGTAAATGATGAAATTTACTTCTCACTCATTTGCTTTTGTACTTAAAGCTGCTCATTTGTTTACATATATTTCGTCAGTAAGACTATCAATTCTTGACTACATTTGCCAAGTTGAAAAATGCTTGAACTATAATGTCATCTTCAAGCTTTTGAGTATAAAAGATCAATTTGGTATTAACATATTTGAACTTCTTACTATCAAGCACCTCAATTAGACTTGGTGGATTATCCCCACCTTGTCTGCAAGGATTCCCACTAGGTGTCAGCATATTCAGGACTATAAAAAGAAGTAGCATAAACCTGCTTTTTCTTATTTTTTACTCACTCAGTCTCAAGATGATGTCCAGTCTTCCTCTAGGTAGACACTTCCCGGGCAACCAACTACTTAATTTCAACACAACCATGTGGTGCATCACACACAACAGATTAGGATATAAATGTTTTTTTTTAATGTTCTTTATATAGATGTTTAAGGAATAGACTTTGTGCACAGATGAAATGTATTTATTTTGAAAGACAACAACCTCTGTTACAAATTAGCAACTCACCACTACAGACTAATTAAAACATTGGAAATGTTTTTCAGGTCAATTACTCATTTACTGACCATCATCAGGTACTTGTTGGCTTATATTGTGAAAGCATATTTAGAGATCCTTGATAAAATCAAAGAATCTGCAATGCTTTCGATCATGACCTGGCATTTTGGCTTCAGTTACTTTCCCACTGCAGTAGCATAGCTTTTCTGTGACTTTTCTATAAATACTTTTGTGTTAATTGTTCTGTTGAACTCATCTTTATGGTACCTCAACTCTGAATTTAAGCACAGTACTAGATTGGTGGCAAGATCTCATCATTTTACATTTGAAAATTGCTAAATATAACCTTAAGTTCTACATTAAACAGTTTCTTTTCTCACTTGTGCTTCTTGCTCTCCAGTCAAATTTGATCTTCAAAAATTTAAGTGTAATGTTAATCGTTATCTTCTGTCATCTTAATTTCTGTTCATTCACTGTTCTCGCTCTTTAATGCTTTTGCTTATGTTCTTTCACACTCAGTAAGATGCCTGCATCTTAGTTGCCTTGCTTGGGGGTGAAAAGATTATTAAAAAGAACATGTATCACATCTGACACACTTAAAATAGTAGGAGAAGACAGGGCCAGTCTAGAAGAGGGACAAGTCAAAAGAAATGGATTCAAAAAGGCTATATTACCCATGACAACTTCTACTGAGGCTATGGTACTTGGACAACAGCATTACAATGATCTTTGTTGCTATATTTATCACAATGTTTCGGGCGTTGTATGCTCTGGCTTTCTTCAGGTGATTGGAGTGTACTCAAGGACACATGGCGCTGTGGATAAAGGTGTTAGTTAGATCCAGTGACAGGACCCAAAAGAGTGTGAGTTCAATACCCGGTTAAGGCTGTGGAGAACTTGGAGAGGGGAATTAACAGGAGATAACTGATAACTGACATCCATTAGACATGGCATCTGGAACTAGAACAGTCTACCCAAGCGAGCAAAATAAAAGGTTCAGTTCGACATTCCAACTACCTGAAGAATGCTGGAGCATACAATGGCCGAAACGTGATAAATATGGCAAAAAAGATTAGGATGATAGTCGAGCAATGTAAATAGTGTACATAATACCTCATCTCAGAAATATAGACAGAAACATTTCAACAAGTTATGAAATTTAAAAAAAAAAAAAAAATCTTATTTGTTGATTCAACGAGTTGAAATTGCAACCTTGCTGAGGTCGTATCAATCACCACAAACCAAAATACAACTATTAACATGACAAATATTAGTGGATAATAACAAAATACTACATTGCACTCACTACAAGGAAAGACATTATTATACAAAAGGAACAATCTGCATTAAACATCAATGATAATCTGTGAAAAGATTCTACACATTTCATTTATGCAATACAAACTTGAAATGCAGCATTTCTAAAATATGCCAGAACATGTAGCTAACAATATTTAGTTCTTGAAAATGACTAAAACTTTTGAAATTAATCAAACAAAAACTACTAAAACATGAACTCGAATTGATACGTTTTTTTTTAAATCTTGTCAACCCTTTGCAAGTTATTTGAAGGTAGAAAATATTTTTAGAATGTAAGATTTTTTTGTTTGTTTTTGAGATAATGATTTTGTAATACAATTTTTACTAATTAAACCATAGCTGGGCAGTGGGGAGGGGTCTTAAGAGGTGGACTGATACCTTTTCGAACACTATTTGCATATAAGTGAATATAATGAACCCAACAGAAATTGGAACTTGGCTCTCTGATTAATAATTCCAAACCATTATCCAGTACACCACCTGCACATCCAAGCTTGCAGCACCTGGCATTCACAAATGGTCACCCATCTAGATACCAACTAAGCTTGATGTTGCTTAACTAGTGATCTTACCACATGTGCAAAAAGGGGAGGGGATTCTGAAACTAACTTTTATATGCTTTTTTTTTTTTTTTTTTTTTTTTTTAATTATGACTGGCTATATTGTCTTACCAATTTTATTTTGTTTCTTTTTGTTTTTATCACTTTTGTTATTAAGTATACCACATTCTGATAATAGAAGATTTGCTAACAAAAGTAAAACATTGTAAGAACATGGACACAAATTTACTGTAGTGATCTAATAATTAAATCATTTTTTGCCATATATATTAGGTTGGCCAGAAAGTTGTGACTCGCTTACAAAGCAGAAAGAAAACAACTAAATTTTATGGAGCAACACCAACATTTATTCTTCAAAATAAATTCCATCATTCGCAATGATCTTCTACCAGCAATCAGCCAGCATCCAAACCTCTCCCAGATACCAGTCCGATAGCTTTGAATAAAAAAAAAAAACTGTAAACACGATTCCTTCACTTCATCAAAAGTGTTGAATCGCTGGTCACCGAGGAAATGTGCCATTGAGCAGAATATGGCCATAGTCACTCGGAGCAGAATCAGGACTGAATGGTGGATGTGGAAGAATCTCAATACCATCCATCTCTGAACTTCTTAGTCAACCTGGCAATATGTGGCCTTGCATTGTCTTGCTGAGACAAAGCTCGATCAACTGACCAAAGCAAATACTCCTTTAGTTTGTTGTACATGTGGTCTAACTGCTAGCAATATAGTTGAGCATTGATGATGCAACCATTTGAAACAAGCTCGAAATGCAGTACTCCTTGGAAATTCTACCAGAGATAAAGATTTGTTGCTTTCTTTCCACTTTCTGGCCAACTTAGTATATATGCTATATATGTGTCTATATTTTTTGTCTGTAATGCCTGTGGCTTTCCTGTAGAGTTATCTCCCTTGCAGTAATGGTACTGAGTAGCAATATATTTTCTGTGGCAATGGTAACTTGGTGAAAAGAGATTGTCAATGAGCAGAATAAAACAATGACTGGAAAGACTCAATACGTAAAAATCTAATAATAGCCAAAATGTAACAAACTAAGCCGCCATTTTTGATAGGCTGGTTAAACTAGTTTAGAGAAGAATAAACAAAGAGATGAGAAGTAAAAGACTCATAGCAATGGTTGGTTTCTATAGTAACAGAAGTTCTTTACCAAGACAATCATACATTGTTTTTTTGCCTCAAATACGTATTGGCGGATAGAAAGAAAGTAGAAGAGCTGCCACTAAATATATTGATTCCTAAGCAAAGATTTTCCTTCTGGTAACAAATCTGAGTGAAGTAATTTACAGGAGACAAAATGTCCTGTCCTTTGTTATTTTTTTTTGATTTCCTAAAGAAAATCATCAAGAAGCCATTTTATTATTTGATTCCTTTTACGTACTCTGAAAAAAATAAAAATAATACATATCTCTTTTTTCTTATGACAAATTTAATACCAGCAAAGTGTAACAGATTTGTTGATTTTTTTTTTTTTTTTTTTGTCTATTTCTAAATTATTCTCAATTACTTTGTCACAAGATAAGAATAGTTTGTCAATGAAAGAAAAAACCTATTTCAATTCTTCCTTTACATGAGAATAGATCAGTAAGTCCTGATTACATTAGGTGAAGTGTGATCTGAAATTTTCATTGTATAACATTCAGTTTATGTCATCTAATAAGAATAACTGGGTTATGTGAAAGAAAGGCGATTATGTAGAAAAATAAATTCTTGCCTAAAATAATACATTTTTTTTCTCTTTAGGCCACAAACATAGTGACAAACCTACATATACAAGGGCCAATCAAAAAGTACTGGACCGGTGCTATAAAAAGAAAACTATAACACATATCAATTCAGTATTTAATCTTCAAAGTAGTCCCCTTCTGAAGCCACACACTTTATCCAGTGTCATTTACATTGATAGAAGCATTTCTGGAACTCCTTTTTTGGGATAGTGAGGCAGCTGCCTCATCGCATTCTCCTGGATTGCCTTGATGTCTTGAAATCTTGTTCAAGTAGGATTTGATTTTTGAAGAAGAAAAAGTTGCAAGTGGTAAAATTTGAGAAGAACATGGTGGTTGTCGAAACTGGGGGATGTTGCTCTTGGCCAAAAACTGCTGCACAAGTAATGGTCACTGATAGAACCTCTGTGGTGTGGTCGTCACCACACTAGACATTTCCTTCCAATCATGGCTATAATCCACAGAAGCAAGCAAGAACATTTTAACTTTGGGTGCATGCACAACAGAGTCCAGAGTCAGCCTGTGTCAAGCAGCTTCAATCGTTGGACTTTAGCTGTTACCATAGCAACAGGCACAATGCTTTTTGATCAGATCGAGTATGCTAGTAGTTGTCTTCAAAGAAAATCTTTTAAGCACCAATGTGAAATAGCAATATAATGAACAGTATTTGGTTAAATAGAGAGTAACTAAGAGGTTTCAATCTGATTACTACAAATTGAAACAATTTCAAACTAAATTCATTTGACCTTACCATTTCAAGTTGACTTATTTTCACATGGTAGATTTTCCTCGCATTTCAAATGGGTCAACAATCAACCTTTGATTTTACAGACTTCAATTCAAACAAGTTTGTGAAACTTCACACTTCTTTCTACTTAGACGGAATCTTACAGCATTTATTATAGAGTTAGGTAAGTTATAAATACTGATAGTCTTCCTAAATATGAGCTTAACATACAGCTCGACTAGATACCAGGTCAAAGAAATATTATTCTAGCTATATACTTTTTAGGTAAAAAAGGAAGTTGGGGGTCTACATATCATCATAGGCCAGCATTTCTCAACCTTTTTATTCTTGTGGAATCCTTGAAGTAGTTTTCAAGTCTCAGGGAACCATGGTATAAAAATTATATACCATTATTAACATCTTTTTCTATATCCTTATCACATCTGCCATGTACAGGTTCTGTCCATTAACAGGTGAAGGTGGTTTCACAATGATAGACATCACTAAATACATTCCCTATGATTATTATATTTTTAAATAATATAAGAAGTTGAAGCTTTCCTTTATAATAACCAAGGATTTTCCAACAATATATCGTACCTGTATAGTTAAATTATGAATATAAAATTTAAACGGAAATTACTCAAAAATGCATCAGACAATTTATCACTGTCTCACATGGAACCCTAGGGTTCCAGGGAACACCAGCTGAGAAACACTGTACTTACTCCTTCAATAAAACAACAAGATTGGATTCATTTCTAAACAATTAATAACAAATACATATATGCAATAAACACACACATACACACAAACGACACACACACGCAATAAACACACACAAACACAAAATGCACATGCATACACACAAAAAAATAGACAAAACAAAAAAATAGACAAAACAAAAAAACAATAGGCACACGCATACATGCAAACACAAAAAAAAAAAACACACCCATACACGCAAACACAAAAAAACACACCCATACACACAAAGATACACAAAAGCATGCACAAAAATACTCACAAAAATACACATACACAAACATACAAATGGAACAATTTTACAAAATAATTTAAATTTCTGTTTGAATTTTTGGGATGAGGAGTTTTTATTTACACGATTTATATTCAAACTCAGACTATTGTCCTTATCTTTGTTGTTATCACAATACTTTGGCCAATATGCCCTCAAGCCTTCATCAGGTGAGGTTAATCTGGTTAAGCTACTGTGTTTTCTGAACTGAAACCTTTATTTCATCTATCAGGGGAGGTTTATGAATGCAGTTGGTTTTGAGTTCAATCCTCATGCCAGGCAATATGTACTTGGACTCAGTAGAAATGGAGCAAGCAATAACTGAGAGGTACTAAAAGTAAGATCAAGACGAGATATCCCTAAACATGAGCAGTGGAACAAGAACAGTCTATCCCAATAGATTAAATAAAGTGTCCAGTTCAGGTCAGAATTCCCTGTAGGTTATCCAGATTGATATACACCTGATGAAGGCTGGAGGGTACAGTAGCTGAAATGTTATGGCAACAATAATAAAATTGAGGACAATAATCTGAATATCAAAGGTGAATAGTTAATTTAAAAAGAATAGTGGGTAAAAATAATACTTTTTACAACCAAAGAAAGAATTCTAACACAAGTAGTTTTATTATTTCATTAACTACATAATGTTCATTATTCACAGTTTAGCCATAGAACAGTAAATGATGATCAATTGCTGTTATTGGAATGGGTTTGGTATCATGCGTGATATCCATAGAAAAGTCTCAATCTGACATGGCTATTTCAAAACATCACTAGAGTTTTCAAGTTAATGCTTCAGCAGAAGATTAAAACCTTAGAATTTTCAGGTCTGTTCTTTTAGGTTTCATTTCTAATTCGCAAAAGGTTACTGTCTTGGTTAAAATTGCTGTAATGACATGACTAGCAGCCAAACAACCAGGGTGAGGATACTAGTCCAAATACATCATGGTATTATAATAATAATAATTTCTCTTTATCAAAAAGAATAGAAATTAGCACAATTTATTTTTTATTTTTTGGTTTTATATTTGATAATTTACTAAAAGTATGGTGACTTAATTATCTGATCAAAGAGAAAACAGTAATTCTCACTGGCTACACAAAAATTAATTATTTCAATACCTTTAGTAAACGTATTGAACATACATTTTAAAATCTTTGGCTGCTAAAAATCTGATTTCACTTCCAGAGACTAAGTGAAGTAGTTTTCTTTAGAAAGAAAAAATGTTATCAAGGAAAAATATAATTTTATGAAAGTCAAGGTAGCAATGAAAGGCAAAAAATTTATGAGCAAGATGTACATCCAAATCATATGATTATCTATCATATCCCATAATATTCTCTCACAACGGGAGGGGACTAGGACAGGGAGATGCTCATCTAAATCCCATAATATTCTCTCACAATGGGGGGTGGGAACTAGGACCGAGAAATGCTCATCTGAATCCCGTAATATTCTTTCACAATGGGGGGTGGGAACTAACACCGAGAAATGCTCATTTAAATCCCATAATATTCTCTCACAACAAGAGGGCACTAGGATTGAGAGATGCTCATCTGAATCCCGTAATATTCTCACAAAATGGGAGGGGATTAAGACCAGGAGATGCTCATCTGAATGTTATAATATTCTCTGACAAGAGGTAGGGAGTATGACTGGGAGATGCTCATTTGAATCCCATAATATTCTCTTACAACGGGAGGGGACTAGAACCAGGAGATGCTCATTTGAATCCCATAATATTTTCTTACAACGGGAGGGGACTAGGACCAGGAGATGCTCATTTGAATCCCATAATATTTTCTCACAATGAAAGGTAAGTAGGACCAATAGATGCTCATCCAAACTGAATAATAATCTCTTATAACAGAAAGTGAATTGAGAGAGAGAGAGAGAAATATGCCCACATGAATTCCATAATCATGTATCATAACAGAAGTGTGAGATGATTGTGGCTTATGAGTATTTATAAATCAGTGTAGAAATCAAGCAGCTGTAAAAGTTTTCAGCCTTATTTTATAAGAATGATGTAGATTTATTAATGTCACTGGAGCACTCATATCCACAAATGCAAATTACAACCACGCCAAAGTGAGAAGTACTTATCTCAGGAGGAGAGCTTAGCTTACGCTAATAGCATTTGAATTATACTGGATTTCTTTTATAACGTACAGACACTGATGTCTGAGCTCTTTATAAGTAGCAACCAAAGTAGCAGATTTTAATAAAACTAGTACATATGAAGGGACACACTGAATTGATAAATTATGACCACATTACAATAATCTACATTACTTAAAAGCTTTCAATATTTGTGATAAGTTTCTAGGGACACTTTGAAATACGAAGCTGTTCACAACAGAATATAATATGATAAATCCTACTATTGTCAAAGTTGGAATTGAAGATCTGCTCAGAAAATATTGCCAAAAGTTTGGAGATAGCCAGTCTTTTATTATTGTGATGCTAAATATTTAGAACTGTTAGAACTGACATGTACCGTATTTTTTTTCATAAAAAATACTCTGAAAAATACGTGTGCATCTTCCAAAATGAATATAAGGCAATGCCTAGCCTCAAGTAAGCTTGGACGGTCACCTAATTGGCATGACTGATAGGGACGTGGATTTGTATGTTGAGTCATTACACTATAATGTTAGCTATCTAATTCAGCCTTTTCTATGATGTAACCTCAGTACTTAGATATTACAAGTATTTCAAAGACTATAAACCTTCCTGGAGCCAAGCCACAAGCTTAAACATGCTCTGTTTACAGTGGTGGGAGCCTTTCTGCTCTTGACTAGTATGTTGTTACCATACAAACACAATTGGATGAGTTTTTAATGTAAACAATATGTATATAAGGGATGTATGGTGAACGCATTGTTGCATGAGAATGACATTTTTTTTCTTAGAAATATCTTTCCAATATTAGGGTGCATGTTCCAAGCTGCAGTGTCTTGTAAGCCAGAAAATATGATAATTATCAGACATCATTTACAAGTTTCTTCCATGATCTTCATTCCTAAAACCAGCATCATTTCTTAGCAGATCCACATATGTTTCAAGGTCATTATTTCAGTCAGCTGACAGTTTAGACATTTCTGAAAGATTATGGTGCCATGCATGACATCCACATGAAAGTTTCAATCTGATAAAGATATCTAAGAACATTACATGAGACTTTAGGTTAATTTTTCAATGATCTTTTTCTTTATCATTTTTTATCATTGTTGTTTTAATTGAAGCTTTATAAACAAAGGAAAAATAAGCAATCAAAAGTTACTTAGAACAAAAAAAAAAATTGAAGACATTGTGAAGAGCTATGATCACCCACTTCCTAACTAGTTTCTTCCATTTAACCAAACCAGTATCATTTCTTTCTACACTTGTATATCCAGTTATCTCCTTCAAAAGATAGTCAATCACTTTTTACAATCCCAGTCTGACTTCAAACTGGGAGATGCGCTACTTGTTAACCCATGCTCTTTCAATTGCTTTCACATATTTTCCAGATTAAAGAAGAATCTGCAATGTTTTCAATCCTGATCTGGCATCTCGGCTTCAGTCACTTTCCCATTGCCATAACATAGCTTCCCGCTGCCTTTTCTATAAATATTTTCATGGCAAATTGTTCTGATGAGCTTTTCTCTGGTACCTAGACTTTATGAATTGAAGCACAGTACTTGCGGCACTTTACTACTGCCATAATGCAGCTTCCATGTGCCTTTTCTGTGATGTACAGTGGCTGTTAATAATTAAGTATAACTCAAGACTTCAGTGTTAAATAAAATAGTATTTAATTACAAGAAGAAACAGATAAAAATCAACTGAAGATAATTAACTATTTCAGTGAATACCTTGTCAGTAGAGTGGCACAGCTTACATCCGGTAAATCGTAAATTAAAACCCAAATCATCGACACACAATAATTCACACTAATTCAACTGAATAGTTCCACTCAATAATCAGTGCAGTCAGTAGCCTGACAGCGCTATTTATACATCTAATGGAAAACATAAATCCAGAGTGTCACACTCGAACTTTGGTGTTGGTAGTTACTCATTTTCTTCCTATATGACACTTTTCTATAAATACTTTCATAGTAATCGATGTGATAAATTTTCCTGTATTGTACCTAGACTTTATGAATTGAAGTGCAGTACTAGATTGGCAGCTAAATCTCATTTTAAAGTTGAAATGGTTAGATGTAACCACAAGTTTGATGCTAACAGTTTCTGTTAAAGAATATGTCTAAATGTGATGGTGCATTATACTGTGGGATTGACACATCATTGTTAGGACAAATGGAGTCTGTAGAAGGGTGTCAATGATGATGAAGAAGTCTAATATAGTGGTCATCGGTCAATAGTATGCTTAGACAGACCAATGGGCTCAATCCTTACCAATGAACACCCCCAACACCATTATGAAACTACTACAACTAGTCTGCCTGCTGCCTTGTTGACAGATTATGAGCCAGGATAACATAGCCAGGTTGATTTCATGCCTGAACCTGATTACCAACCCAAAACAAGTGGAATGTGACTCCTCAAACCACAACACACATTGCCAGTTGTTTAAGTTCCAATTAGTGACATTACAATCCCGGGTGAGATGCTGGCTCTGATGTTAACAGTCACCTGATAATCAGTGCCTTATCTCGTTGGTATAACATGTTGTTGGGCTACATGTAGTCCAAGAATGGGTACAAATGGATACAAAGCAGTGCAATGTAACAGTCACCAATCGGAGACCTAAGCTATGCTAGATCTTTATGAAACCACCAGTCTTCACAGTACCTTGTTGTCAGATTGGTCGATAATCTCATGGAGTTTGTACCACACCCGAACTCTACCATCATCTCAAAACAACTTGAACCATGAGTGATCAGACTGCCACACATTGACAGTCATCTTAGGTCCAGTTCAGTAATAATATCATGAACCCAGATGATATCATGATATTAACAGTGATGTCCTGGTGGCTCTTCTGCTCCCATATCATATGGAAGTGAAAGAACATTGAACTGAACTTCTGCATATGGGCCTGGTATTGAATGTAAATGGGATTCTAACTGGTGTTGCATGTGTGTTAATGCACATAATTTTAGCCAGACCCCTCTGGTCATCATCATTCTGGCCAGGCGTCCCTTATAAAGTTATAAAATTATGACTCAAATTAGTTAATGTCCATATGATAAATATATTCTTACAAAGTTAGCTAACACTATTTACATTATTCGGACTATTGTTCTCATCTTTGTTGTCATATTTATTACAACGTTTTGGCTGTTGTACACTCTGTCCTTCTTCAGTATCTGTTCAGTAGACTGTTCTAGTTCCATGTTTAATGGATGTCAGTTATCAGTTTAATTCCCCTCTCCAAGTTCTCCACTGCCTTAACTGGGTATTGAACTCACACTCTTTGGGTCTTGTCACTGGATCTAACCAACGCCTTTATCCACTGATAAAGCGGAAACATTGTAATAAATATGGCAACAAAGATAAGGACAATAGTCCGAATAATGTAAATAGTGTACATAATATCTCATCTCAGAAATATTTTTTTTTTTTTTTTACAGTTTATTAACCTTTTTCAGATAATAATGATTTACCGATACAACTTTTTTAGCAGCAGACCTAAAAACTAATCATTCAAAGTCATACCAGCGAAAAATGTTAGCCCATGAAGGTGCAATAAGGGAGTCGCTCTCCAGGAGGTTGACATCAGCCATACTGATGAAAACATTTAGCAACTAGCTCTTTAAATTAAAAAAAGGTAAATTAAGTTTAATATTAATAAAATAATAGTAATAATGAAGAGTGTATAGAGCCAGAGTGTTGGGATAAAAAGTAACAATAATAAGATAATAAGATGGAATAAAACTAGTAATAATATAATAGTAATAATGAAGAGTGTATAGAGCCAGAGTGTTGGGATAAAAAGCAACAATAATAAGATGGAATAAAACTAGTAATAAAATAATAGTAATAATGAAGAGTGTATAGAGCCAGAGTGTTGGGATAAAATGCAACAATAATAAGATGGAATAAAACTAATAATAAAATAATAGTAATAATGAAGAGTGTATAGAGCCAGAGTGTTGGGATAAAAAGCAACAATAATAAGATGGAATAAAACTAGTAATAAAATAATCGTAATAATGAAGAGTGTATAGAGTCAGAGTGTTGGGAGAAAGAGCAACAATAATAAGATGGAATAAAACTAGTAATAAAATAATAGTAATAATGAAGAGTGTATAGAGCCAGAGTGTTGGGATAAAAAGCAACAATAATAAGATGGAATAAAACTAGTAATAAAATAATAGTAATAATGAAGAGTGTATAGAGCCAGAGTGTTGGGATAGAAAGCAGCAATAATAAAAATGAGTAAAACTTGTAATAAAATAATAAACATTTTTTTTTTTTTGTTCCACACACAAGATAATTATAAATATGTAAAAACTCACCATACACAGGATAAATGGGCTTCACAACCATCTTTTTTTTTTTTTCTTTTTTTAAACTCCAAAAATGGTAAAAAGTTAAATTACATTAGAATGAAATAAATTCAAACTCTTCAGAGAAATGGGGTCCCAATTTTTGTTATTCAATGAAGTTTTCAATTCCCAGAAAAGTTAGCTTGAACTAATGACACAGCACAAGCAAATACAACAATGATTTTATTAAAAGATAATCCTTAAGAACGATCTTTTTATTTATCTAAACAGCAATCATTTCAATTCAGTCAATTATCAACTTGGCAGCTGTAAATTCTGTCAGGTTTTAACAAGACAAGACACAACAATTTAAACAGACTAATCTGCCCACTCAAAGGTACTTGTGAAAGATAAAATTTAGATAACACAGAAGGGAGGGGTAATAAAATAAAATTCTCAACAATTTACTAGTATACACAAAAAATATTACAAAATGAATTATTTTCCAAAACTGGCAGAAAATTTAAGTGTTTAATACCAACTGACTTTACAAGTTACTTAACACTCTGTTAGTACTGCAAGGCATTGTCATAGTATTACTATGGTCGGATTTTCAAACAAACCTTTTGAAATATTATAGATACATCATTTTGTTCTTAATTTTCTTCTTAGACATTGTCTTGAATGTTCTTTTGAGTTTTTATAGGATAAGACAAAAATTTTCCAACTGAATTTCTGAGATGAGGAGTTGTTATTTACATTCAGACAAAAGTCCTCATCTTTGTAGCATTTAAGCCATTGTAGTTCAGTTTGAAAATCCCTGAAAGTCACCCGGATTGACAAACATCTAAAAATGGCCAGAGAGCACAACAGCCAAAATACTGATAATAACAAAGATGAGGATATTAGTCTGAATACTAATGTAAATAACAAAAAGGTTTTATTTTTGAAAAATTAACAGGCTAATACTAAAAAATGAATTTGTAAATTTCAAAAATTAAAATATGCAAAAATAGGTTTCTTTTTATTTTCAGTCTGATCTTTTAAAATAATTTATGATCAATCTGACTTCTCTTCAATTGTTTTGTTCTGATTCAAAGCAACAAACAAAAAGGTTACTGTGATCTTTGCATATGTTTCTAATGGCATTATTAGTTTTTACTTTATGGTCACATGCTGGTAATTCCCACAAATATTATAACTAAAATAAAAAAAATATTCTTGAAGCTACAGATATTCAGTAAACTACTTGACTAATTATGAAAATTTTACTTGCTAAATATTAGAGAAAAACATTTTATGGTTTGTTCAAGCAAAGGAATAAGGCTAAAGAGACACGTAGAAAAATATGAAGTATTTAGGGTCAAGGGTTCATAACTGACAAATACGAAATTGGTTTGCAAAGTTTTTGTCCTGGAGAAACATTGTTAGAAAATGGACACAGACTGGGGCATTCATTGGATTTTAATGTGGATGTTTTAAAGTCATTAGTAGAAAACAATCTGTGGCAAAGTACTTGTGGGTTTGCAAAGATATGGGTTAAATAGAAAAAAAAGAATGGACTCTCCAGCCTTATGTAACAACCAGTCAAAGAGAAGGAAAACTGAATTCCAAACCATGGGGATTACAATAGGAAACCATTCTTTCTTTTCCAACAATACATGACAACTCATGAATAATGGAGAAAATTAATCTGTGGCATCGTGATCATCAATGTTCTTAAGAGACACAGCATTGAATTGAGAAAGAAGAGAAGAAGAGAAAAAGAGAGAGAGGAGAAAGGAGAAAGAGAGAGAAAGGAGAAAGAGAGAGAAAGGAGAAAGAGAGAGAAAGGAGAAAGAGAGAGAAAGGAGAAAGAGAAGAGAAAGAAGAGAGAAAGGAAAGAGAAGAGAAAGAGAGAAAGAAAGAAGAGAAAGAAAGGGAGAAAAGACAGAGAAAGAAAGGGAGAAAAGACAGAGAAAGAAAGGGAGAAAAGACAGAGAAAGAAAGGGAGAAAAGACAGAGAAAGAAAGGGAGAAAAGACAGAGAAAGAAAGGGAGAAAAGACAGAGAAAGAAAGGGAGAAAAGACAGAGAAAGAAAGGGAGAAAAGACAGAGAAAGAAAGGGAGAAAAGACAGAGAAAGAAAGGGAGAAAAGACAGAGAAAGAAAGGGAGAAAAGACAGAGAAAGAAAGGGAGAAAAGACAGAGAAAGAAAGGGAGAAAAGACAGAGAAAGAAAGGGAGAAAAGACAGAGAAAAAAGGGAGAAAAGACAGAGAAAAAAGGGAGAAAAGACAGAGAAAAAGGGAGAAAAGACAGAGAAAAAGGGAGAAATGAAAAAAAAAAAAATGGGGACAATGAGAAAATAATTCTATGTGTAAACAAACAAAATATAGCATAAAGTAAATGAAAAGGTGAAGTATATAACTATGTAACTTCATTTAAATGATGTTTGCAGATTTATTTCTGTGCAGTGATAGGTAAAAATATTGTTCAGGTCAGGTAGATAACAGATGCCAGTCCAAGTCTTTTTTTCAGAATCTAATTATTTCCAATCAATACTGTTCACATCATGATTGCAAAAAAACTCATGAGCATTGTGAAATGGCAACAAAAATAATTACTAGAAAAAGCTTGCCAAAAAATGTTTTTTTAACATAGGCGATCAGGATTCTCCACAGCTTCCTTTTTAACATCTGTGAATTGCCATGATTTCTCAGGAAAGATAGTAAAGTGGCTTCCCATTGCTTTTTCTATGGCTTTGAATTTCTAATTTGCGTTCTCCTATACGCATTGCAACCCAAAGCCATTCTAGATCTCTATTTAACCCATAGCTGAGGGCAGGTGGGATGGATTCTGGTCTTCTATAAAAGCATTAGTGTGAAAATGAATGCAACAAACCAGGCTGAAATTTGATCTCAGCTCACTGATTCTACTTTCCAC
The DNA here is from genome assembly GCA_963932145.1 of Acanthosepion lycidas. NCBI lineage: Eukaryota > Metazoa > Mollusca > Cephalopoda > Sepiida > Sepiidae > Acanthosepion > Acanthosepion lycidas. The sequence goes on from OZ010597.1 coordinate 92,809,973, forward strand.
ACTGATAACCCTAACGCTACCCACATTATCTCATTAACGAGATGTGAATGACTTCATAACAAAGTCTGTAAATTTTAATTACAAAAAATAAAAATAATACATGGCCATAAATTATATCATTATCTATTGAATAAAATACAAATTTTTATAAAAAAAAAAAACAGCAAAAAAATAATCAATACTTGCTGAGTATTAATGAAATACACTGCTTATACATTATTTTTATACATATAATTTATTTAAATATTTTGTTTGTCTTTTCTCAATACTTTTTGTTTTTGTTCAACACCTGACCCCTGAGATTGTGACAGATGGCTAAAGTTAGCATTCCATGCAATAAAGGCATATGGTGTAGACAGAATATCTAACTAACTTGCTAGTTCACCAGCAGAGTCAGTTCAGATAGACTAAATATTTTTATGTTGTTTTCTTTTCCCATTTTGTTTGCCTCTTTTCTCAACAAACTCAGTACGTTTATTTTTTGTTCAACAGCATCTCAATTTCAAACAATGACCCCAAACTTAATAACAACAAAATAAACAAATAATCAATGTAATGTCTGTTTTATTTGGTTAATGTTCAATAAAATATTTCACTAGAAGATCATGTAATCCTGAGAATTCTAAAAAGATTGCAATCTTAAGAGAATAAAAGGAGAGCCTCCAAGAAACAAGGAAGTGTGACAGGTCTCTACAAAAAGCTATTTTTAAAAAGGATTGAGCTTCATATTTATTCGTTTTTCTTTGGTGGCTTCTTTTCACCCCCCTCTTAAAATTTAAAACCAAAAATTGTAGTTTATGAAATTTATACTCTACCAAGTGTAGGTCAATAAAAATGATAGCAGCAATAATTTGATTTGGCATATCAGATAAAGGAAAGTACACTTCTTCTGTACATACATGTTCATACACATACACACGTAGATATCAACCTGTGTAGACAACTATACCAAGTTGAAATTCTTATGGGTTGATGCATATTTCATGTGTACATTGTCTATATATGTATGGTCTCATCTCTCTTCTGGCTTCTTGCTTTCCAGACAACTTTGATCTTCAAAAAATTTAAATGCAATGTCAATCGTTATCATCCATCTTAATTTCTGTTTTTTTTATTGTTCACTCTCCTTAATGTTTTGCTTCTCATATTCTCTAACACAGTAACCACTTGCATCTTAATGGTTTTATTGTCTCGCATGGCAGTGAAATGATTAAATATATATATATATATATATATATTTTGTGAGTTTGTGCTCAAGATTCTGGTAAATGTGTTCAAGCATATCGACTTCAAGATTAGTCCTTTTTATTGTTTTGGTGGTTATGGTATGCTTTTTCTATTCCCATTGCTTAAATTAAAACTGGTAGCATAAGGATTTCTTATTAAAGACAATTAAGAAGATTGAATTGTTGTTTTTTTCTTTCTTTATCCAAATTAAGTTGGAAAATAAATAAAAAACACATTTTGTGTTAGACTTTTGTCTGGGTATAGAGAAGTTGGGGTAATGAAAGTTTCTTGGTTTTAACCACATTCCAAAAATCTGATTCTCCAAAGATTATAATGGTTTTGGCTTTTTTTTTGGTGAGGGGGAGGGTGTTACAGTCATTTGAGAGATTTTCAGCACCTCACATATACACAGAAATATATAGATGCAAGGATATTTTCTGCATAAAACAGCACAACGTATATGTGTGTGTATACACACAAACATACACAAGACAAGAGAAAAATCTTTTTATTCATTTTGTCTCTTCTACAGATACACGTCACCTGAGAATATTTACACACACACACACACACATTAAATGTGCCATAGTTAGCAGAAAGTGCTCAAACATGCGTGATAGAGCTAACATATACAGTTGCATGGGAAGTTGTTTGTGACCTAAGGTTTCACGCTTTCGTGATCCTCAGATAAATAGATCTACTTTTGAAAAAATAAATCAGTCCGTCTGAAGATCGTGAAACCTATGTTCACAAACAACTCTCCATGCAACTGCATACGTGTTCGTTTCCTGGTTCTTTCTAAAGTTTTCTCATTCCCTTTCATTCCCAGTAGCCGCTTGCATCTTGGTGGCATTATCACCTTGCTTGGGGTGATTTTCAACTTGATCGAATAGAGAGGTATAGATCAACAACCTACTTTAAAAATTTAACTGAAATCTTGATGTTCTTTGAACACTTATCTTCTAGCTGCAAATTTAAGTGGAAAAAGACCAAATTAATAATATCATGGTCTTATGACTGATTTTAGTGGCTTTGAAGATATTTAAATGAATTCATTTTTTTCTGACATTCTAAAAATACTATTATTATTATTAAAAACTTTTACAGAGTGTTCATAAAGTCTCTTTACAATTTAAGAAATATATTACAAAAGCAATTGATGAAATATCTTGTTCACATTTGTCCTATTAATAACAACTTTGATAACTATGGGGTACACACTAATTACTTATCAAAGGTTTTCTTAATGACATTGCACTTGTGTATTTCAGGTATCCTGTTGATGAAAGAGGGGTACTGTTAAATGAAACCCTAAAAAAAATGGTTACTCCTCAAGTCACAATGTGTGTCATGGTTTATTGAAACAAGATCAGATACGCAGACTCAGCGAAAGTATGTAATATCTTTCTATGGGGTTATGTTAAAGATATCGTGTATCAAACAATAATACGGACATCACTGATCTAAAGCAAAAGATCACTGATGCCATTGCCACTATTGATGAGGCGAATATGGCAAGGAATCAAGTGCCATCTTGATATGTTTTGTGCAACTAATGGTGGCCATATAGAGGTGGATTAAATTAGTTAAAAAAAATGTGAATATAACAACAAAGATGAGGATAACAAAGATGGGGACAACAAAGATGGAGATAACAAAGATGAGGATAACAAAGATGGGGATAACAAAGATGGGGACAACAAAGATGGAGATAACAAAGATGAGGATAACAAAGATGGGGACAACAAAGATGGAGATAACAAAGATGAGGATAACAAAGATGGGGACAACAAAGATGGAGATAACAAAGATGAGGATAACAAAGATGGGGACAACAAAGATGGGGATAACAAAGATGAGGATAACAAAGATGGGGACAACAAAGATGGAGATAACAAAGATGAGGATAACAAAGATGGGGACAACAAAGATGGGGATAACAAAGATGGGGACAACAAAGATGAGGACAACAAAGATGGGGACAACAAAGATGGAGATAACAAAGATGAGTATAACAAAGATGGGGACAGCAGTCTGAAGAATGTAAATAGTTAAACAAAAACTTCATTATCTACACCTCATTTTGTAACAATTTCCATGTATTTGTCTGTTTATTTGCTTTTGTAATAATTCTTTTAAATTGTAAAGAGACTCTATAGACAACCTATATTTAATATATTTTTCATATCTAATTTTTTTTTTTTTTTTTTTTTTGTACTGACCAAAATTTTTCCAAGGTAATTTTAGTTTAATAAAAGTTTCGAGTACAAATGTTTTAATTGGCTCAAATACATTTTGGTGAATCTGTGGTTAGTACATTTACAGACAAAGATCCCACGGTATATAAAGTTACCTTAATTTTACTGAATGATTTTTCTTCTTCTAGATAGAGAAAAATATAGACGGAAAAAAATATCTTTAATCTTGATGAGCTAGCCTTTCACATCCAATGGCTCATGAAACTATATCAGCAAAATCAAATGCAGGTTGAGTCTTTGCATAAGCTTCAGTCTTCAATCAATCAATTCAATAATATTTAGAACCAAAAGTACTATAAAAGGACCAAAGCCTTGCAGGACACAATAATAAACATAAGAAGAATTCAATAAAAGACATAAGAAGAATTCAATAAAAGAAATTAAAGTTGTAAGTGTTTTTAACCGACACCTTTCCTATAACTCTTTTCTTATTATGTGCCATGTCTTTTCAGGAAGTAGGTGATCATGGCTCTCCACCTCCTTCTATCCCTTGCAGCTCTCAACAAGTTCCTTCCTTCTGCTTCCTCTCGCAGACCACGCTCTGTTATCCACTTACTTAAGCCCACTAGGTATATCACGTGTTCCCTCTATTCGACCTGTGAGTATCAGATTCCCCAAACCCTCCTTTCTTATTATGCGTCCCAGAAACTTCAACTGCCTCTTCCTGATGTTAAGTATAAGCCTCCTCATTGTTTAGAACCTCTCTACTACAAACAGGTTTAGAAAAGGTCTTTGCCTGACCAAGAATGTGTCCCTAAAATTCTCATATTCAATCAGATTTTAAAATGTTGGACAAGCATAAATGCAAGGTTTCTTCTGGATATAGCAGATTATGGCACTCCACAGCTTCATTTAATATCTACGCATTGCCATAACTCCTAGTGCAGTGGTTCACTCTTGCCATTTCCACAGTTTCGAATTTAGAGTTTTCTTTCTTTTAGATGTGAGAAGATTTTGTGTTCAATAAAAGATATTACAGAACTTCAGACCATATTGACAATTTCTTCTTCCTTGGTTGAATGACAATGTTCTGCTTCAATGAACATTCTCTCACTGTCTGTTGAGTTGAAGAAATAATCAGATTTAATTAGTGGATGGTATGATGATCTACAATCAAAAGTCTTCAGACTCGATCAATTTTTAGATTCGCTTAATGGACACAGATATAGCAACAGGTGTGAAAACCAATATTCCATGAAAAAATATATTAGATACTAGTTTCATATACAGGGTATCCCCCCACCAAATTGACATTATTTAAAATGTTAATATCAGACGTGCCGTCGCCTCCCTCTGTCTTTTCTACAAATACTTTCATGGTAACTGCTGTGACAAGCTACTTTCGCTGGTTCCCAGACTGCATGAATTTAAACATGCTACTAGAATGGCATCTCGTTCCCACCCTTTCACTGTTAAAACTTAAATGTGGCCGTCTCTTCTACTTCAATAGCTTCATGTCTCACACCTCCTGTCTGTGGAATTCCCTTCCTATTACTTGTTTTCCTGATAGCTATAATCTCCAACTATTCAAATGTAATGTCAATCAACATCTCCAGATGCCCTGAATTATTCTCTGTCCTTCTCTTCATCCTTTCCTCCATCACACCTCTTTACCCTTGTTCCCACTCTGTAACCCCTTGTATACTAGTGGCATCCCACCTTGCTTGTGGTGAAATGCTTAAAAAAAAAAAAATCTGATTAACTGCATGTCTCAGGCAAACAAAATTAAATAAGCTTCATGTTGGACAATAAAAGATTTACTTCTCCAAATTCAAACAAGATATTCAAAAGGATGTAGACTTTATAAACGATTTCAGAAGGCTTTACAAATATTCAATGTGCGCACCATCCGTGACATGACACATGTCAAGTCAGTAGTGCATCTCCTGCCAAACATGCTGTAGCATGCCTTGTGTAACATTCTCCAGCGCCTCAGTGACTCTCTGCTTAAGTTCCTCTAGGGGGATATAGACCTATCTTTTCACATAGCTCTATAGAAAAAAAATTACAAGATGTCAAGTCAGGTGAACATGGTAGTCATTTCAACCATACATTGTCATTATCACTGGTGCGCTCAATCCATCTTCCTGGTAAGATTCTCACTGAGAAGTCCGCATAGTCTACTTAATTTTTTTTACGCATAAACATATGTATATTTCACAGATACATTTTCCAATACAGTTGAGATATATATATATATATATATATATATATATATATATAAAATAAAAAATTAGATAAATCGGTAAGAGTCTGGCTATCTGTTCTATCTCCAAGGCCAAACCACTTCATGAAGGATCTTTAAGTTTGTTATACAAACTTATTGGACCCAGGGGAAGGATTCAAGATTTATAATATTTTTTTTTTTTATTTCTCTTTGAAAAAAAAGTAATGTCTCCATCTTTTTTGTTGAATGGATTTATTTTAAACAGAAACAATTACCATTTGTAACTATTTAGTATAAGATTACAATCTCAAGAAATAAAAAAAAATAAAAATAATGTATGCAATTTCACAGAACATTTCCCACCCAAATATACGTTACTTTTTTATAGCGTCTTTTTAATGGAAACTTATGAGAAACATTTGAAATTTATTTTTCTGTTATACAAATTTCTTTTGCCAATGAAATTTTACAAACATTAATAGGAATATTTTTCATTGACAACAAAGACTGTAAAATAGATATTTCTTATACATTGCATTTATTTCCCCTTTGGTATAAGAAATTATGTGAGACTATTTTTCAGGACTAAGGAATAATTTTATTTTCACTATAATCAGCTGCCACTCAAGTCTTGACCTTTAACTTAGTGTAGACTGGTACTTCAGCTCGTACTCATATATGTGAATAATGACAACAAATTTTTAACTGGCAACAAACACTGCAAAATAGACATTTCTTTCTTATACATTTCATTTGTTACAGACTGATAAAAGAAGATGCTGATGTTCCACCCTACCTGAAACAAGGAAGGAAGCCCTCCCCTATCAATACTGGAAAGAGCATGAACAGTTATTGAACTTGAGAAACCTATTTTTCTGAAAAATTGATTTAATAGAAAGTTTTTTATAAATTTCAAGCAAAAGTATCACTGACTGGTTAATGAATGCCAAATATTTCCTTATAAGGAAACGGTAATGGTTAGAGGAGCCATTTTCAGGAATTAAAAAAAAAATCCATTTTACAGTCATCCAAGTCTTGATTTCTTACCTGGTGTAGGCAGATACTTCAGCTAGTACTCATATACGTGAATAATGCCAATAAAAAATTTTTTAACTGGCAACAAAGATTGTAAAATAAACATTTCTTACTTATACATTTCTTTTTTTTTTTTTTTTTTTATAATAAGGAGTTATGTGAATAAAATTTAATTATACAGACAAACCTCTCATCAGACTAATAGTGGGGATGGGTGGCCTGTTAAAGCCGATTGTCCATAGATGAGAAGGGATTATTTTTGAGTTATAAAACCACTATAGTAACTACCAGTAGTTATGATCATAATGTAAATACTATAAACATGTATGGCATAAATAAATATTAGGTTGGTGCAAAAATAATGACGTAATAATGTAATTTTTTGACATTAATAAATACGTCAAAAAACATTATTACGTCATTATTTTTGCACTAATCTAATATATACTTAATATAGATATATTAATCAAAATAATAAAAATAATAGATTTCCCACAACTACTTTCTCACACATGTGCTAATGTATCATACTTTATATACTGTACACCCATCTTTGTTTACAACTGAAAGGCCCGTAACTGCCGCCAAGTGGTCACTTTGAGAACTAATACAACTTGTTCTGCTAAGCCCACAAATTTTGAAATATATTGCTGATAATTTGCAAGTTCTTTTTTTCCTGCAGTTTTTTTTTTTATTTTTATTTTGCCTGCAGATTTTGTCCATTGCATCCAAAGTCCGTTGATGGTGGGTCCATATGTAAGAGGTTTGTTTGTACATTGTTTCATTAAGCAGATCAGCTCACTACCAGTTTTTAATGGCCATTAGAATCAGTTTTGAACTCTTACCTCATAGAGATGGGTACTTCAGCTAGTCTATAAATATTTACAAACTTTACTAATGCAATATTCAACTGAATCACAGGGAATTGAGATAGATAATTAGTATAGTACAACAATTTTGAGAGGAAAAATTTCTCCATTTTCATAATCACTGATTTTACAAGAATTTAAATACATACCAAACTCTGGTAGCAGTTAGAAATACACATGTTGTATCATTGTTGTATAGGTTAATGAGGACACTCAACTAAATCTGTTATATATAACATCATTGTTTATTCAACTAATGCACTTGATTACTGTCAACAAGTGGGTTCGTGGCTTTGGTGTTTTCTTTGAATGTGAATTCTACATTCTTGCCAGGCCAAAAAAAAAAAAGGACTCACCTTCCCTCTTGGGTGGATGCTTAAATATCTGTCATCTGGTTTGTCCTATGTGTGTACATTCTAGGTATAAGTAGGTTGACCATGTGTTTACATATCAGGAGCAGCCACTGACATCTAGCTAAGTTGCTGATATGCACCTGGCTTCTCTGACAGACAATGAGTGTAAAGTCAATATTGCCATCTAATGTGAGCCACATACTACAATAAATGTGGGACACTCAGTGAAAATCAAATTTACTACAGCATTAGTGGTCTGACTTACAAACCATCTCTTTACAAAAGCATCCATTATTTAGTAATTAGAGGAATCTTTATTAAAAAATAAGTATGAAGCAGTAATCATTGAACATAGGTAAAAACAGAGGTTTTGCTAATGTTCACTTAATACAAGGCCCTAGAGCCACTCAAGGTAGAGGGTTACTGAATAGAGTTTTTTTTTTTTTGTTTTTTTTTTAAGAATATAAGAATTGTAGATTATGAGGATATGTAAGATACATAAGAGTTGATCCTTGAAGAGGTTTAGATTGTAGTAGTCAGGGAAGCATCCTCTCTGGAGTTCTAAAAAGCAGCGGCTCTTAAGAAGTTGTCTGAATTAAACTTCCATTTTACCACTGGACTACAAAGAGAGCATGTTTAAACTATCACTAGGAGGCTATGGGTTTTAGAAACATGAAAGTGAGCACCAAACTACATCAAAACAAAATGTCCTTATAAAAAGTCTTCCTTTTATAAAAGGTGTTGACCATAGTCGGGTTCATCAAGTAAATGTGAATAATCCTTTTCTTGGCTGCATAGTATGTGTTTTGCCAAGGCTAAATACAGTTTTGAATTCATAGTTTTCCTTCTCCTAGACCGGTTGCCACCCAAGGCTATAGAATCCAGTCTGGTCCTACTATTTATCCATACCTGAGGGGAAAAAGAGTTGGAATAATATCTTTCCCAATTTGAAATCCTGTAAATGAATGCAATGAATTCAACTGGAACTCAAACTCAGCTCTCTTATTCCTCAACCTGGGCCACAATCCATTACCCTACTCTTATTCTTGTCTTCCTTGTATAAACTTTGATAAATACAGTAAGTTTTTCTTCTTGGCCATACATAACATATCCAAAATTAAAACATCCTTTATGAATATTCTACCTTCTTATAGCTCTTTAATTTCTTTCGTTTTCCATACCAAATTCTCTTCTGAATTCTTCACTAGGCTTAAATATGTTCATACATGTTGATACTGTCTAAGTCAAATTTATCTATTATTACTTAAGTCTCACTATTACAATAATTTATATATCTTAACTATAAGGTGCATGAATTGTTTTGTTTTAAATGTTACTGTGCTAACCTCTGAAACAAGGTTCATCCTCTTATTTGAAAGGCTTATAGCCACATCATGTTGAAACAACAGTTCCCGTATGATTATCAAAGTTAAGCCTGGACAGTACTTGGGTGATGGGTGACCGCTTGGGAATACCAGGTGCTCTAATCTTGTCTTGCTGAAATGAATTGATCTACTTGGTATGTTAAGCTTCAATATTTGAATTTGAGAGGGAGTTGGTATTTGTTTTCTTTTTTTATCAATCCTAGAAAAAGGAAACCTATTCTCTTGTACACCCAAGATGGACCAAAAAATGTACATGTTCAGTTGACATCAAGTATTCAAAGAAGGGGTTGAATTGCTCAATCTTATGGCCATATTAACTTGAAACACCCGTTCTCATACGATCACCAAAGCTAAGCAATGTTGAATATGGTCAATACCTAGATGGGTGACTGCTTGGGAATACCAGGTGCTGTAAGGTTACATGTGCAGGTGGTGTAATGAATAATGACTCGGAATTGCTGATTGGAGATAAGAGTTTCAATCCCAGCTGGGGTCATTATATTTACTTACGTGCCCTTGGGAAAGGTAGGAATCTACGTTTTCTACACGCAGCTATAGGTTAATTAATAATACTTGTATCACTAAATCTTTATCTTAAAAAAAATAAATAAATAAAAATAAAATAAAAATTCTTACAATTTAAAAATACTGTCTGAATTTAAATAACTGCCAAAGGGTTGATAAGCCATAAAAAATGAATCAATCAATCTTTTATTTGAAGGGTTTTTCTTTTCTATTATCAATTTGAATAATGATAATAATTTAAAGAAAGCCCCTCAAAGCATGTCATTAATAACTATGACCTTGAGTGTTTAACGAGATGCTTGAATTGGAGAATCCTTGACAAATATCAAAACAGTTTAATGAGCTAATCATGTGTACAAATTAATTAAAGGCTGTTATTTTTTATATTAAAAAAAAAAAAAGCCAATTTTCAAAAGGTTGGTTCAGATACTATTAGAAACCCTTATTTTCAGATTGATAAAAGCCTTTATTTCCATTGGACTATTAAATTCTTATGTCTCATTACGATATATATATAACAGTCGTTAATGATTATCAAATGTTTTACTTGCTATTTTTAGCTATTTTACATTTTCTCTAATTTAATAAAATTTAATAAATGTAAACTATAAAGTTATTCATTTTCGTTTAAGTGTTAAGATAAAATAAAATGTAATTTAAAATTATTTCTTCAAGAATAAGAATTTATTTTTATTTATAAAAAGATCAACTGTTACTGTCACAAATAAAAAAAAAATAAAAATAAGAGAGAAAAAAAAGAAAAGAAAGGATTTTCTTTAATTTGGAAAAATAACCTATTTTTTATGAAATATTTTATGACTCCTTGAAAGATGTGATAAGATGGCTGAATATTTTTTAGATGATTTTGAATATTAAAATAGTTAAACCTTAAAAACAGATAAAAAGGAAGAAGAGGGGCGGGGACAAAAAAGGAAAAAAAAAAAAAAAAAATGGATGCAATATTTGAAGAATATCCTCCATCAGCACATACACAAATTTCTATAGATAATATTATAGAAAAAGATTACTTAACTTTAAATATGAGTTTTTTGTTATTTTCCCCAAATTTGAAGTTTCTTGGTAATGTCCTTTCTTGAAGGGGTTCTGATTTTTAAACTTTTTTTTTTTTTTTGATATCGGAAATATAACAAAAAAATTTATATTTAAAGTTAAGTAATATTTTTATATAGCATTATTAACACTATTTTTAATATTACTTTAATATTTCTAATATTGAGCACTGTATATAAAAATATCTGCTATTTACAAGTACATTATAATAAATTAAATAATATATAATTATACAACAAAGATGGTAATTTTTGTTTCAGAATGTTTATGCGGACGTTGCAACAATGATAGTTTGTTTTGTTTGCATGGAAGATTGCTATGCAACGCTAAATTCGTGCATATGAAACACAGGAAGCAAATATCGCATTGTGGTTCATGACATCACACATGACTATGTAAGAGTGAAAATAAAGAAAAGTGTTAAGTATGTAAAACCGTTGGTATAAACCAATAGCTCCTGTTATCAAATATAAGCATTTAAGTATATTTGTGGAGTTTTCATAATTTATATATATATATATATATATATATATATATATATCTATTTGTGTGTGTGTATTTATATATCCAGGTAAAATGAGAACAAATGTATGTAACGTTTAATTTAAAAAGGGCTCAATACATAGTAGAACTAAATATTTTAAGATATTAAAACATGTTAAAAATTGGTACACAATTACAATTATGTTTCGACACCATAAATGTCTCTCTTCAGATGATGTTAAACTACTGATGAGCAACTGACTAATTTTTCCTATTGGAAGAGTGATATTGTATATGATAACTTAAATTCAGAAAAAGAAGACCTCATTGGGTGCAATTAAATTTTATGACATCAAACCAGAAAGGTAATAAAGAAAATAAAAGCAATGAATTAAACTGAAAAGAATCATCTCACTATTTCTTTTTTTAATATCTTTTTTAAACTTCTAATGTATTAAAATAAATTAATTGTACTATATATCTGCTGATGATTGTATGAAACAATGAGTACAAATTCAAAAAGATAAGTGAACTGTTTTATTTATTTAGAGATAGATATAGATAGTTATGATGAACTCGTTGTCTCTGCTCTCAATTGGGGGAGGGGATAATATAGAAAGCAAAGTTATTTCACCCAGAAGATTTTTAGTTGTTAGCAATCCTTTCCCCAGCACTGAAGCATAAATTGTTTTATTTTTATATTACATTATTTTGGGTGGAATAGAAGGGGGGGGAGGGGGGGAGGGGAAGGAAAAAAAAAACGTTTTAGGTCAGGATTAACCTTTATGAGGAGCTGCAGAATGCCAACTAAAGCCAATCGGACGAGGGAGGGAGACATAAAGCAAGAGACAACAGGAAGGAAAGAACAGATGGGGGAGGTTGCAATGTCCGAGAAAGAAAGGAATCTAATGTGTTGCCTTGGAAACCAGAATGCAAAATAATGCCCAATCAATACTTATATAGGCAGAAAGTACTTTTTCCTATTACACATGCATATTTGTATCTGTGTGTGTGTGTGTGTGTGTGTATATATATATATATATATAGGTACCTTAAAGTGGTTTGTTTTTCATTACATTATTTATATATATATATATATATATATATTTCGGCAGTATGTCTTCATTCAAACATGTTTCATTGAATAATCTAAACATATTGTATCTATTTTTATAGTGATCCTTTCCAGTTGTCTAATCAGTTTCTTGATAACATGAAAATCATCAAGGAAGGCGCCATAGTTTTTTTTCTAACCCAAGTACTTTCAATCTTTTTCAATGTCATCTTCATGGGTAAATTACGAAGACAACTTGTAACTATGAGATATATATATATATATATATATATATATATATATATATATGGCAGGCAGACAATCTATTAGGAGAGGTGAAGGAAGAGATCTTCAAAAAAAAAATACATAAAAACAAGTTAAAAGCTGTTCTGCATTATTTCATTAAATTGGAGATAAAGGAAGAAAATGTGACTATATGAGGATTTAAATCACAGTTCAGGTTTGCGATCATAAACATACAAGATTTTACAAATATTAGATTAGATCTGTTTGATTAACTTCAAAGCCACATTTTTTACCCCCTTTTTCTCTGAATGACTTGTTCAAATATTCATCATTCAGCACTTAGAAAGGAAGTCAAACATCACACCTCCCAGAAATCCCCCCCCACACCAGAACCAAGATGGAAAGCAGCTGAAAGAAATGTATCGTAATTAATAAACTTAAGTATCATGCATTTTACAAGTCATCAACCCTGTTGACTACGTATTTAGTGAATCAACTGCTCTTCAAATTCTGTTCTGAAGCTTCAATCTGTTTTGTTACATCAGATTACAAAATAAATATTCAACCAGAAAACTAGTATTCACATTAATAGATTATCTACTTCAGGGTAAACTTATTAACAGGCTCGAACTGTGACTTCTGGTCATGCGTACTAGCAAGCCCTCATTTTTAATTAAAGCTTACCAAAAGTTATCACTGAGGTTCTATCACCAAGGTCAGCACTCTCGCTTTACACTAAAAGAAATTTTTGAAAGACCTTCTTTGAAAGAGAAATACCCCAAGTTGTGTACTTCATCAGGTGCTATGCTTCTACACTTATATGAACAAGAAAAATGCTGACCTTGTGTCACGTTATGCTATGAATAGGGATGGCAAAATAAATACTAGTTGGTTAATCTCAAAAAAATTATGACAAAATTTTTTTAAGTAAAAATAAATTATGAAAAATAGAAAACTTCTGCATTATAAACGATGGGAAAATCTCAAGTGTATAAAGGTAGAAAGCAAAATTTAAAAAATTTTTTTTTTTTTAATTTTAAAAATTTAAAGATTTAAAATTAAAAAATTTTTTTTAAATTTATAAATTTAATAAAGGTAGAAAGCAAAATTAAAAAAAATTTTTTTTTTTTTAATTTTAAAAATTTAAAGATTTAAAATTAAAAAATTTTTTAAATTTATAAATTTAATAAAGGTAGAAAGCAAAATTCAAATAAGTTAGTTTTTGAATGTGAGGACCTCAGGTTATTTTGCCATTGTTGCAAGGTACTGCTTTGAATTAAACTAAAATCATTGGTAACCATATTTTGCACATGTAAATGACAGGTGTAAGGAAATAGAATGAATTTCGATAACAGGATATTTTATATTTTGGTTTTTATATAACGGAAAAAACAGAGAATATACACTAGTATGCAGGTAAAAGAGAAATACTGAAAGTTAGTAATTATGTAGGTGATACAAGTGTGTGAAAAAGTTAGTAAAGTGAAGAGATTTTCTTCTTATAGAGCTTAAAACTTTAGCAGTGGGCTAGCAAATGAATCATTTGCATATCCAACACCGCTCACCTCACCATCCTGGCTATCTTGTGGGGAAACTGATAGACACTTTCTTCATAACCAGATATTTTTGGGGTTCATACCAACTCTGTGCTGGCAGGGCAGCCATGTGCTGTCGTCCTGTAGAGACGACACGCTAAACGGCATCTCTTTTACTGATGGGGTGCATAAGATATCCCCATGCTCGGGAACAAGGTCTGGTTGATCAATTCGTCTTTTTGCAGGTTATTTAAAGTCAGAAAATATTTTCAGATTTTAAGAAGTGTCTCAAGGGGTGAAATCTGAGGAATATGTTAATTGCCAGATCAGGATTATGTTGTGCTTGGCCAAAAACTGCTGCACCAGCCATGGTCATTGATGGAACCTCTGTGGTGTGGTGAGATGACCACATTCTACACACATTCCTTCCAAGCTCTGCTATAATCAACGGAAGTGAGCAAGAACATTATAACTTATTGTGTATGTGTGACAAAGTTCAAGGTACAAAGCACTAAAAATGCTTCCATTTTAAAGAAGGGGAAAAAATAGATTCTCTGTTATGTCTTAGGAATTAATAGACAATATATTCTTTCTTGGATTCACTGAAGCAAAACAGAAAATGAAAGAATTACAGACATTTGCTAAGTTTGGAAACAAATGAGCTGTGTCAAGAAAATTGCGCTGCATGCATGTCTTCTAAATTGGGAAGGATCTTGTGCCAGAAAACCAGTCATCTTTGGCCTGAGAATAAAAAAAAAAAATACAATGTGTAAATGCAGGGAGTTGTTCCTGCCCAGGTTATATCTATTCATTGAATTTAAATGTGTCAGGATCAATTCTCTGATGCTTGAAGCAGCCAAAAAGCATACACTGAACGAATTGGACAATTCTCATGTCTACCAATAATTATCGCCACACTAAGCTGCAAACTGTGTCATATTTCAGCCACATGGTAAAATGGATAAATATCTTCCAGCCTTGAAAATCTGCATTCAAAACCTTTACTGTTATCTGGGTTTGAACACTAACACTTGTTAAAAAGATGCAACCAAATCAAACACATTCTGAAGAAATTATTAACACATAATAATTTTTATTGTTGAATAATGACAAAGTTGTCATTTAACAAAATCTTAATATTGAACTAATATGACTCCAATAATAATGAAGACCAGATAAGACAAAGAAAGAGTTTATCCTCTATTATTATGAGAATAACTAGCAGTACCTGCCAAAGCTTTCCTATTTTAATTTTCTGGTGAAATGTAATTTTTAATTTAATGGTTGAATAAACTCCTTATGAGTTCTACAATTATAAAGTACCTATTAGGTTGGTGCAAAAATAATGTCGTCTTATCACATAGTAACATGTGTGAGAAAACGACATTATTTTTGCACCAACCTAATATTATACTCCTATTATTGCATTGTTAAATATTTGTGCTTAACTTTAACAAAATATTATTTCTATTTGTCCCTTAGTACTTAATGTTACACCAAAGCATTACCTCAAAGATACAGTTAAGTTTTGGGATAAACAAAAGGAAGATAGAGGCCATGATAACACTCTCAGATGTTTATTATCTGATTCAATGAAATTTTGGATCTTTTCATTTGTACCCTCTTACTTCTTTAAATAATGACTTATATTCATCCTTACAATTATTATTGCAATATTTTGTTAAGCTCAAAAGTGTAACAATGCAATGCACTAATTTCCACAGCTATTTTACAGTTGTGGAACTCACAAGGATCTTATTTAATCATTAAATTAAAAATTACAACTTGTCAGAAAATTCAAATTGGGGGAAACCATGAAATTTTTACAGGTACAACTAGTTAATATAAAGGTATGAGATTTTAAATCTGACTTTACTCAAGCCAAAAATTAAAATGAAAGTAACCAAAATGAAAAATTCATGAAATTATCCTCAGTTTCATATAATGTGCAAATAGTCAAGTAGCATGAATTGTATATAAATAGTTAAAAAAAAAAAAAAAAAAAAAAAAAAAATTATTTCAATATAATTTTTTTAATTAGTAAAAATAGTTCCTAAACAACACTGGTGGTGAGAATTGAAAATGAAATACACACTAGTGGTTTCTAAATTTTCTTACTTCATGTCCCAGCTCAACAGCCACACCCTACCAAAAAAATCTGAATACACCTGAAAATTCTGTCTATATTTTTGAAATGAGGTATTGTAATTATTTACATTGTTCAGACTGTTGTCCTCATCTTGCAATATTCATGACATATGAGCACTGGTAAAAAAAAAAAAAAAAAAAAAAAGAAAGATTTACTGAGACATTGTTTTCACATCAGAGTTGTGAGTTCACTACCTGGTTACTGCTCCGGTGAACAAAAACTTGGAGAGCTCATTTAAAGGGAGATAATGAACACAACCAGAAGAGGCATGGCACGTTGAACTAGAACAATCTACCCTGGTAGACGAAATAAAGGGTTCAGTTCAAAATTCCAATCACCTGTAGAAGGCCAGAGCATACAACGGCTGAAACGTGAACTGCCCAATCTTACAGCCATATCAACTTGAAACATCTGTTCTCATATGATCACTGAAGTTAAGTAACATTAAGCCTTGGTCAGTACCTTGATGAGTGACTGCTTGAGAATATCATGTGCTGTAAGCTTGGATGTGCAGGTGGTGTAATGGATAAAGGTTTGGAATTGGAAATCAGAGCTGAGCTCCAATTCCAGTTGGATTTGTTATAATCACTTACATGCAAATACGATTTGGAAGGGTATGAATCCACATCTTTCCCCCCAGTTATGGGTTAATTAATAAGACCTGAATCGTTAAATCATTATTACTTAAAAAAAATAAAAATAAAAAAAATAATTTTTTTTTCTTTACAATCTAAAAATATTTTTGTCTATATCTCTGAGATGAGGTATTATTACTTGCATTATTTACATTATTCAGACTGTTATCATCTTCATTGTCATATTCACAATGTTTTGGCTGCTGTACGCTTTGGCCTTTTTCAGGTGATTAGAATTTTGAACCGAACCCTTTATTCTGTCAACTATGGTAGATTGTTCTAGTTCCACATGCCATGCCACTTCCAGGTGTTTCAGTTATTTCCCTTTAACTCAACTCTCCAAGTTTTTTGGTACACCACTAAAAATATTTAGTTTATATTTGCTTATACACAAATAGCCTTAGGAAAAGTATGAATCAACCTATTCCCCTTCCCCCCAGCTATGGATTAATTAGTAGAACTTGCAAATAATTATTATTAAAAATTTTTTTACAACTTACAAATATTTCCTGGCTTTAAGTAACCTGCGAAATGATAAGCCATAAAAAAAAACAATCAAATTGCTAGTTATATTCTAATCACGAAATTACCTTTTCATCCTTAGTATACAGGTTCCCATCTGATGTCGAAAAGCAGCAGATAATAAAAGCATTCATGTATATTCATCCAAAATTTTTTTACTATACACCATAAGCACATTTATTGACAGGAGAGGGGACATCCCCTACCACAAACATCAACTAAGAAATACTAACTTAAAACTGTAAAAATGAAAGAATTTTTTTTTTTCATTAAGGTTTTCCCCTCAAGTTATAATAATTCACACAGATAGCTTTGAGGACATTTAAATTGATTTTTTTTTTTTAATTTTGAAAATACAATTTTTATTTCAGACATGAAGAAAATCTGTGATCGCCTATCTTCTGAAAGACAAAAACTAAAGATTTAGTAATATGATCTAATTTCTCTTGACATGAAAACAGAAGCCAACATAATTCTGCTGTTTGTATTAATCTAAAAACACAAGATTTTAAGTCAGACTTTACCGCAAGACAAAAGTTAATGAAAACTTTGATGACAAGGTCAACTGTAAAATGTTCAGGTTCTATGATACAAAAAGGAAGCCGTTGCTTTAAATAATTAAAAGCTTCTGTTAAGTAAAAGAATTGTTGCATATTTATGGCTTCATGACATTTTCCACTGATCATTTAAAAAGAAAAAAAATCACACACTTTTACATAGATAAAAGCTCTTCATAATGTCTGAGCTGTACTTGTGAGTAAATTTTTTTGTATTTTTTTAAGGCATGGTCAGCCATGAATCCCTTCAATGAGCTTATTGAACTCTTTTCCAATCAATCCGAGGGCTCCAACTACAACTGGAATTATTGATATTCTCATGTGCCACAATTTTGAGATTTCTATTTGTAGATCCTGATATTTTGTTTTTAAATCTTCAAAAATACATTACAATCTACAGGAACTGCCATGTTATTATTATTATTATTATTTATTATTTAGTGAGGCTTTTGAACAAACAACTTCACAAAAGTTTCTTTTCACAGGGAATTAAATACTTTTGAAAATATAGTAACATTTAAATAGTGAATGTTACTAAAGAAATATTTCTGAGTTATAAACCAGATTGTTCTTTTGCTAAAAGAACAAGTAATTTAATACTTATGAGATAAGACATTGCAATTACATGGACAGTGATAATGTCAGGGAGAAACCAAGTTAATTTAACCTTTCTGTTGAAGTTCTACAATCAGAACAATATCACTTGATATTCGGTCAAAGTTCAGACAGATATTTTAAAAAAAAAAAAAAAAAAAGGTCAGCATTTGTAATTTGAAAGATATCTTAGAGGAAAATTGCCTAATAACGACAAATGCAAACAAATAATTTCTGTAGAGCATTTATTTGTTTATCGAAATTAAAACTTGTATTTTTTTTTTTTTTTTAAATATCAAATTGAAGACCAAAAGATTCGAGAAAAATTTATTTTAAATTCAGGTTCAATTTAAAAAAAAAAAAAATTCTAGTAAAATTATTCCTATTATTATTCTGTTTGTTTGCATGCATGAGCAACCTTTTCTATTTAAGATCAAAGTGTAGTATGTGTCCCCTGGTCTTTCTAAGCAAGAAACCGACATAATATTAAATAAAGAATAACGGGGATATGGAGGAAGAACTTAAAAAAAAAAAAAAAAAAAAAAAAAAGAAGACTGCTAGAGAAAAGTAAGGTAAAGAATGAAAATATACCACACAACCAAATATGTTTTATCATGAGCCTTTCCAAGTGCCATATCACGGCTTTAGTTTCAAGAGAAAATAAAGACAAAAACTGTCCAACATTTAGATATTTCTTTATTATATTGGACGGCGATCTAAGCTTTCGGCTAACATGAGCCATCATCAGAGTGGTTACATGGACAATGACAAAATATAATAAAAAATGTCCAAATGTTAGACAGTTTTTAATTACTCTTGAAACTAAAGCCATTATACGACACTCATGATAAAACCTAATAGACATTCGTTGTCTGTTATATTTAACAATATATGTTTGAACAATGATCTGCTACACCTATACAGTAGATATATATATATATATATATATATATATATATTTTTCTGTTTATACATTTTTTATGGATACATTTATTTGAGTAAATGCTCTGTTTTTTAATTAAACGGCATTAATTACATTTACCAGCCTGAATGTTCAAGAAATTTTGTAAAATTTTTAATCTATTTCATATTATATATATATATATATATATATATATATATATATATATATATATATGGAGGTGGTGTAGTGAATAATGGCTCTGCTAGAAAATCCAAATAGGGTTGTTACATTCACTTATATACAAATATCCTTGTATGAATGCATCTCTTCTCTCCCCAACTATGAGAAGGACTCTAGCTTTGATTGACAACCAGTATAGGAAAAGGAAAACTGAATTCAAAACCTGGAAAGAGCTGTTTGGGGACCTCATGCACATTAGTTCTCCGTATTCAGTTCTTCCAAAAAGTGTATGGTTTTGTACAACCCTTCACCTTGATCAGTGCGACTGTCCAGTTCTAGCAGCAGAATTGTTGGACATCAAAGACAAGCAAAGTCCATCACACACAGGCACACACACACACATATATATATATATATATATATATATATATATATATATATATATATATGTGTGTGTATGTGTGTGGAATGGATTCAGTCCAACAATTATTCAATATATTTTCTGTTTATATATTATTTTTTAATAGATACAATTTATTTAATAAATGTTGTTTTTCTTTTTCTTTTTTTTTAATTAAACAGTATTAATTACATTTACCAGCCTGAATGTTTGAGAAATTTCATAGAAAATATGTGTTCTCTGACAGGAATTGAATCAGTGTCCTATATGAAATGATAAATTGATCTGATGTACTATACCACTCAGCTACAGAGAAAGTGTCTGGTTAGCAAAGTCCAATTACTGTTTATAACCAACAAATCTTCAACAATCTTTCCTCAAACGATCACATCAGCTCATGAAACATACCTTAATGTAAACATTGGCAACATATGAAATGGATTAAGTCCAACAATAATGGATAAGCAGAAAATATATTAAGTAATTGTGGTATTACATTTTGTAATTTCAGTTACCCTGACAATACCAGAATTACTTCATGCTTTACTTAATAATGGTTCCAAAGTTAAAAAAAAATAATGATGCTTCCAATTCAGATCGGACAAAGTATTTCCTTTAAGAAAAAATGTTAGGGTTGTTAAGATCTATGATATGACTGATCTATAACAAATATGACAGCATATTGTTATCACTATTGTTATCATTATTAGTAGTTTAGCCATGAAAAAAAGAAAAAAAAGACAGCAATATTAAGTCATTTTGTTTACATTCTATTTACAAATAACAATAAACTTCATGTTATGATATATTCTCTTATGCTCAACTATCATAATTCAATTCAAATTGTTAAACCCGTAAACTTTCAATTCAAATCGTTAAACCCTGTGAAATTTCAAATAGGAAAACCTGTGAAATATTCATGGATTAAGGAAAAGAGATTTTAAATCTGACTTTATCCAAGACAAATATTAAAATGAAAGAAAGCCAAGTAAAAAAATTCATAAAATTATTCTTGATTACTTTCATAAAATGTACAATTAGTCAAGTGGCATCAATTCCTGGAGTACATATTTAGCTCCTTTTTGTTTTTGTTTTTTAAGGAAAAAGAAGTTATCTCAATATAACTTTTTAAAAATTAATCTTTTTCAATTAATAAAAACAGTTATCAAACAACATTGGATGGCTACATTTGAAAATAAAAGACATAAGTAATGATTCTTAACCTTTCTTACTCCATATCAAAACTGACAGAATTCTTTACATATGGTTATATACTTCTGTATCAGAATACATGTTCATTCTGTGTATTTAACGCTATTATTTTACAATAAAAAAGAATTCTGCTTTTAAGTTGTTACAAGTAAAAATATAAAAAGAAGGCCGACATGAAATAAAAGAAATAAAAAGCAATATATTACTAATCTAAATGTTAAGGTAACACAGATTAGCCAATCTGTGGAACCACAAATAATGGAATTAGTGTATTATCTGAAACAGGGGAAGTCAGAAGCATGACTGATTAATATATAGTTTTATATAATAGAATAGCTATTATTGTTAATCTCTTCTCATGCCTAATTTAGAAATTAAAGTTTACATGGAAAATGTCACAATCACATATCCTGTGACCTATCAGGGTCAAAGGGGCCCTACATGTATCGCAGCTGCAGTAAAAGTGGGGGTTTTTTGTTGGGAAAGATAGCCTGATGAAGCCCAACCCTCTCCAGGCCGAATTCAGTTTTTTTTTTTTCTCCTAGACTGCTTGCCACCCAAGGCTATAGAACCCAGTCTGTCCTGCTACTTACCCATAGCTGGGAGAGAGAAGAAGAGGATTCATACCTTTCCCAAGGGTATTAGCACGTAAGTGAATGTAATGGATTCGACTGGAATCTGAACTCAGCTCTCCAATTCCTCAATCGGAGCCGTTATCCATTACTCCAACATGCCCCCTAAGTGTATAGGATAAATAAAACAGTGTACAAAGTGTCAATGGCATTAGATGGGAACCTTGCAAATATATCCCCAAGGATGGAACTACCATGTTAATTTTGAATAGAAATAAATATTAAAAAAAAAGAAAAAAAAAAAGATATTTAATCTTTAAGCCTTTGTGATCTGAAGGATCATCTGTTTGCAAAACAATTCTGAATGAGAAAATTTAAGTTAGATGAAGTATGTTCATTTTTTTTTTTTTTTTTTTTGCTTAGCAGCAGGTTATTTAAAACCAAAATCTAAATATTTTGTACTCAATTTTATTTTATTTTTGGCAATAATAATGTTTCAGTGATACAAGTTTTACTAATTAATCCATAACTGGGGGGAGTAGAAGAGATATATTCAGACTTTTCCCAAGGGTATTTGTAAGCAAGGGAATATAACGAACCCAGCTGGAATTGGAACTCAGCTCTTTGATTAACAATTCCAAGCCATTATCAATTACACCAGCTGCACATCCAAGCTTACAGCAACTGGTATTCCCTAGTAGTCACCCATCATGGTACTGACCAGGCTTGACATTGCTTAACTTCAGTGATTGTATTACGAGGTGGGGGGGGGTCTGTCAACATGATGTAGCCATAAGTCCACAGATGGAGTAGATACATATACAGACACAATCAAGTTAATGAAGCAGCATTTTTTTGTTTTGTACATAACTTTGTGAAAGATTGTCTACTGCTTAAAAAGAAATAAAGAAAAAAAAAAAAGAGGTTGGGGCGGAGAGAGAGAGAGATCATATTTACCATTCACCTATAAAAGAAATGGAATCATCAAAATGAAATACAACATTCTACACCAACCCACCTCCACACAGCTATTCTCTATCCACCGTAGGTATAAAAAGCATGAAGCCACCTGTACATAGATTAAATCACAAGATTTCTGTCTGGGGTGGGATACTGAAAAATTTTCAGATGACTCACCTCCTGAAATCTGACCAAATGACCAAACACCTGAAATCTGACCAAATGACCAAACACCTGAAATCTGACCAAATGACCAAACACCTGAAATCTGACCAAATGACCAAACACCTGAAATCTGACCAAATGACCAAACACCTGAAATCTGACCAAATGACCAAACACCTGAAATCTGACCAAATGACCAAACATACAATATTTTTGATTTTTAGTTTTATTTTTTTGGAAGTAATTCTTTGTCAAGCTCCAAAACTTTTCAGCACCTCCTCATAACCCCAAGAGTGCATTTGGTCAGTCATCCTCAAACTTTTCTTGTTCAGGACACACTTTAGAAACAGCAAAAATATTTTGACACGAATTGTGCATACATTTTTAAAAAGCATTAAAATAAAAATTATATTTTAACATTTTTGCTTATAAAATAATTTAAATGGCATGATACTTATCAACGAGAAACAGTGACTTGAGGCTTCTGGGTGAAGGTGAATGTCTTTTTTTTTTTTTTTGTTTTTCCTTTGCAATTAAAATTACAAAGACAAGAAAATCTCAGTTCATATAAAGGGGAAAACTCGATCAAAATAGCAAGAGATTTTTTTTTTTTTTTTAGGTAATGAAGAATTTTTTTAATTCCATGTTTATTCAGAAAGTAGGTGATCATAACATGATACAGATTCCTTTATTCTATATTATCTGGCAATTGCTATGACTTGGCAAAGTGGAATAGTTTTCTATTGCATTCACGACAGCGTTGTATTCAGAGTAGCACTTCGACTAGTCTGTTGCCACCCAAAGCTCAAATTCCTATCTGCCAGGCTTTTTAACCCATAGCTGTGGGAGAGGAAATGGATTCACACCTTTCCCAAGGGCATCAGTGTGAAAGTAGGCACAACAGAGCAGAATTTGAACTCAAGGTCATCAAACCATTCTGACAACTATTATGCTATCCACACGTAGCCAAATGAAGGATACTGAAATCCAATTGAAGTTTAAAATTTATCAATAGGCAATTTACCAAATTTTAATTCCACAAATATTAACAACTTTTAGAATTAATGAACTGTGATACGTATATACAAGCCAATCCTTCTTCACATAATTTCAAACGAGTATTAAGTTAAATTTTTTCCCTTTGTGGTCCCTTATCTTTTTATATTATTGTTCACCAATTACAAAGCTCGAGAGCCACACAAGGTAGAGTGTTACTGAATAGGGCTGTTTTATGGTGATTTTCTATGCGTGGCTTAATGTGACACAGGGCCAAAAGTATGTCACTCTTCAGTTGTAATTGATCCAGCAAGACAAGCTTATTAACCATTACACCATGTTGAAGTGCCCTAATGGGGTTGTTTTATGGATGTAAGAATTGTAAACTATAAGAATATGTAGGATAGATAACAGTTGATTGTAGACTTGAAGAGGTTAAGGCTGTAATCTTTGAGGAAACATCTTCTCAGGAGTCTGTTCTAGTGGCTCTTATGAAGAAGCTATCTGAATAGAACATCTTTCTTACCAAATGAATATTAAAGGGGTGAAGATAGTTGGGCCCCTATGTACATGGCATGACAGATCATAGCTGAAAAGGTTTGAACTGGTAGAACATTTTCCATAAAGACAGCAAAAGAGTAGCGATAGCCTTGTGATGTTGTGCCTGTAGGAAATGGATTATGCAATGTACGAGTGTTCCACACTGCATAGATTGCACTGTATCAGATGAAATGCAACTTAGTCAAGTTGACTCCGAAAAAGACTGAAATTACATCTTGATAACAGATGCAGAACAAGTCTAGATTTGTTTTTTATGTTCACTTATATTCATCTTTCCATCAAAAAATACATTAGAGAGAAAGAAATGGCAATAATGGATTATAATATATATATATATATATATATATATATATATATATAAGTTTGTCTTGAGCAAATACATTACTGTGTAGATGGAATAAATTGCTTCAGCAAATGTAAGAGGCTGAACAAAATAACATTATAAGGCAAAAAAGGCATTAGAATTTTGAGTTGAACAAATAACAATCATCAGGAAAAAGACAACTTCAGATAGAGAAAAGTGAGAGAGAAAGCACGAGAGAGAGAGAGAGAAAGCACGTGAGAGAGAGAGAGAAAGCACGTGAGAGAGAGAGAGAGAGAGAGAGAAAGCACGTGAGAGAGAGAGAGAGAAAGCACGTGAGAGAGAGAGAGAGAAAGCACGTGAGAGAGAGAGAGAGAAAGCACGTGAGAGAGAGAGAGAGAAAGCACGTGAGAGAGAGAAAGCACGAGAGAGAGAGAGAAAGCAAGAGAGAGAGAGAAAGCAAGAGAGAGAGAGAGAGAAAGCACGAGAGAGAGAGAAAGCACGAGAGAAAGAGAAAGCACGAGAGAAAGAGAAAGCACGAGAGAGAGAGAAAGCACGAGAGAGAGAGAAAGAGAAAGCACGAGAGAGAGAGAAAGAGAAAGCACGAGAGAGAGAGAAAGAGAAAGCACGAGAGAGAGAGAAAGAGAAAGCACGAGAGAGAGAGAAAGAGAAAGCACGAGAGAGAGAGAAAGAGAAAGCACGAGAGAGAGAGAAAGAGAAAGCACGAGAGAGAGAGAAAGAGAAAGCACGAGAGAGAGAGAAAGAGAAAGCACGAGAGAGAGAGAAAGAGAAAGCACGAGAGAGAGAGAAAGAGAAAGTGAGAGAGAGAAAGAGAAAGCACGAGAGAGAAAGCGAAAGCACGAGAGAGAAAGAGAAAGCACGAGAGAGAAAGAGAAAGCACGAGAGAGAAAGAGAGAGAATGTGATAAAACAAAGCAATTGAACCTATCATTTCCCAAATAAACAGGTTGATAGATGGAATATACATTTTAATGAGCTAAGAAGAAATATGGATAGGAACCTGACAGAATAAGGTAAAAAAACAAATAGGAAACATTTATGCTTCACTTTTATTAAAGCTTCAGAGAACGAAAATATGTAGAGAAAGAAGAAAGAAATTCTAGTATTTTTACTTTGATGCTTGATTTTCATTGGTTAATCATGTTTCATATGCTTTTGACTTGTTAAACAAAAATTAGTATAATTTGTGGTGTCTATATTCAGCAAGAGATGACATATCCATTCAAAGATTCTAAAATCCATTAATTCTTTGGAACTTCGAATATCATTCCTATGATCCATTATTCCCCACCTGTTGACATCAAAGGACATTATCTCTTACATGTTCAGTGGGAAACACTTCTAACAATCATATTGGCCAGAGGAGATGTCAAACATCTTACAGAGAATTTGGAGCAATCCAGGTATTATTCTTTTTGAACAGTTTACAGTCTTTCTGTTACCAGATTTGCATCAAAACTGGTTCTGGATGCGTATGGCACCGATCAGTGTTCCCTACACAAACATGATATAATGCCAGGGGCTGGGCCAATGTATTGTGGGAAAATATACCCTTGATGTTGCTTTCCAGATTTATGTTGTTTAGAGGCAGAACCTGCTCTCATCACTGGAGACTACAGAATTCTATTTGTCACATCTTGTAAACTGGTACTACAGACAATGCCAAATGAAACTGAAAGAAACTCCCACAAGTCAGAAGTGCAAGAGAGAAACTGTTAGCATATAATTGATGGTTACAACTAGCAATTTAAACTATAAAATAATAAGACCTAACTGCTAGTCTAGTACTACGCTGTGATTCATAAAGTTGAGATACTGAAAAGGAAAGAACAGTTACCATAAAAATAATTATAAACAAAGAAAAAAAAAAAATAGGGAAGCTATGTTACAGCAATGGGAAAGTAACTGAAACTGGGATGCCAGGCCAGGACTGATAACATTGCAGTTTCTATTGATTTTGTCAAGAATATACACAGATACATAATAGCAGAAGTAACAGATATGGCAACAATATTCAATGCAGGAACAAATTTAAAACTATATATATATATATATATATATATATATGAGAAAGAGAGCGAGGCGCGCACACAGGCAGCTGCAAAAGTTGGTATACAGTAAGTATTATATCAATATGACAATAGTTGTCTAGCATTCACTTAATTCATTATAGTCATTTTTAATATTTTTATTTTTTCTAATAAATAATAATTTAATATTTTGCAAGTAAATAGGAGTATGTGAATGACGGAGGTAAACTTTTTCAATATTTGAGGGACTGATATATTTATTATCGGTAAGTTTGTATAATCAATACAATATATTGTGTGCATGTTTTGTTTTTCATTACTGTATACCTACTTTTGCACCCCATTATATTGGTTATATCTAGGTGGCAAATGTTTATTTAAACATTTTTTTTTTTTAAATAGACAAATGACTCTTATTACATTAAAATTCTTTGATAGATTTATTTCTATATATTTGAGCAAGATGTATAAATGAACAGTTCAAAGTTCATATTAGGTTATATTTCAAGTTTTTGATCAACTTCAATGATTCTCAAGAATCAAAGTCCATTTTGTAAGAATCCTGTCTTGAATTTCTATCTAATTTTGAAATACAATGCAGTAGTTATTTCTCATTTTTAATTTCATTCAATGTCATTTAAATGTTTCATGTGAATATGATGCCATCTGGGTTCTGAGGATTTAAATTCAGCATTCCTAATATATATATACAGTAGAATGGTCATCAACCCTGACAAATGGAATAGAAGAAGAAGACGTTTCGGCCACTGTGAGCTCTGGTCTTCTTCAGGTGATATACATTGGAATTTTGAACTGAACCCTTTATTTCATCCATCAGGGTAGATTGTTCTAGTTCCATGTGACACGTCTTTTCTGGATATCTCAGTGACTTAAAAAGTTCTAACCTGGAAACAGCAGAGGTAAACAAAAACTTGGAAAATTGAGTTACTAAAGGGAGATAACTGAAACTGAGATACCCAGAAAAGGCATGGCATGTGGAACTAGAACAATCTACCCCCAAGGACTAAATAAAGGGATCAGTTCAAAATTCCAATGTGAAGATGGTCGAAGTGTACAACGGCAAAAACGTCATGAATATGACAACAAAGATGAGGACAATAGTCCAAAATAGTTCCAATAAGTCACCTCAGAAATATAGATATAGGCAGCTGCAAAAGTTGGTATACAGTATTATATCAATATGACAATAGTTGTCTAGGATTCATTTAATTCATTATAGACATTTTTAATATTTTTATTTTTTAAATAAATAATAATAATAAATATTTTGCAAGTAAATAAGAGTATGTGAATGACAGAGGCAAACTTTTTGAATATTTGAGGGACTGATATATTTATTATCGGTAAGTTTGTATAATCAATACAATACATTGTGTGCACATTTTGTTTTTCATTACTGTATACCTACCTTTGCATCCCCTATATTGGCTTTTCATTACTGTATACTTACTTTTGCATCCCCTATATTGGTTATATCCAGAAAAGGCATGGCATGTGACACTGAAACAATCTACCCCCATGGACTAAATAAAGGGATCAGTTCAAAATTCGAATGTGAAGAAGGTCGGAGTGTACAACGGCCAAAACATCATGAATATGACAACAAAGATGAGGACAATAGTCCAAAATAGTTCCAATAAGTCACCTCAGCAACATAGATAGATATAGGAGAACAAGAGATTTGGCTGAGGCTAAATTGATTTTGAAGAGGATCGGGAAGCAGAAAGGAAAAGATTTGATGATAGGAAGATTGTATTGCTCCAACCTTCCAAGCAAAGATGAGATTAGTTGACTGTCTTGAGAAACAAAATTTGACATCATGGTATTCACTTTGACACAAATACAGCTGCTCTCCTTCTACACAGTCTCATTGTTTATTTATCTTGACAATATGTCTCATCACAAGGACACGGTGAACACTTAGGCAAACCACTAACCCATAATTACCTTACTATACTCAAAAGCTCACTGCCTATGAAAATGAAATGCATAATTGCAATGTAGAGAAAACCAAGAGTAAATAAGTAAATGATCTTCTGACATGGTTATTTTGTTGATGGAATAAGATGTACTAAAACAGTCAATTATTAGACAACTGGTTTTCTTCTGTATGCATTATGAGGAGGAGTAAATTAATCAAATAAAGTCAAAAGTAAAAATAAAACTAAATTTCAAATAATAAATGATTACCTTCAACTTTTATTGTTTTTCATATATATATATATATATATATATATATATATATATATATATATATATATATATACAAACCTGTCATCAACGGACTAATAGAGGGAAAAAGTAGTCCATTAAAGCCGATTGTAGATGAGAAGGGATTATTTTTGAGTTATAAAACTACTATAGTAACTAACAGTAGTTATGATCATAATGCAAATACTATAAACATGTATATATAGCATAAATAAATATATACTTAATATTGGTATATTAATAAAAATAATAGATTTCTAATGTATCGATACTTTATATACTGTACACCCATCTTTGTTTAAAATTGAAAGGGCCACCATTGCCGCCAAGCGGTCACTTTGAGAACTAATATAACTGGTTTTCTTCTGTATGCAATATGAGAAGGAGCTTTTCCAAGCATACAGCATAATGTAGTCTCATATACTTGATCTTTTCCACCACTGTGAATTACTAGTAACAACCGCTCCCACACCCCCAACCATGACAAACTGAAATCTATAAAAGAATATTTGTCATTCTCAGAACTTTCTTTTTGGAAAACAGTGGAAAGAAAAACAAATTGTTTTTATTTATAACGGTTGCCAAGACAACCATAATTTGCTATGGTAACTATAACTACCATCAATGTGAGAGATTCTACTAAATTGAGTCAATTAATCAAAAAAAGTCAAAAGTAAAAATAAAACTTCAGAAAAAACAAGTTATCCACACAAAACTAAATTTCAAATAATAAATGATTACCTTCACCTTTTATTGTTTTTCATCTTTATATATATATATATATATATATATATTTTTATTACACACACAAATCTCATCAATGGAGTAATAGTGGGGATGGGTGGTCCATTAAAGCCGATTGTCCATATGTGGGAAGGGATTATTTTTGAGTTATAAAACCACTATAGTAACTACCAGTAGTTATGATCATAATGTAAATACTATAAACATGTATGGCATAAATAAATATATTCTTAATATAGATATATTAATCAAAATAATAAAAATAGATTTCTCACAACTACTTTCTCATGGATGTGCGAATGTATCATACTTTATATACTGTACACCCATCTTTGTTTAAAATTGAAAGGGCCACCATTGCCGCCAAGTGGTCACTTTGAGAACTAATACAACTCATTCTGCTAAGCCCACAAATTTTGAAATACATCATTGATAATTTTTTTCTCTGCAGATTTTGTCCGTGGCATCTGAAATCCGATGATTTGGAGTGGGTGGGGTGGTCTGTATATAATATATATATATATATGCTTGTAATCATCTTTTGCTGATGTAAACAATCTGACTAAAATTTGGATTTATTTGTACATATATCTTACCATATATCTTGTATTTTTTGGGGGGGGGGTGAAAAAAGAAAAAGTTCAAATAATGTTTATTCCTTGCTTGATTTTATTTTGATAGAGGATAATTCAACTTATACTAAGTTAAAACTTAATAGATAATATACTATCAGTTCAATAACTAACTCTATCCTAATGCATATATTCAGAGTTAATCTTCATAATTTTATTTACTATTTACTTATTATTTCATGTTTGGGATTGTGTTTCCACTTCTATCTAAAGTCAACTTCAACTCTATACTTCTAATATCTGCACCTGAACTTCAAAATTTAATTCATTAATTATTATTTCCTCCCCTCCTCTTCCAATAGGGGTAAATAGGTTCACCTATTATCCGGTTCACACTCCTTCCTGGTTCAAATCTATACTTCTGACATCTCTGCCTGAACTCTGAAATTTAGTTAAGTTACTTCTTAAGTTACCTCTTAAGTTACTAAGTTACTTCTTTTCTAACAGGAGCAGATAGGATCGCCTGTCGCCCAGTTCACACTCCTCCCCAGTCTTTCACACAGGAGTAGAGGCATATCCATTGTTTCTTATTTAAGATTGGGTTTCTGGTTGCTTCTAAAGTCTACTTCCACTCTATATATCTAATGTCGCTGACTGAACTTTGAAATGTTATTTACTAATTAAGTGTTGACCTTTTCAAGTATAGAGTTAGCCGTTATTTTTCCTGTATAGTACCAAGAACTTCACTTCTTGCCCTCTATTGCACTAATACAACACCACACAGTAACCCCTACCTTGAGTGGATCTTGGGCCTTGTATTGAGCGAACATTAGTTAAAAAAAAAGAAAAAAGTAACCCTTTGCATCTTTGTGGCATTATCACCTTGCTTCAGGTGAATTGATTCAAAAAATTAAAAATATATAACATACCTTAAAAACCTATATCTTTTATCATATATTTCATATATATATATATATATATATATATATATATATATTTTATCAAAAATATAGAAAGTTTACAATACTTATCTTGACATACATTAAATTATGTTACATACATGATGGATATGAAATATCAGAACAAAACATGTAAATAAATTGGATGTTTCTACTGCCAACATTTTGTTCAATAAGAACATTATGAGAATAACTGAAAACATTAATGAAAAATTGTTACCATGGTAACTTTACACACACACACACACACTAACTGAAGTATTGTCTCAAAGTATTAGAGTGCAAGACAAGTTAATGACAATTGCTTAGTATCAATGGTGAGTTTGTCAGCTTAATGAAACAAAGCTTAATTAAATTTGCTCCATATAATTTCTTATATCAAGGATAAACAAATGAACCTCCACCCACACAATTAAAAATGTTATTATCATTATTCATAATGTCAATCATGTGCAAAATTGTTTCTAGCAAATTCACAATGAAGAAATAATGTAAAAAATAAAAAATAAATAAATAAAATTATTGTGATATTGTTTTCTCAAACCACACTATCATTTTTATATTCTTTCTGGACAGTAATAATAAACAATAAATTGTAGTTTTACACTGAATGGTTACAAATGGTAATTGTTAACACGAAAGATAAATCCATACAACAGCAAAGAGGTAGACACCACCTTTTCCCATGAGGAACAAAAAGGTTTTTTTTTAGGTTAAAAATTTCACCTGGGCCCTATATATATATATATATATATATATATATATATATTACACACACACAAACTGTTCATAAATGGTTTGGTTATATATAGCAAATGAACAAACAAATTTTTCCCAATTATATCTATAGACAAGCTTGATGCCAAGAATGTTATTGTGAAAGTTACTCCTTTCTAAATTTCACCATTTTGCTCAAGCAGTAAAAAGCTATCTATCTACCCAGAGTGTTGTAAAAAGCAACAATAATGTCTAATAAAACAATAATCATAAGGAAGCAGCAGTGACAGGATAAAAAGCAACAATAATAAATTTTGTATTAAAATAGTGAAAACGCTTCCTCTAAATATAAAATATAACTTAGCCAAGAATATTCATTTTTTTTTTTTTTTCAAAGAAGTAAATAAAATAAGAATGAGATAATCAAGATGTTGACATTCCACACTACTTCAAACAAAAAGTTAGGAAGGAAACTCCCCATCAATACTGGAAAGAACAACATCTAATGAACTTGAGAAATCTATTTATCAATTTCAACCGAGAGTAGCTTCTTGGTCAATGAATACCAAACGTTTTCTTTTAGGGAAACCGCTAATGTTACTGTTTTAAATCGATATTATTAGTTACAGTACAGGGGATTTGTAAGATCTTCAAGTTTTTACTGAGAAAAATATTAATTACTTAAAATAATGTCGTTTTCTCACATATGTTACTATGTGAGAAAACGACATTATTTTTGCACCAACCTAATACAATGTACTGTTTTGGTCATTTAGTAGGTAAGATATACAAGGTCTGATAAAAATGTATCGGGACTGGTGCTATAAAAATAAAAACTACAACACATATCAATTCAGCATTTAATCTCCTTCAAAGTAGTCATCTTCTGAAGCTAGACACTTTATCTAGCATCATTTCCATTGATGGAAGCATTCCTGGAACTTCTTTTCTGGGATAGTGAGCAGCTGCCACATCACATTTACTTGGATTTCCTGAACGTCTTGAAATCTTCAGTATCTGTCTATATTTCTGAGATGAGGTATTATCTACACTATTTACATTATTCCTCATCTTTGTCGCCATATTTATTACAACATTTCAACTGTTGTATGCTCCGGCATTCTTCCTCAAGGATACATGGGACAGTGGATAAAGGTGATGATTAGATCCAGTGACAGGACCCAAAGAGTGTGAGTTCAATACCCGGTTAAGGCAGTGGAGAACTTGGAGAGGGGAATTAACAGGAGATAACTGATAACTGACATCCATTAAACATGGTACGTGGAACTAGAACAGTCTACCCCAGTGAGAAAAATAAAGGGTTTAGTTCGACATTCCAACCACCTGAAGAAGGCCAGAGTGTACAATGGCCAAAATGTTGTAATAAATATGGCGATAAAGATGAGGACAATAGTCCGAATAGTGTCTTGAAACCTTGTTCCTTTAAAAAAGGATTTGGTTTTTGGTAAGAGGAAAATGTCACAAGGTGTGGGATCTGGGGAATATGATGGTTGTCAGACCTGGGGATTGTTGTATTTTGTTAAAAAGTGCTGCACAAGCCATGGTCACTAGTGGAACCACACTCTACATACTTTCCTTCCAAGTATTTCTATAAACAACAGAAGTGAGTGAGAACATTATAACAGAGTACATATACAACAGAGTTAAACCTTAATTTGTACCAAGCGGCTTCACTCTGTGTACTTTTACTCTATTACTTTAGAAAATGAGTATGTCTCCATTCCCATAAATACAGTAGTGAATACTGTATGTTGGTCTGCAGTTGGAGATTCATTGTGAAATTCACTTGACTACTTCTATGCACACACTACAAATCTTATGTGTGTTGTTTGTGTCCTAAGTATTATTATTCATTAACAACCTTTGTGTGATTATTCTATTCAGTAACCTTCCCTAGGTTACAACAGTCCTGATAATTTTGATCAGACTTTGTACAAAATAAAATTTCATATTATATAGATATTCTATTATACCTATCTTTATTTTACATTTTTCTTTCCCATATAGAAAACTTAAATTTCAATGTAGGTTATCTTCAGCATCTGCAAATAAATTTACACTATATGAAAAAATTACACTATGTAGAGAAAATTAGTTATATGACATTTTTTCCCTTTCTCAAAGGGTGAAAATACTTATGAAATCAAGTCATTTTTTATAAATTCATCTAACACACATGCGTGTGTATATGTTTGTGTGCATTAAAAATTACTCATTGCTCAAAGGTACCCAACATACAACCAGAAATTAAGAAGGGAGTGCCCTTCAGTTGTTAACGACTTATGACTGTTGTAATACATGATAATTATGTCAAAGCCCTTTCTTATACATGCACCTCTGTGCCCTGCAGGGTTAAATGAAAACTTGCATAATAGCAAGTAAGAAAACACAATACAACAAAGGCAATAGTGAAGAGCCTTATTTTTTTTTTTTTTTTAATAAGATAAAGAAAAAACAATTATACTATCTGTGAATTAAATCATGATACTGCAAAAAGGATGGAAAGCTGTAGAGAGCCATAATCACCCACATCCCGAGGGTCACAGCACATAGAGGATATTGGGAAAGGTTTAATCACAATTTTCTAAATGTTACTGCCATTACATTTGGCAGTAGACTGGTTGCCAACCAAGGTTATAGGACCCAGTCTCTCTTGCTATTTAATCCATAGCTGGGAGAAAAAAAAGGACGGATTCATACCTTTCCCAAAGGTAATTGCATGTAACAAGTTCTGCTCTCCCTCCAATTAACAATTCTGAGCTGATATCTATCACACCACCTGTGCGTTCAAGCTTACAGCACCTGGTATTCTCAAATTGTCACCCGTCTAGGTACTAACCAGGCTGAACATTACTTAACTAATGATTGGACAAGAACTGGTGTTTCAGTATTACAACCATTTTATAAGGAACAAAAAGAGTTTTAATGTTTGCTTACATAACATCCAAAAGAAGGTTTAAAAAAATAAAATACATTCAATATAACAAAAAGTACTCCATATTTGTTCCCTCTCCTCCTGTACTAAAGAATTTTTGGTCTCTCTCAGAAGAGGATCATTTGTAAAAGTCAAAGCATTTATGCAAATACCTGACTGTTGTTATAAAAAGCATCTAGAGAATATAGAAATGTTTGAAGGCATTCAGGTTTTTTTTTTTTTTTTCCTTTCCACACACACACACACACGCACAAGGCAGTGCACTAGAGTTATTCCATAGATGTTTTCAAGACGTGACTGTTAAAACAAATGTATAGGATATCTACCAACTGCCCCACGTAGTCAGATGTGGCACAAGGCTGAATTTAATGTGGGGTAGCCAAGCCCATAGGCTTAACCAAAAGTTCCCCATAGACCCGTATAAAACGGGGTTAGATAGCTGTTTCCCTAAGACAAGACTCTTCCCTTCGTCTAAGGATCTTCTCTGCCAGGAGGCAGAATGTTTGCCCAGCACAGCTGGAGATGAATCTCCAATTGCAGACAAATGTGTAGAGAATGTCATTGCATCAGGGTAAGGGCAAATGGCTAAAAACTATTATCTCTATCCTACCTTCATATTTAATTTATGAAATTTATCCTGAAATGGTCATTAGTTTTGTAAGTAAAATCAAAATAAAGCTTAACGAAAATATTATTGTTTATCAATTCAGTACATGGTACCATTCATTTTGAGAAACATTTAAATAATTACATTTAAGCATTTTTTGGACTTTAAAATAATACCAAGATTCTATTTAAAGCTTTTTCATAGACAATTTTCAGAAAATAAATACTAATAACAGCAATTCAAGCAACAGTTGCTATTTTGGATTTCGGTACATGTTTTTAAATATCCATTATTGATTGATATTTTCTGTTAAGATATATAAATTATATATAAATTAATTAAATCTGTTAAGATATATAAATTATACATAAATTAATTAAATCAGTTATGACATATAAATTCAACAGATATAGTTTTAAAAACTTCAGCATTATTTAAGTTGACTGGTTTGCTCATAAAAATAGGAAAAAAAATTGTGTTGAATAATTTTTGCAGATTAGCGTTCCTTAAATCTTCCTCATGGCATGGCATTTTTCAGAATCCAAAAAATTATTTTATCATTTTAGAAGTGGGGGTCATGTTCAAAGTATAACTACAGTGTCATATTGATCCCCGACTTCTTAAAGAGTTATCTATACTTTGTTTTTATTTACAGATGTCAAATCTAAAACTATGCTTATGTTATTAATAATCGTGTACAACTGATGTGTTATTGGCACGTGGCCGAGTGGTTAGAACATTCTCATTTTGAGCAGGAGACCCGGGTTCGAATCTCACCACGGTCAATTTGTCAGGATGGAGACTTCCTGATGTTATCAGGTTGATCCTAGCATGCGAAAGTGACTGATGTTATCGGGTTGATCCTAGCATTGGAAAGTGACTGAAAACCATACCACAGGTTGACCCAAGTCTTGTGAGTGAAACTGAGTAGGGAGAACCCTTGCGTGCCATCAATAGCTGTGCTAGCACAAAGTCACAAGTCATGGTGGCCAAGGGCTTGCACGTGCTGGCCTTGTTCCAATTGTTGATCACGCTAGATAACACACTCTTTCCCAGAAACTGTAACTAAGGTCTGCTCAGCATAGTTGCAGTATAAACCACAGGTGGACTCTGTGGCTGTTGAATAAACACAGATGTGCCCAAGCAAGCATCTGCAATAGGGATTAGCTAACCGCCCTAGTAAAAAGGTATCCTTGAATACAAATGGCCAGCTACTACCGATGCTGTCTTTTTCCCAATTCATAACAGTATGCAGTTATAGTGATGGAAGCACAGTTTCAAACTTGACATTTGTAAATAAAAACAAAGTACAGATAACTCTAAAAAGTCAAGGAGTGATCTGACACTGTCTTTATATACTGAAAAGGACTCCATATAAAATTGTAAAAATCAGTATTTTTCAATTCTGACAAATGTCGTGGGTAGAGCAAGGTATTCTTCCCCCCTCAAAAGATTTCCCTATTTTGTTTCTTTACAAATAGAATAATCAAGTAGTACCCATATTGCTTGCAAGCAGCCATAAAAAGACGATAAAATGTAACTGAAATGAAAAGAAGAGAACTGCTTACTTGCATTATTTAGACTGCTAACCTCATCTTTGTTGCCATATTCACAACTTTTCAGCTGTTGTAAGCTCCAGCCTTCTTCAGGTGATTGGAATTTTGAACCAAACCCTTTATTTCTGATATAATGGAATATGCGTACACCCATGTTCTCCCTCACTGAAATATGACTGGCTGGTGTCCATCATAAATACCGACAGACAGGAGAGTAAGAGCCTTAGTCTGAGAGCTAAGTTTATAACGACACCCATTGCACTACGCCACTGATCTACACTTCTTACCTGTGACTACAACGCGTACCAGTCGATTACTGCTACCATATTCTACTTGGTTATAGTAGCCAAAACCATTTAGCTACTTCGTTCAAATATATCCCTTTCTGGGAAATATCAATTTCATTCACCGGGGTAGATTGTTCTAGTTCCACGTGCCACACCTCTTCCTCAAGGACACATGGCCCAGTGGATAAGGAAGTTGGTTAGATCCAGTGATTAGACCCAAAGAGTTGTGAGTTCAATACCAAAATTTGGAGATGTGAGTTAGAAGGGAAATAACTGAGACATCCAGAAGAGGCATGGTATGTGGAACTAGAACAATCTACCCTGGCGGATGAAAAAAAAAGGTTCAGTTCGAAATTCCAATTACCTGAAGAAGGCCAGAGCGTACAATGGCCGAAACGTTGTGAATATGACAATGAAGATGAGGATAACAGTCCGAATAATGTAAACAATGCAAGTAATCATAATACCTCATCTCAGAGATAGAGACAGAAAGAGAACTGCTATTTAAAGAATTAATAATTTTCAAGAGTTGTTCAGACTTCTGGTTTCATTCTCTTGTTGCTATAAGGTTTCTGCAGATCAATTCTATGGACTTCTTCCAAGTAGACACACAAGGAAAACAATGGAAATAAAAATGAAATGAGTATCCTGAAAAATTCTTGAGACAATAATGATTCATCTCAAAATTACAAAGGGTCTACATATTCCTGTGTTTAATCATCTAATCTTCAAGGTAACATTAAAAAATCACTTCCAGTTAAATATAATCAAATTTTGCCAAACATTTTTATGGGAGAAACTCATTTAGACATTCATTCACTAACACTTTGAAATCAAATTGAAGATACCAAGTCAATACACATGAATTCAAGCATTTAATAGTAATCTTTTTAGGATGTGTGGTTACCATAACAAGTAACTAGAATCAGTAATAAAATCAGTAAGCAGGTCAATTCCTGGCCTTGTCTAAATTCACTAACATTCACTTTTACATAAATGCACTTGCGAAAGGCATGAATTTATTTCTTCTCCCAGCCATGGGTTAAATAGCCTAGTAGACTGAGCTTTCTAGCATTGAGTGGCAACCAGTTTAAGAGTCAAAAAACTGAATTACAAACAAAGGCAGCAGCAAATCCTTCTAGTATCTTTCCAAAGCAGTCATGGCTTTTCACAGATAAGGAAAGTAATCTGTGGAAACTCATAATCACATTAGTCAGTCCAGGAAAGGATGTAGCATTTTTTCTTTTTTTTTAAGTATTTTATTGATTTATTATCAAGTTATATTAAATATTGAAGTAAATTTCTCAATGCTTTTATGTATTTGAAGCTATTACGCTTTTTTTTTTTTTTGATGGTTTAATAATATTCAATTAATATTCTTTTTTCATAGTTTTCAGAGGAAAAAATATCAATATTAAGCAATCCAACTGACAAAACAAAGATTTGGAAAGAAAAGGAGACAAAAATTTTTTTAAATAAGATTTTTTTGTCTTGGAACTTTGGTAAGTGCTAAATGCTTAGAAATAAAAAAAGAAAAAAAAGAAAAGAGATTAATAAACATGTCTTGCCACTGATGACTGAAGACATTTTTATAGCAATTCTTAATCACTTAACAGGACTTTTTTTGCTCCATTTGATAATCAGAACTCTGTTCAATCAAGGAGAGACAAAAAGAAAACAATAATAATAATGGTTAATAAAAACGCGAGATAAAATCCTCACCAAGTTGGTACTGAAAAAGAAAAAGAAAAAGAAAAAAAAAAAAGAAAAACTCATGAGAAGAGAAAAAGAAAAACACTCCAAATATATTGCTGATCTAAACAAATTTATTTTTTGATAAATGTTTTGTCCACACACCCACACTCTCACACTCAGGTAAGCAATAGAGTTGGGTAAGGTTAAATCCAAAATACATTGCATTCACTGTCTGCATGCTTGCGTGCACATGAAAAGAAAATAAACAACATGCACAAAAGAAATCATTCAGAAAATGATACTTTAAAACAATAAATGAGGTAAGAAAATAATGGGATATATTTAGATATAATCTCCTTCTATATGTCATGTCTCTTCATGGCAAGGGTGATCACAGCTCTCCACAATTTCCTATCCATTGTAGCTTTTACTAAGATTTGTCTTTTCCCTGATCCCTTGTACTCCCCGATCTGACAATCTATTTACACAAGCTTCTTAGTCAGGTTTACTCTGTTTTACTATGTCTCGCTTGCCCTTTAACATGTCCCTATGAATGTTAAATTCTTCAAGCCCTCTTTCCTTATATGCCTGAAAAAATTTCAACTCTCTATATAAGAATCCTTTTGGTTTCCATTATCCTTAAAACTTACTTCTTACACACATGTTCAATCCATGATATTCTCAGCATCCTTCTGTAGAATCACATTGCTGTTGAAGATACTATTTAGCATTCACTGCCATATAGAAGGATTGATATTACATAACAGCTCAGTACTCTTTTCTTTGTTTCTAATTAAAATGTCTTGTATCTTAATACTTTGCTTAGCTTTTAGGAGGTACCTTTCACTATTCTAAAGCACTTTTGAATTTTGGTTTCACATTTTTCCATCCTCTATTAAAACACTTACCAGTAAGGACGCATTTATAGATAACTAGCTTAAAAGCCACCCTATTGGACATCATTTAATCTAGTTCCTGCGGAAAGCTCTTGATTATGCCTTTGGCTTGTTCAAGAGTTCCTAAATCTTTGCCTATTCTCAGCATTCGAAGCCCTCCTGGCTGTCATTTGATCTGGGTTTTCATTTGCACAGGACTTTATTTTTCTCGATGAGGTCTTGGCACTTTTGATTGCAATCTGGTCCTCTGTCGGCAGAGATATCTTTGAGACATACTGCTGCCATATGTGATAGGCAATAATAAACTACAGAAGAACTCAAAATATAAAATAAAAAATAAATACTGCATTTAAGTATTGTAGTTAAGCTTACCTTTTAAAAGTTCAACAATAATTCTTCTGCCACCAATTAATTTAAAGATAATTTGATGTACGTAGGTCCTTACTTTTCATACAAACAATTACTTTTATTTCATGGATGACTTTCGCTGGATTTCACAATTAATTTTGATTATTCCCAAATTTATTTTCAAGTCATGTTTTTGTATAAAAACATTTGTTATAAAACACCATTTGCTAAACAATCACAGTAATGAAAACTCAGTAATCCAAAATTTCAAGATTACAGTTCCAGATCCGGCCCAAAATGTTTTTAATTTGCTCACGGAGTCGGCCTGATTCCAAAATGGTATGATGTGTTGGACTACGGTCTCTATGAATAAAGTTGAAAAAGTGTGACACACTGACATTTGCATTTTATATATAGATTACAGAAATACATCTCAAAATGTTACAAAAATCTAAAAATATTAATTTTATATTGCAAAATGTTTTCAAAGATGTTAAAAAGGAAAAAGCAAGCATCCAACCTTTGTTTCAACTATGAAGTTCTAGATTATGAAGAGCAATACGGTATTCTTCAATGAAAAGAATGGTTCAAAAATTGGATTTCAAGTATTTCAAATGTCTTTCAAAGGGAGCATACGGTCATAATCTCAATGTTTTATGACTCAATTTAGATCCTGACCACTTGAGAATACCAGGTGCTGTAAGCTTGGATGTGCAGGTGGCGTAACAAACAATGACTCAAAATGAGAAATCAGAGAGCCAAGTTCAAATTTCAGTTGTGTTCGTTATATTGACTTACATGCAAATATGCTTGGGAAAGATACACCCCCACCTCTTTGCCTCCCAGCTATGGGTTAAATAGTAGAACTTGTATCAGAAAATCATTATATCCAAATTCTTACAATCCAAAAATTTGTTTTGGCTTTAAATAACCTTAAAACAGTTGATAAACCGTAAAAAATAAATCAAACAATAAAATTTACATAGCTTGACAAAGATGGAATTTTTATAAGTTCTCTTTGGAAACAGGACACTGATTGGCCAAATCAATTTGCCCTAATCAAATCTGCAACAAAAGTATCCAGGATCTTCAATGAACTTCTTCAGTTTAGTTACACCTGCCAATCATTTTTGCAATTTCAAGTATTTCTTTTATAATCTCTGAGTCATGCCCACCTTATGACCCGACCCATTTTAAATTCTTCAAAACTAGCAATGTGGATATAAAGAGACTTCAAGATTCAAGAAATTTCTTACAAATGGTTGCCATTTCTTTTTATACGTTCCAGACAAACCGTGGCTTTCATCCTAATGGCAGTACAAATAGATATTATCATCATTCAGCAAATAAACCTTTATATTTATTTTATATATCATTAAAACATGAAGTGGCTAATCATGCATGATGCAGTGTGTAAAGGTAAAAGAATAGGAAAAAAAAAAGTTTTTTTTTGTTTTGATTGAAATGTTAGCAATTTCTTTGAAATTTCATCACTTTAATCAAATTAAACTATTTCAAACATCTTTGTTCCAAAGTTTTTTACCAAGGTCCCAAAAAGAAAAAAAAAAAAAAAAAAATGCACAAGAATCTTAATTTTCATTGTTAAAAAGATATTGTGTAAATGTAGAACATAACAGAGACAGGGAGGGACAATAAAGAGAACAAATAATAGGGACTAGAAGGGATAAGAGAACAAACAATAGGGACAGGGAGGGACAATAAAGAGAATAATAGGAACTACAAGGGACAATAAAGAAAACAAATAATAAAGACTGGTCGGGATAAGAGAACAAATAACATGGTCTGTGAAGGATAAGAGAAATTATAGGGACAGTAAGAGAACAAATTATAGGGACATAATACGGACTGGGAGAGACAAAAAGAGAACAGTTAATAGAGACTATGAGGGAAAAAAATAAAAAATAATAGGGACTGGGAGGGACAATACAAGAACAAATAATAGTGACTAGAAGGGATAAGAGAACAAATAATAGGGACAGGGATGGACAATAAAGAGAACAAATAATAGGGACTAGAAGGGATAAGAACAAATAATAGGGACAGGGATGGACAATAAAGAGAACAAATAATAGGAACTAGAAGGGATAAGAGAACAAATAATAGGGACAGGGATGGACAATAAAGAGAACAAATAATAGGAACTAGAAGGGATAAGAGAACAAATAATAGGGACAAGGATGGACAATAAAAAGAACAAATAATAGGGACAGGGATGGACAATAAAGAGAACAAATAATAGGGACAGGGATGGACAATAAAAAGAACAAATAATAGGGACTGGGAGGGATAATAAAGAGAACAAATAATAGGGACAGTGTTGGACAATAAAGAGAACAAATAATAGGGACTAGAAGGGATAAGAGAAAAAATAATAGGGACAGGG
Source organism: Acanthosepion lycidas (assembly GCA_963932145.1). NCBI lineage: Eukaryota > Metazoa > Mollusca > Cephalopoda > Sepiida > Sepiidae > Acanthosepion > Acanthosepion lycidas. The sequence goes on from OZ010597.1 coordinate 92,852,912, forward strand.
ATGGACAATAAAGAGAACAAATAATAGGGACTTGGAGGGATAATAAAGAGAACAAATAGGGACAGGGATGGACAATAAAAAGAACAAATAATAGGGACTAGAAGGGATAAGAGAACAAATAATAGGGACAGGGATGGACAATAAAAAGAACAAATAATAGGGACTGGGAGGGATAATAAAGAGAACAAATATTGCTTAGAGATACAAAGATCCAAATAACATTCATGGCCCACCATATCCTAAAATTATATGCCATGTAAAAGAACAAGACTAAAAATATGTACTTTGGCGTGAAGGGACATTATTAGGTAAGTGAAGAAAAAAAAATGCAGTTTTGCATTTGCTAGTAACTGACAGAAGTTTTTATTGCTTTTTAGAGATTGCCTTTGCTTGAATATTGTTTACCACTCTCATATCCATTTCTTTTAACGATGATGCACATGTTTACAATTGTATTAATATCTAAAGAGGTTAGCAGTCATTCGATTTATCTGGTATCTCTTCAGACCCCCTTTTTCAGAGCAAGGTGGGTAAAAGTCAGCTTTGCAGAGTGTGCAGAAACATTGTCTTGCAATGACACATGACAATTAGGCTGAAAACATTTTGGTTGGGAACTTTACCACTCAAAAAATGCCTTCTCCAAAAAACTTAAAATAATTCTGTGAATTTAATTAGCAGAATCATTAATGAACAATTCCTTCTACACAATTCCATTCACAAAGCTTGGGTTAAATTGTGGCATTTCGCCTCCCTAGGTCGATAACGTCAAGAATTCAAAATCAACTATGGTGATATACTGTTTATATAAATATATCTTGCAAGTTTTAATAACATCAGTCGATAAGCAAACTTGAACCCTTGTATCAAAACATTTTTTCACTTGACAGCTATTATTTTAATTACCTTCACTCCCTCTGCAATGTTTATTGTTTTAAAAAGCAATGATTAGAACTGTAATAAAACCTAAACATATAAAAGTGAATTTATACATTTTTTTTTTATTGTTTATTGGAATGGTTGGCAAAACATTGGCTAATTGCCAATTGATTTGAACTTTATAAAATCGTAAATAATAAGGATTTACTTCCAGTTAATACACATATTTTTAATAATTTAGTAAATGCTTATAAATTTATGAATAAAAAATTGTTTTCATATTTATTTTAGAAATTGGTAAATGATAAATACTGCATTACATTAATTTTAAATGCATTAGTTTTTAAAATGTTGTAAATATAAAATTATTCTTTTAAATAAACAATCTAATAAATAAATAGTGTTTAATATTTTTGTTGTAAATTCTCAAGAACAAAAAAAAAAAAATGTATATAAATTCACTTTCATTGTAAGTTTAGGTTTTATTACAATTCTATTTGCTGCTTTTTAAAACAATAAAAAATGCCAAGGAGTGAAGGTAGTTAAAATAATAATGGTGTCAAGGGAAAAAAAAAAAACAAAAAAAAACGTCCATTTGAAATCTGTTTAGTTTGCGGGTATGAAGATCCAAGTTTGCCAGTCGATCCATACTAGTTTTATTATGAAAACATTAACTTGCAAAATAAAATCCGTTTTTGTTAAAGAATTAGAAAAAGGATATTAAATTGCCAAAAGAAGAGAACTGTTTAGTTTATTGATAAAACTGAACACTAACTGCTATTCACAAAAGCACTGTCCAGAAGAGAAAATCAAGGTGTGAGAAATGGAGAGAGAGGGAGAACCAAGGTGACAGTTTTAACATTGCAACTGTCCCATCATGCAGTAAGAGGAGCCACCCCCCCACCAAATAGAAAGTGTTAGTTCTTTCTCATACCGTTTTCTCTCTCTTCGACAATCATCGAGATAAACATAGTTGTCTATTCAATGTGTCTCATCACCTTCACTATATAGCAGCAAGCTGCAGTGGTGTCATAGAATTAAATCCACAACCAACCAAGCATAACACATCCCTGGCCCACAGTCAGAGAACATAAACAGAGATAGCTGAAAGAAAAAGCTCAGCTGGGCCAATAATATATGCAATGAGACAGTGTGTCAGATAGTAAATATAAAAAAATGAAGAGGACAGGGTTATGAAGTCACCTTTAAACAACCCGAGTAATTCCAAAAAGGTATCCTAGGTGACTTCAAATATTTACCAGTCACACATGACATGACCTACTCTACTTTTGTCACGAATGAGATATACCGTTGTTAAGATAATGAGATAAACTTAACGTCAAAAACGAACATGATTTTTTTAACATAACCCAACTGAAACATTTTTTTAAATTTTTTTGTTAGTTTTATTTTTAATGATTTGAAAAGCAGAATTTTTTTTTTCATGTACGAATTGCAAAGATAAAAATTATTTATCAAGAAAATATAAATAGTAAAAAAAAATAATAATAATACAAAAATAATGACAACGATATTTACTGCTCCACCCCACATTTTTAAACGATACCGGTCGGGTAAACTAATAAATTTACCAATTCATTTGGTCCAAATGATTTGGAGGTGTAAAAGAAGAGAGAAATGAACACCTTCAAAGAATCTATTATTCTCTATATACATGCGTGTGTAGATTGAAAAACAAACGAAAATCAAGATTCAAACTCAAAGTTATTAGCATTCCATATTGATAAGTGCGTGTGTGAATGCAGACAATATCTACGCATATGACAGAGGGACCTGCAAGGTGATGATAGTGAGCGTGAAAATAAGCGCGTTATAGAGAGAGAAACGGAGACAGCATGTCTCAGACACTAACAGAAGAAACATTTTGAGTCAAAATACTCTTTCTCTCTTTTTCTCACAGTATCGCAGCTACTGACAAGGGCGGCAAAATCAGCAGTAGCAGTGATGGTAGTTACCAGTCTCAGTCAAGCTATCATCAACCCTGCCTAACCAAGCACCAAGCAGTACAAGGCGGAATGAGAAAGAGCACCCACACGCACGCATTAGAGAGGGAAGTGTGCCATGTGATATATCTAGTGCTCCAGCTGGTGACCCGCTTTGCTTCCCAGTAGGCATCATATTACTATGGAAACGTGGCAACTTGGTTGCTAGGTAACAAACAAGAGCGGAAAAAAAAGGAGGACGTCTATTTCACTTTCAAACACAGAATTAACACCGTTTTCAATTCACGTCTCTTTCTATTTGCTTTTTGCATTTTTTTTTTAAAGATTCAGTTGTTGTCGGAACTGACACAGTAAGTACTTTATACTTTGGTTCGACTCAAAAGAACTATTTTTTTTACACTTAGTAATCTTGTAGAAGTATATAAAAAAGGTGGGAGAGGATGTTTTGATTAATTAATAATACTGAATTTAATATTTACTTTAATATTATATATACATATATATATATATATATATATATATATATATTTGTGTGTGTGTGTGTGTGTGTGTGTCAAAAGAGGCCACAGGTGTGAGAAATCGAATCACCATAATTACAAGAACTCAAATGGAACCATTTATTGCTCCATAGCGAACTCCCGAACCTGGATTTTATTTTTAAAGCAAGAGAGAAAGAAAGAAAAAGAAAAAACGCAATGGAAAACTAACATACCACTGCTATTTTTAATTTATTTTACCATTTAAAAAAAAACAAAAACGAAAAAAAAACAAAAACATTTGCTTTGAGATACTAAAAATTGACACGTTGGATTTTAAATACCCAGTTAAAATTTAAAATATTTGTTCATAACCTGAGTTCCCAGTTATATACTACAGTACACCTTCCTTCACTAATAAGGCAAAATGACCCTTCCTGCAACTTGCCAGTTTCGTTTACAAAGACCATTCTTTTGCTCATACTGCATGACATCATCGTACCTGGGTGGACATTACAACAAACATGGGTTGGGGGGAGCTGACGGCGAGCACAACGAAGCGAGAAATTTTAAACACAAAACAAGAAAAAGAGATAAGAAAAAAAAAACCACCATGAAGGAGGTCAGTGTGTTAGGCAAGCTACATAAAAAGAAAAAAAGAAAAAAAAAAGGAGAATGAGAGGCAGACAAGGAATCGTTTTGGGACATTATTTAAAAAGGAGAATAATGTGGCGGGTAACAACGGAGGTGTACCCCCAGCTAATAAATAATCACACTGCTGACTAAATGTTTGCTTTAGCTTCAAGATCGTAATTTAAAAGGGTAATAATTCCGAATTTTACACATGAAATATACAAATATTGAAAAATGATATTTGTATTTCACACTTAAAAATGAATCCTGGTCGTGTTAATGACAAAATAACAACAATATCTTGTCTATCTCTTTTACTCCAGTGTCGAATGCAAGAAGAAGCACAAATGGCATACACACACAATTTTTTTAGCAGGAGTTGGTTATTAAAGAGAAAAAAATAAAATAAAGTAGAAAAAAAAGGCATCCAGTTAAAGAAAAGATAAACTTCTTTTTTTTTTTTAAATTAAAAAGTGGGGAAAAAGAGCTTTGAAGTTAACATTTTTTCACTAGCCTCTAAAACACATTTGAATAGAAATTTGAATATTAAAAAAAGTCTAAATTTACAAAAGATTTTGTTTTAAAATTTAAACAAAAAAATCGGACAGGCTGAAATGAAAGATTTAAAAGTAAAATTAAAACAAACTTAAAATGCAGGCGACAAATAAAAAGAGGTTAAAAAAAACAGGTAGGACGTCTATCTAAAACACTACTCGGCAGGTAAGAAAAAAAAAGAGAGAGAAAAAAAAGTTAAATAGTGAAGAAAGCTTAAGAAGCCTTACTGAAGCCTTGAGCAGGGGAATAGGAAGTTGATGGCACCAGAGGAAGACATTTCTAGAATATAGAAAAGAATCGGCTTGTAGTAAGCTGGCCAAAAGGGAGACTGGCTAGAGAGATGGATGGACAGACTGGATGACGTGCAATAATGGGGAGGGTGTCCACAAGGGACAACGGCTTTCCTCAGCAATGTCGTCATCTTCTTCACACTAGTCTTAGGAGAGGAGAATGAACTGTTAAGCAACATAGACACACAGACACTGTTACAGTGCAGCAGGAACACGAAGTGGGGGGGTGATGGAGGAAGAAGACGCGTGTGCATCTCTCTCTCTCTCTCTCACGCGCACACACGCACGCACATGGTCACCGATATTAGCGATCATTATGACGATGATGATGATGATGTAGTACAGTAGCTAGAAACGTTTTGGTGGTCAATAGGAGGATGTTTGGTGACAAAGCGAACTTAGCGTAGAGAGGGTTGAAGAAAGTGTTGGGGTGGAATCTGAAAGAAACTAGAAAGAAGACGGGATAGAAAAAAAAAAGAAATCAGTTATCCCCCCCATTAAGAACTAAAAAAAAAAAACAACTTCCACTAAGAGACTGATGAGGAGAAATTGACCCAAAATGTCCTTGATAATAATGTGACGACAGACTGAGGAAGAAGAGGACGACGTAGCAAAGAGAAAAGGTGGGTGCGGTTAAAAAAAAAAAAATATATATATATAAAATGAAAGAGAGGGAGAAATGGAAATATTAACTTTAAACACTACTACACACAGTTTATGAAAAATAAAAAGAATGAGAGGCAAACGATAATAAATAAAATCTTACACACTCAACACAGCAAGTTAGTTTTCATTCTCTAAATTGTTCCACAAACCAGGTTTCATCCAATAGACAGGGCCCGTTATAGCTAAAAAAACAAGGGGCCGTCCAAATAGAATAAAATAAAATAAAAAACCGAGTTGCTGTTGATGATGACAATGACGATGGTAATAGTAGGGTGCGAACGCACGCGCCTGTGTGCGTGTGAGGTTATGAACACACACGCACATTGGCGTGGATAGTAAAAAGGGTCTAAGGACGACCAACACTCACTTTTGTTATAGGCAGATTTTAGGAACAGCTGCAGTCTGTGCCACGCAAACATCTGATAAGCTCCTCCATAGCTTCCTGCCTGTCAGGAAGGAAAGACGAGGAGAGGAAAGCGAGGTAAAGAGGCTGGGGTAGTAGCCATGGCAATGTACATCTGCTGTGATTTTGGACCAATGAACTTTGAACAAAGTCAGAGGTTAAGGCTAGAACTTAACACTCAACATACGCACCCATACACACAAGAAGAGGAATGAAGAGAAAGCATGAGAGATAATAATACAAACCATTTAGAATCGTCAAATACGATGCTTACGTCGGGATTTAAAAAAAACAAAAAAACATTAAAATACTCTAGTAAACAGTTTCTCATGGTTATTAGTTTAAATAAAACAAATTTTTATCTTCGAACAAAAAAGACTATACTTTTTGGTACCTACAAAATAAAAGATGAAGAAGTAAAAAAAATTAAAAAAAAAAAAAATTGAAAAGCATGGTAGGAGAAAGGAGTCGATCTTTATAAGTAAATATTTATATAGTTACACACATTTTATTTTATTATGTAAAATAAAGTAAAGAGACTATTAGACAAATTTATAAATAAAGGAGGTGGTAATCACGATCCAATTAAAAAATGAATTTTTTTTTTTTTTTAAATGGCTTAATTCAAATTCATTTAAAAAAAAAAAAGTAGATAATGATACATTTTTGTGGTTATTTCAAATAAATTCTAATATATACATTAACGTTATTAAAGCAGTTTATATTTATCATTACTGTTCTTTCAGGATGTAAAAGGTGATGGTCATCCACAGCTGCCTTTGAATTGTCATGACATCTTGAGAAAGAGGGTAGTAGTTTCCTGTGGCCTTTTCATGGTTTTAAATTTGAGTTGTTCAACTAGACTGGTACCCAACTAAGTCGACTCTGCTGATCCATTGTTGGCAAGAAGAGAGACAAATTCATAACTTTCCCAAGGGCATTAGTGTGAACACAACAGACGTTATCAGAATTTGAACACTGTTCACCAATTACACTTACAGTGTAATAACTCCAGCACTTCCTCAATTATCCTGATGTCTTGATAAAGGGGTTTCAAAAAATTTTCAGGAGTGATTTAATATTCATCACATCAAATAATATTCTCAAATATTTTGATCAATTTATTTTTCATGAGAAAATGCATAAATAATAATCTGTAACCAAAGCTGGGATAATCGAAATGTATATAAACGAGGAGAAAATTAACAAGAAATTATTGAAGCCGAGCTGATTTTATAGTCTTCTGAATTGTCAAAATACTTGACTGAGATGAAATATTACAATAGGTATGATTTTGGATAACTGAAAAATGATTGGATGATTTCAGTTTTTCCCTTCGTTTCATGTTCAGATAATCCAAATCCAGATAATCAAAGTATGGATAATTGAGGAAGAACTGGCACCGATCAATTTTGGTCTTTGTCCATTAAAAGATCAGCATCAATAACATCTTGATGTCAGCATAAGAAATAAATGATTAATTTAAAATGTAGCTTAAATTTATTTATTTTTAATTAATAGTGTTCACCCTATACAAGGCCCAAGAGCCACTCAACTTAAAGGGTTACTAAAGGAGATTGTTGTTTGAGTAGTAAGAGTAAGTGGCACAGGTTATGAGGATATGTGAGGAAAGATAACAGCTTATAAACAAGCTAAGATTGTAGTGGTCGGGTTCACTCTTTAGTCTTTACAAGGCCCAAGAGCCACAAAAGGTAAAGGGTTACTGAAGGAGATTGTTGTGTGAGTGGTAAGAGTAAGCAGTGCAGGTTATGTGGATATGTAGAAAGATAACAGCTTACCCTAGACATGAGCAGGCTAAGATTGTAGTGGTCGGGTTCACCCTTTACAAGGCCCAAGAGCCACAAAAGGGAAAGGGTTACTGAAGGAGATTGTTGTGTGAGTGGTAAGAGTAAGCAGTGCAGGTTATGTGGATATGTAGAAAAGATAACAGCTTACCCTAGACATGAGCAGGCTAAGATTGTAGTGGTCGGGTTCACCCTTTACAAGGCCCAAGAGCCACAAAAGGGTTACTGAAGGAGATTGTTGTGTGAGTGGTAAGAGTAAGCAGTGCAGGTTATGTGGATATGTAGAAAGATAACAGCTTACCCTAGACATGAGCAGGCTAAGATTGTAGTGGTCGGGTTCACCCTTTACAAGGCCCAAGAGCCACAAAAGGGAAAGGGTTACTGAAGGAGGTTGTTGTGTGAGTGGTAAGAGTAAGCAGTGCAGGTTATGTGGATATGTAGAAAAGATAACAGCTTACCCTAGACATGAGCAGGCTAAGATTGTAGTGGTCGGGTTCACCCTTTACAAGGCCCAAGAGCCACAAAAGGGAAAGGGTTACTGAAGGAGATTGTTGTGTGAGTGGTAAGAGTAAGCAGTGCAGGTTATGTGGATATGTAGAAAAGATAACAGCTTACCCTAGACATGAGCAGGCTAAGATTGTAGTGGTCGGGTTCACCCTTTACAAGGCCCAAGAGCCACAAAAAGGAAAGGGTTACTGAAGGAGGTTGTTGTGTGAGTGGTAAGAGTAAGCAGTGCAGGTTATGTGGATATGTAGAAAAGATAACAGCTTACCCTAGACATGAGCAGGCTAAGATTGTAGTGGTCGGGTTCACCCTTTACAAGGCCCAAGAGCCACAAAAGGGAAAGGGCTACTGAAGGAGATTGTTGTGTGAGTGGTAAGAGTAAGCAGTGCAGGTTATGTGGATATGTAGAAAAGATAACAGCTTACCCTAGACATGAGCAGGCTAAGATTGTAGTGGTCGGGTTCACCCTTTACAAGGCCCAAGAGCCACAAAAGGGAAAGGGTTACTGAAGGAGATTGTTGTGTGAGTGGTAAGAGTAAATAGCACAGTTTATGAGAATATGTAGCAAAGATAATGGTTAACTATAGACATGAACAGGCTAAGATTGAGGATATATTGAAAAGATAAAGATTTTGGTGTTAATCCAAGACTTTAGCCCCTCTGCATTCTTAATATTACTTCCCTTTCCATTGCATTCTTTTTCAAGGCTTCTAGTATCCTTATTGTTAATTTAAGTTGTTTTCTCTTGCCATAGCAGGATATAATAACACAATTAAGAAATTCAAACACTATTGTTCAAGGATCAGTGTCACCTTCAGTAACAGGATAAACATTTTGTACAGCAAATGAAATCACATACTGAATAATGAAGGTTAAACAGGTTAAGATTGTACTGGTCAAGGAAGCATCTTCTTGGGAGTCAGTTCTACAGTTCATGGGAAGTAGTTGTCAGAGTGAAGCCTGCTCCTTACTGATGGAATACAAAGGCAAGGAGAATGATTCACCGCAGTGTATGGTAGGTCTTAGCTGTGAAGGTTTGAACTGGATGGACTAAGGAATGCAGCTCATCTGAACATTTGCCATGGAAATAGCAATAGAGTAGAGAGAGGCTTAGCTTTGAAGGTCTGAACTGGTGGAATTAAGGAATGTAGCTCGTCTGAACATTTGCCATGGAAATAGCGATAGAGTAGTTAGTGGCTTGCAACATTTCATCCGTGAGAAAAGGATTGTAGAATGGAAAACAAGTCATCACCCACAGCGCTACATAAACACTTTTGATCTGTGAAGACTGGTAGGTGAAAACTGGGCAGCTCAAGTCCAGATAGGGCAGTAGTAATCCATTTTCAGCTTGATTTGGCTCTTGTAAAGGTAGAGGATGGTAGGAAGAGTCGGGTACTTACTGGAGTGATAAAAAAGGAACCGATCCTTTTTCCAGCATCTTTAATGAGAGACTGTATTTATAAGCTCCACTTGAGTTCTGGAGTGAGCTTTTAGTTCCAATAGCTTAATCTTTAAAAATTCAACTTTTGACTAGTATTTCTCTCATAGACACATCATAAGAGCCTGCAAATTTTCCACTGCCATTCTACAAGGTACCACCCTTAGGCAAAAGAAGAGATAGACAGAGAGAAAAAATGGGGGGAGGACTGACCATATCAATGAGTGGTCGCAAAAATCATCTACAGAAACTCGGGTATTGCTACATAATTAAAACCTAGGGAGTTAACTTGTGAGGTGAGGAGTAACTGTTTTAAAAGACTGACCCTAAACATTGCTTTGTCTTGGGAGTGATAATGAGGATTTCATTTTAATTTGAGGTATTTTTCATCACAATTACTAGTGACTACCATCAAAATTTGAACTAGCATCTAAGTATTTATCTTTATTTCTTATCCATAGTGTTCACTACTTGCCGCAGAGGGTCAGTGAGTAATTGTAGCAAAAAGCACCTTAAGATGACAGAGATACACACAAAACAAATTAATAATGGTTACCAATGCCTCAAATTATATGTTAAGTATTACTTTAATTTGGTTTAAAAAAAATAATACAAAAAACATTAAACAAAATCTGTATCATTTAATCAACAGAAATTAAAAGACTTGACTATTAATCAGCAGAGAACAAAAGTCACCTGAAGATTCTCCTCCCACTCAGTCTGAACAACCCTTATCCTGATCTAAGTAATGAAAACAAAGTTGGAGACAAATAATAATTTAAACCCTTGAAAAAAAAAAAAAAAAAAAAAAAAAAACAATAGGTTTCATTGAACTTTTTAGAAATTATTTGTTAATAAATAGAATCACTTTTTAATTTCTATTAATCTTGTAGAAATATTTTAGGTCATCATTCAATCTACATAATAAATGAAAATATCAATGTGTCACACTTTTTCAACTTAAAGGGACACAAGTCTAACTTTCAATAGCTCATTTCAAATGAAAAAAAATTAGTTCTCAAATTGCAGTGTTTCAAAATAAAATTGTATTTTCAACTTTACTCCTAAAGGCTGTAGCCCAACATATCATATCATTTTGGAATCAGGCCGACTCCATGAGCAATTTAAAAACATTCTGTGCTGGATCTGGACTCACAAACCTGAAATTTTGGATTCCCAAATTTTCATTACTACGATTGTTCTTGGCGATTTTTTGTGACAAATTTTTTTGTAAATAACAATTTTTATAACTTGGAAATAAATTTGGGAATAATCAAAATTAATTGTGAAATATAGCAAAAGTCACCCATGAAATAAAAAAAAAAAATTGTACAGAAAATAAAGACCTACATACATCAAATTATCTTTAAATTAAGTGACAGCAGCAGGATTACTGTTGAACGTTTAAAGGATAAGCTTAAATATTAATGCAATACTTAAATGCAACAATCAATGATGAGTTCTTCTGTAGTTTACTGTTGTCTATCGTATTTACTCCTCCATACCTATTGTGGCTAAAGGCCCAATCAAGAGACCTCCTGATATGCCACCCAATAGGGCGGCTTTTAAGCTAGTTAAAATATATGTGCGCGCACACACACACACACACACACACACACACACACAGAGGCAAACATACATATATATGGACACACAGGAAAACGTACTACACACACACATCTGTTTCCTGAGGGCTAACTTCTTTTTCTGTCTGGTAACAACTCCTGAGTAACAAGAAAAGAGTATAAACTTTCTCTTTGAAGTCATTTTTATTACTCCTGTATTCAAACTGAATATATTCTTTAATAAAGGTATTTTAAATACACAAACAATTTAGGTTTTAAATTTGATCATCTTGCAAATAGCTAAGCAACAAGTACTAGTTCTTCACAAAAATTTAGTTTATAAGTAAATAGATAATACTAAATAAGTTGCCCTATGGTCCTATTCAGGTGCAGAGACAAACAACCTCCCCTCTCCATATGATTCTGTGCTGCATGACAATGTCCAATTATAACATCAGTTAGTCAGCTGAATATTTAAATTCCATTTTGTGTGTGTGTGTGTGTGCGTGCACGCAAGAAAAGCACTAACATTGTAAAGTTGGAGCTGAATGTAAACTGGAAAATAAAACACAGAACCTAAAATATAATAATAAATCTGTTCAGAAACCAACCCATCTGCTATTGTCAGTGTCACACAATTGTGAAATCATTGGGCTGCAATGAGGAAGAACGATATAGGATATTAAAGCAAATGGAAATGCACCTGTTTGAAAAGCTTATTAGTCTTATTTTATATATATATATATTACATATATATTACTTATATATATATATATTATATATATATATATTATATATATATATATATTACATATATATATTATATATATATATATATATATTATATATATTATATATATATATATATTACATATATATATATATATATATTACATATATATATATTATATATATATATATATATTACATATATATATATTATATATATATATATATATATTACATATATATATATATATATTACATATATATATATATTACATATATTACATATATATATATATTACATATATTACATATATATATATATTACATATATATATTACATATATATATATATTACATATATATATTACATATATATATTACATATATATATTACATATATATATTACATATATATATATATAAATAAAAGATCTCAAAAGAAAAGTGATACCTAAGGTTTAAAATGCATTTTTAAAAATGAAAAACTTTCTTGAAGCTTTTATTTTAGTTCTAACCAATGTTTAAGCAAAATTTCCAAAGTTCTAAAAAGAATAAAAAAAATACAATTTAATAATCAAAAAAACTTTTGTTCTTTCCTCTTAATAATAATACTAATAAAGATTTGAGACAGGTTTTTTTTATCATGTACGCTCATTTTTTTTTTTTTAGCCAAACTTTGGGAGGTACTTTATCATTCTGATAAGAACTCAGATTTGTTGGTAAGGGCCTCAGATTCAACACAAAGTCCTACATTAAATGCCTTGTGGAGGTAGTACTGTTTTGAGTGAAGAGGGTGGATGCTGGAAGACCTTATATCTGGCAACATGACTCTGCACCATGCCACACAAGCAGGAATACCCAGTCATAACTGTAAGACAATTTCTGCGATCACATCAACCCTTACATCTGGACACCTAACTCTACATACTGCAACTCCCTTGATTATTATATTTGGGGCGCAGTTGAGCAAGAGACCAACAAAACTCCTTGTATAACCAAAGATGAACTGAAGGCAAGGATTATGGCAGCATTCACCAACTTAAACAAGGAGACCATCCAGAAGAGGTGCAGGAGATTCCAAAGTTGTCTGGAGGCTGTGGTTGAAGCCAATGGTGATTTTATTGAATAAATTTACTCTTTAGTATTTTGAAATATTTTTGTGTAATTTTGGTAAATATATCTGTTAAAATGAGATATCAGGGTTATTTTCACTTTTGCACAATTTAGATGAAAATTTATCCATTGTACCCTGTGTGTGTGTGTGTATATATATATATATAAAGAGAGAGAGAGATAATAGTCAGCTACTCAGTTCTAAGCACATCTGTTTGCTAAGGTAGCTAGATAATCCCTGTTGCAAACCCTTGCTCAGGTACATTGGCATTTGTTCCACACATACAGTCAACCTATAGTTTCTACAGCAATTATGCTGAGCAGACAATAATTACAATTTCCGAGAAAAGTGCATAATCTGGTGCAATCAACAGTCTGAACAAGGCTAATGCACTCAAACCCTCAGTCATGATGACTTATGACTTTGTGCTAACACATGTATTGATGACACCTAGACAGTTCTGTCTCCAATTTCACAAAGCTTGGTTCAACTTATGGGGTATGATTTTCACTCGAGCACTTTCCAATAGTGTTGCATTCTGGTATAATTTCCCAAGACCAATAACATCAAGAAATCACTTCCTTAACAAATCAGCCATGGTGGGATTCAAACCAGAGACTTATGGTTAGAAAGTTTATGTTTGGGAGAGAACCTCATGAAGAAAGCTGTTTATTTGACATTGCAATGGGTTTAGTGAATATCTATTTATGTCCAGATTTGGGAGAGGACCTGGTAGAAAAAACTGTTGATATAAAGGAATAAATATAGCTCTTTTATCAACAATCAGTAAAAGACCTTGAATTATGAATAGCTACTTAAAAAAAGAAGTGAATTTCCTATAATTCTAAAACTGTCAATCCTTTGTTGGAAGAAATACCTAACAGAAACTATTAAAAAAAAAAAAATAAAGCTTCCTTTTCAAGCTGAAAATATTTTAACATCTGAATGTTTAAATTATTACAATTTTTCATTTTTGTCAATTATATTAATTGTGGATATAAACAAGAGAATGTATAAAGTGTCCTTAAAAGAAAAAAAAAAGGATTTTTCCTGTTTATAAAAGTCTGTTCAGTTCCACTATTTCAAGAACAAGACCATCCTAAAAGTCATATTAAATGTTTTCTCCTTCAAGTTAAAACAATTGCAGTTTATTCTGAAACATTTAGACAGAGTACTTTGGCAACTACTATTTATTTAATACCAGTTTTATTCAATCATATTCCATGGTTATAATTTATTACATTGGAATCGTAATCACGATTCAAATCATCAGATCTACAAATTCAAAAAGAAATTTCTTTTTGAATTTGTAGGTTTGATGATTTGAATCGTGATTACGATTCCAATGTAATAAATTATAACTATGGAATATTAGTGTTCGAGCCTTTTATATATATATATCATTTAAAGCCAGACAGAAGCTTAAAACATGGAATCTAAACATGGAGTTCATGCCTACAGGAGAATAATTTGGAATTTCAGTAAAAAGAGCAAAACACATTTTATGGCTGAAAACTTAGTAATGTTAGATCTTAACTGATTAATTCTAAAATTTTTCAAATATAACATTTTTTTTTCCTTAGCTCTTCAAGTAGAGCATAAAAAATAGGGAATAACAAGCTTCAAATAAACAGACCAGCAAAAATAATTTTGTTTTCTACTCTGTCGAACACTGACAATTGCTTCAAAATTACACCTACAAATTACAATTACATTTCCAAGAATAACGTTGTCTTCCTAATAGAGCAGCAGTTCCCAAATAGTGTGGTCTGCCTCAAAGGTATGGTGGAAGAGGATAGAAGGTGAGGCAGAATGATTGAGAGGCAATCAAATATTTAGAAACAGTTTTAAAAAAAATTTATATGCCAAAAATAACTATGATTTCAAATTTTAAAATATTATGGATTACTTGTAATTGCATGCATGGGTCCCAGTCTAAATAGTTATAAATAATTATTGACAGATTTTATCATTGTGATATTTTTGCATTATATCAAGTATTAAGAATATAGTAACTAGGCTTCGCAAATTGGAGGAGAGAATTATCAATGATAATGTTCTTACTTTGAAACTGTGGTCATCTCTCTTTAACTATCTATCTGTTTTTAGGGTTTTGTTTTTTTTAAATGTACTTTTTATCACATTTGGTGAGGTATAAGCAAATTTACATTCCAAAAATGTGGCCCAGGAAAAAAAAAATGTTTAGGAAGCACAGCAATAGAGTATGTAAGTGCTTCTATATTATGGAAACAGTGAGAGTAACCATTTTCACACAGGAAGCATTTGGTATTCATTGGCCAAAGAATGCTACTACCAGTTGAAATTTATACAGTCCTTGTCTTTAAACAGTTTTCCAGAAAAATAGGTTTCTTTTGAGATTCTTGACAAAATCCAAATTACAATATTATTGGTCATCACTTGGCCTCTTGGCTTTGCTCACTTTGCCACCCCCCAACCATAACATAGACGCTTCTCTCTGCCTTTTCAGTAAATATTTTCATGGAGATTGTTCTGATGAACTCTCCTCCTCTTTGGCATCACATCTTCATGGATTTAATCCCAGTGCTAGACTCATTATTTAACTATTAAAATTGCGTCGTTTGTTAAACATCCCTTTTGTGTTCATACAATCTCTTAGATTTCTCCAATATATTCCTCATATCAATTATCACAGGTGAAAGAGTAAATTGCTCCTTCAACTTTTCACTTATTTTTTGTTTTGTATTATGTTTTATTTAAAAGTAGTTGTAACAAATTTTGTTTTATGTTAAGCTTAGATAAATTCTTTTTGATTCCAGTTGTGATATAGTTGGTGTGTAAAACGATGTATTTTGATTCAATGGCTTTTCGATTTCCACTTTGTCATAGATTTCCCTAAAATTGTTTTTGATATGTAAAAGGCTTTTAGCCATTTCACTGAAATACCATTTCTCATACATCACTGAAGTTAAGCAATGTCAAGCCTGGTTAGTACCAAAATGGGTAACCACTTGGGAATACCAAGTGCTCTAAGCTTGGATGTGCAGGTGGTGTAATGGATAATGGCTCAGAATTGTTAATCAGAGAACAGAGTTCCAATTCCTGTTGGGTTCGTTATATTCACTTACATGCAAATACTCTTGGGAAAGGTATAAATCCACCACTTCTCCTCCCCAGTTATGGATTAATTAGTAAGACTTGTATCACTAAAAATCATTGTCTTAAAAAAGAAAAAAATTTCTAACAATCTAAAAATAATTTTCTGGCTTTAAATAACCTGCAAAGAAAACGAATTGATGAATGAATGATATATAAAAAATTATTTATCAGTTTTCTCATGATTTCTACAAATTACTGTTTTTTATCAAGTAATATTAAAGAATGAGCTTATCAACTAGTACGCCAAACTCAACTAATGCACACGTCTCTAGGCAATTGGCATGTGAGGGTTTCATGTCAAAACTTAAACTACATCAGGCTTAAGGTCTGGTAAGGTGACAAGCTGGTAGTTTTACTTTGTCATACAACTTGTCAGAGACACTGAAGTGGCTTAGCCTAACTAAAAACAATGACAGCATATTCAACATTGGAGAGGAAGGAGGACACCGAAAAGAAGAAAACAATATGGCCGCATTAATCCGGGTCAGCGAAAAGAATCTAAACAAATTATGTTAGCAATTAGCAACAGGAACCCCTTGCAATATAAACAACTTATTACATTATAATATTTGCAAATCTTTACAACAGATTAAACATGTTATAATTATCAGTTTTAATCACTGTCTAGTTAGAAATGAGCCATGCATCACATCCAGTTCAGCAGTCTTGACTATTAGGTTGGTGCAAAAATAATGACGTAATAATGTCGTTTTCTGACGTTAAAAAATACGTCAAAAAACATTATTACGTCATTATTTTTGCACCAACCTAATACTTGTCCCTTCCGGACGTGGGCATTTAGGCTCTCCACAACGTCTTATCCTTTATAGCCCTTAGTGTTTCTCCCTTTGTCAAACCTCCTGTCACCATTCATTTACACAAACTAATAAGGTAGGTGTCACACTGCATTTCCCCCTCTCTCTCCTGCATTTGATATGGATATCAAGCTCTCTAAGCCTTCCTTCCTCATTATGTGTCCAAGAAATTTCAGTTCTCTCTTTTTGATTCTGAGTACGTGTTCTTTATGTTAGCATTGTTTTTAAGATTTTCCCATTGATTGCTTGCCCCATTCATGGAATTCTCAGTATCCTTCTGTAGAACCACACTTCCATTGTCTCCAGTTTCCTCTTCCTCAGTCTAAGCAGGGTAGAGAAGCTCAATTCTTAGAGACAAACAGCCATACCAGCAGCAAATATGATTTGATTATAGTGTTGAAAGTGTCTGCAGAACTAAACACATTTTTGGAAGAACTGAATATGAAGAACTAGCGTACATAATGTACCTAAAAGGTCTCCAAATGACCGTCCTCAGGTTTGGAATTCAGAGTTTTCCTTCTCACAGATTGGTTGCCAACAAAGGTTATAAAACCCAGTCTGTCCTACTATTTACCCATAGCTGGGGAGAGAAGAGACTGATTCTTTACCTTTACAGGTGCTATTGGTGCGTAAGAGAATGCAACAAATTCGACAAGAATTTGAACTCAGCTCTCAGATTTCTCCTTCTGAACTTTTATCAATTTCAATCATATCACCACGCATTATATATCAATGCCATGGTGCCCTTAAAAAAACAAGTCACGTCAACGGCAATTTTTGCCTTCAACTAATTTACTTTTCTTTTTTTAAATTAAGAACGAAAAATGTTACGTTTTTCTTAATAAAAGATGGGCGTGGGGATTTTCCAAGAAAAAAAAAAAAATAACTATATATAGCCCTATGCAGATATATTTTCAAAGAAAAGACGTAGATGAAAGGAATTTCGACAAATGTTACATTACAAGTTTATTTCAATCTTGCAACATTTATGTCCTCCCGAAATGAAATGAACATCATATGGATACACATACATTACATAGTAAGAATACATTTCATTTTAAAACAGGAATACTTAAATAAACTGGTCCTCTCAAAAAGGAGAAAAAAACTATATGTATGTTAGGGATCAGTTTGATGCTGTATGTATATTGTAAACAGGACCCCCATCTAAAAATAATAGAAAATTAATGTTTTTCGTTTGTGACAAATTGCGTGAGTAGAGAACGTTCTTCTGAATGCTAGGCAACAAAAATTAGACGTTAAAACATTTTTATCTCTGAGAAATAAATTACTAATATTCATGTCGGAAAGTAAAAGATCATTTTGACTTTTGTTGACATTTATGTTTTTCTTTCAATATTTATTTTGATTTTATGCTGAAAAAGCTTTATATCTTTCTACAGTAATAGTATAATAAACTCTTTCTTTCTACCACATAAGCTAATAATGTTGTAAGGTTTGATTTCTTATTTTTGAAAATGTTCCACTGCAAGATATCATGGCTAATAATTCTAGTCATCATCATCATCGATTTTATTTGTCAATAAAAAATATTTCATTTTAAAGATTTTTGTTTATTTATATCAATTTTTAAAAGATTTTTTTTTTACGTTATTACTTATTACAAATAAAAAAACAAATTTTGCAAATTCTAAAAAAAAAAAAAAAAAAAATGCCGCAGTGCCCACATTTTTAAGGGGTTCACCAAGTCAATTTCTGCCTACCCCTTTCTTAGGCTAAACTCACCCCTGTGTGTTTGAGTCTATATAAAACATATATTGTTAAATAAATATAACAGACAATGAAGGTCTATTATGTTTGATCATGAGCCATTCTAAACTTTGTATGGTTGCTTTAATTTTGGGTGAAAATAATGACAAAAATTGTCCAGCATTTGGATATTTTCTTAGGCTGTTCTTCATACATACATGTGATAGCAGGATAGCTGGTTTTTGATATTAAATTAACTTCTAGCATCAATGGGAAATTTCTAAATATGGTAGGTGGTAAAAATTCTCAACACCTCCTCCCATGAAAAAAACAATATGCTGATGTTTGGTCATTAAAACACTGATTTTGGGAAGGCTGGGAATTTTTTTAGCACCACCTTCTACTTCAGGTGACTGGAAGTGTTGTATTCAATTATTCTGACTCTGAATATTATCTTTCTTTGTTCTAATGACACTATATATATTTATTAGTCATACAGCTTGATATCAACCTACTTATGAGATATTATATTGTTTTCGTAAGAGAAGACATTATTTGATACCAATAAGCAAATGTGCCATAAAGGATATCTCATTATCATGTCATGAAAATCTTATTGCTAGAACTTAACTTTTTATTTTATTTTATTAACTTTCTTCAGCTACTTTTACTTTTAAGGATTTAAAACTCGGAATTCTTTCCTACATGTGACAGCAAAAATTAATTGTATAAATAAAATATGTACATAATATTACGTTGGCACAAAAATAATGACGGTTTTTGACGTTAAAAATACGTCAAAAACCGTCATTATTTTTGCACCAATCAAATATATGCAGAAACCAATCAATGTAATTAGAAATATTACTATCATTTTTTTTTTTTTTTTGCAGAAAAAGCAAACATATATCTTCCTGTCTATATTTCTGAGATGAGGTATTATGTACACTATTTACATTATTCGGACTATTGTCCTCATCTTTTTCGCCATATTTATTACAACATTTCGGCTGTTGTACACTCCGGCCTTCTTCAGGTGGTTGGAATGTCGAACTGAACCCTTTATTTCAATCATTGGGGTAGACGGTTCTAGTTCCACATGCCATGTCTAATGGATGTCCTCAAGAACACATGGTACAGTGGATAAAGGTGTCAGTTAGATCCAGTGACAGGACCCAAAGAGTGCGAGTTCAATACCTGGTTAAGGCAGTGGAGAACTTGGAGAGGGGAATTAACAGGAGATAACTGACATCCATTAAACATGGCACGTGGAACTAGAACAGTTTACCTCAGTGAGCGAAATAAAGGGTTCAGTTCGACATTCCAATCACCTAAAGAAAGCTGGAGTTTACAAGAGCCGAAACGTAATAAATATGGCGACAAAGATGAGGACAATAGTCCGAATAATGTAAATAGTGTATTTTCCTATTTAACTCCCATAGTAAATATTTTCTCAAGTTCCCACATGAAGTATTGGTAATATTTACTAAGTTATGCTTCTTTGTACTGCAGAAGGACAATGAAAAGAAAAAACGGCAAGAAACATTGTGTTGTGCCAATATTCTAATTGAGATGGCCTTGTGTGCTTAACAAAAAAAAATCTATTTGAAATTCATACCTTTAGTGAGATTTGGACACCAACCTCTGACATCAGTTGGATATTTCTACATATAATGGGTGCTGAAAATTCTCAGCACTCCCTCTCTTAAAAATAGTATTCTGATGTTTGATCATTAAAACACTGATTTTAGAAAGGCTGAGAACTTTTCAGCATTGTATTTCAGGCTACATCAAGTGTTGTATTTACTTATTCTGAATGGGAATATTATCTTCGTTCTAGTGACAAACGAGGAATTGAAAAAAAAATTAAAAAAATAAGAGGAAAAATTAATAAAATATGAATTAAAAGCAGAGTTTGAGGCAAAAAATCTTCAGCAAAAATAGCAGACAAACTACCCCCCTTTTCTTTGTGGCTTAACAGAAAAAGTTTTACATTAAGGAACAATGAACAAATTACTTCAGGCTCATTATTAAATATGGTTCTTTATAGCAGCTTTAGATTAATTACAATTTTTTTCTCAAGAAGATGTCATTATCCTCATAAAGAAAACCTTTAATTTACTTGCTAATGAATTAATAGAAAAATAGTTTTAAGGGGAGATCTTAGGAAGCTCTTAGAGTTACAGAACGCACCAAGAGCCAAAGATAATCTAAGGAATATTTCAAAACAAGTTCTGAAATTGTTCTAATCCATTGTTTTTCAAGATTAAAGAAAAAATATCCATTATTTCACTTTACAGTCCTCATGATAATTATTTTGTTCACTGAACATTCATTTTTATCTTCTTCATGCATGTCATATTCAGTAACTATCCAAGAATTTTGAATCCAAGCCATTATCCATGGGGTGAAGCAACAGTGCTCCCATTCCATGATCTTAGCTAATTTATCTGTGACACACAGGTATTTTTCTGCTGAACTAGAATGTAGGACTTTCACTGCTTATCCTACATATTGAACCCACAATTATATATACACAACCAATACTTTTATTCATGATACCATTGGTGAACAATAGAATTTTGAAATCTTAAAATGTCTCTTTCCTAATATTTTTTTTTTATTTCATCCCAAGGAAGGCAAATAAAACCACTAAAATGCAAAGGGTTACTGAGTGTTAAATAATACAAGAAAAAAAAAATATTAGAAAGAAAGAAAAATAAAAGAACAAGAATTAAGAAAACAGAAGATAATAACTGATATTGCATTTAAATTTTTGATGGTGAAATTTGACTGAGAGGCCAGAAGAGATTTCCACAAGTAAGAAGTGTGATAGAAGAAACTGTCAGCATAGAACTTATGGTTAAATGTAGCCATTTCAACTGTAAAAATGAAATCTTACTGTCAATCTAGTACTGTGCTTAAATTCATAAAGCCTGTGTACCATAGAGAAAAGTTCATCTGAACAATTACCATGAAAGTATTTCTAGAAAAGTCACAGGGAAGCTATTAGGTTGGGGCAAAAATAATGACGTAATAATGTCGTTTTTTGACGTATTTTTTAACGTCAAAAAACGACATTATTACGTCATTATTTTTGCACCAACCTAATAAATTATGGTGATGAGAAAGTGATTTAAGTTGCGATCAGGACCAGTATCATTGCAGATTCTTCTTTGGATTTTATCAAGAATCTCTAAATATATAACAGGAACACCAAACCAGATTCAGCAGTAGTATTCAAAGCAATCAACTCTATAAATACGACTTGTAGTAGATATTTGTATTTAGTGCCCTGTTTGGTCCAAAATTCAGTCTTTTGGTGGTAAGCCTGAACGGTCTCTCCAGAGCGCAGTTTTGTGTAATGGCATATAAAGGATTGGCACTGTCCAGACTACATATCCTCCTCTTGTCTGTACTGACAAGATTCAAAGGAATACAAATACTGCTACTAATAGTAGTAAAAAGAAAGGAGAAAGAGAAAGAGCAAAGGACACATGATTTTGAAAATTATAGCACATTTGTGGCAGTGTGTGTTCTTGAGATATTTGTTGTTCTTCTTGTAGGCACCCTCAGAATAAAGAAAAGTCAAGTCCTAAAAATGGATGGATAAAATTGGTACGGTGATTCTGATGTAATGGAATAACCTATCACCCCCATGAGTGACTACACTATAGGTAGTAACTACCTATAAGTATCTGTAAGTCACAGACTACAGAGATTAGCTGGGATCTGTCGAGTATGACTCAGACTTATGTAAGAACTACCAACTACTCACTACTGGATTAACTTACCTGGCACAGGGCTTCGGCCATGTGCTGGTGGTATCACAGCTACAACTAGCTTAGACCAGCCCTGACCAGCTTGGACAAGCTATGACCAGCGGCCCTAGTGAAAACACTCGGGTCCCCACGTTAAAAACTGACCTTGTGTCACAACCTGACTCAGTGGGGCGTCAAGTAAATCTTCTCACTGCTGGATCAACTTGCGACGACCTTGTGCATAACTGTCACCTTTATTCTTATCGTACCTTTTTTTTTTTTTTTTTTTTTTTTTACAAAAACCTTTACTTATTTTATTCACTTTGTTTTTCAAGTATATATTCCTATTAGCATGGAATATAACAGATTTGAAATGAGTTTTTTCAGAAAACAGCACTGCTTGTGAAAGCCAAAATTCCAAGACAAGTTTTGTTCATGAATATAGATAAAGAAATAATAAAACCCCTGGACATTTGATATAAACCATTCCTGATTATTAAATTATGATCAAAAAACTACTTGAGACAAAAGATTAAAAAAATATTTCCTTACCCCAAATTCAAATGACACAACCAAAATTAAATAAAAAAAAAAAAAAAATTAAAAAAATTCTGGACTCTTAAAATAAAATTTTCAAGAATATGATTCAAATTAGTTTCTTTAAATTCAACAGGCGATGTTAAGGAAATTAATTGCAATGGCACCTTGTTAAGTGTTTTCAATTTGAGCAGATATTTATAAAGAATTCAAAATATTCGTGAGCATGTATCAGTATCTTCCCCAGGAATTCACATGTCAAGAATGTGTGTGTGGGGTGGAAGTAGTATTCTTTCAATCCACACCCTTTCGACAAGCAAGAATTCTGTCCTGCCCCTTTCAAATATGAAACAAATTAGGATTCTTGAAACCCGGAGCCAAAGCAAAAACAATCTTCTTCATCAGGGCTCATCTCCCAGGGGTACAAATCCATTCCATAAAAGAGTACAATGTTTACCCATTAAAACTACTCCCTGCCCCAGGAAATTGGCAGGCAACTGCTGCATTCAGCAAAAGAAAGAATCAATATAGTTGGGTAATGGCAATCCAGCTATTTTTCGGAAACAGCAAAAAAAAAAAAAAAAAAAAAAAAAACAATTTTTTTTAATTTTTTTTTTTTACTTCTTCCTAAAACAATCTTTCCATTTTTAAAATACACTCAGCAATAATTGGTCTAACTTATGTCCATCTTTCCATGTAGAGGACATGTTTTTCTTTTTCTTTATTCATTTCACCCCAAGCAAGGTAATAAAGCCACTAAAATGCAAGGTGTTACAGTGTGTTAGAGAACATGATAAAAATATACTATTAAGAACAAAGCAGAAGATAATGATTGGCACTACATTTAAATTTAAAGCATGGCACATAACTGACTGACCATTCATCAATATATGACATCATAACATTCATCACATATGACATTGGTTATATCTCTAACATATTTTGCTGAAGTATTCCTCTTTCTTGCCATTATCACATCTTGACTGTTGTACCATTTCATCTTCCTCAGGTAGTCAGATGTGGATAACGTACATGGAATTCCAAACTGAATTCTGCTCTCCTTGTCAAGGGATATTTCAACTCGTTCTTATTTAGTACTGCTCAGTTATTGCCTGCCCTATTTCCCCTGAATTTAAAGTTGTGTACTACCCCCATTAGATTAAATAAAATATTCAGCTTATTTGGATTAAAAGACAACTAATGATAGTCAGAAGGCACAATTGCCAAAACACTGTGCTAACAAAGATAACAATATTAATCTCAATGCAAATTATGTACATAATGTTAACTCCCCATCCAAGAAATTTAGACAGAAATTATTTTGCTGATTTTTTTTCTCTCAAGTTATCAACTTGATGAAGAGAAAGCAGAATTCTGAGAATCAAATTCTTTGAAACAAAAAACTAACTTAAATTTGATTCAGTCACTTTGATCTTCTCTTGGATAAATATCAAATGCCATCTTTTTATCCAACAATAACTGGAGTTGTATTAAATTCTTCAGATTCACATTAAACTTCATATATAATTACAAGCATTGTTCAACGCTGTAGAAAAACAGACATTTTTTTTTTTTTTAATTCAATGAATCAAGGTGAACTATTATTCATTTTTTAAGAGTATTTCTTTCATCTCAATTTCAATTACTTTTTATTACAACTAACCAGTACAAATCAGAAAGAAGTACCAAGTCAGACTCAAAATACATACACCTTTATTTACATTATTTACCCTATTATCCTCATCTTTGTTGTTATGTTCATAGTCATCGTGCACTCCAGCCCTTATCAGATGCTTATTGATCCAGACAACCTTTGGCCTTGCGCCACAATTGTTTTAATTAAAAACAATAAATATATATACTTATATTCATTGCATTTTATACTAAGGTGATTTTTTTTTATCTTTCTCAATAGACAGCTTCATACAAGAAACAACCATATTTTTGTTTTTTCAGATTTTATGTTCATTTATATATGCAGAAGAAATAAGTGTGTGTGTGTGTTAGTAGAACATAGAATCTAAATAAGATTTTTTTATGAATCAGACAAAGTGGAAAGTTCTTTTATAGTTCGATTCATTTTGGCTGCAAAACGCCTAACAAACAGGCTTTAGAACTAAAATTTCAGTTTTGTTCTTTAATTCTGGACGGAAGACACCAGCCTAACAAACAGATAATTAATATTAAAAACACTTATACAGATTTCTTTCACTTTGACCTGAAGAAGCTGATCTAACAAAGGTGAAACTTCTGTATTAATGCACAATGTAATTATATGTATAATGCAATCCCCACTTTACGTGCAAAGAGTGTTATACAAAAGTGTTACAAATTTACTACAGTTGATATTTACTACAGATATAGGATTAGGATCTAAAGTGGAAAGAGAAAGACATGGATTTCCTAAACTTTCATTGTGGCTGGACGATAGCAGCCTAGCAAACAGATAATTAATATTGAAAGCACTAACACATACAGATTTCTTTCACTTTGGCCTGAAGAAGCCAATCTAACAAAGGCGAAACACAGTCAATAAAACAGTTTTTCACTTTGATATATATATTAAAAAAAGAGAGAAACTGCAAATGTCTTTTGTTGTTGTAATATGGATTTTTAAAAAGATATTATGCTTTATTTTCCATAATTTTGCTACACGCATTTCTGGTCTTGCAACCATCATCAGGCAAAGGGTGGAGATTTCCACATATATATGAGCTTAGAAGCCACCCTTCAGGCAAACTTTAGGCTGGCTCCTGTAGAGGGCTTTTAGGCCTTCAGCCTTTTACTTTCAGCATCCTTTGTATGCAAAAGTTATAAGAATTAAAATAAAATAAAATTATTTATCTTTAATCAACACCTTAATTTAGGTACCTCCACGAGATCGCTAAAAAGAGTATAGCATGATGAAAAAGACGCCAAACTTGACGAAAACAAAATTTTATCGTCTAAATGTTTGTTATAATTAAGAGGAAAGATCAAAGTATTTTTTGGGTATTTTTTTCCATTTTTTAATCGTTCCTAGCACGTCCGAAATTTTCGTTAAAAATCTAGTTTTTTTTTGAGTCAGCAAAATTGACCATTTTTTTCTATTTTAAAAAAAAACTGGAAATCTCACTTTGAAATTCTTTTAAATATCAATTTTTTCATTTTTTCAAAACTTATTTTAAGAAAATCAGAAATTATAATGTTTATTTAAAATATTTTGAACCAAACTTAACTTAGCTTAGCTTTTGTGCCAAAAAGATGTAATTTGAAAATAAAACAAAGCAGGTCATAAACTTTCGCGTCTCTTGACAGGTGATGAATGACATATTTATGAATTTCATGAGGCTAATTTGTTCTACGGAAGGAGAAAAGTGAAATAATTTACATGTAAGTGAACAAATTATTTACCTCATTATTTTTAACAAAAACTTTCAGCTGTCTAATTTCTTTTTTTTTTTTTTGTACTTAGCTTTCACCTTTACGTTTATGATGCTTTATGGAAAATATATTATAAAGAAATTAAAATAAGACTGTTAAGAGTGACATTAAATTTCATATTTCCTAAGAAATGTATCTAATTAATTTATAGGTACCTTTCTTATTAAATTTTATCAGAACTGTACATAAAATACTATAATTTTATGTACATTTATTACATTTTACTGTTATTTGTATTTGCATTCATTTTATTATTAATTTTGATATTTCATTTATGGAAAAATGTCATAACTGAGATTAATATAAAAATAAGATCATATAAATTTCATAAGATGATACTGATACTTGTAGGTACCCTTTTCAGTTGAAATTGAAAAATCAAATTAACTTCTCCACACGTGTTTCGCAAAAGTAAAGGTCTTAACAGCGGAGAACAATGCTTAACTCAAATAACGCAACTTAATTATATTCTGGTTGGTCTTCCGTACTCTATAATTACAGCCCGGTTATAAACACAAAATTACATTTCTTAATTACTGTGGATCTTCTGATTAGTCAAAATGATACAATTTACAACGCACTAAAAAAAGATCTATCTCATAAGGACACTTAGGAAAGCCGATGGGGCTTTTAACTAATTTTATAATATTTTAACAACTTAAATGTAAAATCTATTATAATTAAAGAAATAACAAATAATTGTATTAAAAATTCATTTTTCATCTAAAAAAAATTTTTGCTTTCAGAAAATATTGTCCATATTCATAAAAACAACTAAAAGCCAATAAAAGCATTTGAAATTAAATAATATCTTTGTTTTATTGAGTTTTGTATGTTACAATTCAGAGCTGATTTTCAGGTATATTGGCTCCAATTAAAAACAAAAAAAACATGATTTGCATTCCTCAAAGCCCTGTGCTTTTAATTATTGTAATCACTAAACCTGATGCGATCGAATTTCTAGCGTTTTCATAAAATTAGTTATGGGGGGGTAATAAATATTTTATAAAATATTTCTACCATGACTTTAATAAAAAAAAAACATATTTATAATAATTTCGATCATCCGTGAATAGTTCCTGAAAGTTTCATTAACATCCGACAATTATTTCTAATTTTGCACGATTTTTCAAATTAATGTGTGTCATACCAAAAAAACGTGCTAAAAATTGTCTATGTTATTTACTAGTTCCGCTGATACAAATAGAAACAAGGTTTTTTTAATCAAAATTTAGAATGTTCTAAAAAGAAGGAAAAAATTTTAAAAATAATTTAAAAAAAACTTTGGTCTTTCCTCTTAATAATAACATAAGCATTTAGACAATAAAATTTTGTTTTCGGCAAGGTTGGCATCTTTTACATCAAGCTATGCTCTTTTTTTAGCGATTTCGTGGAGGTACCTACCTTAATTCAACATAATCTTTCTTTGTATATGCAACTAATCTCTATAGTTTACATTTATGTTGCAGGCAATTTTTATTTTCCTTTAAAAATCCCCTTTCTTTATGATCCCTTCGCATAAAGTCACTCTTAAAAGACATTAGGGAACCTGAACTATGCAATATTTCGAATACACCACAGTACATATGCTAAAAAAAGAAAAAAAACATATGAGCAATGTACTGTGCCATGCTTAAGTTTTGATTAGGATTTAATTAGACAAAATCAATTTGAATTGCAATGAAAAATGAAATTAAAGTTAAATCTAATAAAGGGTTGTTTTTTAAACATTTCACTTTGTTCAATATTTAAATTCAACTTTAAATGATCATTTAATGATTATTTAATGATTATTTAATGATTATTTAATTTTTAATCGTATTTAACTAGAATAGTTACTACCTGTTGCTTCAGGTTGTTTATGATCTGCTGAGATCAGAAAACGAATGAACGGACACATGAACACTGCGCTTTATTTATATAGACATATATATGATAAAATACAGTTTTAAGCCATGCTATATTTATATGGTAAAATTACTCTATCGTGGATTCATATAACTTAGAATATCACATTTTCAAATAAATTCCTAATGTCATCATTTCCCAAATGGTATTTAGGCAGATGACATAACTATTTACTCCTGTTTTAGTAGTAAGTCTGACAGACCTGACAAAGTAAAGCTAGGAACTGCTCTTAAAAGATCTCCAATCAGTGGTTAACTGGGGCAAGGAATAGCTTGTAAATTTTAACACATCCAAAACAACTGATTTCATTTAATCACCAGAGAGAACCTTTTCTGCCTGCCATCATCAGCATAGATGATGCTAAACTCCAGGAGAGCAAAACTTTGCACATTCTTGGACTCGGCTTTTCCACTGGTAGAAAGTGGAGTGATTATATTGAATCAATTGTTAATTGTTGTATACTTTAAGAGGTAACAAACAGACGAAAGTGGTACTCGAGTGAAGGAACAGCAACACTCGTGTAAATGAAAGAAGAGAGGTTTAATGCAAAAGAGAATACACTACTGAAAGACAGGGAACTGTGGAGCAGGTTAGTAAAAAAAATAATAATTACAGAATGAAATTTCAGAGTTCAGGCGGAGACGTCAGGAGTACAGAGTTGAAGGAACTGTAAACCCCCTCCTAAACAGGAAATAAGGGATAAATCTTTACTTCTTTTCAAAAGATTAGGGAGGAGTATAAGCGAACCTATTTAGACCTTATCCACCTTTAGGTTCTTGTTATTAGTGTCTTTGACTTTTATGCATACAAGTGAATTGATAAGACTAATCTGTACAACAATCTTGGTTTATTTTTGGAGGTGAGGTTTTTATTTCTTCAGATCAGTGTCAACTGTCCAGTTACCGTTTTTGTCAATGCAATTCTCGCATTGAATTTTGGCTTCGATTCATCTTGGTCCAAAGTATTTGAATTGTTTCACTGTTGTTGTATCCTTAAAGAGGTTACAAATAGACAAAGGTGGTACTTGAGTGAAGGAACAGCAACATGCACATAGACGAAAGAAAAGAATTTTATTGTCAAAGAGAATACACTACTGAAGGACAGGGTAGCAGGCTAGTAATTCCCGAAGCAAGGTTATTTAACCTACCCACCCCCTCCACATGGCAGGATGTGGCACAAGGCCGTTTTTAATGTGGGGTCAAAACCAAGCCTGTAGGCTCGAGCAAAAATTCCCCGTAAAAAACGGGGTCGGATAGCTGTCTACTACCCTAGACGAGAGACAGCCTTTTGGCATAGCCTCGTCTGGGTTCCTCTCTGCCCAAAGGTAGAGAGTTCGACCAGCACAGCTGGGAGATGAATCTCCAACTAATTGCCAAAGCAAGCTCCCAGGTATATCCTGTGCTCACTATACATAGCTACTGATATAGTCAGTCCACATAGGCGATAGGGAGCGTGGGACATTCCATCACAACATTAAGTCTAGGAAAGTTGGTTTACTATGTCGTTCCTATCAGAATCCTTCTTGCACATTTATAAATCTACCATTTGTTCATGAATTAAATACTTTTGCCATATCTGGTCTGGTGCTCTGGCTATATACATTGAGAGTCTTGGCAAAATCCAAAGAAGGGTCTGTAATGTAAACGATCCTGACTTGGCATCTCGACTTCAGTCACTTTCTCACCAACATGAGGTGGCTTCCATCTGTCTGTTCAACAAATATTTTTATGGCAACTGCTCTGATGAACTTTTTTTCCACACCTGGTGCCCCAACTACATGAATTTAAGCATACTCCTAGATTGGCAATTAGGTCTCACCATTTTTTTGTTGAACAAGATAGATGTATCCACAATATTTACTCTAACAGTTTCTTTTCTTGCACTTCTCATCAGTGAAATTCCCTATTTCTTACTTCTCTGATAACTATAATCTTCAAAGATTTAAATGCAGCTTCAATCACCATTTTTTGTTGTTATCACATTTTGACTATTGTGTCCTTCGGCCTTCTTCACATGTTTGTGGAATGAAATAAAAATACTAGCCAAAGAAAAACACTGGAAAGTCAGATGTGTGAAGGACTCGGTGTATATGCTAGGCTATAGGGATCTCCTCAGTGGGCCTAGCATAGAAATAAATACAATATGGGAGCCGTTAATAAAAACAAATGACAGCTAGGTTTCAGGAGTTGCAAGAAAAAAGAATTGGCAGTGAAACATACCAGCAGCAACTTGGAAGGAAAGAAGAACTTGGAAGGGATTCAGTGTTGTTGTGGCGAACATGAGACAGAACCTGGGACGAGCACACCTGGTCGCGACTTGCCTTGTCCCCGCCAAAAACGAGCCCGTATTTGTTTAGCATGTAAAGCTACTGCAGTTGAAGTGAGGGAGAAAAAAGCACTTACCGCTCTGCCATAATCCGTCCTCAGCCAGATATCGTAAAAGAATGAGGGGGGGACTTGCATTGCATTTTTATGCAATAAAGATGCAATGCATTATGGGACATGGACGCAATGAATTGTGGGATCACAGGAAGACGCAAGGGATTATGGGTATATGGACAAATATAAAAGCAATTACTTTTTCCCAGTGCGGGGAGTTCTTCGAGTGACGTTCACGGTTGGCGGCAAGAATAGTCTGTTAGTGCGATTTTGAGACAGAACTCAAGAAGGAACGACTCATGGTTGAAATACTAGTTGGGAGAGCTTGAATTTACTCGCCAGTTGCTGTTTTCTTTATTTGCCACAAGCTATTTCGGCATATTGATTCTTCAAAATGGAAGGCAAGGTCTTTGACGTCCATTTGATTCCTGAATTCAGTGGCGCCCCAACGGATATGCCCATTGTTGAATGGATAGAAAATGTGGAATTGGTCTGCGAACTTTGCACGATGGACAAGATCGAGCGTATCTTGCCTCTACGACTATGAGGCGGTGCCCTCGCTGTGTATAGACAACTCAGTGGAGAGCAGAGGGCAGACTTGGAACAAATTAAACGGGCCCTTATGACTGCATACGCGACTGACAAATTTAATGCGTTCGACCAATTTATGGGACAGCGTCTTCGCCCAGGGGAAAGAGTGGATGAATTCCTGGCTGAAATGCATCATTTGGTGCGGCTAATAGGAGAACCGCTGCCTGATTGGTGGATGGTATGTGCATTTGTGTCAGGGCTGCCACATCATGTTAGGCAGCTTCTCAAAGCTTCATCCAGGATGGACGACATGAATCTAGAACAGATTCTGACCCGAGCAAGGGCTATTATGACGGATGATGAAGGGTGCCAGGTATTGGCCGCCGCATCCGTAGAGCTACTGCGCTCAGAAGCTGAGGTTCTCCCCCTGCCAAACCTGTTAGCAGAACGATTACCTGCTACAAATGCTCTGGACCCAACCATATGGCGAAGAACTGTACACAAGGACGTCAGGAGAGGTCAAACAGAATGCAGACGTCTGGCCGCGACAAGCGGTGTTTTCGATGCAATGGCATTGGACACATTTCCTCAGAATGCCAGGGAAATGACCAAGGGGAGAAGGCGTCAGTGCCAGCCTTCTCCCTGAGCAAGTGAAAACCCGGAAGTTACCCACCATGCAAGTATTTGTAAATGGAGTAGAGTGCACAGCTCTAGTGGATTCGGGATGCTCACAGACGCTGGTGAGCAAGGCTGTGTGTCGCTGCTGGAAGCAGGAAGAGGTGGGCGTGTTGACTGCCGACGGGAGGACCCTGAAGTGCCGTGGATACGGTAAAATTAAGTTGGGCGTTGAGCAGATTCAGCCCATGACTGTTGAGGTTCTAGTCGTGGAAGGACAATTGCTAGGGTTCGATCTTCTCGGGATTGATGCAATCAAAGTGCTCGGAGGTGTTCACCTGACTGAATCAGGTGAGGCGCATTTCGGAAACCTGAACATATGTGCCGCCATTGTTATCAACAAGCCTGACTTTCGAGTGACGTTTAACCCGAGCATGAAAACGTGGACTGCATTGTGGAAGTGGGCGAGTGGTCATTCACCTAGCAAGTTGGTCAATAAAGTACAGGAGTACACAGTACCTGGCCACGTCTGGGATGCATACGATAAAGAACTAGCAATGTGGCAGCGAGACGGATGGCTACTGCCATATCCCGAGAAAGAGCTTGGTCCACCCAAGGGATTAATTCCCTTAATGGCGGTCGTACAAGATCACAAACAGAAGGTCCGGCCGGTACTTGACTATCGGGAGTTGAACGGCTTTGTAGACGCATTCACGGCTGACGCAGAGGTGTGTGCGCAAAAATTACGAGAATGGCAACGACAAGGAGCTGACGTATCGCTGTTGGATTTGAGAAATGCGTACCTACAGATTCATATTGACAAATCGCTATGGCCTTTTCAAACAGTGGTCATTAAGGGTAAGCGGTTTTGCCTTACGCGTTTGGGTTTTGGCCTGAATGTGGCACCACTTATCATGAAGTCGGTGATCGACACGATAATGTCCCAGGATCAGGACATTAAGAGTGCCACATCGGCATACGTCGACGATATCTTCATAAATGAAGGCCTAGTTTCTGCAGCGTGAGTAAGACAGCACTTTGCAGATTACGGGCTAGTCTGTAAAGATCCGGAGCGATTGAGAGACAGAACTAAGGTCCTCGGTCTGCAAGTCTGGGAAGAAAGCAACTCCCTTCGATGGAAGCGGGGAGGTCAGGTTCCAGAAATTGTTCAAATGGTGACCCGCCGAAGCGTATTTTCCTTGTGCGGGAAACTCGTGGGTCATTTCCCTGTGTGCGGTTGGCTTAGGGTGGCAACTGCATTCATTAAGCATTATGCAAGTACACTGACCAAAGGATGGGACGACGAGATAAAGGATGCCCCTCTTGAACGTATGCTGGAGGAAACGGTGGCCAGAGTGCGGGAATCAGATCCTGTCAGTGGGGACTGGTGTGTGAACGGCAATGAAATGACAGTTTGGGTGGATGCAAGCTCTGTGGCTACATAAGTAGCACTAGAGGTGAATGGGAGCGTCATGGAAGATGCTTGCTGGTTACGTCCAACCAATGATGCCAGACACATCAATCTTGCTGAGCTTGACGCGGTGATCAAGGGCATGAATCTTGCCCTGCAGTGGCACGCACCAGTTATGCATGTGGTCACCGATTCAGCATGTGTGCACTGGTGGGTGTCTGACACCCTGACAGGAAAGACGCGCGTGAACACGAAGACAGCGGGCGAAATGCTGATGAGGCGACGCTTAGAGACACTGGAAGCTTTGGTGGAGGAGTACGCACTGACTATGACTGTGACATTAGTAAAATCTTGTCAGAACCGCGCTGACAGCCTCACCAGAGTGCCGCAACGCTGGTTGGAGATGCACAAGAAAGGTGAACCAGTGTAAGTGAATTGTGCCACTGCAACGAACCAGTTGAACAAACGTCAGGTGACCCACATCCACCAAGAGAGTGGGTGCCCAGGTGTTAAAAGAACACTGTACTTTGCTAGGACCGTAGATCCAACGGTGTCTAAGGAACTGATAAAATCTGTTGTTAGAACCTGCGAAGCCTGCTACTCGATCGATCCAGTGCATTGGAAAAAAGGAAATTTGAGTGTAAGAAGAAACTGGAGCAGGTTAGCAATGGACGTGACACATTACAATGGTAGACATTTTCTTACGCTCATTGACTCTGGTCCCTCCCGTTTTGCAGTATGGCGGCCACTGAGACAGCAAGACTCTGCTGGTGTCATTCGTCAGCTGGAGACAGTCTTCTACGAACGAGGCCCACGACTGAAATACTGACTGACAATGACACCACATTCACTCGCAGACAATTTAAGGAATTTGTAAGCAGCTGGTGCACTTACGTGCCGTCTGGAAATGGCATTGTGGAACGCAACCACAGAAGCGTCAAAACCATAGCGGCCAGGAAAAATTGCTGTCTTGGAAGCGGTTTACTGGCATAACGTCACACCTAAGGACAACCTTTCACTTTCCACTGCACCGGCTGATGTACTGCACACATACCAGTGAGAGGCATCGACGCGACACCCCCACCTGAATCACAAATAACCGAAGAGGAATACAAGAAAGGGGACATTGTCTGGGTTAAGACTCCACATGGTAAATGCATGACCAAATTTGGAACCGGACGTGTGACTGAGGTGGTGAGTCAACAGTCAGTGGGGGTCAATGGAACGCCTCGTCATGTTAGAGACCTGCGCCCTTTTTTGGGCTCAAATCCCACAACTGATGAAGAAAACACGGAGGATAGTGAACAGCCAATATACGTAGAGTTGAATTCAACAACCGATCACTCTGATAGCGGTAGTTTGCCAATAAATCGGGACGTGTCTAATGAGAGCTCCTCTGATGAAGAAGCTCGAACAATCCCCCTTCGGAGGAGCACCCGGAACAACAAAAGACCGTATCCGCACTGTCATCTGCGTGATCAGGAGATCAGGGGGGAGTGTGGCGAGCATGAGACAGAACCTGGGACGAGCACGACTGGTCGCGACTTGCCTTGTCCCCGCCAAAAAAGAGCCCGTATTTGTTTAGCATGTAAAGCTACTGCAGTTGAAATGAGGGAGAAAAAAGCACTTACCGCTCTGCCGTAATCCATCCTCGGCCAGATATCGTAAAAGAATGAGGGGGGACTTGCATTGCATTTTTATGCAATAAAGATGCAATGCATTATGGGACATGGACGCAATGAATTGTGGGATCACAGGAAGACGCAAGGGATTATGGGTATATGGACAAATATAAATCAACTACTTTTTCCCAGTGCGGGGAGATCTTCGAGTGACGTTCACGGTTGGCGGCAAGAACAGTCTGTTAGTGCGATTTTGAGACAGAACTCAAGAAGGAATGACTCATGGTTGAAATACCAGCTGGGAGAGCTTGAATTTACTCGCCAGTTGCTGTTTTCTTTATTTGCCACAGTTGTCCTTCTCTAAGACTGGTTGCCATGATATTTCATCCATAGCTGGGAGACTGTTTTCATCATTATATATAAAATTGTTTTCAATCACTATTTGATTCATTACCAGAGTAAGATTCAGGATAAAAAAAAAAAAATTTCTTACAAAATATTCTATCTGCAGTTTCATTAAATACATTGCTATTACTGCTTATGTTATGAGGCAAATTATATAAATTATCATTAACAATAATTATGTCTTATAATAAAAGTCAACACCAAGGTATAAGGTTCCCCAGATGGAATCAATCGCTATATGTTCTTGATGAAGGCAAGCCTTCAAGTTGGAAGACATTGGCTATGGTTTGACCTGGAAATAGGCAATACCAGGTCCACTTGCTCAATAATACATAACACATGAATGAATACTTCTCCAGTTTTCAACCTAGATATGTGGTGGGAACTGGCCAGTTGCTGAGCTGCCCAGTGACCCTACAACCACACTCAATCATGGGATGGATGATCATGATTATTATAAATGCTGTGTGACAGAAAATTAATTCTGACCATTTTTTTTTTTTTTTTTTTTGAGAATTTTCACCTTTTTACTTAAAAGGGAGTATTATACAACTTTTTCCTTTTTCATATATCCAAATTGCTATCAGTGCTCATCTTGTA
The DNA here is from genome assembly GCA_963932145.1 of Acanthosepion lycidas. Classification (NCBI taxonomy): domain Eukaryota; kingdom Metazoa; phylum Mollusca; class Cephalopoda; order Sepiida; family Sepiidae; genus Acanthosepion; species Acanthosepion lycidas. Next base: position 92,888,784 of record OZ010597.1, read on the forward strand.
CAGTAGGACTATTCCTATATAACCATAAATTTTATGCTAACAGTTTCTTCTATCACACTTCTCACTTGTGGAACTCTCTTCCAGCTTCTTGCTTCACAGTTAATTTTGATTTACAAAACTTTAAATGTAATGTTGATCATTATCTACCATTTTAATAATTCTTCTTTTATTGTTCTCTCTACTTAACAGTGCCATTTTTTTCTCATATTTACTCACACTGAGTAACCCCTTGCATCTTAGTGGCTTTACTGCCTTGCTTGGAGTGAAATGATTAAAAAAACAAAAAAAAAACATTATTTCTGGGGTGGACCACAGAATGCTACACCGCATAAAAGGAAAGGCCACTGTGTTAGCAAATTATACATTTGATAGGTAAATGATATTTATTTTAAAAGCAATGAGAGATGAAGTGAATCAATTTGTTAAAATACATAAAACCATCAAAACACAGTCAGTCGGCTACAAGTGAGAATATAGCAGTGAGACTATTTTCACTACAAGTCAATATGGTCTATTCCTCTTTGTAGTGATTACCAACAAAGTGTGTAGAGTCAGTGAGAGATTGGAGAGAGAAACTGGAACACTGCAATACAAATATATCATTTATGTACATGGCCTCATTTTTATTTCTTCATACACTCACAGAATTCCACATTTGTCTCATTGGAGTTGATTCTTCAACTGAAGTGACTAACAAAATCCTTAGCAACCATTTCCCAAGTGCAAAACAAAGTTTAACCAAAATATTAGCTAAGTTAATTTGTATATGGTGGTGGTTATATATGATTAAATAAAGAACAAGTTAAAAAGACATTTATAATATTTAATCTGTTTAACTATTTAGAGATATTAGAAATTCTGGAAACAGGATACACTCCATTTCTAAAATTTTTTGATTAAAGTTAAATACATTAAATTTATAAAAAAAATTTTCCCGCCCTTTTTATTTAATCATTGATAGATTGAATTCATTTCATATATATATATATATATATATATATATATATATATATATATATAAAACCAAGTTGTGCAATCAATGCAAGATATTTTGTATATTGCTTTATATAAAGAAATATACATCTTACATTAATTGCACAACTCCTTTTGCTGCTTTTAGTTGACCATCATTTGGATATATACATGCGTATATTTATATATATATATATATATGAGGAGGCACGGTGGAGTAATGGATAGTGGCTTGGATTGAGGAATCGCAGAGCCGAGTTTGATTCTAGTCGAATCCATTACATTCACTTACGTGCTAATACCCTTGGGAAGGGTGTGAATCCTCTTCTCCCTCCAGCTATGGGTAAATAGCAGGACAGACTGGGTTCTATAGCCTTGGATGGCAACTGGTCTAGGAGAAGGACAACTCTGAATTCAAAACCTGCGAAGGGTGGTTTGGGGACCTTGTGGCACTTAGTGCACCAGGTCCCTGTATTCGTCACTTCAAAAAGTGTGGCTGGTCCTACACGAAACCTTCACCACTATAATCAAATCTCATGTGCTGTTGTCGGGCTGTCGGTTTCCTGGGAACTGATCTGCTTGACCCTCATACGTTGAACTCGACGGGAGAGCCGACTACACACACACATATATATATATATATATATATATATATATATATATATACGCACACACACACAGAGAATACTCCATCAGTGCATTTGCTAAGGGAGAAGGACTTTCCAACAGTTCAAATATTTGGTGACATGTAGGATCTGAAGTGTGTGTGTGTGTGTGTGTGTTTGGGGGGGGTGAGATAAACAACATTTATTTGCTGAGTCTGATAAGTCTAATGATGAAACTTGAGTCACATGCATGTTCTTAATATTTGTATTTTAAATATGATTTTATATTGGTTTGCAGTTTTTTTGGGGGTTTTTTTTTTTAACAAGTCAACTAAGAATTCCAGTGAAACAGTAGATTTTTATCCTAATTATTTCAATAACATATTTTTATTTTCTATTTACCAATAAGTCATACAAGGTTATGAACTGTAACTATTAATATTTTTTAATTTTAGATTATTTAAAATCTTGCTATTGAACCTGTAATCCTAATGAGAACACAATCATTTTATCTGACGTGCTGTTAACCATTCAACCAGAAAGAAGCGTCTGGTTAGAAAAGTTTTAATTATTCCTTATAAACACACACCTTCGATGATTTTTCACAATTGATCCGGACGGAGTAACGCATATTTTCTACAAAATTTCTTGGACATTCAGGCCACTAAATGCATTTACATCTACAAAAATAATGTATGAACAGAAAATATATTAAATAATTGTCAGACATGATCCATTTTATATATATATATATATATATATATGCACACACACGCACATATATGCACACACACACATATATATATATATGCACACACATACATATATATGCAAGCACACACACACATATATATATATATACACACACACACGCATACATATATATATATACACATATACATACATATACATATATACACACACATATACAAATATACATACATATACATATATACACACACATATACAAATATACATATATACACACACATATACAAATATACATATATACACACACAGATATATATACTGTTTATACGTTATTTTTATAGATATAATTTATTTAATTAAATGCTCTGTTTTTAATTAAACAGTATTAATTACATTTACCACCCTGAACGTTCAAGAAATTTTATAGAAAATATACATTCTCCCACAAGAATCAAACCTGTAACCATTATGGATCCATCATATAGCCTAACGTGCTGTTACCATTCAGCCACAGAGAAGCATCTGGTTAATAAAGTCCAAATTACTCTTTACACACACACACACACACACACATACACACCTTCAATGATTTTTCTCAATCAATCCTGTCTGAAAGTGCATATTTAGTACAGAATTTCTCAAACATTCAGGCCGGTAAATGTAATACTTTCTAATTAAAAAATCAGAGCAATTAAATAAATCATATCTATAAAAATAACATATAAAGAGAAACTATATTAAATAATTGTCGGATTTAATCCTTTTCATAATATAAGTTCTTGGACACTAACAATAATGATGTCAACAAGCTTAAACACCACAAGGTTTAACCCACCCTTTAGCAGCAAACCATTAAAAAAAATTGTATTCGGAGATTTCTCTCTCTCTGTGTACAAAGCTCTTCTGACTTTGAGACTGACCAATTATCTTCTTCAAAAGAGAATTTGCTTTATTTACATCAAGTTTTCTGACACAAAAACTGTCTATACATAGGTTTGTATGTACGAGCAATGCAGTAATTTCAGGCGTGTCCATTTATTTTGTCACTTCACTGTAATGAGAAATTCATATGAGGGGATACTATGGATGAGGCTACCACTCATATGGGGGAGATAATCTGAGGAAGGGTCACAAATGTAAATTAACCCAAGAGAACTACACTCCCACCCAAATAATCCAAGTAAATAGTCAAAGATTGAAACATCAAGATAAAAAAAAGCTACCAAATTGGATTAATAACCAATAAAAGAGACTATGAACATCCAAAAGTTGATGGTAAAGGTAAGATCATCCAGATTTTCATGAAATTCTCACAGAAAATCATGTACATTACACAGATCAAGAGAAACTATTCAATGTCATTTTGGGAGATAAACATTTCTGGGCTTTTCTTGTTTATGTTGGATTTGCTGACCTTTGAGGCTTCAAGGATTTGCTGACCTTCGAAGCTTCAAGGATTTGCTGAACTTCGAGGATTCAAGGATTTGCTGAACTTCGAGGATTCAAGGATTTGCTGAACTTCGAGGATTCAAGGATTTGCTGAACTTCGAGGATTCAAGGATTTGCTGAACTTCGAGGATTCAAGGATTTGCTGAACTTTGAGTGGTTTTAGAGTAAAAGATATTTTGTTGTCTGTTTTTTGTCAAGTCCATTATCTCCCCATGGAACCATACCTCTTTATTCCAGCTTTCAACAGATCTATACTCTCTGATGCACCACAATGCTCCTCCACTAAACAGATATGCACTCACACTATTTAAACCAACTTCAACTTCTAGAAACATGGCCAATCCAGCAGAAGTAGCTAATAGCTTGATCTACCATATTTAATCTAAGCCTGAGAGCATGTAAAGCAAAATAAGATGATAAAAAAATGAAAAAAAATCAGTTAAAATTAGTTAAAAACTAAACAAAAAAATTTTATACAATAACAATCCAATGCATCTGTATGCTGTGATAGCAATCCTCTTCTGCAATAGCAATGCATTGCATCCATATAATAGTGTCAGGAATTCTTTGCATCCATATGCTGTGATAATAATCCCTTGCATCCAGATGTTGCTATCATTTATAGTGATAAAAATCTATTGTATAGGTTTGAAATTTACAAATAAACTATCATAAAATTAAAAGAGGAAACATGTATCAATAATTTCAAATCCCACCAGAGTCTACAGCAGCTTCCGGAAAAGTCAAATTGCCAAAATTATACTAACAAAAGTTTGCAACTTGTTGATATGGAATTTGATATTGGTAGCAAATCAGCACTTTGTTCTATCCAAATAATTTTGCAACCATAAAGCATAAAAGATTTTTGGAAATGACTATTGAAGTATAAATGTAACCAGCTTGTTTTAACAATATAAAAAAATAAATATTTTAGTATTTAATGCAATACCCTACATTTACGATACAGGGAAAATGTGTTATATGAAAAGTTTGTCAAGATTACTACATATGGCATGATCAGATTATAAATCCATCCAAGAGTATGATAGAAATTTACTGGATTTATTAATGTATAAGGCAATCCCTACTTTACTATACATGCAAAGAGTGTTATACAAAAGCCTTGTAAAGATTACTAGATGATAAGGATCAAAATCCATCCAATACTCTTGTCAAGTAATAGTAACTTACTGTATTTATTAATGCACAAAGAAATTATGTATAATGCAATCCCTACTTTACTATACATGCAAAGAGAGTTATACAAAGGCCTTGTAAAGATTATTGCAGATGATATAGTATTAAGAACTAAAGGGGAAAGAGAAAGACATAGATTTCCTAAAGCAGGAGCTGGAGGGGGACACTGGAGAATTTCCGAAAATGGCAAGAAACACTGAGGAGTTTGTCTACAACAGCAGAACAATGTGTGTAAGAGGAAGCGATCACCAGTGTCTCCTGATTATGCTAACAAAAGAAAATTAGTAAATGCATTGATTTAACCAGCATATATTAAGAGTCATTCAAACAATAACCTCAGTATATTTTTTCCTTTGCATTGTTCTTACCATAAAGTCTCAACCAATATATTCAACTGGTATACAATCCATATAGAAAAAAAAAAAAAGGAGCTTCTGATTTTCTTTTTGCATTTCAAACGAGCAAATACACCTATTGAATCAACTCATTCACAGCAACACATCAAAAACAAACAGTAAATACTAATCAGACCAGTCCATTTTCAACAATCTGTACAAGTGATTCCTCATTTATTTTTATAATTTGCAACACTATTCTTTAATCCTTTTACATTATTCGGACTATTATCCTCATCTTTGTTGCCATATTTATTACAACGTTTCGGCCTTTCAGTATCTGTCTATATTTCTGAGATGAGGTATTATGTACACTATTTACATTATTCGGACTATTGTCCTCATCTTTGTTGCCATATTTATTACATTTCAGCCTTACAGTATCTGTCTATATTTCTGAGATGAGGTATTATGTACACTATTTACATTATTCGGACTATTGTCCTCATCTTTGTCGCCATATTTATTACAACGTTTTGGCCGTTACATGCTCCGGCCTTCTTCCCGTGGTTTGAATGTCAAACTGAACCCATTATTTTGTTCACTGGGGTAGACTGTTCTAGTTCCACGTGCCATGTTTAAGGACACATTGCACAGTGGATAAAGGTGTTGGTTAGATCCAGTGACAGGACCCAAAGAGTTTGAGTTCAATATCCAGTTAAGGCAGTGGAGAACTTAGAGAGGGGAATTAACGGGAGATAACTGACATCCATTAAACATGGAATGTGGAACTAGACCACTCTACCTCAGTGAGAGAAATAAAGGGTTCAGTTTGACATTCCAACCACCTGAAGAAGGTCGGAGAGTACAACAGCTAAAACAGACTACAACAGAGGCATTGCTGAAACATTTGTCTCAATGAATATGATCAAGAAAAGAACTTCTTGCAAAATATACATAGAAAGTTACTTTAAATTATTTGAACTATTCAATAAGGGATTTTCATTATAAAGGTTTTCACCTGTTTAAACTAAAAACAACAAATAAAATAAAATGAAAAACCAGAAATTAATCTCAACTTGTTAGTCAATGCTGTGATGTTCAAATGGTGTGCCGTCAGGAGACTGTAAGTGTGCTGCAAAAATTTTTAAAGGTCATTAATTAAATTATTTTTGAAAGAAACCTAAAGCACAATAAGTGTACATATCAAAATTAAAACCCCTTTAAACTTATTATAGAGGTATATCATTGTTATAATAAATAAATGTATACATAATATATAAAATGGAAGGGGTGTGTAAAATGAGATGGCAAAATTTGATAAGGACTTGCTGATCAATATATGTAGAAATTATCTAAAGATGAATCCATGAATGACTCAGAAATCCCAGATTGTGCACGTATTGTACCTGAAGTAGTGAGGACATGTAGCTCATACTGAATGTATGTTTTTTTTTTTATCTTTATTACATAGCATTCAATTAAAATGGACAATATTTACATTATTTGGACTATTGTCATCATCTTTGTTGCCATATTTATTACAATGTTTCGGACGTTATACGCTCCGGTCTTCTTCAGGTGGTTGGAATGTCGAACTGAACCCTTTATTTTGCTTGCTGGGGTAGACTGTTCTAGTTCCACATGCCACATTTAATGGATGTCAGTTATCAGTTATCTCCTGTTAATTCCCAAGTTCTCCACTGCCATAACTGGATATTGAACTCTCACTCTTTGGGTCCTGTCACTAGATCTAACGAACACCTTTATCCCCTGTACCATGTGTACTTGAGGAATGTTGTAATAAATATGGCAACAAAAAATGAGGACAATAGTCCAAATAATGTAAATAGTGTACATATTACTTCATCTCAGAAATATAGACAGATACTGTAAGGCTGAAACTTTGTAATAAATATGGCGACGAAGATAAGAACAATAGTCCGAATATTGTAAATAGTGTACATAATACCTCATCTCAGAAATATAGACAGATACTGTACGGCTGAAACGTTGTAATAAATATGTCGACAAAGATGAGGACAATAGTCCGAATAATGTAAATAGTGTACATAATACCTCATCTCAGAAATATAGACAGATACTGTACGGCTGAAACGTTGTAATAAATATGTCGACAAAGATGAGGACAATAGTCCGAATAATGTAAATAGTGTACATAATACCTCATCTCAGAAATATAGACAGATACTGAAATGGACAAGTTCTTAATTAAGAAACAAAAATTAGAAGACAACACTTAATAATTTAAATGTCATGTAGAAGTTTAACTATAGTTTCAAGTGAATCATATAGAAAAAAAAACATGTTGAAAAACATTGGTCTAGAAGATTAAAGAATTGTTATAATAAGTAAACGCATACATAATATATAAATTGAGTGGTGTGTGTGCAAAATGATTTGGCAAGGACTTGCTAATGAACACTGGTTTATTATAAATAGAAAAATAAATAAATATAAGATTTCTTTAAATTTTAGTTATCTTTTTATTACAAATTATAAATTGTTTTGGTTGTGTTAATAAGTAAATCATAAAAATTATACTGTATATGCGTATATGCTACAGAAGTGTAACTCTAGGTTCAAGTGTTCCATGAGATAAAAAAAAAATCGGTTGAAAAACATTGGTCTAAAGTTATATAATCAAAAATAAAGATGACAAAACATTAAATTATAGTTGGAGCTTGTACCTATTGTATTTTTTATGTTTACCTGATTAACCTAGACCATTTCCAGGTACAGTACACTTGAATAAGAACAGCCCAACCTGCAAATTACAAATTAGTGATTTCCAAAGCAATCAAGTACAACAATTTAAACATCTAGGAAGTGTTTTAACAAAGGTTGAAAAGTGTAACACCAAAATCCAAAGGTGCATTGGGATAGGAAAAGATACCTTCCAAAAGATAAGCAAAGTATCAAGAAACAGTAAAACTTTCTTAGAAACAAAGAAAAGATTACTGAACTGTGATGTAATATCAGTCATCCTATATAGCAGTGACTGCTGAACAATCTCCTCACAGATGAAAAAGAAAAAAAGACTTAAGCAACAGAAATGTGGTTCTACAGAAGGATGCTGAGAATAACAGACTGAACATGACAGATTTCCCCACATTAAGTTTAGTCAATACTAATAAGGCAGGCCCCATGGCCAAGTTAGTTGTGGACTTTCTACCAGTGTCATGTGCCCAAGTAATTTTCTAAGCAGGTTTCATTCATTTGAAAGATCGTGTTGCACCAAACTTCCTATTCTTTGAATATCTCCTGCAATGTTAAATGAGCCTGCAGAGAAAATTTCTCCTGAGTAGTTTTACTCACACAAAAAATTTTACTAGAAGAGCATTGAGTAATGTTTGCAGCTGAAACTTCTAAAATTGTTTTGAATAATTTGAAGAATAACAAACACTTGAAATAACAGTTCCCTTATGATCAAGGAAGTTAAGCAATATCAAGTCAGGTCAATAACTAGATGGGTGACTGCTTTGGAATACGAAGTGCTCTATCCTTGGATATGCAGGTGGTGTAATGGATAATGGCTTGGAATTGTTAATTGGAGGGGCAGTTGAGTTCATCATATTTGCTTATGCACAAATACTCTTGGGAAAGGAATGAAGCCACCTCTTTCCCCCCAGTTATGGGTTAATTAGTAAGATTTTTATCACTAAATCATTATTACCTAAAAAAAAAAAATACACTATAAAAATATTATCTGGCTTTAAATAACCTGCAAAAGGTTGATAAGCTGTAAAAAATGAATCAATCAATCAAGAATATCAATACCAAGTTATGATATTTGTGCGTCTTCTATCTGGAAGGCTTTGTTTTAATAAAGCAAACAGTATATCAAATAAGTGAATTGCCATGATTTAAACATCGAATGTCCAGATAACTCAGTAAGTGATGTATCCATTACATTATCAGCATTCTGCTCAAACAGTATGGTAGGATTAAGTTGCAGAGCACAGATACTACACTGATCCTTGGTAGGAGTACCAATTCAGTCATCCTATCATTTGGTACAGGTAATATACCTGTAAATGCATGCATACTGTAGCAGTTATCAGTGCAGTAAGTAGGATTAGTATGCTAAGTTTAAATTCCAGCTGAGGCTGTTGTGTTCATTTCCACACAAAAACCCTTAAAAAGGGTATGAATTCATCTCTCCTCTCTTCAACTAGGGGTTAAATAGCAGGTCAAACTTGGCACTCTAGTTTTGGTTGGCAAATAGTCCAGGAGACAGTTCAAAATCAGTTGCATGTCGGGGCTAACAACTCCACCCCTGTAAAAACTAACTTGCTACAGGAATCATAGAAAAAAATACACAGTGTGGTGAGGGTGTGGCGCTACAGTTCAACAGAAGGGTGTACAGGGCTAACATACATGCATAGTGTGGACTGCATGATGATGAAGATCACACTGAAACACAAAATTGACAATTACCATATGAATATCGATTCCTGTGTCTACTCTCACCCTATGAATATACAAAGTCATACCATATATATATATATATATATATATATATATATATATATATATAAAAACAATCAAGAAAAATCTTTTTACCTTATGTAGGGAATAGACTATTTCAGCAGATGATTAAAGTGATCGCCTGTCTTCTCAACCCAGATATAAAATGGAATTATCATATTGCTCTGTATATAAATATTAGGTTGGTGCAAAAATAATGTCGTTTTCTCACATAGTAACATATGTGAGAAAACGACATTATTTTTGCACCAACCTAATAGAATACACTGAGGTCTCTTTTGCAGATCAATTTTAATATTCTTATATTCCTAGGACCCACTTGGATCATATAACCATGGATTTTATTTTTACTATATATTTATATATATATATATATATATATATATATATATATATTCTGCAATCATCAATGATGGCCTGTCACTGTTCCGGTTTATCGTGATATGAAAAAATAACTCACCCACCTCCACCCTCTGAGCTTACTTTTCTATTTAGCGTAGATCTGACATTTAATTGGTTAATCAAGACATACCCACAAGTTTATTTTTAATTCTGACCTTATATCCCCCCACTTTAACTTTCAGAAAAGAGGTAACACTTTGGTTTTAAATTTCCTTAAAAATTATTTAATCTCCAGTTACTTACCATCGCCTGAAGAAATACAATCATAATATTGAAACATGAAAACTTTTGTGTATCAATTTAAAAATGTTATAAATAATAATCTCTTATAATAAAAGTATAATTATAATATATTGCTCTACTTTCTATTGAGCACTTTTTTAAAAAAAGTAAATGCTATGAATAGTGGAATTTTACTCCATGTGTTCTTTCTCTCATTTGGGGATATATATATATATTTCAAAAACCTAATAATTGAACAAAAAGTGTGGGTAAACTTGTAATAAAAACAATGTTATTAATAATCCCATTGAGTAAGACACAAAATAATTTAAGTAAATGTTCAGGATTCATATTGAACAATGTTTTACTTGCTTTTCTACTGGTATTTTTTTAAGAGAAGGATATTAAATAAGTTATTTAATATACATACATAATGAATATATATATATATATATATATATATATATATATAAATATAAATGGATGGTGCAGGTGCTGTAAGGGTTTATTATCGCAAAGAAAAATTGGCAAGCAGAGTATGTATTCTGATCAAATGTGTTACATTCATTCTTGCATAAATACTCTTGGAAAAGGGTATAAAATCCATGTCTTCACCCCCAGCTATGGGTTAAATAGCAGGACAGACAGGGCTCTCTAGTCATGGTTGGCAAGCAGTCTAGGAGAACAACAACTCTGAACTCAAAATTGGATGTAGCCTTTGTGAACACATTGAAGGTAACATCAATCAGCCAAACTTTTACTTTTACTCCCATTAATCATATAATATAAAGGCTCAAACACAGTTATAATTTATTACATTGTAATTGTAATTACAATCCAATTCATCAGACCTACAAATTCAAAAAAAGTTTTTTTTCTTTTTGAATTTGTAGGTCTGACGAATTTGATAACCAGGGAATATTAGTGTTTGAGCCTTTTATATTATATTCTTGATCTCTCCTGAACATTGAGCTCTACCTGGATTCTATCCTCTTGGAAAATTATATATATATTTATATTTATTTATTTCTCAGTGATAACATGACACAGAGTTTCATGCACAATGCAATCATCAGATACTGAGCAGACTCCTCAACACCTGAAGATTTATTAATATATACTTTATAGCTGTTATATATTACATTGAGAACTATCTTATTAACACCAGCACTCAATGTGTGATTATATATATATATATATATATATATATATATATATATAGACACACACAACCATGGAAAAGATTATGGAGTTTGCAATAACTATGATTGGGACTGCAATTGAGTATAAATTACAAATTTTTTAAATTATTATTTTTCCTTTTATATGTCAAAACTAAAAACCATGACTAATTCATATCAATAGAGTTGTATAGAAGTTCAAGAAACTTTTTTGCTCACTCGTCTGGGAGTGTACTGAAAAAGTTCTTGGCTTGACCAAAAACCTTTTGGTATCTTCTTGTACTTCTCGGTGAATGTACAGTCATTTTGCCATGACTTAAAACCATCATCAGACCTTTAGTTTAATGTTGGGCTATTAAGCTACATGTAAAAGAATTGAATATCAATTCCAAGCTAATATTTCTGACGTAACTCAATCAATCAAAATAAACATGTATAATGCAAAACCATTTTTTGATAAAGTTAATCAGACTAGAATATTTTTAATCTTCATTTTACAATATACAGGAAAACAAATAAAATTAAACAAAAAAAATAAAAATTCATATTAATAGCAGTTTTAGTCAAAATTTAAATATTTATAAAGACGCTTACTTTTTTTTTTTAATTACTTTATCACTTTAACTTTCTTAATTTTTATCATGTCATACATTGCAATAACACTCACAAAACCAAACTCTGCCACCTGATGATGGTCAGAGAACTGACTCATAACCAATGAGTTTATAAACAAAAACAAAACAATGTAATTTTAAATGCTAACACGATGTTTTCAGAAATACCAGGTCCAAGATTTAGTGATCATCGCCAGAACTCGTTGCCAGGAAACGATTATTGCATTTCGTGAATGTCATCAAAGAGGAATTAACTTGAAAGGGATTTACGTTTTTCTTCTACTTCTACGTTCTTTTTACAAGATCTTAATGTCCATCACGTCAGTGTTATAATGGTACACATGTATACATTAGCGGATAAATATGAGTGACATGCTTTCTGTTCTACGTGATGACTAACACCTCCAAGATTCTAAGACCAGATGAGAATTTACAAAAGAAACAATACAGTTTTTGCTTGTGTCTTTCTCCTTTCACGCCCACCATGTTTTCATAGCGGAATTTTTGAAAACAGCTGCTAGATAGCAAACTGAAGTTAATTGTGAAACAAACAGAAATAGGTATACTAACCTGGACAGTTTTCATGGCGAGGTCTTGTGAATTAAAAGCTTCCTCAATGGTTATAGAGAAGGGCTAGAGGGCAAAAAAAAAAAATAAATAAATGAACACAAAATAGAGAAACCTAGACAGAACAGGGAAAAGCCTTGTCACAGGGATGATGGTAGAGAGAAGATTCCTTCAAGTCTGGTTGTCATGGTTATCCAGAAGCAGAGGTAGTTGTCATACTGCCAGAGAGGAAAAGAATGGTAAGAGATGAAGAATACAGAAACAAAAGAGAACAGTGGCATTGGTGGTAATGCTGCTGAAAGACATGTGAATATCAGAATTTTCAAAAATTAAGTCAGCTACTCCAAAGAATAAGACAGCTTTAGTTAGCCTTTCATTCATATTTTTTTGTTTGCCATTTTTTGTTTTTCTGGTTCTTTCAGACTTAATGCTAGCTGTCAGGTTTTGGTTTGAAGTCTTTTCCTTCCATAGCCTCTTTCTTCATCTCTTTTCTCACAAGCACTCACTCCCTGTCTAGATATCTTGGCTCCCCTGCCTTTCCCATATGCACTCCCCTCTTCTATCAGTCGGCACCTCTCCCCAGCTAGTGTCATGTGGGCTAACAACATTCCATGTAAGAAGCAGCTGCAGCAGCACACACACACAGACACACACATTCGGTTGCCATGGAAACAGAAATACACAAGACTGCTTTTCTTCCGTTGGCTTAAATTCAATGACAAGCTTTTAGTTTTCTGCTATTGTAGCAGTAGGAATCAGCTCCATTACCATTGTTGTTGTTGTTATTGGAGTCTGGCATCAGGCAAACTTTTCGACCATAACAATCCCTTCCAACAATAAAAAATAAAAAATAAATAAAAAATACAAAACTTGGGGTTCAAGGTTGAATTACTCAGTTAAGTTTATCTATGGGAAGTAATAGAATTTTTTTTTTTTTTTTACCAGCGTCAATTGGGGCAATGGAGGAGGGGGCTGTAGAATAAAACTCACAAAACGTTTTTCATTATTTTATATATTACTGGATTTTCATAAATGAAGAAAGAAAAAGAAAAAACATGGTTTGCACAATGTGACGGAAACCCTGAAATAAACTGAAAATCATGCAACTAATTTCTAAAATAAATAAAAAAAACTGAGAGAAGAGAGACAAGAGAGAGAAGCAAAACAGAGTGGGAGTAAGTGAGAGAAAAAACAGAATGTAGAAGGAAGGGAGAAGAAAAACAAAGAGAGAGCAGGAGCAACAGAGAATAAAAAGAGAGAGAGAAAGCTGGAAGAGAAGAGAGTGTGTGGGGGGAGCAAGAGAGAAAACGGAGAGAGTGGAAGAGCATGACAGGAGAAAAACAGAGAGAGGGGAGCAAGGAAGAAATAAAACAAAGGAAAAGAGCAAAAGAGACATAGGTAGCAAGAGGGAAGCAAGAAAGAGGAAAAGATAAGAAAATAAACAGAAAGGAGAAAGAGAGAGGGCAAAAGAAGGGAGAGGGGGAAAGAAGAAGAAAAAGAAGGGAGAGGGGGAAGAAGAAGAAAAAGAAGGGAGAGGGGGAAGAAGAAGAAAAAGAAGGGAGAGGGGGAAGAAGAAGAAAAAGAAGGGAGAGGGGGAAGAAGAAGAAAAAGAAGGGAGAGGGGGAAGAAGAAGAAAAAGAAGGGAGAGGGGGAAAGAAGAAGAAAAAGAAGGGAGAGGGGGAAAGAAAAAGAAGGGAGAGGGGGAAAGAAGAAGAAGGGAGAGGGGGAAGAAGAAGAAAAAGAAGGGAGAGGGGGAAAGAAGAAGAAGAAGGGAGAGGGGGAAAGAAGAAGAAGGGAGAGGGGGAAAGAAGAAGAAGGGAGAGGGGGAAAGAAGAAGAAGGGAGAGGGGGAAAGAAGAAGAAAAGAAGGGAGAGGGGAAAGAAGAAGAAAAGAAGGGAGAGGGGAAAGAAGAAGAAAAGAAGGGAGAGGGGAAAGAAGAAGAAAAGAAGGGAGAGGGGAAAGAAGAAGAAGAAGGGAGAGGGGGAAAGAAGAAGAAGGGAGAGGGGGAAAGAAGAAGAAGGGAGAGGGGAAAGAAGAAGAAAAAGAAGGGAGAGGGGAAAGAAGAAGAAAAAGAAGGGAGAGGGGAAAGAAGAAGAAAAAGAAGGGAGAGGGGAAAGAAGAAGAAGGGAGAGGGGGAAAGAAGAAGGGGAGAGACACAAAAGAGGGGAGAAAAAGAGAAAAAGGTAGCATTAGAACAAAAGAAAAAAACCATGAATGAAATCAAAGTGCAATAAAAGAGGATAAACATATAACTTTTTTTTACTAAATATTTGTTTTTAGCAAGAAAGAAGGAATAAAACATTACTCACAGAATAGGGTTACATGCATCATGTAACTGCATTGATAATGATTTTATTACAGAAATGCATAGAATAATCTAGAAAAAGAGCATTATTAATGATTAGGAATTGAAGTGAGTGATAGAATAGGGTTATTAAGTTTAGAAATCATACCATTCAACAAGCATCCTTAATTTTCATTTTTGTTCTAACAAAGATTATGCCATTCCAATCAACACACAATTTGCTTCATTTCAATAACTATAACATGATAGATTTATTAACCTTAACATTACACAAATTGAACTCCTTCAAGAAAGTTTATTTGGTTAAATGCCATCAACATGAGATAATCTGAAAAACTGAACTGAAAATAATAAAGATCTGTTATCTGTTATCTATTTCAGAAAAAAACATCTGAGTGAACATTTTATTCAATGAGGTTTTCATTATTTTAAATAACAGACTAAACCCAACTTTTTCCTTTTCATCTTTTTTTGGACTTGAAATTGTAGGTGTTGCCCTTGGCATAACCAGAAATTTCATAAAAGCAATACAACATATTACAACATTTTTACAGTGATACAAAATTAATAAACTCTATAAAACATGGGTGAAAGCATTTTAACAAAAGTAAAAAATAAAAAAAATGAAATGGTCAACAGATCTTTACTACTTTTAGTTCAGTATATTCTCTGATCCACTAAGTCTTGATAGTATTTATCACCTTGAGTTCATGAAAGCCGGGAGGCTGAAAAGGGACAAGAAAATACCCTGAAAATATCATGGTTGACTGTTAAAATTCTCTGACAATATTTAGTGGATGTTTTGAACGGCCAAAATGAACAATACTGCATAAGTCAATAGTTAATGTTCAGGGCACTTTTGGAAGCAAACACTAAGCACAGATCATAGTCTTGGATTTTGTGGCCCCTAATGAGAAAGAAATGTTCTGTTCTTCTCAAAGTTTGGAGAAAAAGTTAATTCTGCTGCCTGCAACCAAAATTCTGAAATAGCATGATTCGCTCAAGGCTAACTATGTGCAAGTCCAAAAGTTTTGCAAACCTAACTTAGTTCATTTCTGACCAGTGGACCGGCCTAGACCTAAACTCGAGAAACAATGTTGCGTGATGTGTTTTGGAGCATGCCACCATCAAAACCTCTCATTCTAACATCAATACCCTCAAAGCTACAGACAATTGATGGATTTAGTTTCTATGGTTTATCAACTCCTTGTAGATTATTTAAATATTTATGGAATTATTTTTGTAAGAATTTTTCTTTTTTTGGAGATAATAATAGTTTAGTGATACAAGTTTTACTAATTAACCCATAGCTGGGAGGGGAGAAGAGGTATTTGTGCATAAGTGAATATAACAAACCCAATAGGAATTAAAACACTGCTCTCTGATTAACAATTCCGAGCCATTATCCATTACACCACCCGCACATCCAAGCTTATGGCACCTGGTATTTCCAAGTGGTCACCCATCTAGGTATTGACCAGGATCAACATTGCTTAACTGTGGCCCTACACCTGCTACAGTCAAAGAGAAATGGGTTAAGATATGTGGAGACTGTGCAAGAGAGAGAGACCGAGAGAGAGAGAGAGACCAAGTGCACGAGAGAGAGACTGTGCACGCAAGTGAGAGAAAGAGAGGGAATGACTATGATTATTATCTTTATTTGTAATAGCCACAATAAAACTGGACAGAACTTATGTTTCAACCTGAGAGTTACAAATATTCCAAAAATTATTCAGTTTTCAGAGCAGTCATGAATCACCACAACTTCCTATCCTTTGTGGGGGTTTTTTGTTTTGGTTTTTAATCATTTCACCCCAAGCAAGGTAATAATGGCACTAAGATACAAGAAGTTATTGGATGTGAAAGTGAATGAGACTTTAGGGGAAGGAACTAGAAACTCAATCCTAAACAGGAAACAAAGAATAAACCTCTATTCCTAATCAAAAAATCCGGAAGGAGCATGAACCGGGCAATAGGTTGACCTATCTACACTGACTTAGTAAGGTTTGTGTTTCACCATCCCTCCCACTCCTTGTTTTGCTTTTTACAAAAGTTAGTTGATGTTTCTTCAATATTCTTCTTACCTTCAATATATCCTGTGAGTGTAAAATTCTCCAAGCCCCCTCCCCCCATGATGCTTCTCAGAAGTGTCAATAGTCTCTTTCTGATTCTAAATATGAGCATCCATTTTATTTCCATTTTCCTTAAAACTTCCTCATTATTCTCATGATAATCTGTACTGTATAGAGTATTCTCTCGAAATCAAAATGGCAGTGCCCATGAAAAATCACAGTTGCTGTCATTTACTTCCAGTAAATAGCTATTTCCCATTTTCACTGAAATGGGCCAGCACAGCCAGACAACAATGCTATCACAATGCAATAGTGAAGTGTTAATAAGGTAAATGTAGCAATTCACCTTCAAATAAATTTACAGAATTTCTCAAACAGTGATAAGGAGTTAACATTCTTTTCTTTACAAAAATTTACCAAAATATATGACCAAGATGCATTACTGGGTCATTGATAAAGTCATGTGTTCTGGGTCACTGGAGCCCTGGGGTGCAATGTCTTCCCACTTCTTGGTGAAATCAAAGATAGAGAAAGTACAATTTATTTCAATGACAGCAAATGAAGGTGTTCAACACCTTGGAGCTTACAACTGCCAATGTGTCTGCCTCAATGCACTGAAAAGCAGGTGTGTTCCCACACGTTTAAAACAAAACACTGATTGTCAAATGTCACAATAATGATGGTTGATGTTAGCAGGAAAAGTGTCAACTCACTTTTACCACCAAAAAAGCTGTCACAACTTACAAAATAAAAAAAAGAAAAGGTCATTTGTATAATTTAACACTTGTCATTGAGTTTTACAAATAAATAGTGATAAAAAAAAGAAAATGGGAAAAAAAATTATGAGAATTGGGGGAAAAAAAATCTCACACTTATTATATACAAGGTGATTGAAAAGTAAGTCCCTGCTTTAAAATACTTATAATTTATTTATTACCTATAATTTTTACAAGAAATGGATACGAGATGAAAGCATTTAGCGTGAGAGTTTATTTAAAATGGGCACCAGATTTCACTACCAGCTTCTTGTGCCGCCCAGGAATCCTGTCAACTGATTTCACCAGGAACTTTTCTGGTATGGAAGATATAATTTCTTGTATACAGCCTTCAAGTTCTTCCAAAGTTTTGGTTTGGTATAGTAGACTTGGTCCTTTAACCAATCCCAAAGAAAAAAAATGTCACAGAGTGTTAAGTCAGGATTCCTGGCTGGCCAATCATATATAAAATAGGGAGTTACTTTTCAATCACCCTATATATTTCAAAAGAATTAATGGATTTTATTTTTTTTAATCTGACATTTTTACTACTTCAAGCATTTTTATTTGATACCCTGTATTTGAGTTGACACTCAAATATGCCATCTGCACATCCAGGCTAACAGCCCCTGGTATTGCCAAGGTCACCTATCTAGGTACTGATCAGGCTCAACATTGCTTAACTGTTGTTTCAACATGACGTGGCTCTAAAGCCTCAAATTAACATGTAAAGTAGAGAAGAAATGAAGTATGAAGTAAGAAAAGAGGAAGAGGATTTGTTTGTTTAGGTTTGTTTTGTTTTATGTCATATCAACTTCAATGGGTTATTTAATGCCAACAAGATTTATATTGCTGGTAATTTTTTTTTTTTTTTTACAAAGCATTTCTGGTATTAAAACCTATTTTTACACTTTCATAGTGTTTTACTCCAGTTTAAGGGTTAACTATTTGCCCATAGCTGAAACCCTAACAGGTGCTATGACCCTGGGTCAGGGTGTACCTGCAAAGACCAGCAATTAAGAGGATGTTCCATGCTCTTCAAAACCTCCTGATCAGAGGCCTTGCTGTCGGATGTAGTTTATCGTCTTACCCAGAGCACCGAGGAGAGGAAGAGAACGAGGAGAGGAAACAACACAGAGGACAAGGAAATGACACAGAGGATGAGGAGAGGAAGCAATGTGGAGGGCAAAGAAAGGAAACACCGAGGACAACAAGGAAAGGAAGCAGCGAAAAGGAAGTGACGAGGATGCGGAAAGACACCGAGAAGGATGACTAGGTAAAGTAAATAAGAAACCCTAAAGGAATAAATAGATAAAACTCTAATGTTCAGTCATTTGGTTAGGTTTTGGGATGTGGGTCATGGCAAGAGTTCTTCAGCATCCCTGGCAAAATTTTGAACAAAATTTGTTCACGGCTAATATTTAATCCAAAGAAAAAGAATCTCTCCTTTCAATGTAAGATGAACCTTTTAGCCTGCAAGTAAAACACATTGTTTCATAGATGTCTATTAAATCTCCCGTGAGTAGAACTCTATACAGGACAGCTAGACAAAATGGCTATTGGTCTGACTGGAAAAAGTGGAACCTCATTACAAGAAGAACATGGCTTTGAAGAGAAGTTTCATTAAAAGCAGAGAGGAAGCAAGATAAGTGGTCAGCAGTTGGTTTATTCAAAGGTTGGTTGAGAAGCAGGGTGATCAGTCAAGTTGCTTGGGCCATTAGGAATACAAATTAATCAATATGAAATAATTGAAGCCACTTTGGTGAGGCTCAACTCTACAGTATTGCATGCAAATTTTAAGTCTGTAATAAAAAAAAAAACAAAAAAAAAAACAAAAAAAAAAACAATAAGCACTCTCATACACTTCATAAGCACCAAGTTCTTCAAAAGAAGGCGCCATTAGACTTTCCACTCAATAGCACTGTAATAGAATAATCACAAGAACATCAATAATATTAGAATATTTAAAGCAATAATAAATGAGGTTTTGGTGGTTAGGAAGAGAAGGTGACTAAAAACAGAAGTGGTATTGACAGTTCTATAAAACAAGCAAAAGCACCAGGATAAATCCAGAAGATTGACAGAGAGTAGAACCATGATGACATTCAACCACCCACCCACCTATCCTTTCCAGAAAAAAAAACAAAAAAAACTTGCATATTTTATTCATGAGTTTATGTGACAAGCTCCCCACCTCTTTCTATAAAACGTGAGTCAGTGAACAGGGGCTTTTATCAGGCAGTCGTTACATCAAATAAAGCCCAGGAGAATGAGAAATCATTTAACTATCAAAATATTTCAATTGAGCCAGAAGTTGAAACCCCATTCAAAACAAAAGTTTTTATTATTATATACTTTTTTATTTGAACTAGTATACTTATATATTCGGACTAGTATACTCATATTGGTTGTTAGGCATCCATTTCAAGCTTGTTCCCGTTTCTATTGCACTAAGTAACCTTCTCGGAATATTAAAGCATATCCCTTTTGTTCAATCCAATAAGGAAGGAGATCATTTCCATCCCACTTTCCATAAAGGAAAGAGGGGGAGATAACTCATATCAGTTAATACACTCCAGTCTTAAATCATCTTTGTGTTACTTGTCTGTTTCTTCCACTGAAATTAAGTGTAGAGATTGAATTCCCAATTGTTAGAGAACCAAATGTTTACTTAATTTTTTAAACCACCACACCATGTGTCTCTTCGATAATCCAAGAACTGGTTAAGGACACACACATTTTATATATATATATATATATATATATATATATATAGATAGATAGATATTATATAAATTATGAATTTCCCTTGTAGTTAAAACTCAGTAAATTTAAAAAATAAGTTACTCCAAAATTAGCATGAGGATGAAATGGAACTAATGTTTTTAATTTAATTACAAAATTAAATTTAAAGTTTTTAGCTTCCATTTTTGAAACATGGTTATTACTGTGTAGCAAAAAAAAATATTTTAAATCAGTTAATTTATAATATTAATGCTCTTTAAATTTACATTGAGCACTATTTTGTAAAAAACAAAAATATCAATAAGAACACTGGATTAAATATCTTACTGTTCTTTCTTTTTATTTATATATATATATATATATATATAGATGTGAGTGTATTTGAGCAGCAATACCTCTTTTATACAAGTTTCATTAAAGATGACTGACAAGAATTTGCATTTAAGCTTTTTATTTAATTTTTCTTGGGTTTTCTTTTCTGGACACAAAGTGTGTAAAAACTGTCCAAACGTTCTGCATGTCCGAGCACTTTGCATTATTCTATTAGACATTAGCAAAGATTTTTTTTTTAAACTGAATATGTAGATTTTTATATATGCGTATCTATAGTGACGGGAATATTTTTTTTAGTTTCCAAACATAGTCAGCACATTGTGGCTGTGTTCATAGTTGATATTGAATGTTGCCCTTTTCTTTTCTTTTTTTTTTTTGGTATTATTAATGCTTTCATTGTTTACATCTCTTAAAAAGATTGAAACACTACCATGGTTTTAACTAGCAAGGTCTCATCAGGTGATTAAACTCAGCCTGATGAAACCTTGATGATCGTCACTGCAGTTGTGTTTCATTCAGCATTTTAGTGTATATATTACTTTTAGTGATTGTTGCTGTGCCTGGGTAGTCTGGTCAGTGACCACGTTACTGTGTAGGTAAGTGTTTTTGTTTTGGTCTTTTTCCTTTTCTTATTTGGAATTTTTTCTTGTCTAAGGTGTTAGGTTGTCTGACAAGTTGTCTGTTGGACACACTAACATCATTGATGTTTCTTTACTGTGTGTGTGTGTGTGTATATATATATATATATATATATATATATACACACACAGGCTTGTGCGTGTAGACAGAATTCCTTTGTCTACATCCTGGTATTCTTTAGAAAGCTGACATTTTTAAATAGTCTACAGTGATGTCATGTGTAACAGTTATTGGGCAAATCAACAAATCAAAAAGAAAGCATTTTTTTTTTAATACTGTGTGTGTTTGTACACATTAGATTTAATTAAATTCAGAACATATAACACATGACACTACCCTGGTGCAAATAAAAATAACCCCCGCCTCAATCAACTTATTCAATCATAAGCAGATGCAGCCTAATTATAAACAAGATGAAAAAGCAATTAAAAGATATAATTTCCCAATACATATCACTCAATGATCCTAACACCTAAGATTTATCATCTACAGAAAAGTTTAAAACCTCTAAAAACATGATACTTCAAAACTTTCCACTCCCCAGTGTAAAAAAAAAAAAAAAATATTGTTTAGGAATTCTCACTCCCTCTGGGAGATTGTATCTCCAACATTAATAGTCAAAAAACAGCATTAAATTCTTACATCAGACATACATGCACCACACTCTCTCACAAGTTGACCTGTGAAACTCCATACAATCTGTTCAGATATTAACCAACACATCACAAATGAACAAACACAACTATTAAGTGTTAATGGATTATACCAAAATACTCTTGAGCAACCATAGCAAATTTCAAGTTTGGGAGTAGAAGTAGATTATTTACATTATTCAGACTAATGTCCTCATCTTTGCCATATTTATTACAACGTTTTGGGTGTTGTATGCTCCAGCCTTCTTCAGGTGGTTAGAATGTCAAACTGAACCCTTTATTTCGCTCACTGGGGTAGACTGTTCTAGCTCCACGTGCCATGTTTAATGGATGTCAGTTATCAGTTATTAATTTCCCTCTGAAAGTTCTCCACTGCCTTAACCGGGTATTGAACTCACACTCTTTGGGTCCTGTCACTGGATCTAACTAACACCTTTATCCACTGTGCCATGTGTCCTTGAGGACATCTGTGTATGAATTTCTGGGTATTATAAACCTAATGTCTTCAGCAATCTTTTTTACCAGTGCTCATATTTGCAATTTTTGCTGTTATCATTCTGTGTTTTTACCAGAGCTCATATTGCAATTTTGTTGTTGTTTTTCTCTGGCACTCCTTATTACTGGTTCCCATATTGTATTCATTTCTATGCTTGGTCGACTCAGGAGATTTTTATGGCCTAGCATATGTGTTGATTCCTTAAGTTTACGAATTTTCCAATGGTGTTCTTTGTCTATGATCTCAACCTGATCCCACAGAGGGCAGTGATCTCACTTCTCTCTCCATATGTGGTCAGCCACACCTGATTTTTCCAATTCCCCCTCAGGAGTGCCTCTAGTATGAAAGGGGTTACAGAATGTAGAGAACAAGAGTAAAGAGTTGGGGAGAAGATAAAGAGAACGACAGGGAACAAGATCAAGGCACCAGAAGATGTTGATTGACATTACACTTGAATATTTGAAGATTATAGTTATCAGGGAAGCAAGTAAGAGGAAGAGAATTCCACAGATGAGAAGTGCGAGAGAAGAAGCTGTTTGAGTAGAAGAGATGGTTATAATTAGCCATTTCAACAGTGAAAGGGGTGGGACCAAGATGCTAACCTGATAGCTCACTTAAATTCATGCAGTCTGGGAACCAGAGAATGCAACTCATCGGAACAGTTGCTGTGAAAATACCTATAGAAGAGACAGAGAGAAGCCACAGCACACCTATGAGAAAGCGACTGTAGACGAGATGCCAGATCAGGACCTATTGCATTGCATATCCATCTCTGGATTTTGTTGAGGACCTCAAGACTTACAGCAGACACACCAGACCATATATGACAGAAATATTCAATGCAAGGACAAATGCTTGATTTATAGATATGAAGGATGTACTCGGACAAGAAAAACTTTCTGGCATGACACAGAGAACCAACTTTCTTTGCAGTAGATGAAACTATGGAGTATGTATTTGTTCCACCTCATATCAGTGGACAGCATGAGACAAAAGTTTTTCAAAGTATAAGTTTGATAATTAATTCCATTCTTTTTTTCAGTGACGAAGAGTTCTTTTGCATTTTTTTTTTCCACTCTTCTGTCAGGTTCATTCCATGCTAATAATGTTTTTAACTGTAGTGTGTGTGTATATATATATATATATATATATATATAATCTCAATAAAATACATGTGCATTACATGAAATCAACAACTGAAAATTATAAAAATGTTATAAACTTTCTTTTGTTTTCTGTGAAATGACAAAACAAAATAGTTTGAGTATTTCCTGATCAAATAGATAATACTAGCAGTAGAGCCCGACATTGCCTGGGGATGTAACAGTAAGAGATAGATCAAGTATCAACCATCATAAAGACTGAAAAATAAAATTGACAAAGATTATTTTTTAAGGTTGACGGACACGCATGTCTTAATTAGTTTTCCCCCCCCCCCGAATTGGTCAAACCCAAACTCAAGCAAAAACATTGTTTTCAATCATTATCATTTTATTATAAACAATTGTCTTGTAAATGGAATTTTTAAAGCATTCTGAATGTAAAAATAAACAAAAAAGTGCGCAAGACAATAAGAAACACTACCTGCCAAAAAAAAAAAAAAAAAAAAAAAAAAAAAAAAGTGAAACTTTGTTGAAATCTGTTGAAAAATGTAGGAAATCCGATCCCATATATAAACGAACACACACAGACAACCTGGGTTTTATAACAAGTATAACTCGATATGAGTTGTCTCCCTTTCATTCTCGCGATGCCTCTTAATCGTGTTTTCAAATTGATTTCATGCAAAAACAATTGTGTTTTTCCAATTTTTGGCACTGTCAGAACCACAGCAAGGTAATTTTATGTAGTCCTGTGAAGTTTTGTTGAAATCGGTTGAAAAATGCAGGAAATCCGATCCAATATATAAACATACAGACACACACACAACCTGGGTTTTATAATAAGTATGATTTTGAATTCATCCAAACTCTAATTTCAGCCATGAAACTAATGAATTGGAAACACTAATTATGATAAGTAATGAACGGTTAGGTAAAAAGAAATAGATGGGGAAATGAAGGCAACTCAAAGAAATAGTAGGAAAGGATTTTGTTGCGAAAAGGAAGAGAAAAGAAAAACAAAATAAAAGTCAAGAAGAGAAGAAAAGCAAAATAAAGAAGAGGAAGAGGAACAATATACACTGAAAACAAGAGAGAGAAAGAAATGGGGATTATTGAAAGAGACAAACTATTAGGTTGGTGCAAAAATAATGACATTATAATGTCGTTTTTTGACGTATTTTCTAACGTCAAAAAACGACATTATTACGTCATTATTTTTGCACCAACCTAATATATATCTGAGAGGAGATAAAAGAAGAACAATATGGAAGAGAGAAAAAGAGTAATCAGGTGTACTACAGTTCTCAAAGAATGCATAGAAATGACAGAAGGGAGAGTAAAAGACACTATTTGATAAAAATTTCTAGTTGAAGTAAGGAACGCAACAGAAAGGGTAGAGAGAAAGAGAAATAATAATTGTTTATTACTAGACAGAAAAAAAATGAAAATACAATGATGATAATCATTTCTTAGAAAAAATAAGAAAAAAAATTATGAGATACTCTATTTGAGAAATTTAGTAGATTAAAAAGGAAACCAACAGAAGAGGAAGATGGATAGATTATATTTAATCCGACATTAATTTCTCATTACTATAATTAGTTGATTGATTTGTTATTTTGTTTTGTTTTTTTTATGGCTTATCAACCTTTTTTGTTATTTAAAGCTGGAAAATATGTTTAGATAGTAAGAACATTTTGGAAATAATGATTTTCTGATACTAGTCCTATTATTTAACTCCTAGCTGTAGAGAGAAGAGGTGGATTCATAATTCCCTCCCCTAGGGTATCTGTGCAGAAGTGACTATAACCAGCCTGAATGGAATTAGAACTCAGCTCTCTGATTTTCAATTCTGAGCTGTTATTCATTACACCATCAGCACATCCAAACTTATAGCCCCTGTTATTCCCAAGTGGTCACTCATCTAGATACCGACCATGCTCAATGTTGCTCAACTTCGGTGATAAGACGAGAACCAATGTTTTAGGGCGATAGGGTCATAAATCCATTTTATTACTATAAACATTATTTTTAGTGGGTATGTGTTTCAGCTGCTAGCCATTTAATTTTTTAAATGAAAAAACAGAGCTAGCAACCCAAATATGTGTAATCCACACACACACACACACACATAAAACATAATAATACACGTGTGTGTGTGTGTGTGTATATATATATATATATATATATATATATATATAAAATGTATGTATGTATACACACACATACCAGGTAGAACAACAAAATTGTCCAAATCATGTAACATGGGATAATTGTCCATCCTACAAAATGTTTAATATTTAAAAGACCACTGAACTGAGTTTCCTTTTTACAGGTTTTCAGTTAAGATGTTTAATCATCTTGACACCATTTTTTATCAGAATCACAGAAAAACCCTTTGAGTTATTCAGCTAGAAAGATAACAGGTTAAAATCATTTTGTGTCAGCCGCACTGTCTTTCCAAACGGGAAATTGTGAAACAAAAAAATGATCATTCAGGCCTTCAGTAATAGTACCAAAATTCATACTCTGGTTTCCATCTACAAAGTCCATTCAAGAAGAATGGCGAATAAGTTGTTTTTTTTTGTTTAAAAAAAAAAAAAAAAAAAAAAAAAAAAAGGAAGAATAGAGAGGAAAAATGGATCAGGAGGTCACAACAGGAAGAGGGATCATCATTTCAACTAAGAACTAAATATATTGTTATTGTTCAATAAGAGTCCAAAAGTGTTATAAAAACTCTGGAGAATTCCAGTACGATATCTTTAATCGTTTCTAAGATACAACAGTTCAAAGCTTAATCTAACAATTGGACAATTTTGCTGTTACACCTGACAGATTATATATATATATATATATATATATATATATGTGTGTGTGTGTGTGTGTGTGTAAAAATATATATAGAAAATAAGAAAGAACTCTTTAGGTAAATAATCCAAAGTTCTTTAGTATTTTTGTTATTATTTTTAAAAAAATAGTGCTCGATACAAAAGTAGAGCATAAATATAATTATTTATTTAAAAATATGATTCCAACTCTTATGCAGTTCTCATGTTTCAAAACAAGAGCTGAAAACTTCAATATAATTATTTGAATTAAATTGAATTAAAGTACTAAGCTCTGTTCCATCTTCAAGCAAAATTTTTTTGGGAATAATTAATTCCTGAAATTTACGTGTTTTATAAGCATATTCATTATTAAAATTACTATGGTAACGGCTAGAGCAATTAAAGAAAAGGGGCATAAGGTGTTAATAATTTGTATCAATATCTCAGTTACATTCACAGATGTCAAGTCAGGGTAAGGTTGGAGTGTCTAAATTTAAAGCAGAAGATGACATCGTCTAGTCTGGTTAAGTGTCTATAGAGATTTATTCATTTTTTTTTATTTTTTCTGAAAGGGTTTTGTGTATATAAAAAAACTGTCATAAGTTGCTAACATTTGTTTTTTTGACGATTTCATAAAGGGTTATCTTTCTTTTTTTTTTGTAGGGCATTTAAACTATTTATTTAGACTATGGAATTTAAAAATTATTTTGTTTGTTTTTATGCTAATTATTCAGTGCGAAAATTTGATGATTTCGGCAAAAAACCGTTAACTCATGTCAATTGTTTAATAGATTTTTATTATTTAGAAACTTAATGTGTAGTTTCTCATGTAGGCATAAAGGGCATGGGTCATCCCAAGTTTTACAAGTTCTAGTTTTGTTTATAATTTTCCATTTTACTTTTGGTGTTTTATTCATTTCCTTCAAATGCCAAAAATATTTAGATAGAGATGTCTGATTTCTTTTATTTATATTGTTGAAGGAGCAATTATGCTGCCTCCATCTGGTTTTAAATTCATTCTTCGTAGACCCAATGTATATCATATTAGTATTAGGATTTTATTATTGTGTTTTTTTATTATACTTTCTAGATTTTCAGTGCAGCTGTAACTTAATTTTAGGGTGTTTTTATTAAATATTTTACTAAGTCTACTATTGGTAGGAAAGTGTTTTTCAATTAAAGCTAGGAATTTCTGTCCTAGCTTAATACTAACCATTTGGTTGAACGGAGGGGTATACCAAATGAGTTTTCTTTTCCTGTTTTTTTTTTCTGGTTAGTACAATTGTTTCTATAATTGATGTTAGCATTTTTGTATCCACTATTTTTTAAGGCTGTGTTATAAAAATTACTGTCGTTGGAATATTTCTTTATTAGCAGAGTTAATGCTGATTCTAGTCTCTATTGATGAGGGTATATGTTTAATTATGGATGGAGGGTGGTTTGACTTAGGGTGTATATATAAGGGGTTGGTATTAGGTTTTCTATAAGGTGGATTTAACAAACAACACATACCTATCTGCCATATGGTTAAAAATTAATATTTAATAGATGTTTATCATACTGATTATATTGGTACCCTTTCATTTGTCCTTGTTTTATTAACTGACCTATATATATATATATATATATATATATATATATATATATATATAGGGAAAACATTATAATTGTTCCAATGAGAGAAAATGTATATTTAAAAAAAAAAAAGAAAAAAAGAAAGAGAAACCATGAATATTTTTGGTTATAATGTGGATTTGTTTAAGTAATATATTTTATTCTTCATATTTTTGCTACATGTGTGTCCAGTCTCATGACCTTCTTCAGGTAAATTAAAGGAATTAATTTGTAAAGGAATTTATTTTCCTTAAGTTCTTTTAATGTTCCATTTTTCATTTTCTGTATTTGAAGCAAGCTTGGATCCCATTTTTGGACTGTTGACCAAAAGTGAATTTCTGCCTAAATGGTAATAAAATCATTAGGTTTGGTCTTAGTGGTGGCGATGACAGATGTGTCAATGAGAGATGTCCCCATATCACCACATCACCCCTGAGACTGTCAAATCTATTTCCATTTTTGTGTATCGCGTGTGTGCATGCATCCCCCACCCGTTAGCTTGCACATGAATCGGCATACTATATATATATATATATATATATATATATATATATATAAAAAGATAGATATGACAGAGAAATTACTCATTAGAGAACAATGAACATTTCTGAAAATCTATGTTAATGAAAAATGGATATGACAGAAAACTATGTAAAATATGTTTCAGTAAACAATGAAAACCAGCAAATCAGATTTGTTCTGCAATTAAACAAGGAAATGCCAACATCTTTAATATGGAATTGATTCCATTAGAAAACAGAAAATGGTTAAATCAAGGAGGTACTATAGAAAACAGAACCAGTGATTAGACAATGTTTTGCATTTTATATGAAAGCTTTCTTTTTATTATTTATTAAATTATAAGCCTAACAGAGGCATATAGCATGAAAGTGAAACACACTAAATTTCAATAATACAGTACAATACATATAACAGAAATAGAGCACAATATCTTTTATACAATTTTTATACATTTACATTATTCGGACTATTGTCTTCATCTTTGTCGCCATATTTATTACAATGTTTTGGCCGTTGTATGCTCCAGCCTTCTTCAGGTGGTTGGAACCGAACCCTTTATTTCACTCACTGGGGTAGACTGTTCTAGTTCCACATGCCATGTTTAATGGATGTCAGTTATCTCCTGTTAATTTCCCTCTGGAAGTTCTCCACTGCCTTAACCGGGTATTGAACTCACACTCTTTGGGTCTTGTCACTGGATCTAACCAACGCCTTTATCCACTGTGCCATGTGTGTCCTTCAGTTATCTCTTGCTTAATTCCTTTAGGAGGAACTACAAGGAAACTGTTGATAACAATCAAAAATAGAAATTTTCAGGACGCACACAATGAGGAGAAAACTCGGTAAATTTAACACTCACAGGACACATCAAAAGAAATAGAAACTAAAGAAAACAGTGAATAACTAACTTGAAAAATTTATTTACATTATGTACATTGTTTTGACTGCTGTCCCTATCTTTGTCATATTCAAAACGTTTTGACTGTTGTACACTCCGGCCTTCTTCAGGTGATTGCAATTTTGAACTGAACCCTTTATTTCATCCACCAGGGTAGATTTTTCTAGTTCCACATGGCATGCCTCTTCCGGGTGTCTCAGTTATCTCCCTTTAACTCAACCCCTCCAAGTTTTTGTTCACAACAGCAGTAGCCAGGTACTGAACTCACGACTCTCTGGGTCAAGTCACTAGATCCAACCAATGCTTTTATCCCCTGGGCTATTCTTCAGGCCTTTTTCAGCTGAAGTAGGCCAGAGCATACAATGACTGAAACGTTCTGAATATGACAATAAAAATGAGGACAACAGTCCAAACAATGTAAATAATTACAATACCTCATCTCGGAAATATAGACAGATATTGAAAAATTTAAGCAAACAGCTGGAGGAACAAGTACTGCTGAGTACAAGACAGGAAGCTGTGGAGAAGCATAATCACCCAAGTCCTGAAGGAATATGGCACAGAGAAACAAAGAAGCAGTAAAAACAAAATCAATCATTTTTGGCATTTTCTACATGCAAACTGCTACAAAATAAAAAGTTGCTAAATAAAGAAAAAGAAATCACTCTAAATGATTGATTATATTAAATACTTCAAGCTATAAAAAGCTTTTATTTGTAAAACTATTAATCATTTCAGACCTCCTCTTAAAATAACATAATGCATAATAAATAAAATAAATTGCAGCTTTTACAATTATCTTTACAACATTCTTGAGCTTTTGTAATATAAAAAAAAAATAAATAAATCAAATGCAATATAAAACCCAAATACCAATGATAAGATTAGGGGGGGGGAAGTATCTGCTCAAAAATATGACAATATTTCTGGTTTCATCTATCTTCTCTTCATTTTTCCTTCCCACTCTTCTTTCTCTTTCTTTTCTGAGCTAGTTTCAAAAACCCTAAAACACATTCAGAAATGTCAATGATTGAAAGGTATAGCTTTGCAAGTAATTAAACATATAGGGAAACATGTTCGTTATCTGGCATCTTTTACAAGATGAAAGCAATAAGCAAGTGGGATAAAAGTGTAAGCAAAAATAGAACAATTATTTCAGAACACCCAATTCTAGTCGCTTAGTACACTGAAAATAAAATGCAGGTAATCAAAGACTGTATTAAGGTAAAAATGCATTGAATTTGTAACCAATTGAACATATAATTTCAGAGAATGAACTATTTGTATTCACCGAGTCTTCTGAAGCAATTGTATCAATTTGAAGATCACGTACATTATATTAACTGGAGAGGAAAAAGAAAAAAAAAAAAAAAAAAAAAAAGACACTACTGAAATGTCAAATCTATTTTGTGTAAAATAATAAATACTTCAAGATGGACGCTCTTGTCAAA